>NC_044237.2:1653018-2266605 GCF_003957565.2 Taeniopygia guttata | reverse complement strand
CCTGTGTTTTATTTTCATTCAATTCAGTTTTTGGGGTTTTTTTAATTTCACAGTGGTCTCTAGAACACTTCGGGAGATCAGGCCTGGACAGAAAGACACTTTTGTCCCCAAAGCAGAACGTTGAAGACACAGATCCCAACATCCTCCTGCTCCTACCAGGACGTTTTCCACATCCTATGGGGCATTAAATTCCTTCTGTTTGGGTTGAAAGCCTTTAAGAAAGAAATGGCTTGGAAAATCCCAGCACTGCTTTTAGTGCTTCTTTGCTGATTTTATTAAGAATTTTTGGTGTATCTTTGATGCTATGACCTGTCCAATTATGTTTATTTTTTACTACCCACCACCACAACCTTTTCTGCTCTCTTTCTCTTTTATTTCTGAGTTTCCTTTACAGCCCCACCTTCCCACCTTTTATCCGTCCCATCTCAGTTCAGAATTTGGGCACAAGGAACAGGTAAATGCCACAATCAAAGGTGGCAAAAAACATCCCAAACTCTCCCAGCCTTGCCCAGGAGCCCAGGCGTGGTGAACAATGAACATTTTTGTGGACTAACAACAGGGATGTTAGGCTATTGATCTGCTCAGTGGAGGTGGGGAACTTTTAATTAGCCAATTCTCTGTTCATTAGCCAAGTGCCCTGGGCACTGAGCAAGCACGTCCCTCCCATTTCTAGAGAAGTCCAATTCACATTTAAAAGCCCTCGCTCCCCGTTTCTCCTCAGCATCTCCTCAGCATCTCCTCAGCGTCTCCTCTCGAGCTCCTTCTGAACCAGGTGAGTCCAGATCCACCTGATTTTTGCTCTTCCAAAGCTCTCCAGCTTCTCCCCAATCCTGAGTTCTTGGGCACTTCTCTTCCACGTCCTGTCTCCATCTCAGTCCTTCTGCCGAGTAGGAAAACACAAAAATTCCTGGTCAGGTGGCCGAGGGCTCTGCGTGCCTTGCTCTGGAGTCTGTCCAGCTCTTCTCTTTTCACTTCTCTCTGAGAAGCCCAAGGCTCGCCCAAAGAGGCCACCACGGGCAGACGTGTGGTGCTAACTCTTCTCCTGCCCAAGAACTTGGCTTAGAACTGCGGAACGATGGAATTATGGAATCATGGAAAGGGTTGGGTTAGAAGGGACCTTAAAATTGGCTCACTGATTTTAGGGACACTCCCGTCCCCCACTAGCACATCCCAGGGTGTTCAAAGTCCCATCCAACACAGCCATGCAGTGTCCCTGCTCATTGCCTTCACTCACAGATGAGTTTTCCCAGCAGGTCTCCAACCATGTCCTCCCGCTGCCAGGACAAGGACAAGGAATGGCCCTCCTACCACGCAGAATTGCACTGCAGAGGCGGAGCCGGTGACGACCCAAGAGGTGGCCGTGGGGGTGGTGGTGGTAAATCCAGTAACCACACAAACAGTGGTGGATCTAGTAGCCACGGAAGCAGTGGTGGATCCAGTAGCCAGGCAAGCAGTGGTGGATCCAATAGCCACGGAAGCAGTGATGGATCCAGTAACCACACTAACAGTGGTGGATCTAGTAGCCACGGAAGCAGTGATGGATCCAGTAACCACACTAACAGTGGTGGATCCAGTAGCCACGGAAGCAGTGGTGGATCCAGTAGCCAGGCAAGCAGTGGTGGATCCAATAGCCACAAAAGCAGTGGTGGATCCAGTAGCCAGGCAAGCAGTGGTGGATCCAACAGCCACACGAGCAGTGGCTGATGCAGCACCCTCGGGAACGTATCTGGCAGCCATGGGAGCAGGGGATCCGGATTCCATGGGACCAACACAGGATCCGTCTCTGGAGGTATCTACTGCAACACCACCTACCACAGACCCTCAAATGACAACTGATCGCCCCACCAGCTGCCAGTGACCCGCAGGAATGCCCTGGATCCATGTTTGGAAAGCTTTGCATGTGCCCAGCAATTTCCAAGGACAACGTGTCCTCACCCTCCCCTGGTGTGTCCTGTAACCTCTCCTGAGATGCTCTGTGGGTGCTGAAATAAAGGCTTTGCTCACGCTGGCACGGCTGTGTCTGGATCAGTCTGTGACTACATTTGAGCTGCCATAATCCATCATTTCCGAGAGGTTTTCAGCAAAAAAAAAAAACCTGGGATGTTCTTCAGAGCCAGGATGGGGTTTTAGGGTTGAGATGTTCTCCAGAGCCAGAAAGGTAGCCCGGGATAGGGTTTTAGGGTTGGGATGTTCTCCAGAGCCAGAGAGGCAGCCCAGGATGGGGTTTTAGGGCTGGGAGGTTCTCCAGAGCCAGAGAGGCAGCCCGGGATGGGGTTTTAGGGTTGGGATGTTCTCCAGAGCCAGAGAGGCAGCCCGAGATGGGATTTTAGGGCTGGAACATTCTCCAGAGCCAGAGAGGCAGCCCGGGATGGGATTTTAGGGCTGGAACATTCTCCAGAGCCAGAGAGGCAGCCCAGGATGGGATTTTAGGGCTGGGAGGTTCTCCAGAGACAGAGAGGCAGCCCAGGATGGGATTTTAGGGCTGGAACATTCTCCAGAGCCAGAGAGGCAGCCCAGGATAGGATTTTAGGGCTGGAACATTCTCCAGAGCCAGAGAGGCAGCCCAGGATGGGATTTTAGGGCTGGGAGGTTCTCCAGAGACAGAGAGGCAGCCCAGGATGGGGTTTTAGGGCTGGAACATTCTCCAGAGCCAGAGAGGCAGCCCGGGATGGGGTTTTAGGGCTGGGAGGTTCTCCAGAGCCAGAGAAGCAGCCCAGGATGGGGTTTTAGGGTTTTTTTACCCAGCTCATTCCTGGCTTTATCTGGTGCCAGCTCCAGAACAGGGATTAAAACCTATAGACAAAGAACTCCTCTTTTTTTTGCTGTTTGGGCCCAAAACGCCGCCCCTGGGGGAGGTACCTCCACGTGGTGGTGGCAAACCCCCGGTCAGCCTTTCTAGAAAGGCTGTGCCCAGCCCTCTGTTTCATGCCAGGGGCGTCGCTCCATCCTTACACAACGAGCTCCTAAATTTCTTCTCAGGTTGTAATTAAAACGAATTGGGTAATTTATTGCTGTGCTATTGCCGTTCACGAAATGGATGTTACCGTGATAAGATTGTTCTCGAGTGCGTCAGGAGGATCAGAAATTTCTGGCATTGCTGAAAGGGGTGCAGGCAGCAGCTCACTCCCTGGTTTTGGGGCAGGGATGGCTCGGGAGGGCTCCTTGTCCCAGTCTGGGGTTTGCCTTGAGCCCCCCAATCCAAAACCCATTTCCAAGGCACATTAAGGTGGCCAACCACAAAACATAGAGGTGTCCATTGTGAACAATCTCAGAGTAATTAAAACACGAGGAAACAAACACAGCCAAAAATTCCTTTGAGTGTTTTTTTTCCCAGAGGTCATTGACCACATTTCTGCTGAGGCCAGAACAAAACCCAACTGAGGAGCAGCGACCAAACCCAGGCACAGTTTGTCCTGACATTGTTCTAGACCGTGGCAGAAGTTTAGCAAGACAAAAGAAGCTTCAGGTTGCTCACCTGGTTCCCTCACCTGCCCTGTCCTCCCACCTTTCCCAAAATCCTCTGTTTTGGGTAGCAGCAAATGTGGATGGGTTTTGGATGGCAGGAACCACTCAGTGTCCATCTCCCCGTGGTGACCATAAAATCAACGTGGACAAAGACAAATCAAAGGCAGGAGAGCTCGGGAGGAAGGGAAATATTTTCCACCCAGGGTTTTCCAAGCCTTTTCACACCAACAAAACCACAGCAGCTCCCAGATGGGAAAATCCAGATTTTAGCCTTTTTTTTTTTGTTTCCTGTTTAATGATTGCAATGTCTTCCATAAGCAGTGACAGAAAAGAGCCAAACAAGCTCCACAATCCTAAAGAATTCCCAGCCCACGCAGCAGAAAGGTACAGGGAGTATCCCAAATTATTGCCTCTCATGAGCTCTCCTGTCGGAACAGCTCCGGGATTTGATGGCCAATTAAGAGCTAATTGGGGATCAGGGAGAATGCAAAAAGGCTGTTCCTGCAGCTCTGGAGAAAGTCCTGGGGGTCTGCCAGTTGCCCACAGCTGTGTGTGGCCAAGGGCTCCTGTGGGATCCCTCCTCTTCCTCCTCCTCCTCCTCCTCCTCCTCCTCCTCCTCCTCTGGCAGCACCAGAACTGCTCACCTGGAATAAAACCATGGCACGGCTGCTCCGGAATTGTTCTGGGGCTGAGACTCAACCACATAATTAAGCACCTTGCTAATCCTGGATCGTTACCCAGGGCAGGGCTTATTCATTCCAAAAATAAGAATTCCAGCTGCTTGTGGTCCTCATGGCAATGTTGGAGTTTCCTCACTGCCCCACGGGGTGTTTTGATCAGTTCTGAGAGGAACGAGCCAACAGTGATTCCAGGCAAATCCCAAAATCCCTGAGGCTGGAAAAGCCCCCCAGGGCCATCCAGTCCAAGCTGTGCCCAATCCCCACCTTGTCCCCAGCCCAGAGGGTCACGGCCAGGCCTTCCTTGGACACCTCCAGGGACGGCGACTCCAAACCCATTCCAAGGCCTGGCCGCCCTTACCAGGAAAAAATTCCTCCTGATTCCAACCTGAGCCTCCTGTCAAGGAGTTGTGCAGAGGCAGAAATTTCCCCTGAGCCCCCTTTTCTCCAGGCTGGGCCGCCCCAGCTCCCTCAGGAGCTCTCCAGCTCCTTCCCCAGCTCCATTCCCTTCTCTGGACCCACTCCAGCCCCTCTTGCCATGCGGGCAAGATCCAAATATCTCTTCCAAAAATCCCAAATATCCCTTCCAATAATCCCAAATATCCCTTCCAAAATCCCAAGCATCCTGCCTCAGCCTTCCTGCGTTTGGTTTCACCAAAGGTAAAAAGAGCTGGACACAGCACTATCCATTCCCCCACGGGTGCCCAGCATGGAGAGAATTCCTGCTAAAGCAGAGTTTTCTCCTTTCCCAAAGCTGTTTTTGGTACTTCCAGGCCCCTCTCGGTTTTTAGGGGAGTTGCAGGCCCAGAGAACCTCAGGATATTCTGGAGGGAAGTTGTGGTTTGGGGATGAGACATTATCTCCCCCTGAACCCAAAGCACTCCCGGGGTGTGATCAACACCAAACCGGAGCTGAGGAAACCGGGGCCACCCACACGGCTCCCCCAGCCCAGCCCCGCGCAGGCAGAGCCGGCAATTAAAGTTCTGTGGACAGGAAAGGCGACCTAGAAGGAGAGGCAATCCCAGCGAGGATCAGGTGAGTCACCCCACGAGCCCAAGGAATGGGGAGGCATAAAAATTAAAAAAAAAAAAAAGCCACCCGCGAATTAAATGAACGGGCAGAGCTGTGGGACAGGGAGGGGCTTCTCCAGGTGGGGTGTGCAGAGAGGGTATAAAAGTGCTCCTGTCCCCAAAAGTCTCATTCCCTCTCTTCTCTCCTCATCTCTTCCTGCACGAGCAGCTCAGGTAAGAGCTGGGGGGCTCCAGAACCTTCAGGCGGGGAGGGTGAGTTTGGATCCACACCTGGAACGGGGCTGGGATTTGTTCTGGGGTGGCTGAGGAGGGAGCAGAGGTGGGGATGTGGAGGGAGGGTTTGGGGTGCTGGGTCTGGCTTTGGAAAGCCAGGCATGGTCTGGATGTCCCCACCGCCTTGGGTGGGACAATGCCGGGGGAAAAGGATCCAGTGCGAGCTTTGAACAGAAATATGGGATCTGGCTGAGACTGGGAAAAGGAACACCCGGATTCCTCTTGCTTGGAAGGGCAGGAGCAGGAAGGAAAGGCCCCTGCCAGCTGCTGTGTCCCCACAGGTGACCCAGCACAGCACCATGTGCTCCCGCCAGGACAAGGACCAGTGCCACCGGCAGCAGCGCCAGAGCAGCGGCGGCTGCCACAGCTCGGGGGGTGGCGGCTGCCACAGCTCCGGGGGCAGCTCCGGGGGCTGCCACAGCTCTGGTGGCAGCTCCGGCGGCTGCCACAGCTCGGGAGGTGGCGGCTGCCACAGCTCCGGTGGCGGTGGCTGTCACAGCTCCGGTGGTGGCGGCTGTCACAGCTCCGGTGGTGGCGGCTGTCACAGCTCCGGTGGCGGTGGCTGTCACAGCTCCGGTGGTGGCGGCTGCCACGGGATGCCGCAGATGCAGGGCCAGCAGCAGCAGCAGCAGCAGCAGGTGATGCAGATGCCGCAGCAGAAGATGAAGTGACAGCGAGGCCCTCGCCTCGTCCCAGCTCCGGCCTTCGCTCCCTCCCACCTCCCGGGGGCTCCCAAAGCCTCCCCGGTGCCCTCCGGAGCCTGGCAAGGGCCGGGCTGGTGCTGCCCAGGCTGTGCCAAATAAAGAGTCACATTCCCTAAATCCCTCTGCTGTTGGTGTTTCCTTACGCTCCGGAGCCAGGGACGCAGCCCAGGATGGGGTTTTGGGGTTGGATGTTCTCCAGAGCCAGGATGGGTTTTAGGGCTGGAACATTTGGGTTTTAGGGCTGGAACATTTGGGTTTTAGGGCTGGAACGTTCTTGAAAGCCAGGATGGGTTTTTATGGCTAGAATGTTCTCCAGAGCCAGGATGGGTTTTAGGGCTGGAACATTTGGGTTTTAGGGCTGGAATGTTCTCCAGAGCCAGGATGGGGTTTTAGGGCTGGAACGTTCTCCAAAGCCAGGAAGTTCTCCAGAGCCAGGATGGGTTTTAGGGCTAGAACATTCTCCAGAGCCAGGATGGGTTTTAGGGGTGGAACATTCTCCAGAACCAGGATGGGGTTTAAGGTCTGGGAGGTTCTCCAGAACCAGGATGGGGTTTTAGAGCTGGGATCTCATGGAGAAGAAAAAAACACTCTCTCTTTTTTACCCGGATCACTCCTGGCTTTATCTGGTGCCAGCTCCAGAGCAGGGATTAAGCTCTGGGAGCAGAAGGGGCTATAATTAAAGCTGGGTTTAACTCCACCAAGCAAAGCCCGAGCAGAGGAACCTCTGGAGAAGCAGGCACCCACTGCAGGCGGGTGAGGCTGGCAATTAGCAGCTGCTGCAGCACAGGAAACAGATAAAAACGGAGCGATACCCATCGCAGTGAGTCAGGGAGCGTAAACACAGCTTGGCAATCAGGGCTGGAGTGACAGATCAATGACACGGAGCTGCCTCATTTCCTGGAAAAAGGAGGGACAAGCCCTGCAGAGCTGCTCCCACCCCTGGGTAGGAACGTGCCCCCTGTTGATGGAGTAAAAAAGTTACCCTTTGTTTCCTTAAAAAGGAAAAAATCCCTGATGTTTCCTCGATTTGGTTAAAAGACACCTCATAGGACCTCGGGGACTTCACCTCAAACTTAAGGGTAGCCAATTGGGCAGAAGCCAAAAAGTCTCACAAGGAATTATCTAGGAAAAGAAGAGAACAAAAGAAGAGAACAAAAGAAGAAAATCGCTTTTGTGAAGTGTTTTAGCAGGAACAAGAACCTCATGCACTGACTCGGTTTTTCTCTGTAAAGAGCTTTTTTTATTTTGCCTTTTACTAAAACTTTTTGTTTCCAACACCGTCACAGGAGCCATCCTGCTACTTTTGTGCTGCCTGAGGTAGCTGAGCTATCAAGGGTATAATGCTTATCTCTGAGAGTTTGTAAGACCAGGCTTAAAGAGACAAAGTATTACCCCAGGATTCTCATTCCCTGCTCTGGCTTTGCCCTCACGCTCGGGTAACTCTGGCAGCACAGGTGGATTTTCCTCCCTTGGGGAATCTCTTCCCAGAGCAGGATGCGGAGCTGGGATGGGGTCAGGGTCGGGGTTGGGATGCAGGGAGGGAGGTCAGGGAGGATTCCTCCCTCTGGGAATTACTCTGGATCCCAGGAAGGAGCTCCGGGATCCTGCACAGCAGCGCTGAGGGACTGGGAGGGCTTTAGAGTGGAACGGGGCCCAGGGACAACTGGGACAATGGTGGCACTGGGACCATGGCGGTGGTGGCACCCCAGCAGCCCCTGCCAGCTGCTGTGTCCCCCACAGGTCACTCAGTCTCGGGGTCTGGGTGTCGGGATGACCCCAGGAGTGTAAAAGTCCTCGTTTCCCAGCCCTGCAGCCAAAGGAGGAGTCTGAGTGTGCAGGATTGGCTTCTCAAGGTTGTTTATTTTCCTTATCTTGAACATTCTTTCTCTGACCTGCTGAGCGCTGTCCAGCAGATCGGCCATTGCATTCTGTCCCCAATCCTGGGTGACATTTACATTTTATACCCAAAACTCAGTGTATTATATTTATAATATTGTGCCAATACCTATCATCTATGTTGGACAGTGTGTCTGTACCTTAAGCCAATAGAAAAGTGACACCACCCACCAAGACATGCAGGGCAAGAAGAAGGAGAAGAAGGTCAGGACACACCCAAATCCCTCCATCTTGTACCCCCTGAATCCCATTCTAAAAACCCCAAAATTCCACTTTTCCCACCCTGTGTTAACTCAACTACCACACTGCTCAAACCCTTGTGACTTGTAATTCCTCACACAGAGTTGGCAGGTTTTTTTCCACAGGTTAAATTGAAGCCACGGGTGGTTTTGACTTTGTGCCAAGGTCTCCGAGCCCCTGCCAAGGTCTGCAGCCAGCCAGGGCAGCCCGAGGGATGTGCTGGACTCCGACAACCCAGCACACTCCCACCTCCCCGGGGCTCCCAACCCCTCCCCAGTGCCCTCCGGAGCCTGGCCCAACAAAAACTCACATTCCTAAATCCCTCTGGCGCTTGTGCTTCCCTAAACTCAGAGCCACGGGATGGGAGAGGTTGGGAAAGACCTCTGAGATCACTGATTCCAAACTTCTCACTCGTGTTTTCTGTGCCACTGGGAGGATCCCGATGGATTTAATGCAGGCTTTGTGCCAGAGCTGAGTTCCCCTGAACCTTGGGAATGTGCTGGTGGCTGTGGATCATCCCTGGGGGGGACCATCCCTGGGGGACCATCCCTGGGGGATCCCAATCTTGCAGAAATCCCAAAATCCTCTCCCCAGAGCATTTCCTGCTGGACCCCACAGCCCATAGACCCCCAGGGCTTCCAAAGCCTTTCCCAACCCCACGGAGCTTCCCCAGCACAGCTTTGAGCACCCTCCCGCCTCGGGAGGCTCCCAAAATCCAGGCAGGCACCAGGTTGGACAGTTTTTATTGGGTTTTTTGTGGTGTTACAACCATTTATGTGGGAAGGGGAAAAATAAGCTGGGAAAAAAGGTCTTTGGGATATTTACAGTGCAGAAAGATCTCAGTGAAAACCACGAGGAGCCCCCTCAGCCAGAACTGAAGGATTGGCTGCAGCTGAGGTGCATTTTTGGCGTGTCCATCCCCCCAAAAAAAGTGGGAATTTTGCTGTTGATTCCAAAAGAGCTGGAGATGAGCTCCCAACAACAAACTTTTAATTTTCCCCCAGGAATTGCCACTCTGGGCTCGTTATTGCTGAACGGGCTGACTCAAATAATTACCCTGCTCATCCCAGCCCTGTTAACCAAGGATTTTTTCACTTTCTCCCCATTAATAAACAGGGTGAAGGGGTTGAGATTTCAGCAGGGTTGAGCTTTTTGCTTTTATGAGAAAAAAAAAGAGAAAATCTGTCCCAAACCACCCCCCACAAACCTTCAAAGCTGCATTTTTAAGCACCCCAAGGAGACACTGCTGGAGCGTTGGGACCGAAGGAGACCTGGGGATATTTTTGCCTCATGGAGGTAACTTGGTGGAGCTGGGCATGGTCCTCACGTGTCCCAGGACGTGCCTGGCCTGGAAGGAGGAGCAGGGAAAGCCTGGAAGGAGATCCCAGCAGCGGAGCAATCCAGGGATGCTACGGAAAGGGAGGAAAACCCACGGGGGCTTCACCCACGGCCACCCCAAAACCCAGCAGGACTCAGTCCCTCCCTCCAGCCCGCTCTGCTTGGCACTGATTGGTGCCTAATTACTGCACGAGTTTAATCAGAGCTGATTAAAGCCCCTGCAGAGCTCAGCTCCTGCTCCATCCCACCTTCCCCGCTGGGCTGGGCTCGCTGCGATGACCCTCGTCACCCCGGGGTGACACCAGGGACGGCTCTGTCCCCACCCCAGAGGGGTCCCATGGGTGCCAGCTCCCTGCTGTCCCTTACCTGCTCCCTCCACGTGCCAGGAGCAGCGCAGAGCCCTCAGTAGATGCAGGGCTTGGCCTTCTCCTTGTTGATGGGCTCCGTGTCGGGCTCCGAGGGCCGGGGGATGGCTCTGTACTTGCAGCTCGGGGACCTCTGCGGGGACACGACCCCGTCAGCCCCTCCGAGCCCTCGGCCCCTCCGAGCCCTCGGCCCCTCCGAGCCCTCGGCCCGAGCAGCAGGCACTGCTGGAGGATGCCCAAACCCTCTCCTGGGCACAGCCAGAGCTGCCCCTTCCACGCCCTCGCCTCCCGTTCCCTGCGGGAAAAGGGGATGGGGCACCGGAGCGCCGCAGGAAAAACCCCAAGAGTGGAGAGACCCCAGCCCAGCCCGGGGTGTGGGGCGGCTGCTGCAGACCCCCAACCCCCCCAGCCAGCCCGAAATACCCCAGAGGACAGAGGGCGATGGGGTGACAGCGGGAACGACTTCCCCTGGTGTCTGGACACTCTCACATCCCAGATTTTGAACACAAATTCCCGAATTTCAGGAGTTCCCAGCTGTGGGTGTCCATCGTACCTCTCTGTCCTCCTGACCCCATTCCCCGTGTTCTGTCCCTGCAGTTCCTGAGGAAAAGTCCCTCTCCAGCTTCCCTGGAGCCCCTGCAGATCTTGGGGGGGCTCTGGGGTCTCCACAGGCTCAACATTCCCAACATTCCCAATATTCCCAGCCTGGATCCATCGGGGAAGGGCTCCAGTCCCTTTATCAAATTCCGGGCTCGCTCCAACAATTCCACGTCCCTTTCCCACCCTCCTTTTCCCCTCCAGCCCCTGCTCGTACCTTGACAGGAACGAATTCCTGCTGGATCAGCTTCTTGAACTCGCTCCTGCTGAAGGGCTCCGATTTCCTGCCCTTCCTGGGGCTGCCCTGGGAACTCTGCATCATCTCAGTGATGGCTTTGATCAGCCTGGACATGGCTCCAGTCCTGGAGAGGAGCAGAACCTGAGGCCACAGTCACTGTCCAAAAATCCCGAACACCCCTTCCAAAAAATCCCAAACATCCCTTCTGAAAAATCCCAAACATCCCTTCCAGTAATCCCAAATATCCCTTCCAATAATCCTAAACATCCCTTCCAATAATCCCAAATATCCCTTCCAATAATCCTAAACATCCCTTCCAATAATCCCAAATATCCCTTCCAATAATCCTAAACATCCCTTCCAAAAATCCCAAGCATCCTGCCTCAGCCTTCCTGCGTTTGATTTCACCAAAGGTAAAAAGAAACTTCTTTTCCCCCAGTTTCTCTGAGGACTTTCACCTTGATTCCCTTCATTTCCCCACTTTCCCCGGTTCAGTGAAAGGGAAGCTGCTCCCCGTCAGCATCCCGGCACTTGTGGGGTGAATGAATCAGCTCCTGCGGCTGCGGAAAACGCGTCCAGCCTCCCGCCCGGGAGCTGAGCCCGTCCTGCTGCCGCCGGGGCTGAGCCCTGCCGGGTAAAACCAGTTCCGAGGGAACCCAAAACTCATCGCAAAGCCGAAAAGGAGCGGCGGAGGCTCACCTGCATCCGCCGGGGCCGGGCTGGGAATGGTGGGAGCAGCTGGGAGCAGCTCCGGGCGGCTCGGGGGTGGGAGGAGGAGAGGATTCCTTCTGGTCAGTCCTGTTCCCTGGCTGCCTGCTGCCAGGGGAGCCTCCCTCGTTATGCTGCTGTTCCGAGGATGTTTACAGCACACCTGCACAGCTGTATGTAGGTCAGGGACAAAGGGCTCTGCGCCTCCTTGGGTGCCCAGAAAAGCCAGCCAGATGTTCCCTTCCTGCCTAAAACTCTGCATTTCACATCTCCTAAATGGGTTTTTTTCTCTATAACCCAAAGGGGTTTGTGAGTTCACGGGCAAAGTTTAGGAAATGTCACAGACCAGAACAACTGCTGCAGGAAAAGGGGGTTTGATCTTATTTTTAGGCTGTCCCAAATGTCCCCGGGACCAGACTGGAGGCACCTTGGGCCAGCTCAGGCGAGGGCAGCAGAGCTGGGGCTGCTGTGGTGAGACAGGAGCAGCAGCCCTGAGCTGGCAGGGCTGTGGTGGCACGGTGGGGACACCCAGGGACACCCGGGACGGCCATGTGATCCTGTCCCGATGGATCTGGGGTCAGGATGTGATCGTGTCCTGATAGATCTGGGGTCAGGATGTGATCCTGCCCTGATGGAGCCAGGACCAGAACCAGGCTCTGATCCTTCCCTGATGGATCTTGGCTCAGGCTCTGATCCTGCCCTGATGGAGCCGTGCCCAGGCTCTGATCCTTCCCCACCATAGCCAGGACCAGGAGCAGGCTCTGATCCTGTCCTGACAGAGCCAGAACCAGGCTCTGATCTTTCCTTGATGGATCTGGGCTCAGGCTCTGATCCTGCCTCAATGGAGCTGTGCCCAGGCTCTGATCCTGCCCCGATGGAGCCGTGCCCAGGCTCTGATCCTGCCCCGATGGATCTGGGCTCAGGCTCTGATCCTGCCCTGATGGATCTGGGCTCAGGCTCTGATCCTGCCCCGATGGATCTGGGCTCAGGCTTTGATCCTGCCCTGATGGAGCCGTGCCCAGGCTCTGATCCTGCCCCGATGGAGCCAGGACCAGCCTCTGACCCATCCCCAGGGCTCGGGAAGCGCTCGGGGGCCGGGGCCGCTCCCAGCCCGGCTCCTTCTCCCCGGAGGAGCCGCGGGGCTCCGGGAGCCCTCTCGGTGCCCAGGGCGCGCCGCTGGCAGCAGCATCGGGCACCGGCCGCGGTCTCGGACAGGGGCGGATCCCGCTCGGCATCTCCGCGGCCGGGACAGGACGGGCTGGAGAGCCGCCCCCGTCCCCCCCGGGCTGGGAGCGGGACCGGGCCGCGGGCTGGGGCCAAATTCTCCTTCCCAGCAGGGTGAGGCAAGAGGCTGCAAGTCCCTGCAGGCCCCTGGCTGCTTTTGGGGAGGCTGCATCAGCCCTGGCTGCTCTCCCTCTTTGGGGACCCCCGCAGCTTTTGGGGTGGGGGCGATTCCCTTCGGGCTGGGTTTGGGGCGGTCACAGGCAGCAGCACCTTTGACCCCACAGAATTTTGGGTCAGAGCCTTGGCAGATCGCTGAGCACCGACCCCACAGAATTTGGGGGCACAGCCTTGGTAGATCGCTGAGCACCGACCCCACAGAATTTGGGGGCACAGCCTTGGCAGATCGCTGAGCACCGACCCCACAGAATTTGGGGGCACAGCCTTGGTAGATCGCTGAGCACCGACCCCACAGAATTTGGGGGCACAGCTTTGGCAGATCGCTGAGCACCGACCCCACAGAATTTGGGGGCACAGCCTTGGCAGATCGCTGAGCACCGACCCCACAGAATTTGGGGGCACAGCCTTGGCAGATCGCTGAGCACCGACCCCACAGCCAGGCAGCTCTGGGGTTGTGGGTGTGGGTGGCTCTGTGGGAACAAATTTGGGGTCGGTACCTGGGCTTTGGGAGGGAGTCAGGGGCGTGAGGAGCTGCCGGGGCCACTCCAAGGACATTTAGGGTGAGGAGAGAGGAATTTGGGACATTTGAAAATGGGCGGGTGGTCTCGCACCAACAGCTCGGCCCAAAATTCCGACGCATAAATCCAAATAATCCGATTTATTTCGGCGCTGGAGGAGGAGCGGGGAGGGCAGGACGGGGCCGTGCCGGGGTCGGGGTGGTCGCAGCGTCCGTGGCGAGCTCCGGCAGGACCTGGTGGCCTCTCCAAGTGTCGCATCCCAGCAGGTGGCAGCAGGATCCCGGAGTCCTTCAGGGCTGGAAAACATCTCCAGGCTCGGGGAGCTGAGCTCGGGATCCTTCAGGATTTGAGGATTTTGGGATTTGGGGGAGAGGTTTTTACAGCGATTTCCGTGAGGCAGAGAGAAGTTTGATCAGAAGTTTGATCCATGTTCACCCCTGAAAGGGTTTTCTACCGAGGTCGTTGACAGAGAAACCGAGAGAGAAAGTAAAAGAGAAAATAAGAAAGAAAGAGGAAATAAGAGAAAATAAGAGAAAATAAGATAAATAAGAGAAAATAAGAGAAATAAGAGAAAATAAGAAAAAATAAGAAAAATAAGACAAAATATGGGAAAATAAGAGAAAAATAAGAGGAAATAAGAGAAAATAAGAGAAAAATAAGAAAAAATAAGAGAAAAATAAGAGAAAAAAGAATAAGAGAAACCTGCCACTGCCTGTTCCAATGAGCACTTTGTTTGTCTCTCCTGACCAATGAGTAAATTTATGAGCTTTGTGGGAAGGTATAAAAAGCATGAAAAAAGAATAAAAACGGGATTTGAAGCCTTCTGAAAATGGAATGTTGCTCTGTGTAGTCTCCACCACGCCAGGCTCCATCCTGGGGCTGCTCCCCATGGGGACAGCGGGGCTGGACCCCCCAGAGCCCCCCAAAAATCCCGACCTGCTGCAAATCCCTGTCCCCAAGGCTGGCGTGTCCTTCCTGGGGAGCTGTGGGGGCTTCCCCTGCTCCAGAGACCCCAGAGAGTTGCGGGGTGGTTTTACACCTTAACTAAAAAAAAAACTTTACCAAAAAATTTTCATTGAATTTACATGAATTTACATGAATTTACATGAAGTTGTATGTGTTTATTATTATAATGGAAATATCATTGTAATAACAATATGACAATAACAATGGGGTTGGGGTTGGGTTTAGGGTTAGGGTTAAGGTTAAGTTTAGGGTTTGGGTTAGTGTTAGGGTCAGGATTAGGGTTACGGTTAGGTTTGGGATTAGGGTTAGGTTTAATTTTAGGGTTAGGGTTTGGGTAGGTTTGGGGTTACTGTTTGGGTTAGGGTTATATTTAGGTTTGGGTCAGGTCTAGGTTCATTTTTAGGGTTAACCCCGGTTTATTTAGGGCACAGAGCTGAGGGAATCTGTTCCTGCAGCAGATTTTCCCCCATTAGGAGGAATTT
Source organism: Taeniopygia guttata (assembly GCF_003957565.2). Classification (NCBI taxonomy): domain Eukaryota; kingdom Metazoa; phylum Chordata; class Aves; order Passeriformes; family Estrildidae; genus Taeniopygia; species Taeniopygia guttata. The sequence goes on along the minus strand of NC_044237.2, from coordinate 2,251,706 downwards.
GACATTTTGGGTGTCAAAAGTGCCTCCAGAGGAAGCTGAAGCAACCTGTGGTGAAGCAAACCCGGGGAAGTCTTGTGTTAATTGTGTCTTGCTTCAGCTCTGCTGCTTTGGGGAAGCTTCTGGAAGGTTCCTTCCCGGAGCCGGGCGGTTTCAGGGCTTTGAGTCACCCTTGGGAAATCAGCTCCGGTTCTTTTCCTGCCCCAAAAGTGGTTTGGGAATCCGGAGCCTGGGAAGCCCCATCGATGTTCCCAGCCACCTTTTCCCTCAGGAAAGCAGCTGATTTTTAACCAATGAACCTTTCTGGTGAAAATTTGGGGTGTTCTGAGTGAGGGATTTGGGTTGTTTCACGTTCTTTTCCACACAGAGCTCAGCTGCCCAAAACTTAACTTGACCACCACCACCTGTGGAGCAAAAATGCCCTAAAAAGGGGTTTCCTAGAGAAAATTGTGCTCATCTCTCCCCATCCTTCCTCCCAGCTCCTGCTCACCACCACAGCTCAGGCTTAGGACACCTGTGCAGAGTTTCCAGGCCAAAATACGGGTTTTTTTCCAGCTGGAAATGCAAAAATCTATCAAATCCTGGTGCAATCCCAACCTCTGGAGCGCGGCAGCTGCTGTGGTGAGTCCCAAATTCCCAGGCCCCCACCCCAGCCCTGGGAACCTGCAGCCTGTCCTAAAAGTGGATTTAGGAGAGGAAAAACCCGGAAAACCCACGGAGAGCTTCAGAAATCTTTATTTGGCAGCAGAACCACAGCGCCGGGAGGAAGAGGAGGAGGAAGGGGAGGAAGGAGGGAGGGATTTGAGGCTGGATTCAGCTCCGGAACCTTCTCCAAGCTCCAGGAGCCCTCGGAGGGGAAGGAAGGGGCTCAGTGGTGGTGCTGGTGCTGGTGCTGGTGCTGGTGGTCCTCCACCTCGTGCAGGTGCTCGTGGGTGGCGCAGGTGACGCGGGTGACCAGCAGCATCACCTCCCCAAAGCTGAGCTGGGCGTCCTTGTTGACGTCCAGGTCCTTCATGATCTGGTCGATGGTGGCCTTGCTCTTCACGTGCTGCCAAGGAGGAGGGGGCAAGGTGAGGGCAAAATCCCCTCGGTTTTCCCCCACCCCAGGTGGAAAAAACTTTCCCTTGGCTTTAGGAAGGTGAATTCCAACGGAAAATGGGATTTGGGGAGAGTTTGTGGTGTGGCTTCCAGGGGAAAAAGGAGATTTTGGGCAACACGCTGCTGGATTTTGCCGAGAGGGGGATGAGGGGATGAGAGCTGTGAGGGTTCCTTCACGCAGAAGGTTTGGGGTGGGGCGGCTGGGCAGGAGGGCAGAGCAGGAACCCAAACCCCGAGGACACCCAGGCACCCTCACCTTCAGGTAATTGGCCAGCTGCTTGTCAATGAGCAGCTTGAGCTCCTTCTTGGTCAGGGTGTCCCTGTCCCCCTCCCGCCGCGAGTACTGGTGGAAGACGTCGATGATGACGTCCATGGCCTTCTCCAGCTCCGACAGTGGCTCCTGGCTCTGCTGGCCCTGCAGAGAAACGGTCACGCCAATGAGACAGGAAAATCTGGGAGCACGGGGCTGGGCCCAGCCCTTCTTTTCTGGGGGGGAAGGTTCCTTTTTGGAGCTGTTGGGGTTTTCTCCAAGGAGGCTGAAGGACCTTGCGGCCTCCATGAACCAACAGATGAGAGCTCAGAGCTGATTTGTCCCCAAAGTGGGCCTGGTCCCCACCAGAGCAGCTGATAACGCCCCAAAAACACAGAGCAGGTGAGAACACCCCAAAAACCATCAGTGGGGACACAGAGTAGGTGAAAACACCCCAAAAATCCTAAGTAGGGACATAGAGCAGGTGCGAACATCCCAAAACGCTCTGTAGGGACACAGAGGAGATGAGAACACCCCAAAACCCTCAGCGGGGACACAGAGCAGGTGACAACACCCCAAAACCCTCAGTGGGGACACGGAGCAGGTGAGAACACCCCAAAAACCCTCAGTGGGGACACAGAGCAGAAGATCTGACATCCAGGCGCCTCTCTGGTGGTCGGGAAGCTCTTGCAGGAGGAACCTCTCTCCTCACGGGCGCTGGGGATGGTTCTGCTCTGCTGGGACGTGGGGTTGGGACCAGGAGAAGCCTCCTGAGGATCCTCACCCCTCGGATGACCTGGAAAAGAGCACGGACACCCCAAACACCCCCTGCACTTGCCTTGCTCATCTTGCCACCACAGCGAGGTCCCCTGGGGCGGGCGTGGGGCCAGGTGCCACCTCAGGGTCTCTTATAGCCGAGCCGGTTGTGAAACGTCCCCATCCCGCTCCAGGCTGGCCCCACAACACCCCTGGCATTGCTCAAGGCTCCGGGAAGTTCCCCAAAAGGGGCTCTGTGGCTTTTCCCGCAAGCTCGGGGTGTCACGGGCTCAGGTGGCCTCGGGGGTGGCCCTGTCCCCTCACCTGCTGGGATTCTCCACCAGCTCTGGGTGAAAAAAAAACCAAAAAACATTTCATTTGGGATTTTTCCACATTTTCCTCCTTTCTGGGGCTGTTTTCTGATGCCAGGGGGAGAAACACACCCACGATCCCAAGATGTCCCCACCCTGGTGCATCCCTGAGCTTGGTAAAATCCTCCAAAATCCCCGAGCCCGCAGCAGGACGCCGAGTGCCACCCGCGTGACACCGGGGCGCCGGCGGCACCGGGGCCGTGCCCTGCCTGCAGGAACCCCGAGAGATGATCCGGGCGTGTTCCCGGCCTGGCTCGGCTCCAGGGGCTCCGTCCCACCCGTGCCAAGTCGGGTTCTCCCAGCCCGGGTGCGCCCTGAGCCGCAGAGCCCAGGTGTGGCGGAAAGGTGCGCTCGGGTTTCGCTTTCCGGGGCTCTGCGCTGCCTTTGTGGTTTTTGGTGCTGTTGTTTTGGCCCTGGCGGCTCCCGGCTGCCCCGTTTTGGGAGCAAAACGAGATTTTCCAGCGTTCCCTCATCCACATGAGCTGCCTGCTGACTCAGCAGCTCGTCTGGGCTTTGTTGGATGTTGAACCTGCCCAGCTCAGGGGTGGAAGCCAAAACAAAGCCTGGGGCGAGTTCAGGAGCTCCAGAGGAGCTGGCACAGGGCGCCAGCAGCAAGGAGCAGGGATTCCAGCAGGAATTTCCCCCTGGAAAGGGCGACCAGGCCACGGAGGTTTGGAGTCCCCTTCCCTGGAGGTGTCCAAGGAAGGGCTGGACTGTCGCTGTTGGGCACAAAATGAGTGCACAGATGCTTGGTAAGTTCAAAAGAAAAAAAACCCCAGTTTTACTCAAACATCTGGTATTTATAGAATTCCAGAGGTGACTGTGGATTGGAGGATGGAATTACCACCTCTCCAACCACACTGGTCCGAAGATCGATCAATCATTTCTATTTACAGAGAAATATGTAAACCATTCTATTCATCCATGAAACTGTGTGGGAACTCTGACTCTCAAAGATGAAAACACGATCAGAAGGTTAAAGAAGTTTTACAAGAACTTTAAAACTTTCAAAAGAACTATAAAAGACAACTTCACGCTTTTAAAAATCGGGGCAACACCGGACATGGCCCGGGTGAGCAGACCCCAGGCTGGAGTCGATCTCGGAGGCCTTTCCCAGTGAAAGGAGCCCGGGATGCTGCACCCCCAGCCCCCAGCCCTGGCTCTGGGCGCTCTGCTTTCACAACGGGCAGGATCTGCTGCAGAACAGGACGTCCGGGCACCGCGGGGGCCTTTCACAACCCGGGAGCGGCCGCGGCGTTGCGGGGCTTTGGTGCAATTTCAGGAAACCTCCTTGGGTGGCTTTGATCGCCCTGGAGGTGCCAGGGTGGGGCTCAGGGGGTGGGGGACAGGGGGTTCCAAGGTGGGCCTGAGCCAGGGGTGACCCCCAGGTGTGGGTGGGCAGTGGGCATCGAGGTGCCCGGCTGTGGGAACCCAGCACATCCCTCTGGCTGCCCTGGCTGTCCCCAGACTCTGGCAGGAGCTTGGAGACCTTGGCACAAAGTCAAAAACAGCTGTGGCTTCAATTTTAGCCTGTGGAAAAAGCTGCCAACCTTGTGTGAGGAATTACAAGCCACAAGGGTTTGAGTTGTGTGGTAGTCGAATTAACACAGGGCGGAAAAAGTAGAATTTTGGGATTTTTAGGATGGGGTTCAAGTGGCAGTGCTGAGGGTCACAGGGACGGGTGCTGGCACCCTTTTGGTGGCTCTTGCAGGGTGACCTCCCTGCCCAGCTGTCCCCAAGGCCCAGGCTCGGCCAGGGATCCATGGAGGGGAGCAGGAGCAGCTCTGCATCTGCTGGGAGGTGCCTGCAGGGACACCCCGAGGTTGGAGCTGCAAAATTCTTTCAAAATGCACTTTTGGGGCAGGAGAGCGGCTGCTGTGGGCAGAGCAGCTGTTTTGTCCCCCTGGGGTCCATATCCCAACACCCCAATACCCCAACTTCCCAAATCGCCATCAAGTAGAGCATTCCCAGTGCCAGAGATCCAGGATTTGGGATTTGGGATGTTTGGGATGTTGCAGGGTTGAGACATGGAAGTGTCTGGACTCTGTGTCTCTCCCAGAACAGCAGAAAATCATCATGGACGTATCCTGAAATCCCAAACCCAAACCATGGGATTTCGGGCACTGGGAACATTTTGCTCCATGAGGATTTTTCCCAACAAAACCATCCTTCCTCAACAAAACCACGTTCGCAGATGACCACACCCGCCCCCGGATGGATGAAGAGACAGGAAAGGCTCCAAGAACTTCAAGCGATGCTTTATTGTCCCAGATTGAAGAGTCACCCATCCCGAACTGGGATCCCAAACTGGAGAATCAGCCATCATAAATTGGGATCCCAAATTAGAGGGTCACCCATCCCAAATGGGGATCCCAAATTGGAGAATCGGCCATCCCAAACTGGGATCCCAAATTAGAGGGTCACCCATCCCAATTGGGATCCCAAACTGGAGAATCGGCCATCCCAAACTGGGATCCCAAATTGGAGTGTCACCCATCCCAAGCTGGAGGGTCACCCATCCCAAACTGGGATCCCAAATTGGAGGGGCTGCTCCAGGGGCTGTTCCAGGCAGGCCGGGAGCAGCCAGAGCCCAATTCCCGAAGCTCCCCTCTCCGTTTCCCACGCCGGGCTCAGTCCTGGTCCGGCCCGCAGCGGTCGGAGCCGTGGCTGATGCGGTGGGCGTCGTCGGCCAGCTTGCTGAGCACGATGGTGAACTCCTCAAAGCTCAGCTCCTTGTCCTTGTTCAGGTCGGTCTCCTGGAAGAGCTTGTCCAGGTAGCCAGCCTGGTTCCTGTTCTGAATTTGGGGACACAAAGGTGGGGTCACGTCCCTGGATCCACCCCCGGAGCTGCCCTGGGAAGGGTTTGGATGTCGCAGCCCTCCCCTCCCTTGCCCTTAGCCCCAAATTAAACCCAGAGGTTTAATTCTGGGAGGCCTTGAACCCAAGAGATTTAATTTTAGGTGGCTTTGAACCCCAGAGGTTTAATTTTGGGTGGCTTTGATCACCCCAGAGGTGCTGGGGGAGGAGGGGGCTGGGACAGGGGGTTCCAAGGTGGGACAGGGGCCTGATTTTGTCCCAGAGGATTTGTCCCAAGGCTTTTGTCCCAAACCCCTGTGGCTGGGGACACAGCGGCTTTTAGGAGAAATCAATTGGGCCGGGCCAATTTTGGGAATCACCAACAATGAACTTGCACCACTTTTCAACTCATTGAGAGGAGACTGCAACATTAGATGCCCCAGAGCCCTCAGAGCTGAGAGAAAGCTGAGAAAGTTGAGAAAGGCCACAGCTGTTTCTTCTTGCAGTGTTGGGAGAAAAAATGCAATTGTTTGGTCTCATATTTCAATGGGACCTCAAAGAGGGATCCTCTGTTGATAATCAAAGGGATTTTCTCATCCTACAGATCTCCAAAACCAATTTTTACACCATTAGAAACGATGGCTTGGATCATAACCAGAGCCAGAGCGAGATTGCTGACAAAGACTCCACAACAATTTATCTGCCATCGACAAGAGAATCTTTGGATTGGGCCTTGAAAAAAATCAGAAAAAAAAAAAATCAGAGCAGGAGTGACCCCAGACCGGGTGTGATGGAACCCCCCAGTGCCCCCCGTCCCCCAGAGCCCCATCCCCGTGGGATTGTCCCCCGGGCACTCACGCAGGTCCCCAGGAAGGAGGGCGCCTGCTCCGTCAGCAGCGTCCTGAAGTCGCTGAGGTTCAGGAGGTCGGCCTCGCCCTGGCGGATGCTGTACTGGTGGAACACATCCACCACGGTCTTCAGGGCCTTCTCCAGGGTGCAGTTCCCCGGGAGCTGCTGGCTGCCGGCGTGGCTGCGGGTGCTGGTGGACATGGCTGAGCTCTGGAAGGACCTGCAGGGGTTGGGGACAAACCTCGAGGGCGTGAGAGGAGCCAGAAATTGGCTGGGGGACAAGGATGCAATGTGGCATGGGTGACACTCCAGTTTGGGATGGGTGACACTCCAATTTGGGATGGGTGACACTACAATTTGGGATCCCAATTTGGGATGGGTGACACTCCAGTTTGGGATCCCAGTTTGGGATGGGTGACACTCCAATCTGGGATCCCAGTTTGGGATGGGTGACACTCCAATTTGGGATCCCAGTTTGGGATGGGTGACACTCCAGTTTGGGATCCCAGTTTGGGATGGGTGACATTCCAATTTGGGATCCCAGTTTGGGATGGGTGACACTCCAATTTGGGATCCCAGTTTGGGATGGGTGACACTCCAATTTGGGATCCCAGTTTGGGATGGGTGACATTCCAATTTGGGATCCCAGTTTGGGATGGGTGACACTCCAGTTTGGGATCCCAGTTTGGGATGGGTGACACTCCAATTTGGGATCCCAGTTTGGGATGGGTGACACTCCGGTTTGAGATCCCTGAGCTGCGCCTGAGCCAGGGGCACCTGCTGCTCCTTGTTGAGGGGCAGGAAATGAGGGGATTTGGGGATATTGCTGGTTATGGCTCCGGTTTGGCTTTGCCAAGGAGCAGCTTGTTCCAGCACACCTGGGGACCTTTCTCAGGTGAGGGGAGCAGGGTCAGGCCAGCGGGGCACCGCCAGCGAGGACGTTTAGGGCAGAGGGCACAGAATTAGTGCTGCCTCCACCCAAGATGTCACCAAAATCCCATTAATTTGCCCTGATTTTCCAATCCAAACCAACCTCCTGCTCTACCCCGAGGAGAACCCATCGCCCTGGGCTGGTGGATCCCAAACTGCTTCTCCCTCACCCTTTTCCCTGCAAGGACCATCCTTGTCCTACTCACCCTGGTCTCCGAGGAGGGTTTGCAGGGGATGGATCCGTCGGTGTGACCCGGGAGCCCGGAGCAGCCCTTTTATACCTGCATGAGGTCCTCTTTCATCAGAGCTGGTGACACACCTGCCACAGGCATCGGCTTGAGTTCACATTTCCCGCACCTGGAAATTGCCAGGTGGGAGCCCCGAGCCCCTCCCAGCCTCATTCCTCCGCTCCAGTTCCTGGTTGCACCCACCAGGCTTTGGAAATGTTGTCCTTGGCCCCTCCATCACCTCTGACAGGGCTCAGGGAGGGGAAGAACCTCGGCTTTGTCATACCTCGATGTCGAGGGCAAGGCCGTTCGGGCAGAAGTTGCCAAAACTTGGGGAGTTTTGCAACGCGGCGAAAAACTTGCACATTTTCCTTCTGCTGTAGGAGCAAATATTGGGCTGTTCCACATGGAAACAGAGATAACTTTGTCCCCTTGGTGAATTTTTAATGTGATTTCTGTTTTCTACAGCCCCAACTGGTTGGACACTGCCCAAGACAAAGCAGCATCTGTATTTTATAACTTGTCTTCCAGAATATTTTCCATTGTTATCTACTTGTAGCAGTCCTCTACTCTCGCTCCAGAGATTTTCTGGAGGAAACTGGGCACAAAACCAGGAGAATACCCAAGGCCAGGGTCTTTTCTGGCTGGTGCAGGAAACGCCACATGTTGCCACATGCCAAATGTCACCTGTGTGTCACGCGTGTCAGGGACAAGAATGAGCAGACAATGAAGAGATTTAAAATCAGACAATGAGGAAATTTAAAATCAGACAATGAGAAGATTTAAAATCAGACAATGGGTAGGAGGAGCAGGGGAGGACCAGGCGAACTGGAGGTGCCTATTCCTGTTTGAGGATGCTCCTGTGTCCCCGGGGCATTGCACGGATTTATTCCGGTATCCCTGACTCACTGCACAGCTCCTTTTGCTTCCCGGCCCCGCTCCTTGCGGGGTGTCAGCCATCCCAAATAAGGATCCCAAATTGGAGTGTCACCCATCCCAAACTGGACTGTCACCCATCCCAAGTTGGAGTGTCACCCATCCCAAATTGGACTGTCACCCATCCCCAGTTAGGATCCCAAACTGGAGTGTCACACATCCCAAACTGGGATCCCAAATTCGAGTGTCACCCATCCCCAAATGGGATCCCAAATTGGAGTGACCCCCATCCCAAACTGGGATCCCAAACCGGAGTGACACCCATCCCAAACTGCATCCTTGTCCCCCAGCTAGCAGGGAAAGCATCTGGTGCTCTGGGGCAGTTCCAAATTTTCCCATTTTTCCCCTAAAACCTGTGGGGGAGCAGCTGGCGATGCCCAGCCCTGCAAGGGCAGCGATGCCCGAGTGACACGGGGGTGGCAGTGAGTGACATTTCCCCCGAGGGACGAGGGTGGCTCCCCAAATTCAGAGCTGCCCTGTGTCACCGAGGAACCACCCAAATGCCCCTGGTTTCACCCGGGACAGGCTCCTGGTCTGGGCTGATGTCGGAGCCTCCTGAGCCGGGGGTTCCCCCTCAGTGTCCCCTCACTGACGGGTCCAGGAGCTCTGGGGGTTCCCCCTCAGTGTCCCCTCACTGACGGGTCCAGGAGCTCTTCTCCCCTCCTGCTTCAGCCCCCAGGAGCCCACGGTGGCTTTGGGGTGTGTGGTGACCTGGGGGATGTGTCCCAAACCATGAAGTGTTTGACTCGTCCTGCAGAGCGGCCGTTCCTCCGAGCAGCTCCCAGGATGGAGCCCCTGGAGCCCCTCGGCCTCGTTCTTTGCTCTGCTGGGGCTGCTGGGCTGTTTTGGGGGGGTCACAAAAACATCTCACAGGCACCTGGGAAGGGGTAGCCCTGGAATGCAGCACCCCCAGGACGTGGCACCCTCGGGATCTGGTGTCCCTGGGATCTGGCACCCCCAGGATGTGGCACCCCAGGATGTGACACCCTCGGGATCTGGTGTCTCTGGTTTGTGACACCCCCAGGATGTAACACCCCTTGGATGTGGCACCCCCAGTTCCAGGGCTGCGTGTTGGCAGAGACCTGAGGAAGGACCCCCCATCCCAGCTCTGTTTCGCCTCTGGCACCTCTTGGAGCTTCACGCTGGGATCTGACAACCTCCAGGAGCCCCCTCAGCCTGGGGGCTGACCCCCCAACACCCTGTCCTGACCCCCTCTCTGCCCAGACCAGTGTCCTCCCGTGCCACTCTCCCTTCCCATCGCTTTTCCTGTTCAATCTGGGTTCCAGCCCCTCCCCAGGACACGGCACACGGATGGGTTTGGTGCTCAAAGGAAGAGATTTTATTTCAATGCCACGAAGTAGAAGCAGGTGACAAAGGTTTGGTTACAGGCAAGGGCCGAAGCTCCTGGGGGGACGCAGAGTCCCGTGGCTCGGCCAAAGTGGGCGATGTTTCCGTCTCAGTGACGGTGGCCAGGGCCATGCCCGTGCCCGTGGTCGTGCCCGTGGTCATGCCCATGCCCGTGGCTGTGGTCATGCCCGTGCCCGTGGCCGTGGTCATCACCAGGGCCCTTGTGGGACCTGTTGTGGGCATCGATGGCCACGAGGCTCAGCGTGGTCAGGAACTCGGTGAACTTGAGGCGGCCGTCGTGGTTGGCGTCGGCTTTGGTGAAGAGCTGCTGGATGTAGCTGTCCGTGCTGGTGTTGGGCTGTGGGGGAGCACGGGCAGCTCGGGGTCACCCTGCCCGTCCCCAGCTGTGGCTGAACCCCAAAAAACCCTCCCTCCCTTTGGAAGCTCCCAAGATAAAGTTCTGGGGTGGCCTGCCCGGGGGAATCACCACCCCTGGAGGAGTTTAAACGAAGCCTGGATGTGGCACTGGGTGCCAGGGTTTGGTTGAGCTGTTGGGGCTGGGTTGGACTCGATCCTCTTGAAGTCTCTTCCAACCCAGCGACTCTGTGAATTCCATGACCCGCCCCCATCCCCAAGGATCCCTGGAAGTGCCCAAGGATGAGCACCCTAATCCAGCGGGAGGTGCCCCACATTCCCGGGAATGAGAGGATCCCCCAGACCCCTTCCCACCCGCCCCACAGCTCCGGGCTCTCACCGGCGCCGTGCTCCGCAGAAAAGGCTCGGCCGTCTCCTTGAGCAGCTTGGAGAACTCGTTCTTGCTCAGGTAGTCGTCCACGGGGCGCTGCACCGCGTACCGGTGGTAGATGTTGACGGCGCATTCCAGCGCCAGCTCCAGGTCGGTTTTCATCCTGCTGGGAAGAGACAAAGAGCAAAACATCCCAAACCAAGTCCCAAAGCACGAAAGGTTTGACTCGTTCTGCAGAGCGGCCGCTCGGAACGAGGACCGGCACCGGCCGCTCGTCCCACAGCGCCGGAGGAGCTGCTCACCTTGGGAGGAGGTCTGGGCTCTGCAGAGGGACGAGAGGAGCAGGAGGAGCGGGTGATGCTGAGCTGGGGATGGCACCTTTTATACCCTCCCGGGGCTGCCAGCTGTGCCAGCCTCGGCTCCCGTCGGGGCGGTCACCCCGGAATTGTGCAAGGCAGCGCAGCACGCCCAGGTGAGGATTTCGGGTTCCTCGCCCCATCCAGGAACTGTTATCGAGGGAGGGGAAGCCCCAAACTCGTTGGGCAAAACAAGGAAACACCAAAAATTACATCGGGGTCAGCGATGGTGCAGAAGATTTTCTGGAAGGTTCCCCAAGTGTTCAATGCAGAAGATGGAAGAGGAACTTTTCTGGGTGGGGGTCTCCAGCAGGTTTTACCCATGGGAATGTGGTTTGTCACCAATTTTTGGTGAATTTGGCTGCTGGACAGGTCTCGGGTTAATCCCTTTTCTGACTCACAGATGGGGCCAACCGAGAGGCGTTTGAAAAACTCCAATTTCATTTCATCAGGCTTTGAAAATTCTCTCCCAATTCACCTCCCAGGTGCCAGGGGTGGGCAGCACATCCCACCGCTCCAGGAGGACATTCCCCCTGGATGCAGGGAGTCACCCCGGGCACAGCCCTGCTGCGTGGGGCTCTGCCAGCCGCTCCTGGGAGGTGCCACTTCCCGGCAGCGGGAATTGCTGCCAAGGATAACCCGGGGCATTGGCAAATGTGCCCACCCCCAGCTGTCCCCCAGGCCTGGGACCCCCCCAGTGTTCCCAGTGGGGCCCCCCAGTGTTCCCAGTGGGGCCCCCCAGTGTTCCCAGTGTCCAGATGAGCTGCAGAGCCCCAGGTGCCTGGAGGAGCCTCCACCCGAGTCAGCCCCGTGCTGTGATGAAGGCTTTTGGGAAGCGATGATGACAACGGCCGTGAGACATCTCCCCACCAGCCTCCTAATCCCAGAGCTCCAGGAACCGCTGCCAGAAATCCCCAAAATTGCAAAATAGGGACACAAAGGGACGGGTTTGGGACGGGGATGGGCGCGTCCTCAATGGGAAGGGGACACACGTGGGCCGGGCAGAGGGACACGGTGACACGGCGGTGACACGGCAGGGACACGGGTGACACGACAAGGACATGGGTGACACCACAGGGACACGGGTGACACCACAGGGACACGGGTTCAGGCAGGCCTGGGGATGGCAGAGGATGTGGCTGGGGCACCTGGGGAGTGGGACAAGGACAGGTGAGTGCCATGGGGATGTGTGGGGATCCCTGACAGTGGGGACGAATTTAGGGTGAATCCCCGACAGGAGAGATGAATTCAGGGTGGATCTCAGTGGGGATGAATTTAGGATAAACCCCTGACTGTGGGGATAAATTCAGGGTGGATCTCAGTGAGGATGAATTTAGGATAAACCCCTGACAGTGGGGATGAATTCAGGGTGGATCTCAGTGGGGATGAATTCAGGGTGGATCTCAGTGGGGATGAATTTAGGGTGAACCCCTGACAGTGGGGATGAATTCAGGGTGGATCTCGGTGAGGATGAATTTAGGATTAATCCCTGACTGTGGGGATGAATTCAGGGTGGATCCCTGTGAGGGGAGAGGGTGTGGGGTGGATCCCTGTGAGGAGGGATGAATTCAGGGTGGATCCCTTTGGGCAGCATCATTCCACCTTCAGACAGCCACAGGTGAGGTCGGGGATTTTGGGGTTCCCCCTCAGCTGCCGGGGTGCCGGGGCGGTGCAGCCCCGTTCTCTGGGGGTTCTCTGACTCTGCAGGGATGGAGATGTTTTTTCCCTAAATCTTAAAATCCCAGGATCTCGGACACGCCGCTCCAGCCCTCCCTGGGCAGCGCCTTCCAAGGCCTGGCCGCCCTTTCCAGGAGGAATTTTCCCAAATATCCACCCTGAGGCTCCCCTGGCACAGCCTGAGGCTGCTCCCGCTCCTCTTTGTCCCTTTGTGGCGCCCCTGGGAGCGCAGGAACCGAGCACGAAGGTGATGGAGGGGCACAGCCACATCTGGAAGGGGCGTGTGGCACATCTGGAGCCCGGAGCAGGACGAAGCTCAGCTCCGGGTGAGCGGCAGAGCCGGGCGGGCGCGATTCCAGCCCGGAGCTGTGGCCGCATCCCGGCGGGATGTCCGCGGCTCCAGGGAAGGAGAGGCCGGGCAGGGCTGGCTCAGCCCCGCGGGCACCGGGGGAGGATTGGGAGGGCTCGGGAACGAGGAATCCACCACCCCGGGCAGGGCAGGGACAGGGACAGGGACACAGGGACAGGGACAGGGACAGGGACAGAGGGACAGGGACAGGGACAGGGACAGGGACAGGGGGACAGGGACAGGGACAGGGACAGGGACACAGGGACAGGGACAGGGGCAGGGACAGGGATAGAGGGACAGAGGGACAGGGACAGGGGCAGGGACAGAGGGACAGGGACAGGGACAGAGGGACAGGGACAGGGGCAGGGACAGGGACAGGGACAGAGGGACAGGGACAGGGACAGGGACAGGGATAGAGCCAGGGGCAGGGACAGAGGGACAGAGACGGGGACAGGGACAGGGACAGGGACAGGGACAGAGGGACAGGGACAGGGACAGGGACAGAGGGACAGAGACGGGGACAGGGACAGGGGGACAGGGACAGGGACAGAGGGGCAGGGACAGGGGCAGAGCAAGGGACAGGGACAGGGGCAGGGACAGGGGCAGGGACAGGGACAGGGGGACAGGGACAGAGGGACAGGGACAAGGACAGGGGGACAGGGGCAGGGGCAGGGGCAGCCTCCATCACCCCCGGCTTCCCCCAGCCCGGGCAGAGAGACCCCCAAGGCCAAAACGCTTCATTTCCAAGGAGATTTATTGAAATGGCATCGGGAGGACAGCGGGAGGGTCCCGGGGCGGTGCCGGGCCCTGCCCTCACTTCCTGCGCGGCATCTTGTCGGGCAGGTCCTGGAAGAAGTCGTTGCACATCATGGCCATGCAGGCCAGGAAGGTCACGTACTCCTGGAAGTCCACCTCGCTGTCGCTGTTGCAGTCCAGGCTGCTCATCAGCTTCTGTAAACTCTCCTCGCTGGTTTGCTTCTGCCCGGGGAGCAGGGGGGAAAGGGGGGTTAAAAGCGGGGTTTGCACCCCCTGGCAGCCCGCAGTGCCCCGGCACTCACGCTGAAGCTCGGCAGCTCCTTGGTGAGCAGCTCCTTGAGCTCCGCCTTGTTGAGCTTGTACTTGTCGCCCTCGTTGCCCGAGTATTTGTGGAAGGTGGCGACCACCACGGCCAGCGCCTGCTCCAGGGGACACGCCATGGGGACAGCGGCAAGCCTGGCGACACGGGGAGGGACGGAGGAGTTCGGTGTCCCCAGGCACGCCCGGTGCCGGGGGAACGGCCCGTGCCGGGCCCGGGATGTGCCACGTCCCGGGATGTGCCGCTCCCTCCCGGCTGCGGCCGGGCTGGGCACCCCCAGCACGGGGGGAAAGGGCAGGGAAGGGGTTCCGCAGCTTTTCCAGCCCTCCCGGGGGAAATCCACATTCCCAGCTCGGCACCTGCAGCAGGAACCTCTGCCAAGGCCCCTCTGCCAGCTGCGGTGACATCTGGAGAACATCTGGAGGGGGAGCAGAGGGGGAAAACAACTCACCGAGAGCTCAGGCGGGCCACGGCAGCGCGGGCAGGGCGGAAGAGGAGCCAGCCTCGGGGCTGGCATTTATAGCTGCTCCCGGCCACACCCGGCCGGGAGACAGCGACCGGCCCGGGCTGGGCAAGGAAAAAAGGAGGAGAAAGGGGAAAAGGAGGAGAGAGGAAAAAAACCCGGCAGCTCCCCCGGCCCGCCCTGCCGAGGAACCGGTTTGGGTTGGGAGGAGCAAAATGAGCCCCTGGGGCTGCCCAGGGACCACCCGGGCCGGGAGAACCCCTCGGTCGGGGATGTCCCGGTGGGCACCGGTGCAGCATCCCGGGGTTCGGCCGCGGGGCTGCTCCGAGCCGGGGGTTGTGCCGAGGTTTTTTTTTGTCCTTTTTTTCCAGTCTCCTGGCAGCGATTTGTGTTTCCTAACGGCGAGGGCGGCGCGTCTCCAGGCCCCGTTGTGTAACGGGGCCGCTCCGGTGGCTCGGGCGGGTGTCCCGGGGCTGCGGGAGCACCGGGAACCGGCCCAGGGAGCCCCAGCCCGGCCAAACCGGCGACAAAAACGGGGACAACAGAGCTGCGGCTGCCCCGATGCTCAGGGGGGTGGGAAATGCCCCAAACCCCAGCTCGGGGGGCGTCTTTAAATTTTGGCAGAAGAAACCCCCAGGGCTGAGCCTCTGCCCCCCATCAGCGAGTGGGAATTTGGGAGAGTCACTGGGAGGGGCAGGAGAGCCGGGGGGTCTTTATAAAGGGCTGGAGAAGGGGCAGGAGAAAGGTTGGAGCTCCTGGAGGGACCTGAGGGGGCTTTGGGGAGGAGCTGGGGGGCTTGGGGATGACCTGGGGGCTTTGGGGAGGAGCTGGGGGGCTTGGGGATGACCTGGGGGCTTTGGGGAGGATTTGGGGGCTTTGGAAGAACCTGGGGGGGCTTTGGGGAGGATTTGGGGGCTATGGGGAGGAGCTGGGGGCTTTGGGGATGACCTGGGTGCTTTGGGGAGGATTTGGGGGCTTTGGGGAGGAGCTGGGGGCTTTGGAGATGACCTGGGGGCTTTGGGAGGAGCTGGGGGCTTTGGGGAGGAGCTGGGGGCTTTGGGGAGGATCTGGGGGCTTTGGGGATGACCTGGGGGCTTTGGGGAGGATTTGGGGGCTTTGGGGATGACCTGGGGGTTTGGGGACAGGCTCTGTCATTCTTCGTGTGGGTTTTACAGGCGGGATTATTTCTCTGGAAAGGCGGAGAGCAGCCGAGGGACCTTTCCCAAACCAGCCCCGACCTGCCCGGAGCTGCTGGGGGCGGGGGAGCCCCGCGACTCCCAAATTCCAGCCCCGAGCCAGGGGGTTGTGGCCGCCGGGGACACGCTGGGGCTGTTGTGCCTTGCCCAGTGTGCCCCCAACCCCGGTGGCACCTGGTGCCCACCCCTGAGCCCTCCCCGAGCCAGCCAGAATTGCCGGGGGAGACATCCAAGAGCTGCTTTTGTTCAAATTCCTCCCAAAAAAAACCTCCCGGGGCTGATTCGTGCCGTGGAAAATCCCCCGGAGCTGGAAGAAGGTGTGAGTCAGGCCGGGCCGGCTGCTGGTGGCCACGGAGCCCTGGAATGCAGCCAGGATTGGGGTGAGGCTGAGCAGAACCCCCAAACTCAGCCAGGATTGGGGTGAAAATCCTGAACAGAACCCCCAAACTCAGCCAGGATTGGGGAAATCCTGAACAGAACCCCCAAACTCAGCCAGGATTGGGGTGAAAATGAGCAGAACCCCCAAACTCAGCCAGGATTGGGGTGAGGCTGAACAGAACCCCCAAACTCAGCCAGGATTGGGGTGAGGCTGAACAGAACCCCCAAACTCAGCCAGGATTGGGGAAATCCTGAACAGAACCCCCAAACTCAGCCAGGATTGGGGTGAGGCTGAACAGAACCCCCAAACTCAGCCAGGACTGGGGTGAAAATGAGCAGAACCCCCAAACTCAGCCAGGATCCAAAAAAAACCTGAACAGAACCCCCAAACTCAGCCAGGATTGGGGAAATCCTGAACAGAACCCCCAAACTCAGCCAGGACTGGGGAAATCCTGAACAGAACCCCCAAACTCAGCCAGGATCCAAAAAACCTGAACAGAACCCCCAAACTCAGCCAGGACTGGGGAAATCCTGAACAGAACCCCCAAACTCAGCCAGGATTGGGGAAATCCTGAACAGAACCCCCAAACTCAGCCAGGATTGGGGAGAACCTGAACAGAACCCCCAAACTCAGCCAGAATTTGGGAAAAGCTTTTATTGAAAGCCACTCAGGGCTGTGATGGACACAGGGAGGGGTCATTCATGGGGTCACTTGAGGGGTCACTCATGGGGTCATTGAGGGGTCATCGAGGGGTCACTCGGGGGTCACTCGGGGGTCACTCGGGGGTCACTTCCTGCGCTGCTGCTTGCCGGGGTCATCCTTGAAGAAGTCGTTGAAGGCCATGGTGACGCAGGCCAGGAAACAAACGTACTCCTTGAAGTCCACCTCGCTGTCCTTGTCGTGGTCCAGGTCGTTCATCAGCCGCTTGAACTCGACCTCGTCCATTTGTTTCTGCGGGGAACAGGGTTTGGGGTTTGGGGTTTGGGGTTTGGGGTTTGGGGTTTGGGGAGGGTTTTTCCTCTGCTCTGCAGGTGAGTGAGTTGGACAGCCCCCAAATTACCCAAAGTGCCTCCAGGATGTGGAAAATTTGGCAAAAAACAAGCAAAAAATAAAAATTTGCCTCCCAGCTGAGACCGCAAGCTGAGAAAGGGAAGTGGGGGTTAAAAAGAAAAAAAAAAAGAAAAAAAAAAAGGAAATGGAGCGTGATTTCATTCGCCAAATGAAATGTTTCTGCGGGTTTAAAAAAAAAGCTGAATTTCCTTTGGGAAAAGGAATTTTTTTGGGGGCTGAGCCCCTCAGGGCCTCGTCCCTCCCGTTCCCCAGGATTTGTCCATCCCTGAGGGACGAATCCATAAAGTTCCACTGGGGAACATCAGAGACACCCCTGGGCCGGTCTGAGGGACACCGAGGGGACACCGGGGAGACACCGAGGGACAATGAGGGGACACCGAGGGGATACTGGGGGGACATCGAAGGGATGCCAAGGGGACATCGGGGGGACATCGAGGGGACACCAAAGGGGCATTGAGGGGACACCAAGGGGACATTGGGGGGACACCAAGGGGACACCAAAGGGACATTGGGGGTACACCAAGGGGATATCAAGGGGACATTGGGGGGACACCAAGGGGAGACTGAAGGGACACTGAGGGGACATTGGGGGGACACCAGGGAGATACTAAGGGGACACCAAGGGAACATCAAAGGGACATTGGGGGGACACCGAGGGGACATTGGGGGGACACCAAGGGGAGACTGAGGGGACACTGAGGGGACATTGGGGGGACACCAGGGAGATACCAAGGGGACACCAAGGGGACACCAGGGGGACACCAAGGGGACACCAAGGGGACACCAGGGCGACACCAGGGCGACACCAAGGGGACACCAGGGGGACACCAGGGGGACACCAAAGGGACATCGGGGGGACACCCAGGGGAGACTGAGGGGGACACTGAGGGAACATTGGGGGACACCAAGGGGACACCAGGGGGACACCAGGGGGACACCAAGGGGACACCAGGGGGACACCAGGGGGACACCAGGGGGACACCGGGGATGTCCCCACGGCCACTCACGCTGCCGAAGGCGGGCAGCTCCTTGTTGAGCAGCTCCTTGAGCTCGGCCTTGCTGAGCTTGAACCTGTCGCCCTCCCTGGCCGAGTACTTGTGGAAGGTGGTGACCATGATGGCCATGGCCTGCTCCAGGGGACACGCCATGGGGCCTGCGGGCACGGCCGTCAGCCCCTGCCACCCCGGGCGGGTTTGGGGAGCGGGCTGAGGGCAGCGGCACTCACCGGCTCACCGGGCGCAGATCGGCTCCGCGGGGATGCGGCACCGGCGCTCACCGGGCATTTATAGCCGGGCACGGGCACTGCCCGGGCAGCGCCGGGCCCCCGGGCACCGCCGCGGTTTCGCCCGCGCCTCATTTTTGGCTAACGAGGCGTGTGATCCCGTCAATCAGCCTGTGATCCCATCAATGAGTCGTGATCCCATTAACGAGCTTGTGATCCCATCAATGAGGTGTGTGATCCCATTAATGCACTGTGATCCCATCAATGAGGTGTGTGATCCCATCAATGAGGTGTGTGATCCCATTAATGCACTGTATGATCCCATTTACGAGCTGTGTGATCCCATTAATTAGCTGTGATCCCATTAACGAGCTTGTGATCCCATTTATGAGCTGTGTGATCCCATTTATGAGCCGTAATCCCATTAATCAGCCTGTGATCCCATTTATGAGCTGTGATCCCATTAATCAGCCTGTGATCCCATTAACGAGGCGTGTGATCCCATTTATGAGTTGTGTGATCCCATTTACGAGCTGTAATCCCATCAATCAGCTTGTGATCCCATTAATGATCTGTGATCCCAATAACGAACTGTGATCCCCATTAATGAGCTTGTGATCCCATCAGTGATGTGTGTGACCCCATTAACAAGCTGTGATCCCATTACCAATCCGTGTGACCCCACCAGCGGGCAGTGCGGGGTGCCAGGCACCCCTCGGGGCCCTGGCGTGGTCCCCTGGCTCACCAGGCCCCCCAAAACCGTCACTGCCCCGTGCCAGCTCTGTGGGGCCCCGGTACCCCCAGGACAGGACAGCCGGTGCTGTCCCACCCCCACGGGGAACCCCCACCCCAAATTCTCTGCCATCCTACACGGGGGGTCCCCTTTGGGGGACAGGACCTTCCCTGCGCCCCACATCTCCTCCAGGGCTGGGAAAGGGACACGAGGAATTCCCGAATCGTTCCCTCCCAAAATGGGACCCTGGGGACGCCCTGAGGGGGTCCCCGGCGGAGGAGAGACCCCCGGGGGCTGAGCCCGGGGCTCCGGGATCCCGGGGAGCCGCCGGGAGCCGCGCCCGGCCCGGCCCCGCTCGCCCCGCACCCCCCGGGCTGAGTCACGGCCCGGCCTCGCCCCGCGGGGATTCCTCGCCCGTGACTCACCCGGCCCCGCCCGCTCCCACGGGCCAGCCCGGTTCCGCCGGCACGGGAGCCGGGGCTGCTCCGGGGGGCTGCCTGAGGGACCCCCGGGGGCTCAGAGCCGCGGGTACCACCGGCCCCGGTCCCGGTTCCGGTTCCACCCCCGTGCCTCGGAGTTGGGGGGCTCAGAACAGCGGGGTCCCGGTTCCACCGGTCCCGGTCCCGGTTCCACCCCTGAGCCTCGGAGTTGGGGGACTCACAGCCGCGGGGTCCCGGTTCCGGTCCCGGTTCCGGTTCACCCCCCGTGCCTTGGAGTTGGGGGGCTCAGAGCCGCGGGGTCCCGGTTCCCGGTTCCACCCCCGTGCCTCGGAGTGGGGGGGCTCGGGGGTCCCCCCGCGCCCGCAGGGCCACGGCCCAGCCCCTTCCCGGTGTAAAATCCCCGGGAACAGCCAGAGCTGCCGGCCCCGCCCTGCCCAGCCCGGGGGTCCCGGGGGTCCCGGGAGCTCTGTCCCCATCCCGGCTGGGGGGGTGGGATGTGCCGGGACAGGAATTGGGGTCGGGGCAGCCGAGGGACCCCCGTGGGGACTCGGGGGGACCTCCGGTGCCCAAGTGGCAGCGGGCACCACCCGGTGCCCCGGGCTGGGGCGGGCTCGGGCGGCTGCTGACACCCCGTGGTGGCCCCGGGGCCACCAGCGCCGGTCTCGTCCCATCCCAGGCCAGGCGTGGCCGCTCGGGGGAGGGCGGGGACGGGGCGGACCCCCTCCCGCAGCCCCCCCGGACCCTCCGAGGCGGCAGAGCTGGAGCGACACCCGCTGCTCCTCCGAACTTTATTGCTGTAATAAATAACCCGGCGGTGGCACCGGCCGGGACCGCGCCGCTCCCCGGGCGCGGCGGAGCCTTCAGCAGCTCGGGAAGGGGGGAAAAGCGCCCTCTGCCCGAGGAGAGCACCCCCAGTTTGGGGGGACCCCGGGGGCAGAGGGGTGCTGCTCGCGGTGGGATTCTGCCAGCGGAGGGCTGAGCACAGACAGAACTCCCGGCCCAGAGCGGGGGGAGCCTCTCCCTCTGCTCCCGGGGCAGGAGGAGGGGGCCACGGCAGGAGGAGCCCCCCGAGGCTGCGGCGGGTCCCGGAGCTGCGGGGCCTGCGGCGGGTCCCGGGGCTGGGGCGGGCACAAAGCGGGGGGCGCGGAGGAGCGGGGGGGGGGGTCCGGGGGGCTCCAGGGCCGCTACTTGGTGTGTTTGACGCTCTGCTCCTGCTGGCGGATGATCTGCGCGATGGGGCTGGCGATGCCGCCTATCAAGGTCCAGTACTCCTCGAAGCTGATGCGCCCGTCCTTGTTCTCATCCAGGTCGCAGATCAGCTTGTCGGCGGCGCGGCGGTTGCCGGTGTCCTGCGGGGAGAGCGGAGCCGCTCAGGCCGGGCTCGGGGCGGGGACGGCCCGCGGGACCCCGGCCCGCAGCCCCGGTCTCACCGTCAGCATGTGGTTCAGCTCGCGGCTCAGCATCTTCCGAAAATCCTTCTTGCTGATGCGCCGCGGGTTCTTGCAGCAGCAGCAGCGGCTCGAGTACTTGTCAAAGTTGTTCACCAGCACCTGCACGGCCCATTCCAGCTCCGTGCACTCGGCCATGGTTCCCTGCGGGGGCGGCACTCAGGTGAGACCCTCCCCGCGGCCATCGCCGGGGGTCTCCACGCGAACCCCCCACCCCCGGCAGGTAAAACCCATCCCCGCGGGCCTGGGGCGGTTCTCCCCTCGCCGCATCGCCCCCAAAACCCCCGCTGCCCCCCGCGCCAGCCCGGAACTCCCCGGTGCCGCCCGCGGCCGCCGCCCCCACGCGTGGGGCTGAGCCGCGCGTTCCCAGCGCTCATTAGGGAGGAATGGGGCTGGGAGCGGAGCGGCGGCGGCGCAGGGGCAGGAATTACCTGCCAGCCCTCCTGTTGCTTCACGGCTCCGGGAACGGCCCGGCGGGGCAGGTCCCGGCCTGCCGAGCCCCCCCCGGCCCGGCCCGCGGCGGCCCCACGGCTCAGGGTCCCCTCCCGGCTGCTCGGGGCCCCGGTGGCCCTCCTGCCCCGGTCAGGAAGCTCCTGCCCGGATGGCCGGGCCCGGCAGGATGGGCCCCGCCGCGTCCCGGGGCCGAGGGCGCGGAAACGGCGTCACCTCGGCCGGACTCGGTCCTTCCTGCCCCGCCGGTGGCCGGGACAGGGGACAGCCGGGCCCGGTCGGTCCCTTTGCTTCCCCCCCGGTTTAACCCAGCCCGGGGGACAGCAGCGACCGCCACCTGGGCCTTGGAGCGCCGAGGGTGGCCCCAGCACTGTCCCCGCTCTGGGGACATCAGCAGAGGGTGGCCCCAGCAGCAGGACCTGCTCCGTGCCACGACTTGGCTCCTGTCCCCTCTCCTGTCCCCTCTCCTCCCCAGGGAGGTGACACCAGGCCCCGCCACGCTCTCGTCCCTGTCCCCGCGTGCCTCAGCGCGGCTCTGTGTGCTCACAGGCCATCCTTGTCACCGCGGTGCCACTGCCCGGGCTCCCTCCATCACCCGGGGCTGGGGACTGTCCCCAGCTCTCAGGGTCGTGGCACCAGGGTGGCTTTGGGGCCGGCCCAGCCCTCGCAGGGATCCAGCTCCGACCCCTCCAGGAGCTGAAGGAACTCGGCAGCACCGGGGCAAAAGCCCCCTCGGCGTCCCCTGTGCTGGCCCGGGGTGACATCGGTGACATCGGTGTCACCCGTCCCCTGCCAGGGCGCCCGGCCCGGCCCTGGGGCAGCGCGGCGCTGCTCCGCCGCTGACTCACGGCCCAGCCCCGGGGCCAGCTGCGGGCACGGGCCTCGCCGGGTGGCACTCGGGGACACCGTGGGACACGGGGACACCGGTGGGACACGGGGAAGGGGCTCTGCAGCAGCTCCGCTCCCACCGCTTCTCTCCCCTCTCCCTGTCCGCCCTCGCTGCTCGCCAGTGCCCAGAGCGGGGCCAGAGAGGCACACACGGCCCCAGCACGGCCGGATCCCTGCTGGCAAATCCCCCTTTTCCACCGGCAAATCCCCCTTTTCCACCAGGAAATCCCCATTTTCCAACGGCAAATCCCCCTTTTCCAACGGCAAACCCTCCCCTTTTCCACCAGGAAATCCCCCTTTTCCAACGGCAAATCCCCCTTTTCCAACGGCAAATCCCCCTTTTCCAACGGCAAATCCCCTTTTCCACTGCCAGATCCCCTTTTTCCACCGGCAGAACCCCTTTTTTCACGTGGAAAATCCCTTTTCCAGTGGCAAATCCCCTTTTTCCACAGGCAGAACCCCCTTTTCCACTGCCAGATCCTCCATTTCCACCGGTAAATCCCCCTTTTCCACCGGCCGATCCCGTTTTTCAGGAGCCAGACCCCACTGCGGCCCCACGCCGAGCTCTCCCGCGGCACGGCCGGTCCGTGGGTGCCGCCGGTCCCGTCCCGGACACCCCGACCGGTCCCGGTTCCTCCTCCCCGGGTGACCCCGGCCGGTCCCGGTTCTGCCCCGGGTGACCCCGGCCGGTCCCGGTTCCTCCCCGGGTGACCCCGGCCGGTCCCTCCAGCCGGGCCCGCTCCCGGAGCTGCCGAAGGATTCCAGCAGGAATTTCCACCTCCCAACCTGCAGCGGCACATCCCGGGGCTCTCCCAGCCCGGCACTCAGCCCGAGCCTGCCGAGGCCGCGCTCCCGGTGCCGGGGGACCGGGAATTCCCGGGAGCCCCACCTGCATCCTGCCGGGCTCCCGCTGGGTCCGTCGGTCGCGCTGTGGCCTGGCGGGCGGTGTCGCCGCTCTCTCCTCACCTCGCACCCATCCCTCCGGCCCAGCCGGGTTTTTAAGGAGGCTCCCACCCCTCCCTGACGTTCCCGGGGCGTTCCCGGGCCGGGCTCACCTGGGAAACGCTCCCGGAGGTTGCAACACCGGGACGGGCCGGAGCGAGCCGGGACCCGCAGCGGCTCCGGCTCCTCCCGGGGGCTGCGGGGTTTGGGGGGACCCCAAAACGCCCCAAACGGGCTGCGCGGGGCCGAGGGCTCCCAGCACAGGATTCCCACCTGATCCCCGGGTTTGGAAACCCACCCACCCCAGCTCCAACCCACCCCCGGCACCGGGGGCAAAGGAAATCCTTTATTGAGCCAAAACCTCTTGTTCTGGTGGGTGCAAGGGGCTGAAACAGATTTGGGACAAATAAATTCTTTTATTTGAGCCAAAGTTACTTTTCTGGTGGGTGCAAGGGGCTGAAATGGGTTTGGGACAAATAAAATCATTTCTTGAGCCAAAATAACTTGTTCTGGTGGGTACAAGGGGCTGAAACGGGTTTTGGAGCAAATAAAATCCTTTATTGAGCCAAAACCTCTTGTTCTGGTGTGTTGAAAGAGCTGGCACCAGTTTGGAGCAAATAAAATCCTTTCTTGAGCCAAAAGAACTTGTTCTGGTGGGTGCAAGGGGCTGACACCAGTTTGGGGCAAATAAAATCCTTTATTTGAGCCAAAATGACTTTTCTGGTGGGTGCAAGGTGCTCTGGGGCCCCGTGCCACCCTCGGCCATCTCGGCTGCACCGGGGTGGATCAGGCTGTTCCCAGCTGCCAGCCGGGCTTGTAAAGTCCCATCCATAATTAATTAGCCCGGCAAATTGCAGGCCTGGCTGTCTCCCGGAGCGATGCGATGCCGAGATCAGATCCCGGCCTTATCGGGGAGGGCACACCTGAGGATGCAAAGCAGGAGGAGATTTCTGGGAGCTCCCGTCCCGGAAAAAACGTGTCAGCCCCGCTCCCCCCCGGCCTCTTCCTAATCTCGGTCGGGAGGAAGCAAACCTGTTCTGGGCCCGGTGCTCCTCTGTCGTGGCGTTGCTGCAACATCCCGGGAGGGTGGGAATCCCTCCGGAGCCTGCAGGCGAACAGCTCACGCCTGAATCACGGCCTTTCATCGCTCTGCTCCCCTGGCAGATGTCACAACCACATCCAGGCCCTTCTTTTTACGAGGCATCCAGGGCGTGTGCGGTGCCCCGAGCAGCCGGGAGCCGTCCCAGCGCCGTTCCCGGCCCGCTGGACCGGGCAGGTCGGGGTGGCTGAGGGGCTGGGGGGTGTTTGGTGTCTCCAGAGGGGCCGAGCGCTGGTTTGGGGTCTTTGCTGACCTCCAGGATGGGATCCCGGTGTCGTGTCCTCGCCCAGGGGCTGTCCCAGCGCGGCTGAGCTGTTCCTGTCACCTCCAGAACATTCCAGGACTCGCCCAGGGCTGCCTCATGGGGCAGGAATCGCCCTGGTGGCCCAGGCGGGAGTCCCCACGTTCCCAGCCCGCTGCGGGATTGGGGAGCCCCGGTCCCCTTTCCCCTCCATCACCCCGACCTGACACATTTCCTGTCTCCAATTAAACGCGGCCGCACCTTTCTGCTTAATTCCCATGTATTTATTTCCAGGCGAGGGACAATAAATAGTCATTCCCGTTGTGAAATCCAGCCCGGGAGAGCAGACGGGGCCCGGCTGTGGCCGAGCCGCGCTGCCGGAGCTGCAGGACCTGTCCCCAGCCCAGCCCCGGCCCTTATCACCTCTTATCGCCCCATCCGAGCTTTGCAGCGCTTTTGGTTTGCTTTTCTCCCTCTCGGGGTGACCCGGGTGCTGCCGGGGCGCCCACGCCCTTCTCCCTTTTTAGACGCTCCTTTTTAGGGTCGCCGCTGCGTTTCTGGGGTGCCCACAGCCTCCTCCAGGAGGTGGAGCAAAGGAAAAGTGGGAAAACCGGGTTCTCCAGGCCGGTTCCTCACTCTCCGGGAGCTGCAGCTTTGTGCCATTTATTCTTCCCCAATTTGCTGTAATTTTTGTGCCATTTATTCTTCCCCAATTTGCTGTAATTGCACCCAAATCTCACCTTCTCCCCACACAGCTCCCGGCCTCGCAGCCCTCGGGGCTTTCCAAGCCCTGGATTTTGGGGTCTGACAGGATTTTGGGGTCTCCCCTGAGCTCCCCAAAGCACGGCCCTGGCTCTGCCCGTGGGGTGCCCACCACGGGGACCAGCAGGCGCCTGGAATTGGGGGTGTGGAGAGCCCAGGGATGTCCACAGGGGCCACACACCCCTGCAGCACCCCCTGCACCCCTGCAGCACCCCTGCACCCCTGCAGCACCCCCTGCACCCCTGCAGCACCCCCTGCACCCCCACAGCATCCTCTGAACCCCCCCAGCATCCTCTGAACCCCCCCAGCATCCCCTACACCTCCTGCAACCCCCAGCATCCCCTGCACCCCCGCAGCCTCCCCTGCACCCCTGCAGCATCCCCTGCACCCCTGCAGCCTCCTCTGAACCCTCTGCACCCCCGCAGCCTCCCCTGCACCCCCGCAGCCTCCCCTGCAGCCCCATCCTCTGCACACCCCAAAGTGATCACCCCAACCCACAGTCGCTGTAGCCCCCCCTTCCCCCCACTCCCCCTCTCCCTCCAAAGACAAACGAAGTCACCCAATCCAGGTCGGTTTGTTTTGGGTTTTTTTTTTTTTTCTTTTTTTTCCCAGTGTTTTCCTTTATTAATTTATACAAAAATGGTTGCGAGCGGCCCAAGCTGACCCCGACCCGGCCAGAATCCCGGGGGTGGGGAGCACCGGGAGGGCAGCCCGGCCCGGAGCAGCCCCCCAAAAACCGGGGGGAACGGCGGGGGAGGCTCCCGGGCCGCGGCCACGGTGATCCCGGGGTGCCCCGGGGGCGCCGTGGGGTGGTGGGGCACGGGGCATGGGGGGCCGAGCCCCACAGCCGGGGGGAAGGAGCCGGGGGTCTCTCGCTGCGATGCCCCGGGGCTGGGGGAGCCGCACCCGGAGGGTTTCGGGGGCCCGGGGAGAGAGGCGGCCCCGGGGCCAGGAGCCCTCCGTGCCCCCCGCGCCGGGCACGGGGCAGAGCCGGGGCGGGAGGGAGCGGTCCTGACGGGAAGGAGAGCCGAGGAGGGCAGGGATGGAGCCGAGGAGGGCAGGGATGGAGCCGAGGGGGGCAGGGATGGAGCCGAGGAGGGCAGGGATGGAGCCGGGGAGGGCAGGGATGGAGCCGAGGAGGGCAGGGATGGAGCCAGGGAGGGCGGGGATGGAGCCGAGGAGGGCAGGGATGGAGCCGGGGAACCCTCCGGCAGCAGCGAGGTCGCCTTTTCCCAGGCGCATCCCCCGGGCCCAGCGGCCTCTCGCGTTTCCAGGAGCGGAGCTGAGGCCTCGGGCGCCTTCCCGTCCCCCACCACCCTCTACTTCCTCCGGCAGCCCTTGGCCGCGTCCCCCATCATGTCCCAGTACTCTCCGAACTCCAGCTTGGCCTCGTTAGGGTCTCCCATGCATTCGATCTTCTCTTCCAGGGGTCCCACGCACTGCGGAGAGAGGGTCGGGGTGATGGGGCTGGGGGGTCCCACCAGCAGCCAGAGCCCCCCCAGCTCCTCCTGCCCACCCCCGGCCTCTGCCCTCACCTTGCCCAGGTGCGGCAGCTTCTGCACCACCAGCTCCTGCATCTCGTTGGGGGTCAGGTACTCCTTCTGCCCCTTCACGGCGTAGCAGTGGAACTGGCTGATGACGGTCTCGATGGCCCGCTCCACGTCCGTCAGCTCCTGGCAGTCCTGCGGGGGCACAGGGGGCGAGTGGGCTCCGGGGAGGGCTGGGACAGCTCCGGGAGGGGTGGGACAGCTCCCGGGAGGGGTGGGACAGCTCCCGGGAGGGGTGGGTCATCCCTCGGGGGGCACAGGACGAGCCCCGAGCCGGTGGGACGCTCCCCGAGCCAACATTTAATCCCTGCACAACCCCGGCATAAATCTCCTCGTCAGCAGCTGGCCCGGCTGTGCAGATGTTGAGGCACGCTCCGGTCCAGCTGTGACACCTCTCCATCCAGCTGTGACACCTCCCCGTCCAGCTGTGAGCCCCCCTCCAGCTGCGAGCCCCCCCCGCCCGCGGTCCCCACACATCTGCGCCCAGATGTGAGACCGTACAGATGTTGTGCCCCACATCCAGCTGTCGCACCCCTCCGCAGCGGCTCTGCCCGGCGGGGACAGCCCCTCCAGCTGCCACCGCCTGTCCCCCCGAGCTGTCACCCCCCCGGACGCGCTGTCCCCGCCCGGGGCCCGCCAGGCTCCGCCACCCCGGCGTCTGTCGCCACCCCCGGCGCGGGCCCGTCCCGACTGGTTCTTCCTCTCCTCCGCACGGGTGGCGGTGGCAGCGTGAGTCAGTGCCCGCCGGCCCGGGGCTCCCGGAGCCCCTCTGCCAGCCCGAGAGCCCGTGCCCGGCGGGGCGGGGGGCGCAGGGCATCCCGACCCCCGCTCCCGGTGACTCCCGGGCACTCCCGGTGACTCCCGGCCGCTCGTGCGGCTCCGTTTAAGGGAAAAGCCGGTGATTCCCACAAATCTGCGGCTTCCCCTCGGAACGCCGCGCAGCCACAGCCGGTGATGCCCACTGGGCACAGCCTGGCAACCTCCAGAGCCTCAGCCCGGCCCCCAAATCCTCCACAGGTGCCAAAGCGCTGCGGGGTGGGCGCGTCCCGTTTGGAAGCCGAGGAGAGCAGAGCTTCGCTGCCGTGGGGCATCCTCGGAGAGGCTGCGAGGGGCGCGGGCGGCTCCCCGAGGTCCATCCGCGGCACAGACGGAGCTGCTGCTTCCCCGAGCTCCCAAGCGGACCCGTGCCCAGCGCTGCCGACCCCCGGAGCCGCCAAACCCGCCGGGGGTCCCGGTGCCGCGGTGTCCCCGGTGCCGCGGTGGTGTCCCCGGTGCCCCGCCGCACCTTGCGCTTCTTGCGGCAGTTGCACTGGCCCATCCTGCTGCTCGCGGCTCCTCGCTCGGGGGTCTCTCTCCCTCTCTCTCTCTGTCTCCGGGGGTCTCTCCTCTGCCGCGGGGTCCGGGGGGCTGGCGGGACAAGGCAGCCAAGCTCAGCTCTCGGTCGGGGGGAGCCTCCCCTCCTCCAGCGCCGGGACTCCTCCTCATCCCCGAGCGGAGGGCGAGGAAGGAGCCCCGGGATGCGGCGCCGGAGCTGCCGGGACACGTCCCCGGCGTCCCCGCGAGTCGCGGCAGGGCCGAGCGTGGGAGCGGAGGGCCCCGCGGGGGGATCAGCCCCCCGTGTGCCGTGGGGCGGCCGGGCCACTTACCTGCAGCACGGCTGTCCCGGGTGTGCGCGGGCTGCGGCGGGCCGGGGTTTTATACCGGGGAGGTGTGAGTGGGAGCTCCGTGGTGCAAGGCGGCTCATTTGGGAGCCTGGCCCGGCGCCAGCGTGGGGCCGGGAAACGCCTCCTTCCCGGCCGCACCGACGGTTCCCGGTCCGAGCGGGCCGTGGGAACGGCACCGGGCCCGGCTGCTCGCCCAGAGCAGCGCCGGGATTCGGGAGCTGAGCCCTGGGAACGGGGACATTCCCCAGGCGGGATGCGCTGCTGGATGTGTCACCCCCCGCCACCCGAGACCCTGCAGAGGACGGGCACTGATGCCACAGAGCTGGTGGCCACCGTGGCCAGCGCGGCATCGCTGCCGGGGATCTCCCGAGCCCCACCCCGGCCACAGCCACGGCTCTGCCCCCCACGCACCCCCCAGCGCGGCAGGAAGGTGTTTGTGGGGCGCAGGGTGGCACCCCAAAAGCCAGACCAGAACAAGGGCAATTTGGGAATGGCCCCGTCCCTCCCGGGGTGCCCGGAGCCACGGAGTGACCCCAAACCGGCACCCCGGGGCTGGGCCGGTCCCAGCACGGCCACCACGGGGGAGGAGGAGATGGGGGCTCAAATCCGGACCCCCCCACCAAGAACAGCAGCGATGCTCAGGCTCAGGGAAATCTCTTTTATTTGCCGCACGTCGGCCGAGTCCCCGCAGCGGCCCCGTCACTTCTTGCCCGCTTTGTCCCTGCGCACGGCCTTGGCCAGCTCCCCGATCAGCCGCCAGTACTCCCCAAATCTCAGCTCCTCGTCGTTGTTCACGTCCAGCTCGCTCATCTTCTCCTCCAGCGAGGGCACGTCCTGCGGGCAGCACCCGCCAGGGAGGCTCGGCCGCTCGCCAGGCCCCGGAGAGCGGGACGGGCACGGCTGCAAAGCCCGGGGGCACCGGGAGCAGCCCCGCGGTTCGGGGGGACCCCCGGGGACCCCGCGGTGCTGCTGCTGCTGCTCCCCTCACCTTCATCAGGTTGGGCAGCTGGAGCCGCACCAGCTCCTTGAACTCTCCGGCCGTCAGCGTCCCCTTCCTGCCCTCCTTGGCGGCGAAGGTGAGGAACACGGTGACGATGCGCTCGATGGCCGCCTCCAGCTCGGTCAGCTCGCTCGGCTCGCTCGGCTCGGCCGCGGCCATGGCACCGGCCCCGCCGCCAGCCCGGGGCTGCAGGGACGGGAGCCCCGAGCGGGTCGGAGGCTGAGGGTGTCCCAAGGGGGGACCCTCGCCCCCTCCCAGCCCAGCGAGGGCTCAGCTCAGCCCCGGGACCTCGGTAAGGGGCAGCGGGAACCGGTGATGACGCCGCTGCCGCCCGAGCCCGGAGCGGGGACACGGGCAGGGCACAGCGGGACACCAGCGGTCCCCAGCTGCGGGCAGCGATGCCCCACTTACCCCCTGGCTGCGGGCAGGTGGTGCCCCCGGGAGGGTTCGAGGGGTTCGGGAGGTTTGGGGCGTTCTCAGGAGGTTTTATAGCCGCGCCGCAGGAGGGGACAGCGGGGACAGCGCAGCCTTTGTCCCCCCCGCGCCGGTGTTGGGTTTCCTGGCGCGGCCGGACGGACGCGCAGTCACCGCCCGGGCGCCGCCGTCCGTCCGTCCGTCCGTCCGTCCGTCCGTCCCCTGCTCCCTCCCCGCCCGGGCACAGCACCAAGCTCGGCCTGAACTCGCCGCGGCCTCGGCCCGGGCACCTCCGGTGGGGACAGGAGGGGACCGCGGGCAGAGAGCGCTCCGGGGCTGGAGCATCACCGGGACCTTGCACGGAAACACCCCCGGGATCGTTTGGGTTGGCAAAGACCTCCGAGATGATTGAATCCAGACTTTGAGCCCCGTTCCGGGGGTGCAGGTGGCACCCCCAGCTCCCTCCCTGCGGGGCTGGGGACAAGGAGGTGGCCCCAGAGCTCCGGTCACATTCCGGTGACATCCCTGTCACATCCCGGCTCCGGCAGCGTCACCGAGCCAGGGCCCGGCTCGGCCCGCACCGAGTGAGAGTTGTGACTCAGCCGCCCGTGACATCATCCCTATTAATAGTGGGCTCTGTAAAAATTAATTAATCCCAATTAATTAGGGGGTTGGAACGGCCCGAGCGCTCCCCTTTAATCAGTGGCTGTTCCGAACATGGCTGGGGACACCGAGCAGCTCCCGGTGGCACCCCCGTTCCCACGGGGACCCCGAGGGGACCCCGGGCACAGCCTCAGGACTGTCCCCATGTCCCCAGCCTGTGACAAACAGCAAGGCTGCAGCCAGCACCCCCCGGGGGGCACACAGGAATTTGGGGGGCCGAGGGCAGGGGGGTCCCCGGGTCACTGTCACCAGCCTGGTTTCAGGGACGGGGAGGCTCCCGCGGGTGCGGGGTGGCCCTGTCCCCACCCCGCAGATGTCACACCAGCTCACGGGGCAGGAATTGGCTTCCTGCAGCCCCATCCGGCCCCGGGGTGACCGGGGGACGGGGCTGGGACGTTCACCGAGCCCCACGTCAGGCACCGGGATGGCCTCTTGGGAAAGCGGCGGCTGAGTCAGGCCCGGCAGGGACCGGGACCGGTTTGGGGTGAATCACCGGCCCCGCAGCCAGGCGGGCCCGTGACTCCCCGGCCCTGGAATTCGGGGAGCCGGGACCGGCTGAGGAAGGGGCAGGTGCAGCCGCGGCCCCACAGCGGGAGGGGACACGGGAAAGGCACCCCCGAGTCTTCAACCAGCCCCGGATCCCCCTCGGGACCGGCCCCACGGGCACGGGGTGCGGGCCTGGCCCCACGGGCACGGGGTGCAGACCCGGCCTCGGGACCCCGGCATGGCCAGAGGGGACATGGAGGGACTGAGGCCATGTAGGGACAGCGATGGGGGCCATATAGGGTCAGGGACCCTATAGGAACTTGGGCCATATAGGGTCAGGGACCATATAGGGACTTGGGCCATATAGGAACAGGGACCCTGCAGAACTTGGGCCATATAGGGTCAGGGATCCTATAGGAACTTGGGCCATATAGGGTCAGGGATCCTATAGGAACTTGGGCCATATAGGGTCAGGGACCCTGCAGGAACTTGGGCCATATAGGAACAGGGATCCTGCAGGAACTTGGGCCATATAGGGTCAGGGACCCTGCAGGAACTTGGGCCATATAGGGTCAGGAATGGGATCATACAGGGACTCGGGCCATATATGGATAGGACCATATAGGGACTTGGGCCATATAGGGTCAGGGATAATATAGGGACTTGGGCCATATAGGGATGGGACCATATAGGAACTTGGGCCATATAGGGACCTGAATGGGATCATATGGGACTCGGGCCATATAGGGACAGGAATGGGATCATATGGGACTCGGGCCATACAGGGACATGAATGGGATCATTCAGGACTCGGGCCATATAGGACCACAGGACCCCGTGTGACAGGGTGACCGTGTGCAGGGGGTCGGTGTCCACTTCCACATCCTGGTGCTGGGGTTCTCCACAGCCTGTCTGGCCTGGGAGCCCCACTAGGGATGGTCAGCACGGTGCCCAGCCCGGCAGTGGCCCCTGCTGGCCCCATCGGGGCTCGCTGGAGGGGACAGTGGGGCCACAGCCGGTGCCCAGAGCCACCGCGGTGTCCCCAGCCCGGCCACGGCAGCTCCTCCCTCCCCAAAGCCTCTTCCAGAGCCCCGCGATGGGATGGGGAGACAAGATGGGCCCAGCCCAGCACCGGGAACTGGAGCGACTGGTTTAGCTGGGTCAAAGTGGAGCAGGGGAGTCGCAGTGGCAGGAACCTGTTCCGAGCTGTGTGTAAAGCTCCTGGCATGTCCCTCGCTGCTCCCGCTTCCCGAGCCCGTCCTGGGAATGTGCCAGCCGGGCTGGGCGTGCTCTGCCCCGGCTGCAGGGACCCCCGGGACCCCCCGGGACCCCCCGGGACCCCCGAGTGCTGGGGTTCGCCCTGGGGCTGCTGTCCCGAAGGGTTTGGGGGTCCTGCTGTCCCGGAGGGTTTGGGGGTCCCGCTGTCCCGGAGGGTTTGGGGGTCCCGCTGTCCCTCGGACCCCGCGGCCATGCCCGCAGTCCTGCTGGCCCTGTCCCCTCCGTCCCCTGGCAGGGACCGGGCTCGGGGTTATTTTTGGGCAATGCCCGTCCCTGTCACGAGTAGCTGCTGGCCCGGTGACACCCCCGGCCGTTCCCGGAATCCTGTCCGCCGCTCGGGGGACCGGGACACGGCGAGTGAGTGCCACGGGCCCCTCCCGGTGCCCCCATGCCCAGACCCCCGGGATTTCGGGATCCGGCCCCTCCCGGAGCCCCCGGGATGGAGCCGTGTCCTGCTGGGAAGCAGCTCCCTTTGGAGCCGCCCTTTGGGATCGCTGCTCCTCTCTGGGACTCGCAATTCCAGCTGGGACCCCTCCTCTGCTCGGGGACCCCCCCCCAGCTTCCCCATTCCCAGGGCAGCGGGGAGGGGGTGGCCCCACAGCACCGCCACTTTTGGGGTGCCCAGGCAGGGCCCGTCCTCAGCCGCAGGGACGGGAAGTGCGGGAGGTGGGAGCAGAGGCAGCAGGATGTAATTAGCCCCAAATTAGGGCTGGAACCCGGCATGAGGAGCCCGGCACCACCCGGCCCTGCTGAAAATGCAGCTCCTGTTTGAGGGGGTCCCAACTCCTGGGTGGGGGGGTGTCCCCGAGAGGGGGGCTGAGGAATTTGGGGGCTGAAGCACTTGGGGGTTGAGGAATTTGGGGGATCAGGAATTCGGGGGATTGGGAATTTGGGGGATCAGGAATTTGGGGACTGAAGAATTTGGGGGCTGAGGAACTTGGGGGATCAGGAATTTGTGGGCTGAGGAATTCAAGGGATCGGGAATTTGGGGACTGAAAAATTTGAGGGCTGAGGAGTTCGGGGGATCGGGAATTCGGGGGATCGGGAATTCGGGGGCTGAGGAATTCGGGGGATCAGGAATTCGGGGGATCGGGAATTTGGGGACTGAGGAATTCGGGGGATCAGGAATTCGGGGGATCGGGAATTTGGGGGCTGAGGAATTCGGGGGCTCAGGAATTCGGGGGCTCAGGAATTCGGGGGATCGGGAATTCGGGGGATCGGGAATTCGGGGGATCAGGAATTCGGGGGCTGATCTCCCCGGGGATGCCGGAGCCGGGCAGGCTGCGGGCTCCATCCCGCGCGGATCCGGGGCCGTAACGGGATCCGCGGGATTATCAGCATCCCCCGGGCCGACTCGGAGTCCGGTTTCTTGGCCGAGGCGTTGCTGCAGCAACGTCGGGCTCGGCATTGTGGGGCCTTTTCAGGCGGACAAGAGCCCTTTGAGCGCGCGGGGGGCCCGCGGAGTCACCCGATAGCCCCCGCCGCTCCCCCCGGGCCCCGCCGGCTCCCGCGGCCGCTCCGGGGACACCGGATCCCTTTATCGGGCCCGGGAGCGGGGCCGGGCCCCGGTGCTGACAGACGGGGGATGCCGGCGGTGCCCCCGCGGGGTCACGGCGTGGCCACCCGTGGGGTCACCGGGCACTGAGCCCAGCGAGGGACCCCGGTGCCGGTGCCCGTGCCCGTGCCGGTGCCCTCCCGACGTGCCCGTTTTTTCTGCATCCCGGGGGTGGCTCGGGGGTGGCACGGGGATCCCCCCCGAAGTGGGGTGTCACCCCAGCCGTGCCCGCGGGTGTAGCCGGGGCCAGCCCGGGCTGTGCCCCCCACGCCCGGCCCCCGCGGGGCTGGCCGCCGGTGCCAGCCGGGCTGCCCAGCCCCGGTATCGGATCCTCCCGGAGGGAGGGGGCTTGCAGCTTATTTAACGGGCCCCGCCGGGCCGGGCGGGCGCACTCGGAGCACGGGGAGCTCAGGTGAGCACAGGTGTCCCTGTCCCCCCCAAACCTCCCCGCCCAGCCCCGGGGAACCCCCCCAGTCCTGCCCGGGGGCACCGCGGCCGCGGTGGGTGACATGTGGGGGTGGCACCGAGACAGGGGCGCCGGTGGGTGACGTGCTGGGGTCCCGCAGCCGCAGCCATGGGATCGCAGCTGGAAGGGGCCATGGAGACCCTGATCAATGTGTTCCACCACTACTCGGGCAAGGAGGGGGACAAGTACAAGCTGAGCAAGAAGGAGCTCAAGGAGCTGCTGCAGAGCGAGCTGGGATGTTTCCTGGAGGTAACTGGGACCAGTTTGGGGTGCGGGGCTCTCCCTTTCCCCGTTCCCCGGGGGAACAGCGGCTGCCCAGCCCCAGGGCTCACCCTGTGTCCCCCCAGACCCAAAAGGACGCGGGGGCCGTGGAGAAGATCATGCAGGACCTGGATGAGAACGGCGACGGGGAGGTGGATTTCCAGGAATTCGTGGTCCTGGTGGCCGCCCTGACCGTGGCCTGCAACAACTTCTTCTGGGAGAACGCCTGACCCCCCTCCTGCCGCAGCAGGACGTGGGCTCCCAAAATCCAGAGCCCCCCGCCACCCCCCGGCTCACCCCCTCAGCATTCCCAGGGGATCCCGCTGGGATCCAGCTGCACAATAAAGGCACGAGCCTGCCCGAGGTGTGTCCTCAGCTCCTTCCTTCATTCCTGCTCGGGATTCCTGCCCCGTCCCCAGGGAATATCCCACTCCGGGGTCACAGGGAAAGGCCACCCTGGGTCACCCCAAGTGCCTGGAGACAGGCCTGGCTCCACCCTGGGATCCACCTGGGATCCACCCCGGGATCCACCCTGGGACCCACCCCGACTGCCCGGGGCAGGGTGACCCCAGGGCGGGGGATCCCGGCCGGTGTCGGGGTGTGGGACGGGGGATTTGGGAAGGGGGTGACAGGCCGGGACTCGCTGCAGGTGGCTCCGGAGGCGCCGGCACCGCGCCCGCGGCGCTGGAGGAACCGGTTGGGATCTCCCGGCCCACTGGGATGGGACGGTGGCCAAGGGCCCCACCAGGGCCGCCAGCGCCATCATCCGCCCGCCATCCCGGCTCGGGATCGGCCCTGCCCGGGTGGGATGGACATCGGGAAAGGGGCACGGAAAGGGTCAAGGAGCAGCTGGCCAGTGCCCCCAGGGACACGGTGGGACACCGGGAGTGTCATGGGCAGGGGGCTCCACGGTCCTTACAGCCCCCTTCCAACTCCACAACTCCCTAACGCCTGGATCCTATATCATTCCACGATTGAGCATTGTGTGATTCCATAATTCTAAGATTCCATGGAGCTGATAAAGCTGACACAATTCCGTGGGACGCGGTGACTCCGTGACTCCACAGCTCCATGACTCCACGGTTCCTTGACCCCCCGACTCCCTCGTCCCACGGTTCCCTGACGGTTCCCTGACGGTTCCCTGACGGTTCCATGACGGTTCCATGACGGTTCCATGCCGGTTCCATGACGGTTCCATGACGGTTCCCTGACGGTTCCATGCCGGTTCCATGCCGGTTCCATGCCGGTTCCATGACGGTTCCATGACGGTTCCATGACGGCCCCACGACGTTTCCATGACGACACCGCTTTCTATGACGTCACAGGGACTCCACCCCGGCTCCCGCCAGAGCGTTTCCGCCTCTCCCTCCGCCCCGCCCCATTCTCCGCCCCCCTCCGCGGCTCCACCAATCACCGCCCGGCCCGGGGGGGCTCGCGCGGCGGTGGGCGTGGCCGGGAGCGCGGCCGCCATTTCGGCGGGGGCGGGAGCGGCGCCGCCGCCATTTTGTCGCGGGCGGCTGAGGGAGAAGCGGCGGCGGCGGCGGGCGGAGCTCAGCGCCAGCCCCGGCCCGCGCCGGCCCCACACCGGCCCCGCACCGGCCCCGCATTCACTCGCCCGCCCGCCTGCTGGCCGAGCCACCGGAGACCTGGCGACCGTGTGCTTCGGTGAGTGACCGGCCCGGCTGCGCGGGGGCGGGGCGCCGGGGGCCGCTCCTGAGGGCCGGGGTTCCCTCATGGCCCCCTCAGGGTCCCCTCACAGCCCGCGGGAGCCCCTCAGGGTCGGGGCTTTTCCTCCGGAGCCGGGCCTGAGGGAGGCGGAGCGGTTTGTTTTTTGGTGGTTTTTTTTTTTTTTTTTTTTTTTTTTATCCTCAGGAAGAAAAACGCTTTAAAAACCACTTCAAATTGAAGAAGCTGCTGTATATTAAAACAAAATTATTACAATTAGTTTCAAGCAGCAATGAGGCTTTCTGTTGTCTCAGTTGCTGTATGTAAATCCTCTCATAAATCGTTTTTTTCAGGGTATTATGGAATAAGCGCATCCCGGCCGTCATCCACCCGTTCGATTTGCAGCTAATTATAAATTAAATTAATAAATCGATCTGCAGAGCTCGGGGGTTGGAACCCAGAGTGTGTCTGTAGCATCCAGCACTGAGGGGGGATTTAAATCCCTGCCCTGAGCGAGCTGGAACCTCCATGTTTTTAAAGGGTATGATGCTTTTGTAGCATCATCTTGGATTTTTATTCCCTGTGCCCTTAGAATTGGGGTTTGCACCTTGGTCATGCTAAGAACACGGGAAATGTGGAGGTATCAGTGTGCTAAAGGCGTTTGGGTGCTATTTACAGTTGGATTTGTATGTTATTACTCAAAAAAACGATAAGGTATTCACTGTAAAAATGTACATTTTTACTAAAGGTAAATTAAAATAACTCCAATTTTTATTAAATCTGGTAGAGGGCTAGGAAACATTAAAAATGCATAAATACAATACGTATAACTAGCCTCACTCTTAGTACTCTCCACAGAGAGCAGAAGTTTTTTAATGTTTAATCATGTAAATACGTAATAATTGTTTTAATTTGATGTCTTGGGTTCTGTATTGCATCTTTGCTCTGAAGGTGGCATTTGGTTGCCATCTTGCTCCTGGATTTTTGTGTTATTCCTCCTAATATTGCTGAAGCTTTCACTGTAAAATGATATATTTTTTGGTAAGGGAGAAATAAAGGAACTCCCTGATTTATTAAAACCAGGAGAGGACTAAAAAACATTCAAAATCCCAGAATCAGAATGGAAAAATTCTGGCAGAGGGCTAAAAATCAGTGGGAAAAAATGAATATATTACACATAACCTGCCCTAATCTTGATTTCCTCCACCCAAAGAGGCAGAATGGAAGGGATGTTTCGTACTTAGCAGTATAAATGTGTAATAAATGTCTAAATTTTCCCTTCTGGGCCCTGTTTTGCAGATTCTCTGAAGATGGCTGCACAGTCAGCACCGAAGGTCGTGCTAAAGAGCACCACCAAGATGTCTCTGAACGAGCGGTGAGGAAGCCAACGGCACCTTCAGCTCCTAAGAAATCATATATAATTTTTTTTTTTTTACTTAATTCTCACTATCCAAAAACCCACCGTGGTTTCCGCCCTCTTTTAACCTCGTCGAGCGAGCGGGTGCCTCCACCCCCGCCTTACCCTCCGACCCCTGCGGCACGCAAGGTTAAAAGGGCCAAAAATCCCGGAGGGATTGCTCCGTGTTTAGTGTTGATTTGCCTCGTAAATCCGGTGGGATGTGTTGTTGTAAGAGCAGAGACCAACCTCACACCCTCCCTGTCTCTCCCACATGTTTTGACATTGGTATTTTGGCTCTGCTGCCGCGCCCGAGGCTCCCACCTGCCCGGGTGGGCCCTGTAAGAGGCCGGCGGCGGCCCTGGAACCGGCCCGAAGGCTCTTCTGGGCCTTGTAAGAGGCAACAGCTTCGCTTCACCTCCATCTCTCTCTGTCCTCGAGCTCTTCCCGTGGGTCATTCCGCTGGGTTTCTCCACGTGTGGCTCCTCTGTGGCGACTAACGGGTGTCCTGCTGAGCATTTTGGGGCTAAACACGCTGCCATGGGGCAGCCACTGTCCCACTGAGCATTTTGGGGTTAAACACGCTGCCATGGGGCAGCCACTGTCCCACTGAGCATTTTGGGGTTAAACACACTGCCATGGGGCAGCCGCTGTCCCACTGAGCATTTTGGGGTTAAACACGCTGCCATGGGGCAGCTGCTGTCCCACTGAGCATTTTGGGGTTAAACACGCTGCCATGGGGCAGCCGCTCTCCTAGTGAGCATTTTGGGGTTAAACACGCTGCCGTGGGGCAGCCACTGTCCCTCTGAGCATTTTGGGGTTAAACATGCTGCCATGGGGTAACCACTGTCCCTCTGAGCATTTTGGGGTTAAACACGCTGCCATGGGGTAACCACTGTCCCACTGAGCATTTTGGGGTTAAACACGCTGCCATGGGGCAGCTGCTGTCCCACTGAGCATTTTGGGGTTAAACACGCTGCCGTGGGGTAACCACTGTCCCACTGAGCATTTTGGGGCTAAACACACTGCCATGGGGCAGCCGCTCTCCTAGTGAGCATTTTGGGGTTAAACACGCTGCCATGGGGCAGCTTCTGCTCCCTGCAGGGAGCTCAGGGACACCTTGCTGCCCCCTTCCCTCCCTGTCAGCCCAAACTCCTCGTTTTTAGGGGTGGGTTTTGTTCTCCAGCTCCCAGGAAGCTGCTGGGGTGCTGCTGAGGAGCTTTATTTACCGCCTCGCTGCGTGTTTGCTCTTCCATGGAGAAAAAAAACACCACAAAAATTCCCAAGCAGCCTGATTTCAGGAGAGCAGTTGGGGGGCTGTATATATAATATCCAGGAGATGTTCAGGGTGCTGGAATTTTGTAGAATCACACAACTGCTAAGGTTGGAGAAGGCTTTAAGATGATCCCTTCCAACCTGGCGCCAGAGGACAACGAGCGTGGCAGCTTCCCAACCTACCTCCTGGCCTGAAATTTTGACTCTTTTCCCAGATTTTTTTGGGTTGCTTTGGCTTTTGTTGTCCTGTTTCTCTCCCCCTGTCACCACCATCCCCGCTTCCTGCTGGTTGTCAGCCCTTCTGCCATCTCTAAACCCACTAACCTCCGGCTTTTTCATTCCCACTGAAAACTTCCACCTCATTCCTGCCTCTCCGGGCCTCGCGGCCAGCCAGGGATCCGTAATCCCATACGTGCCACTCTTTGCATAAGGTTCATGGGAGCTGGAGCCCCGCTCGAGCACCGTGAAATGCCGATAATTGTGTGTTCTAAGCTTTAATGAAACCCCGTTTTATTCGACCTTGAAGCTTCACTAACATGCTGAAGAACAAACAGCCGATGCCGGTGAATATCCGGGCCACCATGCAGCAGCAGCAGCTGGCCAGCGCTCGAAACAGACGTCTGGCCCAGCAGATGGAGAACAGACCGTCTGTGCAGGCCGCTCTGAAGCTCAAACAGGTGAGAGAAAAGGGGATTTGGGCCTTGCAGGATGTGGAAAAAGCTCCTCCGGAAAGAGAAAGAGGCCAGAGAAGGGAAGGGGATGGAGGGTGAGTGTGGGGAGCTGCTGGAGGAAAGGAGGCTCGGGGGGA
Source organism: Taeniopygia guttata (assembly GCF_003957565.2). Lineage (NCBI taxonomy): Eukaryota > Metazoa > Chordata > Aves > Passeriformes > Estrildidae > Taeniopygia > Taeniopygia guttata. Next base: position 2,212,135 of record NC_044237.2, on the reverse strand, counting down.
ACCTTCTGGCACATCTCCCTGACAGGAGGGTCAGGTTGGACACAGGAATTTTTCCCTGGGAAGGGTGGTCAGGCTTTGGCAGGGGCTGCCCAGGGAATTTTGGAGTTGCCATCCCTGGAGGTGTCCGGGGAAAGCCTGGATGTGGCACTCAGTGCCCTGGGCTGGGCACAAGGTGGGGATTCAGTGGTCTGGGAGGTCTTTTCCAACCTGGAGACTTGTGGGATTCTGTAAAAAAGGTGTTGGAGAGTGTCCAGAGGAGAGAGACGAGGATGGAGAAGGGTCTGAAGTGGCTGAGGGCGCTTGGTGTGTCCAGCTGGAGCAGAGGAGCCTGAGGGGAGACTGGGGGATCTGCAGCTCCAATCTCTGCTCCCTGGGACAGGAGCAGGATCCAGGGAATGGCTGGAGCTGTGCCAGGGGTTCAGGCTGGACATAGGGAAAGGCTCTTCCCCCAGAGAGAGCTGGGCACTGCCCAGGCTCCTCAGGGAATGGGACGAAGCTGTGCCAGGGGAGGTTCAGGATGGATTTTAGGGAAAGGCTCTTCCCCAGAGAGAGCTGGGCACTGCCCAGGCTCCTCAGGGAATGGGATGAAGCTGTGCCAGGGGAGGTTTAGGATGGATTTTAGGGAAAGGCTCTTCCCCCAGAGAGAGCTGGGCACTGCCCAGGTTCTTCAGGGAATGGGCACAGCCCTGAGGCTGCCAGAGCTCCAGGACACCGTTCCCATGGATGCACAGGATGGAATTTTGGGGTGTCTGTGCAGGGGCAGGAGTGGGCCTGGATGATCCTGATGGATCCCTCCCACCTCCGAGCATTCCATGATCCTAAAAATGAGATACCTGGGAGGGACTTGCAGAAAATTTCCGCTTTTTACCTCAGATCAGCAACGCGTTGTCATTCCCTGGTTGTTGGTGGGGGCGTTGGGTGCAGGCTGTTGATGTCTCCTCTCTATTTTTCCAGAGAAACGGCTCATCCCGGGGTCTGGGAGCTGCCGAGTGCTTCACCTCAGTCCCACGGCAGCGACAGCCCCTAAAATCCCACCCTCCTCCCTCGGTAGCGTGGCGGTTTTTCCCCGAGGAGCAGCGGGACCCGCTCCCGTGCTGGCTGATCGGGAACGCAGGCCTGGCCTCCAGGCACACCCCTCCATTCCCAGCGCCGTGTCCCCCTGGTGTCCCCAATCCCAGACCGCTGCATGACTCCTGTCCCTCCCAAATCTTCTCTTCCAGAAGAGCTTGAAGCAGCGCCTCGGCAAGAGCAACATCCAGGCGCGGCTGGGCCGGCCGGCGGGGACGCTGGCCCGGGGGGCGCTGGGGGGCCGCGGGCTGGCCCTGGGCCAGCGGGGGCTGCCCCGGGGGGCTCTGCGGGGCCGCGGCGCCCGGGCCATGATCCGAGGAGGAGTCGCGCTGCGAGGTCAGTCCCCTGCCATCCCCCCTGTGCCCCCGTGCGCCGCTGCCTGGGCTGAAATCCCGCTTTCCTGGCTGAAATCCCGCTTTCCTGGCTGAAATCCCGCTTTCCTGGCTTCTCCGCTGCAGGTCAAGGCCTGCTGCGCGGCGGGAGAGGCATTGCCCCGCGGATGGGCCTGCGGAGAGGCGGCATCAGGGGCCGCGGCGGCCCGGGGAGAGGCGGCCTGGGCCGGGGCGCCATGGGCCGCGGAGGGATCGGCGGCAGAGGTGAGTGCCCAGGCCGGGAATAACGGGAATATTCACCTGGGATCCCTCTGTCCTGGCTAAGGCTGGGGCGTGGAACCTGCAGCCCTGAGAGCTCCAAGCCTGCCATTCAAACCCATTTATCCAAGACTGGGTTATTTTTAAAACCGAAGCTCGGCAGGGGTTGGGAGGGGAAACGCAGGAGCCAGATGTTGGTGTTGGGCTGGGACTGAGGAATTCTTGGGAAGGAGCTGGGAGTGTATCCAGAGTGGTACACCTCTCTGGGCACCCATGGGATGGGAAATGCCAGGATGTGGGGCGGGAAATCCCGGGATGCAGGGTGGGAAATCCCAGGATGCGGGGCGGGAAATCCCAGGATGCAGGCACTGACTGTTGTGTCCCCTCTCCGTCCCCCGCAGGGCGCGGCATGGCCGGGCGCGGCCGGGGCGGCTTCGGCGGGCGCGGCAGAGGCCGGGGCCGCGGCAGAGGCTCGGCGCGCCCCGCTCTCACCAAGGAGCAGCTGGACAACCAGCTGGACGCCTACATGTCCAAGACCAAGGGACACCTGGACGCCGAGCTGGACGCGTACATGGCACAGACGGATCCCGAGGCCACCGACTGAGGGGCCGGGACTGCCGGGGAAGGGGGGGCTGTTCCGTCGGGAGCTGCGCTGGGAATCCCCGATGGAAAATTCAGACTTAGTGTGTTCTTCGATGTTTTGATACTCTCTGTTATATTAAACTTTTTTTGGATTGTTCTTGCCGGGGGGGATCTTTTTGGTGGTTTTTCCCTGGTGGGATGGATCTGCCACGGAGAATCCGATGCTGGCGGCGCCAGGGGTGCATCCGTGGTTTGGGGACCGGGGCTGTGTGTGCCTCTGTAGCTCTGTGGTTGAGTTTTGGGATGGGTTTCTTGACTTTTGGGATCAACCCTTGCACATTTTGGGACAGCCACATTCCCTGCTGGAGTTTAAGCCAAATCCAGCCTTCCCAGCAGGAAGAGCCCGAGTTTGGCTGCTGTTCTCCCAGCTCCTTTGGTTCTGCACCAAAAATCCCTGTGGGGTTGGGGCAGGCGGAAAACTTCCCTCTTTTGGTGGATTTTGGGGGGTTGGAGTTTGAGTTCTTTTTTTGCTGTGTTTCTGTGTGTTTCAAGTGCTTGTTTAGAGAAAATTCAGGCAGGACAGTGAAGTGGAAATGCCTCTTTTCCAGAACAGGCTCCAAAATCCATCATTTTTCAAAAAACTGATAAATTTTCAAGATGCAGTGTGACTAAAGGGTCTGTGCTTTTCTCACCCACCTCTTCCATGCTTTAAATTTTCCTGTTCAGTGCCCTGTTCCCATTCCCTTGGAATCTTGCATTTCTGGTTACTCAAAGAGGGAGAATTCCCAAAGCTCTGTGTGGGAAACGGGATTTTCCTGAGTTTACTCCTCGGGGGCAGAAGGAAGAGGAGGGGAATGCAGCGAGGGGGGCTGGGGCAGCACCGGGATTCCACAGGGACCCACGGTATTCCCGGGGGATAACCGGGACCCGCGGTATTCCCGGGGGATGACCGGGACCGGGACCCGCGGTATTCCCGGTGGGAGCAGAACCGGACCCGCGGCGATCCCGGGGGATAACCGGGCCCGGACCCGCGGTATTCCCGGGGGATGACCGGGGCCGGACCCGCGGCCATCCCGGCGGGAGCAGAACCGGACCCGCGGTGTTCCCGGCGGGAGCAGAACCGGACCCGCGGTGTTCCCGGCGGGAGCAGAACCGGACCCGCGGTATTCCCGGGGGATGACCGGGGCCGGGACCCGCGGTATTCCCGGCGGGAGCAGAACCGGACCCGCGGTGTTCCCGGGGGATAACCGGGCCCGGACCCGCGATATTCCCGGGGGATAACCGGGGCCGGACCCGCGGTGTTCCCGGGGGATAACCGGGCCCGGACCCGCGGTATTCCCGGGGGATAACCGGGACCGGACCCGCGGTATTCCCGGCGGGAGCAGAACCGGACCCGCGGCCATCCCGGTGGGAACAGAACCGGACCCGCGGTATTCCCGGGGGATAACCGGGCCCGGACCCGCGGTATTCCCGGCGGGAGCGGGGCCCGGCGGCGCCGGGGGCGGGGCCCGGCTGTGGGGGGGGCTGGCGCCGTGAAAGCGCGGCCGCGATTGGCTGGCGGGGCGAGGCCCGGCTGTTACGGGCGCTGCTATTGGCTGCGGCGCGGCGGCGCCTCACGCGCTCCGGCCGCTCCTTTTGTTATTGTAGGGACGGAGTTGGGAAAGGGCTGAGGGAGAGGGAACGGGGAGAGGAGAGAGAGGCTGAGGGACCGGGAACGGGAACGGGGAGAGGAGAGAGAGGCTGAGGGAGCGGGAACGGGACCGGGGAGAGGAGAGAGAGGCTGAGGGACCGGGAACGGGAAAGGAACCGGGGAAAGGAGAGAGAGGCTGAGGGAGCGGGACCGGGACCGGGGAGAGGAGAGAGAGGCTGAGAGACCGGGAACGGGACCGGAGAGAGGAGAGAGAGGCTGAGGGAACGGGGAGAGGAGAGAGAGGCTGAGGGACCGGGAACGGAGAGAGGAGAGAGAGGCTGAGGGAGCGGGACCGGGACCGGGGAGAGGAGAGAGAGGCTGAGGGAACGGGACCGGGACTGGGGAGAGGAGAGAGAGGCTGAGGGACCGGGAACGGAGAGAGGAGAGAGAGGCTGAGGGACCGGGAACGGGACCGGAGAGAGGAGAGAGAGGCTGAGGGAAAGGGCTGAAGGCAGGAGGAAGGGACTGAGGGAAAGGCAGGGGGCTCAGGACAGGGCAGGACAGAGGGGCTCAGGGCAGGGGGCTCAGGACAGGGCAGGGGGCTCAGGACAGGGCAGGACAGAGGGGCTCAGGGCAGGGGCTCAGGGCAGGGGGCTCAGGGCAGGGCAGGGCAGGGGGCTCAGGGCAGGGCAAGGGGCTCAGGGCAGGGGGCTCAGGGCAGGGGCTCAGGGCAGGGGGCTCAGGGCAGGGGCTCAGGGCAGGGGGCTCAGGGCAGGGGCTCAGGGCAGGGCAGGGGGCTCTGGGCAGGGCAGGGGGCTCAGAAGGCTCAGGGCAGGGGCTCAGGGCAGGGGGCTCAGGGCAGGGGCTCAGGGCAGGGGCTCAGGGCAGGGGGCTCAGGGCAGGGCAGGGCAGGGGGCTCAGGGCAAGGCAGGGGCTCAGGGCAGGGGGCTCAGGGCAGGGCAGGGGCTCAGGGCACGGGGCTCAGGGCAGGGGGCTCAGGGCAGGGCAGGGGGGCTCAGGGCAGGGAGGGCAGGGGGCTCAGGGCGGGGGGCTCAGGGCACGGCAGCAGCACCGTGAGCCGCAGGGGATGCGGCGGGAGCCGGGCCGCGAGTGACGGCAGCCGGGGGCGGTGGAGGTGAGTAAAGCCTGACCCATCATCCGTGCCCTGTGTCCCCTCCTTGGGGCCTGTCACCCCTCGAAGCCCCTGCGCCGTCCTGGTCACCTTCCCGTGCCCCGTGGTGTGCCAGGAGCATCCCTGTGGGACAGGGACCGGCCGGGGGTTCTCCTGGCAGGGGAGGATGGAGCCGGGTCTGGCCCCACCGGTCACCCCAGCTTCCCCCAGACCAGAGCGGGCTGAGTGCTGCAGGCCTGGGGTGGCTCTGCCCCTTCCAGGCTTCCCTGGAGCAGCCGTGCTATGCAGTCCCTGGGGCTGGGGGGAGCAGGACCCAGGTCCCCTCCTGCACTGCTTTTATCCCCGAAACACGGGGCAGAGGATGGGCAGGGAGCAGGGAATGCTGGCATTGGGGCAGCAGCCGGGATGAGATCCTGGGGATGAACCCCAGAGCCTGGCGGGGGGCTCCATGGGGTCTCTGCAGCATCCCTGGAAGTGTCCCCATACCGAGGTGGCATCTTGGAGGAGCTCGGCACAGGGGGACACGCGGGGAGTGCTGGCAGGACACCCAGGCTCCCTCGCAGTCCCAGATAAGGAGCAGAGGCCGGTGGTTTGTTGTGTCTGCTCCATCCCAAGGATTTTCCAAAGCTCTGGAGCGCTGCATGCAGGCTCTGGCGTGAGCAGGGGCTGGCAGGGAGGCAGGAAAGGGAGAAGCCGGGGAGGGAGCGGGGTTAAGGAGCGGCGCCAGGCTGGGCTCTGTTTAGTCTGGCCGCGGCGGCGGCAGCGGAGCCGCTCTGTCCTGGTGGCACCGGGCACGGACACAGCCCCGCTCCTGCCAGGCGCTGGGACACCGCTGTCCCCCAGCCTGATGCCAGGGTGCCACCATCCAGCTCTGGCTCTGCTGCTGTGGGGCGCTGGGGACACGCCGAGTGTGTCCTGTCACCTCAGCCCTTCCCCGAGCTGGGGACAAGCTGTGGGGCTCAGCTCCTGCGATCAGCCGGGGAGCACCGAACCCGGGCTCGGGGTGGCAGATGGCTTTGTCACCTGGAGAGTGGCGGCTCGGTGTGCCCTGCGGCAGGTGACGTGCGGGGCCACGCCGTGCCTTGCAGGGCCGCAGCGCCATGTCCCTGGGCAGTGAGAGCGGCCCCGGCATCGTGCACAGCCTGCTGTGCCACCGGCAGGGAGGGGACAGCGAGGCCTTCGCCCGCCGCGCCATCCAGAGCCTGCTGAGGAAGCTGAAGGAGAAGAGGGACGAGCTGGACGCGCTGGTGGCCGCTGTCACCTCCGGAGGGGCGCAGCCCGGACAGTGTGTCACCGTGCAGCGCACCCTGGACGGGCGGCTCCAGGTACCCCGGGACCCCCGGGCTGGGAGGGGACACAGGTGACACCCGCTGTAACCCCACCCTAAGTTTGGGGGTCCCGGGTGCCCCAGGAGCCCCTGGGCAGGCGGTGGGAGGGGACACAAGTCACACCCCAAGTTTGGGGGTCCCGGGTGCTGGGGTGCCCCAGGAGCCCCTGGGCAGGCTGTGGGAGGGGACACAAGTGACACCCCAAGTTTGGGGGTCCCGGGTCCCGGGAGCCCCAGGAGCCCCTCGCTGGCGGAGCGGGCGGCGGGATCCCCCGGCCGCATCCCCTCGGTGTGTGCCCTGCCCGGTGAGTCAGTGTCTGGCGGCCCCGCCGGGGGGATCGGGGAGGGGGCGTTCGTTCTGTCTGCAGCCGGAGCCGCGGGGAGACCCCGGCCCGGCGCCAGCCCCGCGCTGGGGGCTGGGGGGGATCCCGGGGCTGTCACCCTGGGGAGGGGGTGGCAGCATTCCCCCGCATTCCCCTTTGTGTCCCCTCCCCGCAGGTGGCCGGCAGGAAGGGGTTCCCGCACGTCATCTACGCGCGGCTCTGGCGCTGGCCCGACCTGCACAAGAACGAGCTGAAACCCGCCGCCTTCTGCCAGTTCGCCTTCGACCTCAAGTGCGACAGCGTCTGTGTCAACCCCTACCACTACGAGCGCGTGGGGACCCCCGACAGCGGTGAGCCGGGACCCCCGCACGGGCGGCTCGCCAAGGGGGGGTCACCGGCACCCCTAATCCCGCCCCCCTCCTCTCCTGCAGGTCTGAGCATCCCGAGCACAGGTGAGACCCCGGCCCGGGGCCGGCGGGGAGCCCCCCCGAGCCAGCCCAGGCCCCCGCAGCGGCTCCCCGAGCCCCCCATGGTCTCCGGTGTGTGTCCCCCGCCCTCCCCAGCGCCCCCCCCGCGCCCGGTGAAGGAGGAGTTTGTCCATGACTGTGTGCAGATGGAGCCGCCGGCCCGTCGGGAGCCGGGGCCCGAGCCCCCCGCCCGGCCCCACCCAGCGCTGCCCCCCCGGCGGCCCCCTGAGCCCCCCGGCGTGCCCCGGCCCTACCCTGCGCTCCCCATGGCGCCCCGAGGTGAGACCCCCCTTAGCCCTGACCCTGCCAGGGTTTGGGGCATCACCCTGAGCCCCCCACCCCGCAATGACCCCCCGTTCCCATATTCCCCCACAGCGACCCCCCAGGACCCCCTGCTTCCCCCGGCCCACCCCGAGGGCCCCCCGCAGAACGGGTACCCCAAACCGCCCCACCACAGTGAGTATGGGGGTACCCCGCTGCCCCCCGCCCCCCCTGGGGGGACCCTCCTTATGTCCCCCCGTGTCCCCCTGCAGGTTCACCGCTGAGCTGGAGCAGTGCCACCATCTACACCCCGAGTTTGGGGGGGTCGCAGCCCCCCCCCCCACAACATCCCAGCAGCCAGAGCCACCCCCAGCCCCCCCAGCACCACCCCAACCACTGCTGTAGGTTTGGGGCGCACTGAGCGAGGGCTGAGGGGGGTCTTCAGGGTGCTGACCCCCTCTCTGCCCCTCCCAGGGCCCCCCGTGCTCCAGCCCCCCGTGTCCACCCACCCCGGTGAGTGCCCCCCACCCTCCTTAGCACCCGTGGGTGCCGTGACCCCACTAAAACTCCCCCGTGCCGCCCTCCAGGCCCGGAATTCTGGTGCTCCATCGCCTACTTCGAGCAGGACGTGCAGGTGGGGGAGATCTTCAAGGTGCCCTCCAGCTGCCCCACCGTGGTGGTGGACGGCTACGTGGACCCCTCGGGGGGCGCCCGCTTCTGCCTGGGGCAGCTCTCCAACGTGCAGCGCTGCGCGGCCAGCGAGAGGGCACGGTGGGTCGGGGGGCACGGGGGGCACGGGGGGCACGGGGGCATGGGGGTACGAAGGGCATGGGGGATGTAGGGGGCATGGGGGGCACGGTGGGTCGGGGGGCACAGGGGGCACGGGGGGCATGGTGGGTCAGGGGGCATGGGGGATGTAGGGGGCATGGGGAACACAAGGGATTGGGGGGCATGGGGGGCTCGGTGGGTCAAGGGGCATGGGGGGCATAGAGGACACGGGGGGTACAAAGGGCATGGAGGGGACGAGGGGTCGGGGGGCACGGGGGGCAAAGGGGGCATGGGGGGCACGGGGGTACAGAGGGCATGGGGGATGTAGGGGGCATGGGGAACACGAGGGATTAGGGGGCATGGGGGGCACGGTGGGTCAGGGGACACGGGGGGCATGGGGGGCTCGGTGGGTCATTGAGCATGGGGGGGCACAGGGGGCACGATGGGTCAAGGGGACATGGGGGACATAGGGGGCATGGGGGGTATGAAGAGCGTGGAGGGGATGGGGGGCAAGGAGGGTCATTGAGCATGGGGGGCACAGGGGGCACAATGGGTCAGGGGGCATGGGGGACATAGGGGGCATGGAGGGCACAGGGGATCGGGGGGCATGGGGGACATGGGGAACAGGAGGGATTGGGGGGCATGGGGGGCTCGGTGGGTCAGGGGACACGAGGGGCATGGGGGGCTCGGTGGGTCAGAGGGCATGGGGGGCACGGGGGACACCGTGGGTCAGAGGGCAAGAGGGGCACGGGGAGGGTTGGGAGCAGTGGGGCAGGGGGCACAGGGGCTGTGGGGGTGAAGGATGGGGGGCAAAAGGGGGGATAACCCGGGCAAAGAGGGAGAGGCTGGGGCCGGCCCGGGCAGGCGGAACGGGGGCTGTGGGTGCTGTGGGGGGCTGTGGGTGCTGTGGGGGGCTCTGGGGGGCTGCGGGGGGCTGGGGGGGGCTGTGGGTGCTATGGGGGGCTGTGGGTGCTATGGGGGGCTGCGGGGGGCTGGGGGTCGGTGCTGAGGCTCTGGGCCAGGCTGCACATCGGCAAGGGCGTGCAGCTGGAGCGGCGAGGAGAGGGGGACGTGTGGATGCGCTGCCGCAGCGACCACGCCGTGTTCGTGCAGAGCTTCTACCTGGACAGGGAGGCGGGCAGAGCCCCCGGGGACGCCGTGCACAAGGTGTACCCCGGGGCACACATCAAGGTGGGCTCCCCACCAGGGCTGGGGGCGGTTCTGGGCATGGGTTTTAGGAGTGGCAGGAACCCCAGGGATGGAGGGACCCCGATGTGCATGCTGAGGGGGAGCCCAGGGTACCCCCAGCCCTGCTCAGGGATCCCCCCAGGAGGGCTGGGGGGAGTTCTGGACCCGGATTTTAGGGGGTCCTGGGCAGCGAAAGGACACCAGGGATGGAGGGACCCCCATGGGCTCCCTGAGGTGGGCCCTGAGGTACCCCCACCCCTGCTCAGGGGTCCCCAGGAGGGCTGGGGGCAGTTCTGGGCCCGGATTTTAGGGGGTTCTGGGCAGTGGCAGGAACCCAGAGATGGAGGGACCCTCATGGGCACGCTGAGGAGGCCCCTGGGATACCCCCACCCCTGCTCAGGGATCCCCCCAGGAGGGCTGGGGGCAGTTCTGGGCCCAGATTTTAGGGGGTTCTGGGCAGTGGCAGGAACCCAGAGATGGAGGGACCCTCATGGGCATGCTGAGGTGGGACCCCCACCCCAAAGCCACCCTGCTCAGGGGTTCCCAGGAAGGCTGGGGGGAGTTCTGGGCCCAGATTTTAGGGGGTTCTGGGCAATGGAAGGACACCAGGGATTGAGGGACCCCCATGGGCTCCCTGAGGTGGGCCCTGAGGTACCCCCAGCCCTGCTCAGGGATCCCCAGGAGGGCTGGGGGCAGTTCTGGGCCCAGATTTTAGGGGGTTCTGGGCAGTGGAAGGAACCCAGAGATGGAGGGACCCTCATGGGCACGCTGAGGGGGCCCCTGGCATACCCCCACCCCTACTCAGGGGTCCCCAGGAGGGCTGGGGGCACTTTTAGGCATTCTGGGCAGCGGAAGGACCCCAGAGGCTCTCCCCAAAGCCCAAAGCCGCCCTGCTCAGGGTGCCCCCGTGTCCCCCCAGGTGTTTGACCTGCGGCAGTGCCACCGGCAGATGCAGCAGCAGGCGGCCACTGCCCAGGCTGCGGCCACTGCCCAGGCGGCCGCGGTGGCCGGCAGCATCCCCGGGCCGGGCTCGGTGGGCGGCATCGCCCCCGCCATCGGTGAGTGAGTGACCACAGACCCCCGTGATGCCCACCCCACCCCGGAGTGACCCCCGTGTGCCCCCCAGGGCTGTCGGTGGCCGCGGGGCTCGGCGTGGACGACCTGCGGCGCCTGTGCCTCGTTCGGCTGAGCTTCGTCAAGGGCTGGGGGCCCGACTACCCCCGCGCCAGCATCACCTGCACGCCCTGCTGGATCGAGGTGCACCTGCACCGTGCCCTGCAGCTGCTGGACCACGTCCTGCACGCCCTGCCCGACGCCCACGCCTGACTCCTGGGAGGAGCAGCCAAAAAAACAAACCAAAAAAAAGAGGGAAAAAAAGGCAAAAAAAAAAAAAGCAGCAAAATGACCAAAATGTGTTGGTTTAACGGTTATTTAATGGGTGGATGTTTGTGGCCTGGGTGTGGTGCAGCCCTCAACGCTGATTTTCACCTCCTGCTTTAACTTTTGTATGAAAATAAACCAAAAAAAAAAAATTTAAAAGCTGAAATATCGAGGTGAAAGGACCAACTCCATGTTGTAATAGATGGGGTTGGAACCTATGGCCTGGGTGTGCCAGCGCCTTTGACGGCCGCTCAGCAGCGCAGCTGTGCCGCCAGATGCGTTTCCAGATGCGTTTCCAGATGTGCATCCAGCTGCGCCCTCGCACCGTCCCTTGGGACTACATTTCCCAGCAGCCCCCGCGGCGCGCACCGGACGCGGCCTCGCCCCCTCCCCGCGGACTCGGTTTCCCAGCAGCCCCCGCGGCGGCCGCGGGCCAAGATGGCGGCGGGGAGCGGCCCCGGGGCGCGGGAGCTCTTTGCTGAGGGGCTCCTGCAGTTCCTGCGGCCCGCGGTGCGGCAGCTCGACCGCCACGTCCACAGCGTCAGGTCCGGGCAGCGGCAGCGGGACGGGCCGGGCTGCGAGGCTGAGGGGCAGGTGGAGCAGGGGAGGGCAGGTTTGTGGGGCTGTGGGGGTACGTGAGGGCGAGTTTTGGGGATGAAAAGCTTTGGGGTGCGTGAGGGTGAGTTTTGGGGGTGAAGGGCTTTGGGGTACATGAGGGTGAGTTTTGGGGATGAAGGGCTTTGGGGTACGTGAGGGTGAGTTTTGGGGATGAAGGGCTTTGGGGATGAAGGGCTTTGGGGATGAAGGGCTTTGGGGGTACGTGAGGGCGAGTTTTGGGGATGAAGGACTGTGGGGATGAAGGGCTTTGGGGTATGTGAGGGCGAGTTTTGGGGATGAAGGGCTTTGGGGGTACGTGAGGGTGAGTTTTGGGGATGAAAAGCTTTGGGGTACGTGAGGGTGAGTTTTGGGGATGAAGGACTGTGGGGATGAAAAGCTTTGGGGTATGTGAGGGCGAGTTTTGGGGATGAAAAGCTTTGGGGTACGTGAGGGGGGCAGTTCTTGGGGTTGGTGGCTGGGGGGTGCTGGGCTCTGTATCGGGGACACAGAGGTGGATTTGGGGTGTGGATCCAGGTTTTTCCTGTCCCGCTCCCACAGGGAGAGCCAGGTGGAGCTGCGGGAGCACATCGACAGCCTGGCCACAGGTGAGCCAAAGCCGGGGGTCCCCCCTGTCCCCCTCAGCGCGGGGGCACCGGGGGCTCACCCAAACCCCTCCCCAGAGCTTTGCCGCATCAACGAGGACCAGAAAGTGGCGCTGGACCTCGACCCCTACGTGAAGAAGCTGCTGAACGCCCGGCGCCGCGTGGTGCTGGTCAACAACATCCTGCAGAACGCCCAGGTGAGGGGGCACGGGGGGTCTGGGGGTCCCAGAGCCCCCCTAGGGGGTCCCAGAGCCCCCCCAGGTGCTGACAGGCGATTTCTGCCGTGCCAGGAGCGGCTGCGGAGGCTGAACCACAGCGTGGCCAAGGAGACGGTGCGGAGGAGAGCCATGCTGGAGGCCGGCGGCTACCAGGGCAAGTGACCCGCCAGGGGAGCAGGTGACAGCAGGGGAGCAGCAATCCCTGTCTATCCCAGCTCAGGAATTGAGGGGGTGTCCCCCATCCCCTGCAGCTGAGGGACCCGGGACGCTCCGAGCCGCGCTCCCGGATTTGTGGGCGCTGGAATAAAAGTGACCGAGAGTCCGTGGTGCTGCCACATCCCTCAGGGGCCTTGGGGACAACAGAGCCAGGCAGGTGCTGCCAGGGGGTCTGGGCAGCTCCAGGTTGGATTTGGACACCCCCAGGTGGGATCTGGGCTGCCCCAAGTGGGGTCTGGGCAGCCCCAAGTGGCTCCTTCAAGCCTTGGATCCTCCTCCTGCTGCCCCACCTGCCTCACCCCCATCTGTCCCACACGGACCTGAGCAAGCAGGACACGCTGGAAAGGGGGGACACTTTAATGTGCAACGTACAAAACGGGGACAAGGGACAGACGGGGACACGGCAGGTGGCCGAGGAGGGGCCCTGAGCCCCAGGTGTCCCTCGGCCGGTGTCCCCTCACCTGCTGCGGGCAGCGCAGGTGTCACTCCTGCGTCTCCATGCTCTCCTCCTCCTCGCCCGCCGCCGGCTCTTCCTGGTTCTCCTCCTCCTCCTCCCCTTCCTTCTTCTCCGGAGGTTTCTCGTACGCCTTCTCCGACGGCGTCACGATCACCCCGTCCCACGTGGACATCTCGGAGGCCAGGTCTGCCCCGAGAGGTGACGCTGGGCACCCCTCGGGGACCCCAGCCGGCCCCGAACCCACCCGGGCACGCCCCGGCCCCACTCACAGCTCGGGGACCCCATCCCTGTCCCCACCCGGGCACGCCCCAGCCCCACTCACAGCTCGGGGACCCCGGCCCCGAACCCACCCGGGCACGCCCCAGCCCCACTCACAGCTCGGGGACCCCGGCCCCGAACCCACCCGGGCACGCCCCAGCCCCACTCACAGCTGGCATCACCCTCCTGTCCCAGGATCTTCCGGTACCCTCCGTGGGACAGGATGCGCACGAGGGTCTGGGCGGTGTAGCACACCATGTCCTGGGGACGGGGACGGGTCAGTGTGGGGACAGTGACCGCCCCCAGAGCCCCCTGCGCTCCGGGGACCCCTCCTCATCCTCATCCTCATCCTCACCTGCTGCTCCAGTGTCATCACCGTGTGCACGCGGAAGTTGCCGCTCTCGCACGGATCCGTGATGCCGACGGAGCCGGGCAGGAAGAGCCCGGCCGCCAGGATCTGGAGGCAGCGCCTGCACGGGCACATTCCGGGTTAAAAACCGGATCCTTCCAGCAAAAACAGCACCAGGAAATCCCAGCTGGATGGGCTGGGTTTGTCTCCCAGTCAGCCCCTGAGATCCCAGGGGTTCTGTTGGGGAAACAGTGGGAATTTCTGTGAGGGAAGCCATGCAGGACCTGTAAGCGATGTTGAGGGCCAGGGGCTGCCGGGTGGGATTGTTCATCACGGCGTAGTGGCCCTGCAGAGGAGAGGAGCGGGAATTAGGGCAGGAAAAACAGGAATCCCAACTCCCGCCGGGATCAGGAGCGGCACCGCTCGGTGACCCCACCAGCAGATCCAGGATCCAGGGCGTGAGCGGCTCGAAGCCGGGGAAGCGAATCCGCAGGTCCTTGAGCAGCCGGATCAGGACCTTCACCCTGGAGCAGAGGCAGGAGGAGGCTCAGTCCCACAGAGACTGCTCTCCGTGTTCTTGGGAGTGGGGATTTGGAGCCAGGAGGATTTGGATTCAGAATGAGGATTTGGATTCAAAATGAGACTCTGGACCCAGAATGAGGATGTGGATCCAGAATTATGATTAAATCCAGAATGAGGATCTGGATCCAGAATGAGCATCTGGAATCTGAATGATAATTTGGATCTGGAATGATAATTTTGATCCAGAGTGAGGATCTGGATCCAGAATGAGGATCCGGATCCAGAATGAGGATTTGGATGTGGATCCAGAATGAGAATTTGTATTGAGAACGAGGATCTGAACCCAGAATGGGGATTTAGATCTAATATGAGGATTGGGATCCAGAATGATGATTAGATCCAGAATGAGAATCTGGATCCAGAATGAAAATTTGGATTCAGAACGAGGATCTGGACCCAGAATGAGACTCTGGATCCAGAATGAGAATTTGGATTCAGAACAAGGATCTGGACCCAGAATGGTGATTTGGATCCAGAATGAGGATCTGGACCCAGAACAAGGACCTGGACCCAGAATGGTGATTTAGACCCAGAACAAGGACCTGGACCCAGCCCTGGCTCCGCGGGACTCACGTGGACTGCGAGGCGTTCTCCTCGAACCACCGCGCGTGCCGGATGGCGGCCAGGGCGCTCTGCAGCACCTTGATGTCCACTGCAAGAAGCAGAAATTCCCGGTTTTCCCAGGCGGCGCCGGGCGCGGCGGCGGCTCCGGGCGGGGGGCGCGGCCGGGCGCTCACGGTGCAGCTCCGGGTCCAGCTTGCGCAGGTTGGGCGGCACCGTGGTGATCAGGATCTTCACCGTGGCGTCGGCCGAGCTGATCTCGAAGCCGGTCTCGTTGGTCAGCATGGTCAGGACTGCAGGAAGAGCGGGAATTGTGTGTGGAAGCGCCGGGAATCTCGGCGGATCTCCGGCCCTCGCCGCTCCGGAGCGCGGCCTCACCTTCGCTGGGGTCCTGCGCCCGCAGGCTCTCCACAACCTTGTTCCCCAAGGCTGCCACGGCTTCCACTGGGAAAACAGATGGAAAAGGAGCAGGAGAAGGGTTGGAGCGAGGCTCGGTGCCAAGGGCCGCCGCCATCCCGCCCGGGTGGCACTCACGGGTGGGCAGGATCTTCAGGATCACCACCAGATCCGCCACGTTGTGCCCCGTCGTCATCGTGCCCTTCTTGTAGGAGCCCACCTGGCGAACCTCCTCGATTTGCTGGCGGAGAAAACAACCCAAAATCCCGGGAATTCAACCCGCACGCCGCGTTTGGCGGGTCAGCGTTGAGGAGCTCCTCCCGTTTGCCAGTGCCACCACTGTGGACCTCACCCAGCATCTCCCACGGAGCCTCTGCACTCACCACCTCAAAGGTGCCCGGTGCCACGATCAAATTGTCGATGACGTTGTTGATCTTGGTCACCAGGGACAGGATGGAAGCCTGGGAAGGAGCAGAATTATCCAGGAATCCGTATTATTCTCCACAACACTCCTCCAAAGTGCTTATTCCAGAGAACTAACTAATTCTCAAGCCACTCGTGAAGAGCTCTGGATTCCCCGAGGCGCTGGGGGATTTTGGGCACGGCACCTGCTCGGCAGCGGTGGGAGCCAGGTCCTGGTTCCTCTTGAGCAGGGCCTCGCTGAAGGCCGTCTCGTCCGCCGCGGGCTTGACGCGGGGAAAAGCCATCTCACACTGGAACGGGACACAATTCCCAGCGGGATCGCATCCCCCCTGCTCCTGTCAGCCTCCAGCAGCTGCACAGGCGGCCAGCAGAGGGTTTTGTGAGGTTTATTAAAGGATTTATTAAATTAGCCCATTAACCCCCTGTTGTCTCAGCCACGGAGTCACCCGTGCAGAGGGCAGAAACTCGGAATTTGGGAAGAGGGGATTTCCTCCTGGGAAAGGGGGGAACAGGTAGGTGAAGCCCTGAGGGGAGTGGCAGGTATGGGAATCACCCTGAGGGTGGGGGAAACCTCACTCCAACCTGCTGCAATCCCAAAAACCCCAATCCTGGAGCGATTTGTGCCGTTATTCCTCGACTGGGTCCCGTTATCCCATTTCCAACGGGAGAAAAATCCTCCAGTGTGGGTTTTTCACTGAACCACCAGCGTTTTTAGGGGATTTAGGGAATTCACTCAGTTCAGCCACATCACGAGAACCCAACCCCCGCAAATCAGGGCTGGGGGGGGTCGTTAAACCGGGAAAAGTCCCGGAAAATTCCCGGGAATCGCCCGCGGGGCGGGGGTTACTCACGACATAGAAGTCGAAGGGGATGTGGGGCACAAAGGGCCGGAACCTACAGGGCAGAGAAAACCCCAATTCGCTCCCTGCGGCCCCACAGCCCCTCCCGCCCCGTCACGACACGGTCCTGTCGCGACATGCGGGCCCGGAGCGGCACCGGCCCCGGAGCGGCACCGGGCCCGGGACTCGCCTGGAGCCGAAGCGGCCGCCGCGGCCGCGGCCTCGATCGCCCCTGCGGGGAGAGAACGGGAGCGGCGCTGACGGGGGCTGCGACCCCCGCCCCACCGCGGCCCTCCCGGTGCCTCCCGGTGTTCCCCGGTGCCTCCCCCGGTCCCTCCCCCGGTCCCACTCAGGGTCCCCCCCGCCGCTTTCGGTGCGGGTCTCCCCACCGCCGGGATCCCCCCCGCCTGTTCCTCCCGCTCCCGGTCTCTTCCCATTCCCCACCCCGCTCCCGGTCTCTCCCGGTCTCTCCCGGTCCCGCCGCTCCCGGTCTGTCCCCGGTGCCGGTCCCCCACGGTCCCCGTGGTCTCCCCCGCTCCCGGTTTTCCCTCCACTTCCCCCGTTCCTCCCCCAGTCCCGAGCCCCGCCGGTGGCTCCCGGTGCCGGTACCGGTGCCGGTCCCCACCTCATGTCGCCGTCGCCGCCGCCGCTCCCGACAATGAAGCGCCGCTCGCAGACCCCGCAGCAACCCGCCCGCTCATTGGCCGCCGCTCTCCCGCGGCCCGCCCCTCACGGACGCTCCGCCAACAGCCATTGGTGGAGCGCCGCGTCAATCAGAGCGGGAAGCGGCCAATGGCGGCGCGCGCCGGGCGGCCGCTGGAGGGGGCGCGGAGCCCATGAATGGAGCGCGCGCGGCTCATGAATGGCGCACGCGCCGCGGGGATAAGGCGCGCGGGAGGGCGGGAAGCGCGGCAGCAGAGTGGCGCAGCGGGAGCGTGCTGGGCCCATAACCCAGAGGTCGATGGATCGAAACCATCCTCTGCTAGAAACCTTTTTTCTTCCTCCCACTCCACTCCGCGCGAGGTTTGCTTCGCTCATTAACGTTTTTTTTTTATTTGCAGCGTTGATTCCTTAACGCTCCCTAAAGCTTTGCCCAGGCTCGAGCCGGCAGCGGCAGCGTGGGGTTACCGCTGTCACGGGTGTCACCCCACCCGCGCCCCCGGGAGCTGCGGGCGCGCCGCGGCCGGACCACTGCGCACCTCCCCCTGTCTGTGTGTCCCACCCGCGCGTGTCCCCCGAGCGCTGCCACTGTCCCCGGCAGCCGCGCAGCCCCCGGGTGGCACCTCCGTGGGGCTGCCGTGACCCCTCCGTGGGGCAGAACCTCCCACGGAGGTGTGGGGCCAGAAGTTCCCGAGCCCCCCCCGGGTCCCCCAGGGCTGCGCGAAGGCTCTGGAGCTGCGTGGGGTCCGTGGGTCGGGATGTCCCCCGCTCCCTAATGAGTTTCTCCGGTCTCAGCGCCCCACGCGTGACCGGGTCAGCAGCGGCACGTGGGTGGCGGCGGCGGCCGGGACCCAAGGCACGGAGGGGACAGACCCCGTCCCGCCGCCCCACGGGTGGGAGCGTCCCCAGCCAGCAGCGGGCGGCCCCGTCCGCCGCCCATCCCGGCTGGAATGGCGTGGGGGGAGCGGGCAGGAAGGAGTTAAGCGCGGTGTGGATGATAACGGCCCTTTGTGTCACCAGTGGGGGGGGCGAGCAAGGGCTCAGCCCCGGCGCGGGGGGGGAAGGCACTCTCCGTCCGTGGGCGATGCCGGCGGTGCTGGCCCCGCTGCTGGCCCCGCTGCTGGCCCCGCTGCTGGCCCCGCTGCTGGCCCTGCTCCCGGCCCTGCTCCCGGCCGCGGGGACGGCCCCGGCCCCGCTGACCCTCGCCGTGGTGCTGCCCCAGCGCAACCTCACCTACCCGTGGGCTTGGCCGCGCGTGGGACCCGCCGTGCGCTTGGCCGCGGCCGCCGTGAATTCCCGGCGGGATCTGCTGCCCGGCTTCACCCTGGGCTGGGTGTTCGGCGACAGCGAGGACCGCCACGGGGTCTGCTCGGAAATGGCCGCGCCGCTCGTGGCCGTGGACCTGCGGCTCGCCCATCACCCCGCGGCGTTTCTGGGGCCGGGCTGCGTGTACTCGGCGGCGCCGGTGGCGCGGTTCACCAGCCACTGGCAGCTGCCGCTGGTCACGGCGGGGGCCGAAGCGCACGGCTTCGACGACAAGAGCGAGGAGTTCGGCTTGACCACCCGCGCCGGCCCCAGCCACCGCAAACTGGGCGAACTGGGCGTGCAGCTGCACCGGCGCTTCAACTGGACGCGGCGGGCGCTGCTGGTCTACTGGGACGAGCGGGTGGACGACCGGCCCTACTACTTCGCCGCCGAGGGTTTGTACGTCCAACTGCCCACCCTGCGCAACCTCACGGTCATGGACGTGGTGTTCCGCCACGGCGGCAACTTCTCCTTCATCATCCAGGAGATCAAGGCCAAGGGGCGCAGTGAGTGCGGGACGGGGCCAGCGCGGCGGGGGGACGGCGACAGGGCGGTGCACGGCCCCACATGGGTGTGCCAGACCCACACGGGAGTGCCCAGCCCCACACGGGTGTGCCCAGCCCCGTGCCCAGCCCCACACGGGTGTGCCCAGCCCCACACGGGTGTGCCCAGCCCCACACGGGAGTGCCCAGCCCCAGACGGGTGTCCCCAGCCCCACACGGGAGTGCCAGACCCACACGGGAGTGCCAGACCCCACACGGGAGTGCCCAGCCCCACACGGGTGTGCCCAGCCCCACACGGGAGTGCACGGCCCCACATGGGAGTGCCCAGCCCTACATGGGTGTGCCCAGCCCCACACGGGAGTGCCAGCCCCACACATGGCAGTGCCAGACCCACACGGGAGTGCCCAGCCCCACACGGGTGTGCACACCCCACACACGGCAGTGCCCAGCCCCACGCCGGTGCCCGCGGGTGTGCCAGGCTTGGCACGCCTGTGCAGGGGTGTTCATGGCCATACATGGCCGTGCGCAGCTTTACCGGGGGTGCCACGGGCGCTCCGGCCGTGCCCGGCTGTGCCGGTCTCACGCGGTGACCAGACCGGTGGGCACGGCTCTGCGGGGCGTTGGCAGCCGTGCCCGCTGTGCGCGGCTTCACGCGGTGATTTCGTGGCTGTTCACGGCCGTGCCGAGGAGTTCGGGGCCGGACAGGGCCGTGCAGAGCTTCGCACGGGGTTTTGTGGGTGTCCACGGCTGTTCATGGTTATTAATGGTTGTTCATGGTTGTACAGGGTTGTACAGGGTTGTACAGGGTTGTTCATGGCTGTACACGGCTGTTCATGGTTGTTCATGGCTGTTCATGGCTGTTCAAGGTTCTTCATGGTTGTTCATGGTTGTACAGGGTTGTTCACGGCTGTACACGGCTGTTCATGGTTGTTCACGGCTGTTCATGGTTGTACATAGTTGTTCATGGTTGTTTGTGGTTGTTCACGGTTGTTCATGCCTGGACATGGCTGTTCATGGTTGTTCATGGCTGTTTATGGTTGTACATAGTTGTTTATGGTTGCTCACGGTTGTTCATGATTCTTCATGGTTGTTCATGCCTGTTCATGCCTGTACATGGCTGTTCATGGTTGTACATTGCTGTTCATGGTTGTTTGTGGTTGTTCACAGTTCTTCATGGGTGTTCATGGTTGTTCATGATTGTTCATGGTTGCTTATGATTGTTCATGCTTGTTCACGGTTGTTCACGGCTGTTCATGCCTGTACACCGCTGTTCATGGCTGTTCATGGCTGTTCATGGTTGTACACGGCTGTTCATGGCTGTTCATGGTTGTACACGGCTGTTCATGGTTGTTCATGGCTGTTCATGGTTGTACACGGCTGTTCATGCCTGTCCATGGCTGTTCATGGTTGTACATAATTGTTCATGCCTGTACACCGCTGTTCATGGCTGTTCATGGCTGTCACAGCTGCACACGCGTGTCCCCCACGCTGTCCCTGCCCCACGCTGACTCCCTGGACCCCCCGGACCCCTCCCCAGTCCGTGTCCCACCGGGGTCTCCGGGCGTTGTCACCTGTCCCGGTGCCCCGGGCTGGCCCTGTCCCGGTATCCCAGTCCGGCTCTGTCCCGGTATCCCGGGCTGGCCCTGTCCCGGTGTCCCGGGCTGGCTCTGTCCCGGTATCCCGGGCTGGCTCTGTCCCGGTGTCCCGGGCTGGCTCTGTCCCGGTGCCCCGGGCTGTTTCTGTCCCGGTGCCCCGGTCCGGCTCTGTCCCGGTATCCCGGTCCGGTACCGGGAGCCCCGGGGGCTCAGCTCGGGGGTGCCTCGGGGCCCCGGGGGTGTCAGGGCTGGCGGGGCCGTGGCGGGGCCCGGTGGCAGTCCCGGGTCACGGTGTCGCCGGGAATCCACCCGGGCCGCGGGGAGGAGGAAACGGAGTCGGGAAAACAGGAAACCTCAGCCTGGCGCCGGGGGCAGCGCCGGGCAGGGCACGGGCGGGCGGGGGGCGGCAGCGGGGCCGGGACCCCCGCCCGGGGCACCGCCACCGAGCCCGCGTCAGCAACGGCCGGGGACCCCCGGGATGTGGGGCTGGGGTCCCCAGGGGTGTTGGGGGTCACCAGCCCGTGTCACACAATAACCAGGGACCCCCGGGATGTGGGGCTGGGGTCTCCAGGGGTCACCAGCCCATGTCACTCAGTAACCAGGGACCCCCGGGATGTGGGGCTGGGGTCTCCCAGGGGTGTTGGGGGTCTCGGGGCCATGTCACACAATAACCAGGACCCCCGGGATGTGGGGCTGGGGTCCCCAGGGGTGTTGGGGGTCACCAGCCTGTGTCACTCAGTAACCAGGGACCCCTGGGATGTGGGGCTGGGGTCTCCCAGCACATTGGGGGTCTCGGGGCCGTGTCCCCCCGGGACCCCCGGGCGCGGGCCGGGCCGGCTCTGGGGGTCCCGCCCGCTCCAAGGCCGTGTGCCCCCAGTCGTGTACGTGTGCTGCGCCCCGGACACGCTGCGGGAGCTGATGCTGCAGGCGGAGCGCGAGGGGCTGACGGGCGGCGACTTCGCCTTCTTCTACATCGACACCTTCGGTGCCAGCCTGCAGGGCCGGCGCTTCCCCGAGCCCCGGCGGCCCTGGCACCGCGGAGACACGAACGATGCCCGCGCCCGCCGCGCCTTCCAGGTGAGGGCAGGGCACGGGACAGGCCCGGGTGGGGACAGGGACAGGCCCGGGTGGGCACAGATGGGCCCAGGTGGGGACAGAACATGTCCAGGTGGGCAGAGATGGGCCCAGGTAGGGATGGGGACACACCCAGGTGGGCACAGATGGCCCCAGGTGGGCACGGGACACGCCCGGGTGGGCACAGGGACATGCCTGGGTGGGCACGGGACATGCCCAGGTGGGCACGGGACACGTCCAGGTGGGCACAGATGGGCCCAGGTGGGGACAGGGACACGCCCAGGTGGGCAGAGATGGGACCAGGTGGGCACAGGGACATGCCCGGGTGGGGACAGGGACACGTCCAGGTGGGCACAGATGGCCCCAGGTGGGCACAGATGGCCCCAGGTGGGCACAGGGACACACCCAGGTAGGCAGAGATGGGCCCAAGGCAGGCAGAGATGGCCCCAGGTGGGCACAAGGACACACCCAGGCGGGCACAGGGACACTCCCAGGTGGGCACAGGGACACACCCAGGCGGGCACGGCACCCCGGTGGGTCCGTGCAGCCCCTCCAGCCCTGTGCCCGTGCCAGGCCGTCACCATCATCACCTACAAGGAGCCCGAGAACCCCGAGTACCGGCCCTTCCTGCAGCGGCTCAAGGAGGAGGCGCGGGACCACTTCAACTTCTCCGTGCAGGACGGACTGGTGGGACAGCGGGCAGGGGACACCTGGGGACAGGGAGGGCGTAGGGTGGGGCTGGGGGAGCCGGGATGGAGCTGGGCACCACGGGGAAAACGGGGATGGAGCCGGGGACGCGCAGCCGTGTCCTGTCCCCGAGCTGTCCCCGTGTCCCCAGATGAATTTCATCGCCGCCGCCTTCCACGACGGGGTCCTGCTCTACGCCCACGCCCTGAACGAGACCCTGGAGCGCGGCGGCTCCGTCAGCGACGCCTCGGCCATCACCCGCCAGATGTGGAACCGAACCTTCTACGGTGAGCCCCGGGCCCCTGTCCCCTCCCTGTCCCCTCCCTGTCCCCTCCCTGTCCCCTCCCTGTCCCCTCCTTGTCCCCAGCCCCGTCCCCCTCCCAGCCCGGTGCTGCCCGCCACTCCCAGGGCGATATTTGGGAGTCGGGGCCCCCTCCCCAGCCCCCCACCGTCCCTCCCCAGGTGTCACCGGCTTCCTGAAGATCGACGAGCAGGGGGACCGCGAGAGCGACTATTCGCTGTGGGACATGGATCCCGAGCAGGGAAACTTCCAGGTCAGCCCCGTGCGGGGGCAGCCGGCCCGGGGGGGTTCGGGGGGCTTCTCCCCACTCATTCCTTGTCCCCCCCTCCATCCCAAAGATCGTGGCCAACTACAACGGCACCACCAAGAAGCTCCAGATGGTGCCGGGCCGAGAGATCCACTGGCCGGGGAACGCGGTCCCGTCCGATGTGCCGCCCTGCGGCTTCGGGGACAGCGAGTCCCAGTGCGGCAGAGGTGAGGGGGTGAGGGGGGACAGCCGCGGGACCCCCGCCCGCCCCCCCGGGCCCTGAGCACTCCCTGCTGTCCCCACAGCCTCGCTGTCCACGCTGGAGGTGCTGTCACTCGTGGTCAGCCTGATCCTCGCGGCCATCACCGTCACCTCCTTCTTCATCTACAGGTGCGGGGCGGGCGGGGGGCGCGGGCGGCGGGCGGGGGGCGCGGGCCGGGGTCTCAGCAGCCCCCCGGGCGCAGGAAGCTGCAGCTGGAGAAGGAGCTGGCGGCCGAGCTGTGGCGGGTGCGCTGGGAGGACCTGCAGATGAGCAGCCTGGAGAAACATCTGCGCAGCGCCGGCAGCAAGCTGACCCTGTCCCTGGTGGGCACCGGGGCACCGGGGGGAGTGGGGGGGGCTCGCCCCATGGCCCCTCGTGGGGATCAGATATGGGGGTCACGCTCGGGAAATGGGGGGACAGAGTTTGCCCCATATCCCTGCTCAGGGCCCGGGAACTGGGGTCACCCCACAGCCCCGCTGAGGGACTGGGGATGGTGGGGATGGGGGTCACCCCACAGCTCAGGGACTGGGGTCATCCCATAGCTCAGGGACCGGGGATCGTGGGGACCGGGGTCACCCCACAGCCCCACTCGGGGCCCGGGACAGGAGGATTGGGGTGCCGGGCTCACCCCACAGCCCCACTCGGGGTCCGGGACGGGAGGATTTGGGGTGCCGGGCTCACCCCACCCCCTCGCACAGAGGGGCTCCAACTACGGCTCGCTGCTGACCGCCGAGGGGCAGCTCCAGGTCTACGCCAAGACCGCCTACTACAAGGTGAGGGGCGGGGGGCAGGGGGACACCCACCCCCGTGTCCCCACCCCCGTGTCCCCACCCCCGTGTCCCCCCGTGTCCCCCCCGTGTCCCACCGTGTCCCCATCCCCGTGTCCCCCCGTGTCCCAGGGGAACCTGGTGGCCGTGAAGCACGTGAACCGCAAACGCATCGAGCTGACGCGCAAGGTCCGCTTCGAGCTGAAACACGTACGTGGGTGGCCGTGGGTGGCCGCGGGTGGCCGCGGGTGGCCGTGGGTGGCCCCGGGGGTGGCCCCGGGCCGGGGGGGACACGGCGGGACCCGGCCCAGCGCCGCTGTCCCCGGTAGATGCGGGACGTGCAGAACGAGCACCTGACGCGGTTCGTGGGCGCCTGCACCGACCCGCCCAACATCTGCATCCTGACCGAGTACTGCCCGCGCGGGAGCCTGCAGGTACGGCCGGGCCCGGGGGAACCGGCACCGGCACCGGCACCGGGACCGGAACCCTCCCGGGGAGAACCGGCACCGGGACCGGCACCGGGACCCTCCCGGGGCGAACGGGGACCGGCACCGGGACCGGCACCGAGACCCTCCCAGGGCTGTGCCGGGACCCTCCCGGGGCTGTACCGGCACCGGGACCCTCCCGGGGCTGTACCGGGACCCTCCCGAGGCTGTACCGGGACCGGGACCTTCCCGGGGCTGTGCCGGGACCGGGACCCTCCCGGGGCTGTACCGGGACTCTCCCGGGGCTGTACCGGGACCGGGACCCTCCCGGGGCTGTACCGGGACCCTCCCGAGGCTGTACCGGGACCGGGACCTTCCCGGGGCTGTGCCGGGACCGGGACCCTCCCGGGGCTGTACCGGGACTCTCCCGGGGCTGTACCGGGACCGGGACCCTCCCAGGGCTGTACCGGGACACTCCCGGGGCTGTGCCGGGACCGGGACCCTCCCGGGGCTGTACCGGGACCCTCCCGGGGATGTACCGGGACCCTCCCGGGGCTGTACCGGGACCGGGACCCTCCTGGGGCTGTACCGGGACCGGGACCCTCCCGGGGCTGTACCGGGACCTTCCCGGGGCTGTACCGGGACCGGGACCCTCCCGGGGATGTACCGGGACCCTCCCGGGGCTGTACCGGGACCGGGACCCTCCCTTGCCGCCCCTGACCGCGTGTCCCCAGGACATCCTGGAGAACGAGAGCATCACGCTGGACTGGATGTTCCGCTACTCCCTCACCCACGACATCGTCAAGGTACCGGGGACGGTCCCGGGGGGTTCCCGGAATCCCCCACCCCACAGGAATCCTGCATCCCACGGGAATCCCCACAGGGATCCCCCATCCCACAGGAATCCCATATCCCACAGGGATCTCCACCCCACAGGGATTCCCATCCCACAGGGATCCCCCATCCCACAGGGATCCCATATCCCACAAGGATCCCCCATCCCATAGGGGTCCCCCATCCCACAGGGATCCCCCATCCCATAGGGGTCCCATACCCCACAGCTCTCCCCTACCCCACAGACCCCCCCGTACCCCACAGCCCTCCCCCACCCCACAGACACCCCCGTACCCCACAGACCCCCCCGTACCCCACAGACCCCCCGTACCCCACAGACCCCCCCGTACCCCACAGACCCCCCGTACCCCACAGACCCCCCGTACCCCACAGCCCCCCCGTACCCCACAGACCCCCCCGTACCCCACAGACCCCCCGTACCCCACAGACCCCCCGTACCCCACATCCCCCCGTCTCACGGCTCTCCCCGTGCCCCCAGGGGATGCAGTTCCTGCACAGTGGGGTCATCGTGTCCCACGGGAACCTCAAGTCCTCCAACTGCGTGGTGGACTCGCGCTTCGTGCTCAAGATCACCGACTACGGGCTGGAGAGTTTCCGCGCGGCGCCGGCCGGCGACGACAGCCACGCGCTCTTCGCCAGTGAGGCCCCAAAGCGCCCCCCAAGTGCCCCCCAAGTGACCCCCAAGTGTCCCCTGAGAGTCCCCTAAATGTCCTCCAAGTGTCCCCTGGCCTGCCCCCCAAAGTGTCCCGCAAGAGTCCCCTAAATGTCCTCCAAGCGCCCCCAAAGTGTCCCCTGGCCTGCCCCCAATTGTCCCCTGGCCTGCCCCCAAAGTGTCCCTCAAGTGCCCCCCAAGCATCCCCAAAGTGCCCCCAAGTGTCCCCCAAGTGCCCCCCACGCCCCCCAAGTTCCCCCCAAGCATCCCCCAAGAGTCCCCTAAGTGTCCTCCAAGCATCCCCCAAGTGCCCCCCAAGCGCCCCACAGCTCCCCCCAAGTGCCCCCCAAGCATCCCCCAGGTGCCCCCAAGTGCCCCCAAAGTGTCCCCTGGCCTGCCCCCCAAGTGTCCCCCAAGTGCCCACCAAGCGTCACCGAAGTGCCCCCCATGCCCCCAAAGTGCCCTCAAGTGCCTCCAAGAGTCCCCCAGGTGCCCCCAAGCACCCCCCAAGCACCCCCAAGCTCCCCCCAGCTCCCCCCAGCTCCCCCCAGCGCCCCCCGGCCCCCGGCCTGACCCTTGGCGGTGCCGCAGAGAAGCTGTGGACGGCGCCGGAGCTGCTGCGCATGGAGGAGCCGCCGGCGCGGGGGACGCAGAAGGGCGACGTCTACAGCTTCGGCATCATCCTGCAGGAGATCGCCCTGCGCAGCGGCGTCTTCTACGTGGAGGGGATGGACCTCAGCCCCAAAGGTCAGCGCGGACCTCCGGGGGTGGCTGGGCTGACGCTGGGGCCTGGAGGTGTGGGTGGGTGGTTGGAACCATCGGTGGGTTCTTGGGTGATCCATTGATCCGTTCTTGGGTGTGTTGGTGGGTGGTGGGAACCCAACCCAGAACTGATGGGTTCTTGGAGCTTCTGATGAGTTCTTGGACCCACTGATGGGTTGTTGGACTCACCAATGGATGGTTGGACCTGTTGATGGGTTCTTGGACCAGGTGATGGGTTCTTGGACCTTCTGATGAGCTCCTGGACCCACTGATGGGTTGTTGGACTCATCAGCGGATGGTTGGACCCATTGATGGGTTGTTGGACCTGCTGATGGGTTCTTGGACCAGGTGATGGGTTCTTTGACCTGTTGATGAGTTCTTGGACCCACTGATGGGTTGTTGGACTCGTCAATGGATGGTTGGACCTGTTGAAGAGTTCTTGGACCAGGTGATGAGTTCCTGGACTGGCCAATGGGTGTTTGGACTCATGGATGTGGTTTTGGACCCACTGATGGGTTCCTGGACCAGGTGATGGGTTCTTGGACCTGTTGATGAGTTCTTGGACCCATTGATGGGTTGTTGGACTCGTCAATGATGGTTGGACCAGGTGATGAGTTCTTGGACTGGCCAACGGGTGTTTGGACTCATGGATGGGGTTTTGGACCCGTTGATGGTTTCCTGGACCAGGTGATGGGTTCTTGGACCTGTTGATGGGTTCTTGGACCTGCTGATGAGTTCCTGGTCTGGCCAACGGGTGTTTGGACCCACGGATGGGTTCTGGACCCACTGGTGAGCCCCCGTGGGCGCCGCCCTCCGTGACGGGTCCGTGACCCGCAGAGATCATCGAGCGGGTGAAGAGCGGGGAGCGGCCCAGCTTCCGGCCCTCGGCCAACGTGGGCTGCCACCTGGAGGAGCTGGGCCAGCTGATGCAGCACTGCTGGGCCGAGGACGTCCTGGAGCGCCCCGACTTCAACCAGATCAAGGTCCAGCTCCGCAAGTTCAACAGGTGCCACCGCGACCCCGACCCCGGGCCAGAGAGGGTCCCTGGGGGACGGGTGGCCCCAGAGTGGGCCCCAGAGCGGGCGGTGACCCCAAAAAGGGTCCCCGGGTGGGGGTGACAGACAGAGAGGATCTTTGGGTGGGAGGTGACTCCCAGAAAGGATCTCCAGGTGAGTGGTGACCCCAGGGAGGGTCCCGAGTGGGAGGTGACCCCCAAAAAGGGTCTGTGAGTGGGAGGTGACCCCTGAAAAGGGTCCATGGGTGGGAGGTGACCCCAGGGAGGGTCCTCAGTGGGAGGTGACCCCCAAATGGGTCCCTGGGTAGGAGGTGACCCCTGAAAAGGGTCCATGGGTGGGAGGTGATCCCCAAAAAGGGTCCATGGGTGGGAGGTGACCCCTGAAAAGGGTCTGTGGGCGGGAGGTGACCCCCAAAAAGGGTCTGTGGGTGGGAGGTGACCCCCAGAAAGGGTCCATGGGTGGGAGGTGACCCCTGAAAAGGGACCATGGGTGGGAGGTGACCCCAGAAAGGGCCCATGGGCGGGAGGTGACCCCTGAAAAGGGTCTGTGGGTGGGAGGTGACCCCAGAAAGGGTCCATGGGTGGGAGGTGACCCCAGGGAGGGTCCCCAGGCAGGAGGTGACCCCTGAAAAGGGACCATGGGTGGGAGGTGACCCCCAAAAAGGGACCATGGGCAGGAGGTGCCCCCTGAAAAGGTGGGAGGTGACCCCCAGACAAGGTCCGTGGGTGGGAGGTGACCCCCAAAAAGGGTCTGTGGGTGGGAGGTGCCCCCTGAAAAGGTGGGAGGTGACCCCCAGACAGGGCCCATGGGTGGGAGGTGACCCCAGACAGGGTCCGTGGGCGAGACGTGACCCCGTTCCCGCAGGGAGAGCAGCACCAACATCCTGGACAACCTCCTGTCCCGCATGGAGCAATACGCCAACAACCTGGAGGAGCTGGTGGAGGAGCGCACGCAGGCCTACCTGGAGGAGAAGCGCAAGGCCGAGGCTCTGCTCTACCAGATCCTGCCCCAGTGAGCGCCGGGAGGGGCCGGGGGGGCCCGGGGGGGCCCGGGGGGGCCCGGGGGCCGCGCCCGCCCTGACCCGGCCCCGCTGTCCCCAGCTCGGTGGCGGAGCAGCTCAAGCGGGGCGAGACGGTGCAGGCGGAGGCGTTCGACAGCGTCACCATCTACTTCAGCGACATCGTGGGCTTCACGGCGCTGTCGGCCCAGAGCACCCCCATGCAGGTGGTGACGCTGCTCAACGACCTCTACACCTGCTTCGACGCCATCATCGACAACTTCGACGTCTACAAGGTGAGGGGGACAAGGGGCACACCTGGGGACAGGTCTGGGGACACCTGGGCACACCTGGGCACACCTGGGGACAGGGCTGGGGACAGGTCTGGGCACACCTGGGCACACCTGGGGACAGGTCTGGGGCCTCCTGGGCACACCTGGGCACACCTGAGGACAGGTCTGAGGACACCTGGGCACACCTGGAGACACCTGGGGACAGGTCTGGGCACACCTGGGCACACCTGGGTGCACCTGGGGACAGGTCTGGGGACAGTCTGCTCTCCCAGGCCTGTCCCTTCAGAATTCTTGGCATTCCCGCTCTCTTGAGCTGAGGAATTCCCACTCTCCTGAGGTCTTTCCTTGCTGAATTCACACACTCCCGAGGCTTTTCCCTGTGGAATTGCCAACATTCCCGCTCTCCCAGGCCCGTCTCTTCAGAATTCCTGGCATTCCCTCTCTCCTGAGGCCTTTCCCTGCAGAATTCCTGCTCTCCCGAGCCTTTCCCTTTGGAATCCCCGCCATTCCCGCTCTCCCTTTGGGATCCCCGTCATTCCCACTCTCCCGGGCCCATCCCTTTGGGATCCCCGGCATTCCTGCTCTCCTGAGCCTGTCCTTTTGGGATCCCCATCATTCCCACTCTCCCTTGGAATCCCCGTCATTCCCACTCTCCCAGTCCCATCCCCATGGAATCCCTGTCATTCCCGCTCTCCCAGTCCCATCTCTTTGGGATCCCCGTCATTCCCACTCTCCCTGTGGGATCCCGCCATTCCCGTGCCCGCAGGTGGAGACCATCGGTGACGCGTACATGGTGGTGTCGGGGCTGCCGGTGCGGAACGGGAAGCTGCACGCGCGGGAGGTGGCGCGGATGGCGCTGGCGCTGCTGGAGGCCGTGCGCTCCTTCCGCATCCGCCACCGGCCCCAGCAGCGGCTGGAGCTGCGCATCGGCGTGCACACCGGTGGGAACGGGGACGGGAACGGGATTGGGAACGGGAATGGGGATGGGAATGGGAACGGGAACGGGAATGGGAACAGGAATGGGGCTGCGCATCGGCGTGCACACCGGTGGGTGGGAATGGGAACGGGGACGGGAATGGGAACGGGAACGGGGATGGGAATGGGGCTGCGCATCGGCGTGCACACCGGTGGGAACGGGGACGGGAACGGGAACGGGAATGGGAATGGGAACGGGATCGGGAACGGGAATGGGAATGGGAACGGGATGGGAATGGGAATGGAGCTGCGCATCGGCGTGCACACCGGTGGGAACGGGATCGGGAACGGGAACGGGATTGGGAACGGGGATGGGAATGGGAATGGGAATGGGGACGGGAATGGGAACGGGAATGGGGACGGGAACGGGAACGGGGACGGGAATGGGGCTGCACATCGGCGTGCACACCGGTGGGTGGGAATGGGAACGGGAACGGGATCGGGAATGGGAACGGGAATGGGAACGGGAACGGGGATGGGGCTGCGCATCGGCGTGCACACCGGTGGGAGCG
This sequence comes from Taeniopygia guttata, assembly GCF_003957565.2. Classification (NCBI taxonomy): domain Eukaryota; kingdom Metazoa; phylum Chordata; class Aves; order Passeriformes; family Estrildidae; genus Taeniopygia; species Taeniopygia guttata. The sequence goes on along the minus strand of NC_044237.2, from coordinate 2,182,033 downwards.
GGATCGGGAACGGGGACGGGGATTGGGATTGGGAACGGGAATGGGAACAGAGCTGCGCATCGGCGTGCACACCGGTGGGAACGGGAACGGGATTGGGATTGGGAATGGGATCGGGAACGGGGATGGGAATGGGGCTGCGCATCGGTGTGCACACCGGTGGGAGCGGGAACGGGAACGGGAATGGGAATGGGAACAGGCATCGGCATGCACACCGGTGGGAACGGGATTGGGAACGGGATTGGGATTGGGAACGGGAATGGGGCTGCGCATCGGCGTGCACACCGGTGGGAACGGGGACGGGAATGGGATTGGGAACGGGAATGGGAACGGGAATGGGAATGGGGCTGCGCATTGGCGTGCACACCGGTGGGTGGGAACGGGATTGGGATCAGGAACGGGAATGGGAATGGGAACAGGCATCGACGTGCACACCGGTGGGACAGGAACGGGGACAGGAATGGGAATGGGAACGGGAACAGGAACGGGGATGGCATTGGCGTACACACCAATGGGAACGGGACTGGGAACGAGAATGGGAATGTGAATGGGGATGGGGTCAGAGACAGGGACAGAGACGGATACAGGGACAGGGACAGGGACACAGCCAGAGGTGACGGGGGCTGGACACACCCCGGGGTCCTGAGAGGAGACACCGGTGGCACAGGGTGGCACAGGGGGACAGTGGCACTCTGGGGGGGACACCGGTGGCCCAGGGGTGGCACAGGGGGACAGTGGCACTCTGGGGACACCGGTGGCACAGAGGTGACAGGCACGGGTGGCCCGCAGGCCCGGTGTGCGCCGGCGTGGTGGGGCTGAAGATGCCGCGGTACTGCCTGTTCGGGGACACCGTCAACACCGCCTCACGCATGGAGTCCAACGGAGAGGGTGAGCGGGGACAGCTGGGGACAGAGGGGACAGCGAGGGGACAGCGAGGGGACAGCCCAGGGACACCTTGGGGACACTCTGGGGACACCCCGGGAGTGCTCAGGGTGCCACCCCCCCCCCCAGCCCTGAAGATCCACATCTCGGGGGTCACCAAGGCCGTGCTGGAGGAATTCGGGGGCTTCGAGCTGGAGCTGCGGGGGGACGTGGAGATGAAGGTGAGTCCTGACCCCCAAAACTGCCCCGGACCCCCCCTAAAACTGCCCTGACCCCAAACTGCCTGAAACCCCCCCAAAACTGCCCCAAACCACCCCAAAACTGCCCCAAACCACCCCAAATCCCCCCAAACCCCCCTAACTGCCCCAAACCCCCCCAAACTTCTCCGACCCCAAACTGCCCCCACCCAAAACCACCCTGACCCCCCCCCAAAACTGCCCCAAACCCCCCAAAACTGCCCCGACCCCAAACTTCCCTGACCCCAAGCCCCCCCCAACCTCCCCAACAACCCCAACCACCCCTCAGTGCCCCCCCAAAGGGGACCCCCCGCACCCCAAATTTGGGGTACCCCAAATTCCTCCCCACAGGGCAAGGGCAAGCTCAGGACCTACTGGCTGCTGGGGGAGCGCGGGGGCAGCACCCGGGGGTGACCCCAAAAAACGGGGGTGACCCCAAAAACCGCACCCGGGGGTGACCCCAAAACCCGGGGGTGACCCCAAAACCCGCCCCGGAGCCCACGGGGCACCACGATCAGGGACCGGGGGCACCCCCGGAGCAGCTCCGGAGGGACCCCCGGGGCACCGGGAGGGGCCGGGGCCGTTACCGGAGCTCCGGTTTTGCAATAAAAGTGCAGCGGACGCGCTCGGGGCTCTCCGTGCGCTGCGGGACCGGGGGGACCGGGGGGACCGGGGGGGTCTCGGTGATTTCGGGGCTCCCGGGAGGTTCCCAGGGCATTCCCAGTGGGTTCGGGCGGGTTCCCGGTAATTTCGGGGTTCTCGGTGGGTTCCCGGTGGGTTCCCCGGGGGGTTCCCGGTGGGTTTGGGGTTCTTGAGGGGTTCCCGGGGGTTCCCGGTAATTTCGGGGTTCCCGGTGGGTTCCCAGTTGGTTCCCCGGGAGGTTCCCGGTAGGTTTGGGGTTCTTGAGGGGTTCCCGGGGGTTCCCGGTAATTTCGGGGGTTCCCGGTGGATTTGGGGTTTTTTGGGGGGGTTCACGGTGGGTTTGGGGTTTTGGGGGGTTTTTGGGGGGGTTCCCGGTGGATTTGGGGTTTTTGGGGGGGATTTTGGGGGGGTTCCCGGTGGATTTGGGGTTTCTGGGGGGGTTCACGGTGGATTTGGGGTTTTTGGGGGTTTCCCGGTGGATTTGGGGTTTTTGGGGGGTTTTTGGGGTTTCCCGGGGTTTCCCCGTCACGCGCGGGTGGGCGGAGCCTCCTCCTCGCACGGCCCCGCCCCTCCCCCCATTGGCCGAACTCCCCCCTGAGCCCCGCCCCCGAGCCCCGCCCCGCGAGCTGTCACTCAACCCCGTCCCGTCGCTCCCATTGGCTGGCGGCGGCGGGAAGGGCGGGGCTTTCCTCCCGCGCGGCGCTTCCGCTTCCGGCCGGGCGCCTCCGTCGCTCCCCGGTAACTTCCGGCCGCCGCCGCCTCCCCCGGCCCGGCCCGGCCCGGCCGCTGCTCAGCGCCTCGCCGTGCCCGCCCCGCCGCCGTTCCGCCAGCCGGCACCTTCCGCGGGCCCGTCCCCGCCTCCCCCATCACCGAGCCCGCCGCGGCTCCCGAGCGCGGAATTCCCGGGGGTCGCCGCCGATCCCGCCGGGCCGGGCTGGGAGGGGGCGCCCGGGCCCCCACGCGGGGGGCGTCTCCGGTCGGAGCCCCCGGGGAGGGGCGGCCCCCTCCCGGTGCCCTCCCGGTGCCGCTCCCGGTTCGCTCCCGGTTCGCTCCCGGTTCCCGCCCGGGCCATGGAGCTCGGCAAGGGCAAGGCGGGAGCGGCGGCGGGCGGGAAGCTGCTGCTGTGCTCGCTGCTGGACTCCAAGGATGAGCTGGAGGAGGTGAGGGGACACCGGGAATACCGGGATAATGGGGACACCGGGAATAACGGGAGCACCGGGGATACCGGGACACAAACCTTCCCTGAAATGCTCCTGGTCCCAAATCCCCAATGCCCAAATTCCCCCAAATCCCCGGGGAGTTTTTCCCAGTTTTTCCCCAATTCCCCCCATTTTCCCCATTTTTTCCCAATTTTTCCCCAATTTCTCCCATTTTCTCCTTATTCCCCCATTTCCAATCGTTTTTCCCTGTTTTCCCCTGTTTTTCTCACTTTTTTCCTGTTTTCCCCGTATTTCCCCATTTCTTCCCATTTCTCCCATTTTTCCCTGTTTTTCTCACTTTTTTCCCTGTATTTCCCCGTTTTTCCCATTTCCCCCCCGTTTTTCTTGTTTTCCTTGTATTTTTCCCTCTTTCCCCCATTTCCCCCCATTTTTCTCACTTTTTTCCTGTTTTCCCCACATTTTCCCCCGTTGTTTTCCCATTGTTTCCCCGTTTTTCCCCGCTTTCCCCCCATTTTTCTCACATTTTTCCCTATTTTTCCCTATTTTTCCCCATTTTTCCCCATTTTCCAGAGGCTGGAGCGCTGTGTGGGCATCGTCACCTCTCTGACCAGCGGCCTCTCGGAGCGCGAGGCCAACGACGCCCTCAACGCCCACGTGAGTCCCGAATTCCCTCCTGGAATCCAGAATTCCCTCCTGGATCCCAAAATTCCTTCCTGGAGTCCCGGAATTCCCTCCTGGAATCCCAAAATTCCCTCCTGGAGCCCAAAATTCCTTTCTGGAGTCCTGGAATTCCCCCTCGGAATTCAGAAATTCCCTCATGGAATCCTGGAATTCCTTCCTTGATCCTGGAATTCCCTCCTGGAGTCCCAAAATTCCCTCTTGGAGCCCCAAAGTTCCTTCCTGGATCCGGGAATTCCCTCTTGGAATCCTGGAATTCCCTCTTGGAATCCTGGAATTCCCTCCTGAAATTCCAGAATTCTCTCCTGGAATCCCAAAATTCCCTCCTGGATCCCAAAATTCCTTCCTTGATCCCGGAGTTCCCTCATGGATCCTGGCATTCCCTCCATTCCCAGCTGGAATTCCCCTGGATTTTGGCTGTGCCATATTCCCAGGGATTTGGGGGGGGGTTTCCCTTCTCTCCCCGCCGTTCCCAGCTGGAATTTCCCTGGATTTGGGATTTTCCCCCCAGATCTGCAAAGGCACCCCCCAGCACGAGGAGATCTGCCTGGGGCTCTTCACCCTCGTCCTGACCGACCCGGCCCAGGCCCAGAAGGTGAGGAAAGCCCTGGGAGAGGGAGGGAATTCGGGAATCTCCCTGGGAATTCGGGAATCTCCCTGGGCATTCCTTGGGCTTGGCCCCTGGGGGGCAGATCCTGCTTTTTCCAAGGGTTTTTCCCGGTTTTTCCCTTGCCTTGGGAGGCCTGGAATGGTTTATTTCTCGTGGGAGCTGCTGGAATTCACCCTCTGGAGAAGCTCAGCTCCCAGGGAAACTGATTTTCTGGGAATTCGGCTCTGGGAATTCCACACCGGGAGGAGGAACCTGCTCAGCTCCCAGGGAAAGGGATTTTTTTGGGAATTCAGCTCTGGGAATTCCACCTCCTGGATCAGGATCCCACCTTTGGGAGCGGATCCAGCCCCAGGAGTCGCCTCATGGAATCAAAACTCGCTTTTCCTGGGAATCCCATGGATTCCTGTGGAATTTTCCTCTGGAAAAGGGAGGTTCTGCTGTGGCTGCTCCCGGCGCTTTTCCCAAGGGAATCGTTCATTGGGATAATTGGGATAATTGGAATAAATTGCATCTGCCAGGCTCTGCTGGAGCCAGGGAGCCGGGCCAGGGGTTCCTGATCCCAGCAGGGATTTGGGATTTGGGATCTGGGATTTGGGATCTGGGATTTGGGCTGGGGTTAACCCCTCCCTGCCTGAGCAGCTCCCACATTCCCCACCACCACTGCCAGGATTGGATTCCTGGGATCTGCTGGGCTGGGAAAAACCAAATTCCCAAAACTTGGCCCAGAGCCCCCCAAACCTGCCCAGGGACCCCTTCAGGAGCCAAAAACCTGCCCCAAAATTTGGCATAGGGACCCCAAATCTGCCCCAAAACTGGGCACAGGAACCAAAACACCAAAATGTGCCCCAAAATTTGGCACGGGGCCCCCAAAATCTGCCCCAAAACTGGGCACAGGGACTACAAGACCAATCTCTGCCCCAAAATTTGGCACAGGGACCAAAAGACCAGAATCTGCCCCAAAATCTACCCCAAAACTGGGCACAGGGACCAAAATCTGCCTCAAAATTTGGCACAGGGACCAAAACACCAAAATCTGTCCCAAAACAGGGCACAGGGACCAGAATCTGCCCCAAAACTCAGTGCAAGGACCCCAAAATCTGCCCCAAAACTGGGCACAGGAACCAAAACACCAAAATGTGCCGCAAAATTTGGCACAGGGACCCCAAAATCTACCCCAAAACTGGGCACAGGGACCAGAATCTGCCCCAAAATTTGGCACAGGGACCAGAATCTGCCCCAAAATTTGGCACAGGGACCAAAATCTGCCCCAAAATTTGGCACAGCCCCCCCAAAGCTGCCCAGGTGTCCCCAGCTGGCTCCAGCTGCCCTCAGCTCCTCCTCCTGCTGAAATTCCTCGGGATGGAGCCCAGGGATGGTCCCGGCTTTCCCTGCCCTCGTTTGAAGGCTCCATTAATCACTCTGTGCTAATTAAACAGCCGGGCAGGGAGGAGCCCCTGGATTGTGCCAGCCTGGCAGAAATCCGGAATTCTGCTTCTCCCACGGGGGATTTTCCCACCTGTCCTGGGGGGCCAGTCCCACTTTTCCCAGGATTGGGATTCTGGAGTGCTCGGGCGGGATGAATCCCACAAATCCAGCCAGGATTTCCCCAAAATCCTGCCAGGAACGACCCCACACACCCCAAACATTCCTCCTGGGATGGTTTATCCCCAAAATCCTGCCAGGAATTACCCCAGAGATTCCTCCTGGGATGGTTTATCCCCAAAATCTTGCCAGGAATTACCCCAGAGATTCCTCCTGGGATGGTTTATCCCTGAAATCCTGCCAGGAATGACCCCAAACATTCCTCCTGGGATGGTTTATCCCCAAAATCCTGCCAGGAATTACTCCAAACATTCCTCCTGGGATGGTTTATCCCCAAAATCCTGACAGGAATGGTCAGGAATGATCCCAGACATTTCTCCTGGGATGGTTTATCCCCAAAATCCTGCCAGGAATGACCCCAATCATTCCTCCTGGGATGGTTTATCCCCAAAATCCTGCCAGGAATTACCCCAAACATTCCTCCTGGGATGGTTTATCCCTAAAATCCTGCCAGGAATTACCCCAATCATTCCTCCTGGGGTGGTTTATCCCCGAAATCCCCGGATTTGCTGGCTCAGGATGTGTTTTCCCTGGTTCCCCGCTCAGTGCTACCGGGACCTGGCGCTGGTGAGCCGGGACGGGATGAACATCGTCCTCAACAAGATCAACCACATCCTCATGGAGAAGTACCTGAAGCTGCAGGACACCTGCAGGACACAGGTCGGGATCCCTGGAACCTCCTGTCCCACCTGGAACCTCCTGTCCCATCCCAAATCTCCTGTCCCATCCCAAATCCCCTGTCCCACCTGGAATTTCCTGGAATCCCCTGTCCCACCCCAAATCTCCCAGAACCTTCTGTCCCACCCCAAATCTGTTCCATCTGGAATCTCCTGGAATTTCCTGTCCCACCTGGAACCCCCTGTCCCATCCCAAATCCCCTGTCCCACCTGGAATCTCCTGTCCCACCCCAAATCTCCTGTTCCACTCCAAATCTCCTGGAATCTCCTGTCCCACCTGGAATTTCCTGTCCCACCTGGAATCCCCTGTCCTAGCACCGAGGGCGGGAGGGAGGAGCGGGAATAGGGCCGTGGGTGGCTCTGATCCCAAAATCCCTGATCCCAAAATCCCAAATCCCTGCTCCCAAAATCCCTGATCCCAAACCCCTGATCCCAAAATCCCAACCCCCTGCTCCCAAAATCCCTGATCCCAAACCCCTGATCCTGAAACCCCTGATCCCAAAATCCTAAACCCCTGCTCCTGAAATCCCAAGGCCATGATCCCAAAATCCCAACCCCTGCTCCCAAAATCCCAATCCCTGCTCCCGAAATCCCAATCCCTGCTCCCGAAATCCCAATCCCCGCTCCCGAAATCCCAATCCCCGCTCCCGAAATCCCAATCCCCGCCCCGCCCGCAGCTGGTGTGGCTGCTGCGGGAGCTGGTGAAGAGCGGAGTGCTCGGAGCCGACGGCGTCTGCATGACCTTCATGAAGCAGATCGCGGGTGAGCCGGGAATGCCGGGAATTGCTGGGAATGTTTGGGATCAGGGCTGGGAATGCCGGGAGCAGGGCTGGGAATGTTTGGGATGTGAGCTGGGAATGCTGAGATCTGGGCTGGGAATGTTTGGGATACTGGGAATTGCTGGGAATGCTCGGGATCTGAGCTGGTAATGCTGGTTCTCCCAGCTTTGCCCAGGTTTTCCCAGATTCTCCCTGATTTTCCCCGGATCTTCCAGGTTCTCCCTGTTTTCCTCCCTGTTTTCCTCCCTGTTTTCCTCCCTGTTTTCCTCCCTGTTTTCCTCCCTGTTTTCCTCCCTGTTTTTCTCCCCGTTTTTCTCCCTGTTTTTCTCCCTGTTTTTCTCCCTGTTTTTCTCCCTGCTTTTCTCCCCGTTTTTCTCCCCGTTTTTCTCCCCGTTTTTCTCCCCGTTTTTCTCCCCGATTTTCTCCCTGATTTTCCCAGGTTCTCCCAGGTTTTCCTGGTTCTCCCAGGTTTTCCCAGGTTCTTCCTGGTTCTTCCTGGCTTTTCATGGTTCTCCCTGATTTTTCACGGTTTTCCCAACCATCCCACTCCCAAATCCTGCTCCCAAATCCCACTGCCAAATCCCACTGCTCCATCCCTCTCCCAAATCCCACTCCCAAATCCCACTGCTCCATCCCTCTCCCAAATCCAGCTCCCAAATCCCACTGCTCCATCCCACTCCCAAATCCCTCTCCCAAATCCCACTGCTCCCTCCAGCTGCTTTTCCCGGCTCTTTTCCAGGCGGGGACGTGACTGCCAAGAACATCTGGCTGGCAGAGAACGTCCTGGAGATCCTGACGGAGCAGAGGTACGGGAGCGGGACGCCTTCCTGCCCTCCCCACATTCCCAAACCGGGAATTCCCAGCCCTTCCTGCAGGCTGAGCGTCCCCAAATCCCCCTGAATCCCCCCAGATCTGCGGGGAATGTTTCCTTCCCGACTTCCCGAGCCGTGGGGGAGGTTTTCCTGTGGGAGCAGCGGCCTGGAGTTGATTGCCCGGAAAAGTTTCCTGTGTTTGGGCAGCTCATCCCGGGCTGGATGGATCCAGCGAGGATCCAGCAATTCCTGCCCTCAGGATTCCCGGGGCAGGGCTGGGAGGAGCTTTGCTCCAGGCTGGAATGGCAGCAGATTCCCTAAAATCCGTGATTGCCCCGTGGAGCAGATTCCCGAAAATCCATTATTCTCCGTGGAGCAGATTCCATAAAATCCCTGATTTCCCTGTGTCCTGTGGAGCAGGTTCCCTGAAATCCGTGATTTCCCTGTGTTCCCAGCATTTATCCAGCTGGATTTATCCTGGGATTGTTATTCCCAGAGCCAGCAGGAGCCACCTGGGCTGGGCTGGATTTTCCAATGTCTGTCAATTCTACCAATTCATCACCAATATATTTATCAATTATTATCTCTATCATTTAATATCTGTATTATTTATTACCTTCATTAATTAACACATTCCCCAATTAATACACATGAGCCTGGACCCACCTTTGCTGCTGGCCTGTTCCTGGTGTTCCCTTCCCAAACCCTGATCTCACAAAAGACACCACTTAATATTTTTATTATTTATTATATTTATTAATTAACACACCCCCCAATTAACACACTGATTAATTAACACCTTTGCTGACACCCTGGTGGTTCCAGGTGTCGCCAGGCTGGTCCCGTTTGCTGCTGGCCTGTTCCTGCCATCCCCAACCTGGTGTTCCCACCGTTCCTGCCATTCCAGCATTCCCACAGCGCCCCGGTGCCGATCTGGGGCTGATTTTGGGGCGGATTTGGGGCTTTCAGGGAGTGGGTGCTGAAGAGCAGCCTGCTGGTGGCCATGGCCGTGTACACCTACCTGCGGCTGATCGTCGACCACCACGGCACGGCCGCGCTGCAGGCGCTGCGGCAGAAGGAGGTGGAGTTCTGCGTCTCCCTGCTGCGGGAGAGGGTGAGAGATTGGGAATGGGAATGGGATTGGGAATGGGATTGGGAATGGGAGTGGAGTTCTGCGTCTCCCTGCTGCGGGAGAGGGTGAGAGATTGGGATTGGGAATGGGATTGGGAGTGGGAATGGGATTGGGAATGGAGTTCTGTGTCTCCCTGCTGCGGGAGAGGGTGAGACTGGGAATGGGAGTGGGAGTGGGATTGGGAATGGGAATGGAGTTCTGCGTCTCCCTGCTCCGGGAGAGGGTGAGAGATTGGGAATGGGATTGGGAGTGGGAATGGGAATGGGATTGGGAATGGGAGTGGGAATGGAGTTCTGCGTCTCCCTGCTCCGGGAGAGGGTGAGAGATTGGGAATGGGATCGGGGTTGGGAATGGGAGTGGGAGTGGAGTTCTGCATCTCCCTGCTCCGGGAGAGGGTGAGACTTTGGGAATGGGAATGGGATTGGGAGTGGGAATGGAGTTCTGCGTCTCCCTGCTCTGGGAGAGGGTGAGTGGGGTGGGATTGGGATGGGACAGGAATGGGAACGGGATCCTGCTCCAGGAGCAGTGGATTGGGCTGGGATCCTGTTCCCCTGGGAAGGGCAGTTCGGGATGGGGGCTCGGCAGCAGCTCCAGGCCTCGTTTGGCTCTGTGTGGAGCAGGAGACCCCCCCAGAGCTGGGATTTATCCCAATGTTTGGGATTTATCCCAAATCCTGCCCGTTCCCCATCCCCCCCGGCTCCGGCGCCGCCCGCTCGGTGCCAGAGCCCGGCTGCGGCGCTGGGGGGAAGGTGGCAGATTTATGGGATTTCTGGGCTGCTTGTTTGCTTTGGGAGGGAGAACATTCCAAAATAGCTTCCAGCCTTCCCTGCCTGTCCCCGCCATCCCAACCTGCGCCTTCCAGCGGGGAACGGAGCGGAACGTGCCCGGGGAGGCGGCAGCGCGGGGGGTTCCTCCCTTCCCTGCTCCCATCCCCCTGCTCCGGCCGGGATTTTCCTGTGAATTCCACGTTTTCCCTGCCCCTTTCTCCCCAGTTCATGGATTGTTTCATGATCGGCCGGGACCTGGTGCGGCTGCTGCAGAACGTGGCGCGGATCCCGGAGTTCGAGCAGCTCTGGAAGGACATCCTGCACAACCCGCAGGTGCTCAGCTCCCAGTTCACAGGTACCCGGCCTGGAACATTCCCTGTGCTCGCCCAGCACCGTTTTCCAGGGATTTTCCAATGCTGCAGAGGCCTCGGAGGCATCCGGGCCTGACCCATCCCAGAAAAACCTCGTGGGATCCTTAAATGGTGCTGCTCCTCCTGGGCTCCACACTTCCGTAGTTTCTCCGCCCTGGAATTGTTCCAAGCTGGGTTGGAACAGCCTGATCCAGTGGGAATTGTCCCTGTCTGTGGATTGGGTAATCTCTGGGTGATTCCAACCCAAGCCAGTCTGCAATTCCAGGATAATTAGGGCTACTTCCCTTCGTTAAGTGATTTAAAAGCTGAGCCCAAGCTCCGAAGTGGCTGAGCAGAGCCTGGGGAAGCTCCGTAAAAAGCCAGAATTCCAGCAGCTGCAGCAAGTGGCACTTCCATGGGATTTAATTCCTCCCAGTAGCCTCGTTCTGTGGGAAGAGTGATGGATTCCCCAGCTTTATTTACATTAATGATATTCCTATAAATTGTTCCCTTCTCTGGGCGCCTCCCAGCAGGTTCTGGATGCAGCAATTCCAGGGAAATGGGGCTTGGAAGTGTTCCCACCCCTTTGGAGCCGGGTTAAATTCTGTTAAACACCTCAGCTGCTGCTCAGGGCAGCTCCTCAGGAGGTGTTTGAGCCCTTTTCCAACCAAAACCCCGCTGCCCGTCCCTGCCCAGGTGTGCTGCAGCTCCTGCAGTCCCGGACCTCCCGCAAGTTCCTGGCGTGCCGCCTCACGCCCGACATGGAGACCAAGCTGCTCTTCATGACCTCGCGGGTAACTCCCCCTGGATTCCTTCCAAATTCCACCTCGATTCCATCCCCAATTCCCCCTGGATTCCATCCCTGGGTTCCCTCCCGAATTCCCCCTGGATTCCATCCCTGGATTCCCTCCCCAGTTCCCCCTGGATTCCCTCCCCAATTCCCCCTGGATTCCCTCCCAAATTCTCCCTGGATTCCCTCCCCAATTCCCCCTGGATTCCCTCCCCAGTTCCCCCTGGATTCCCTCCCCAATTCCCCCTGGATTCCATCCCCAGTTCCCCCTGGATTCCCTCCCCAATTCCCCCTGGATTCCCTCCCCAATTCCCCCTGGATTCCATCCCCAATTCCCCCTGGATTCCATCCCAAATTCCCCCTGGGTTCCCTCCTGAATTCCCAATGGATTCCATCCCAATATCCCAATGGGTTCCCTCCCAAATCCCCCCTGGCTCAGGATCCTGCATGTCCCCACTGCCAGCCCTGTCCCTGTCCCTCCTGTCCGTGTCCCCAGCCCTGTCCCCGTCCCGGTGCCATCCCCGCGGTGTCCCCAGCCCCGTCCCCGGTGCCAGCCCCGCTGTGTCCCCAGCCCCGCGGTGTCCCCAGCCCTGTCCCCGGTGCCAGCCCCGCGGTGTCCCCAGGTGCGGTTCGGGCAGCAGAAGCGCTACCAGGACTGGTTCCAGCGGCAGTACCTGTCCACGCCCGACAGCCAGTCCCTGCGCTGCGACCTGATCCGCTACATCTGCGGCGTGGTGCACCCCTCCAACGAGGTGCTGAGCTCCGACATCCTGCCCCGCTGGGCCATCATCGGCTGGCTGCTCACCACCTGCACGGTCAGCCCCGAACGGCGCCTCAAAACGGGCACCTTGAAATGGGCACCCCAGAATGGGCATCCCAAAACAGGCACCCTAAAACAGGCACCTCAAAATGGGCACCCTGGAATGGGCACTCCAAAATGGGCACCTTGAAATGGGCACCCCAAAACAGGCACCTCAAAATGGGCACCTCAAAATGGGCACCTCAAAATGGGCACCCCAAAAGCAGGCACCCCAAAATGGGCTCGTCAAAATGGGCTCATCAAAATGGGCACCCAAAAATGGGCACCCCAAAACAGGCACGGGGTGGGCCAGTAGCAGGCAGAGCCCAAAAATGGGCCATGGGAATGGGAACATCCCAAAAACGGAGTGTGGGAATGGGAACATCCCAAAAACGGAGTGTGGGAATGGGAACATCCCAAAAATGGGCCATGGGAATGGGAACATCCCAAAAACGGAGTGTGGGAATGGGAACATCCCAAAAACGGGAGTGTGGGAATGGGAACGTCCCAAAAACAGGAGCAGGAACATCCCAAAAACGCAGCAAAGGATGGGCTAGGAATGGGAACATCCCAAAAACGGGGCACGGGAATGGGAACATCCCAAAAATGGGGTGTGGGAATGGGAAGATCCCAAAACCAGGGCACGGGATGGGATCTCAGGGGGGTTCTTGGAGGGATCTCAAGGAATCTTGACGGAATCTTGGTGGGATCTGGGCATTGTCCTGGTGGAATAATTTGGGGTTTTTTGTCTCCTGCAGTCGAACGTGGCCGCTTCCAACGCCAAACTGGCGCTGTTCTACGATTGGCTCTTCTTCAACCCCGAGAAGGACAGCATCATGAACATCGGTGTGGGGGCTGCCCGGGGGTCCCGGGGATCTGCTGGGGTGGGATCCTGGGTGGGATCCGTGGGTGGGATCTGTGGGGATCCACCTGGGGTGGGATCCTGGATGGGATCCATGGGGATCTGCTTTGGGATGGAATCCTGGGCTGTTCCTGGGGTGGGATCCATGGGGAACCACCTTGGCATCGGTTCCTGGGTGGGATCTGTGGGGATCCGCATTGGGGTGGGGTCTATGGGATGTTCCTGGGGTGAGATCTACCTTGGGATGGGTTCTTGTGTGGGATCCATGGGGATCTGCCTGGTGGTGGGATCTGTGGGGATCCCCATTGGGGTGGGATCCTGGGATGGAATCCATGGGGATCTGCTTTGGGATGGGATCCTGGCCTGTTCTTGGGGTGGAATCCACAGGGATCCACCATGGGATGGGATCCATGGGCATTTCCTGGGGTAGGATCCATGGGGATCCACCATGGGATGGGATCCATGGGGTGTTCCTGGGGTGGAATCCATGGGGATCCACCTTGGGATGGGATCCATGGGGTGTTCCTGGGGTGGGATCCATGGGGTCGCTGTGACCCACGGGCAGCTCTGGACGCGACTGCCCCCAGCCCGTGGATCCCGCGGATCCTGTGGATCCCTGGGCAGGGATCTGGGCTCTGGGATCAGGGGCTCGGCCCGTTCCTCCCCCAGAACCCGCCATCCTGGTCATGCACCACTCCATGAAGCCCCACCCGGCCATCACGGCCACGCTGCTGGATTTCATGTGCCGGGTGAGCGCCCTCCTGCTCCAGGGAATTCCTGGGGGTGGGAAAGCTGGGAGAGGGACAGAGAGACCTGCTGGGCTCCCCAAATCCACCCAAAAAGATCTCCCCGGGATTCCTCCCCTCTCTGGGATCCAGAGTCACCTGGAGCTCCCATCCTCGTCCCAAACTGAGGAGGGATTTTCCCTTTGCTGCCAAATCATCGGTGGGAAAAATCCAGAGCGTTCCTGGAGCTCCACGTGTCCTCCCTTTCTGCTGGGAGGGCAGCGCTGCCAGCAAACCCTGCCAGGCTGCTGGAGGAAAATCCTTCTGGATTGTTCCCTGACCTTCCTCATGGAATTCCCGGCCCAGCCCCGTCCCCAGGGATGGATCAGAGCGTCAGGGAATGATCCAGAGGGATCCTGTCCCTTCCCAGGGCAGGGGAGCAGCTCCAGGGATGGATCAGTGTGTCAGGGAATGATCCAGAGGGATCCTGTCCCTTCCCAGGGCAGGGGAGCAGCTCCAGGGATGGATCAGTGTCAGGGAATGATCCAGAGGGATCCTGTCCCTTCCCAGGGCAGGGCAGGGGAGCAGCTCCAGGGATGGATCAGAGCGTCAGGGAATGATCCAGAGGGATCCTGTCCCATCCCAGGGCAGCAGAGCAGCTCCAAGGATGGATCAGAGCGTCAGGGAATGATCCAGAGGGATCCTGTCCCTTCCCAGGGCAGGGCAGGGGAGCAGCTCCAGGGATGGATCAGAGCGTCAGGGAATGATCCAGAGGGATCCTGTCCCTTCCCAGGGCAGGGGAGCAGCTCCAGGAGCTGCTGCAGGTTCCAGGAATGTTTCCTGGGGGGGCTGGGGTGTTTCTGGGTAGGGTCTGGAGCTCCATCCCTCCCTCCCAGTCCGACCCGGCCACGGGACTGGGGGAAGGTTCCCGGCAGGTCCCGGGCTCCAGGGAGGAATCCCGGCCCTCCCTGGCAGAGCTGAGCATTCAGGAATTTCCTGCCCCTGGCAGGGATTTCCTGCCCCTCGCAGACCCCTGACCCCGCTCTCCACCCCGATCTCTTCCAGATCATTCCCAACTTCTACCCCCCTCTGGAAGCCCACGTCCGGCAGGGCGTCTTCAACTCCCTCACGCACATCGTGGAGAAGCGAGTCCTGGCGTAAGAGCCCCGGGGATTTTCCATGTTTTCCCTGAATTCCCAACGTGGACACAGCTGCCCTCTGCTCCCTGGGTCTCTCCTGAGCTCTGAGCCCACCCTGTTATCCATGAAACCTTGGGATGTGTCCTGGGGGCTGTCCTGAAGCTGTCCTGGGAGGGAATTGGGATTTCCCGGGATTTTTCCCAGGAATTCCAGCCCCTGTGTCTCTCCTGAGCTCTGAGCCCACCCTGTTATCCATGAAACCTTGGGAACAGCCAGGGTCGTGTCCTGGAACTGCCCCATGAGGGAATTGGGATTTCCCGGGATTCCTCCCAGGAATTCCAGCCCCTGGGTCTCTCCTGGGCTCTGAGCCCACCCTGTTATCCATGAAACCTTGGGAGCAGCCAGGGTCATGTCCTGGGGGCTGTCCTGAAGCTGCCCCATGAGGGAATTGGGATTTCCCGGGATTCCTCCCAGGAATTCCAGCCCCTTCTGTTCTGGTGCCACCCCAGGGAGCTGCAGGTGACAGGCCCCGGCCCAGGGCAGCATTCCCACCGGGAATTCTGCTCCAGCTGCTCCCTGTCCCTTGCAGGCACCTGGCCCCGCTCTTCGACAACCCCAAGCTGGACAAGGAGCTCCGGGCCATGCTCAGGGAGAAATTCCCGGAATTCTGCAGCTCCCCCTCACCCCCCATCGAAGGTGGGGAGCGGGGTGGGTGGGGGGCTCCTGGCAGATCCTCCCAGGGAGTTTTCCAAGGAATTCCGCCAGCAGCAGTGGCTGGGTGGGGTCGGGCGAGGCTCCAGGGGGAGCGGGGCCGGGAGTTTGGGGAATTGAGACGGGATTTAGGGAATTGTGGTCGCCCCAGCGTCCCCTCTGCTGCACGGGGTCCCTTCCCAAAGCGCCCGCAGCCCTTTCCTGGGGCTGTTTTTTGGGAGAGGCCCTGGCTGAGGCCTCACCTGGCTCCGTGGTGCCAGTGAAAATCGAGGAGCCGGTTCCCATGGAGATGGAGAACCACCTGGAGAAGGATGACGGCTGCTACGACAACGCCGAGGCCGCCTTCAGCGACGACGAGGAGGAGCTGAGCAGCAAAGGTGAGGGAGATCCCATGAGGAGGAGCTGAGCAGCAAAGGTGAGGGAGATCCCAGCTTTCCTCCGGCTGTGGAGGGGCTGATTCCCAAACCCAGAGGGATTTGTTCCCTCTCCTGGCCGTTCCCAGGAGCTCAGAGCGCTTTTCCAGCCGCAGATCCCCTCTGGAGCCTCCCTGGTGGGATCCCTGTGGGATTCCCACCGTGCCAGGGGGTTTTCCCAGCACTGGGAAGTGCCCACAGGCCTGGCATGGGGCAGAGGATGTGCCCTGGGAGCCTCAGGATCCCAATCCCGAGTTGTGCCTCCTTGGGAATGTTGGAGGGTCAGGTTTGGGAACGGGGACTGAGCAGGGAGCGCGATCCCAGACATTCCCACCTTTATCCGGACGCGATCCAGGACAGGGGTTGCTGGGGAGGAGGAAAAGCCCTCATTCCACGGGGCATTCCCGGGTTTCCAGGGAAGAAGAGGGAGTTCAGGTTCCATCCGATCAAGGAGTCCATCGTGGAGGAGCCCGTGGACATCACCCCGTTCCTGGAGCAGCTGGACGAGTCCCTGCGGGACAAAGTGCTGCAGCTGCAGAAGGGCAGGTGGGGCCCTTCCCGTCCCGTTCCCCGTTCCCATTCCCAGGGATCTCTCCAGGGAGCTCCTTCAGCCATGGTGTGTCCCCATGGAGAGGGAATTCCTGCAGGAAAAGGGCTTGGGAAGGAGCTGGAGCAGAGCCCTGAGCTCCACCTCAATTCCCAGTGCCCAGGGCAGGTTGAACAGAGCTCAGCCCCGGCCATTCCGTGGAATTCCTGCCTTGAAGTGCCCTAAAAGTCCTGGGATTCACCCCAGCCTGGGATCTGCAGCCCTGGGCTTCCCCTAGAGGCAGCCCCAAGCCCTGCCCAGTGCTCCCAGTGCCCCCAGTGCCACCAGTGCCCGTTCCCAGTGCTCCCAGTGCCCCCAGTGCCCGTTCCCAGTGCTCCCAGTGCCCCCAGTGCCCATTCCCAGTGCCCCCAGTGCCCATTCCCAGTGCTCCCAGTGCCCCCGGTGACCGGGCTCTCTGTCCCCGTGCTGCTGCAGTGACACGGAGGCGCAGTGCGAGGTCATGCAGGAGATCGTGGATCAGGTCCTGGAGGTAACGGGGCCGGGAGCGGCCGGGATCTGGGATCTGTCCTGGCGGGATCTGGGATCGTTCTTGGGGGGGATTTGGGATCCATCCTGGGCAGGATTCGGGATCTGTCCTGGCGGGATTTGGGATCCATCTTGGGGGAGAATTTGGGATCCATCTTGGGGGAATTCGGGATCCATCCCAGCTGGGATCCAGGAGCCATCCCGGGCAGGATTTGGGATCCATTCTGGCTGGGATTTGGGATCCATCCTGGCTGGGATTTGGGATCCATCTTGGGGGAATTCGGGATCCATCCATCCCAGCTGGGATTCAGAATTCATCCCAGGCAGGATTTGGGATCCATCTTGGGGGGGTTCCGGATGCATCCTGGGTAGGGTTTGGGATTGATCCTGGGCAGGATTCAGGATCCATCCCAGATATTTTGGGATCCATCCCGGCTGGTATCCAGGATCTATCCCGGGCAGGATTCAGGATCCATCCCGGGCAGGATCCAGGATCCATCCCAGATATTTTGGGATCCATCCCGGCTGGGATGCAGGACCCATCCCGGGCAGGATCCAGGATCCATCCCAGGCTCTGCCGTGCCTTTCCCAGGAGGATTTCGACTCGGAGCAGCTCTCGGTGCTCGCCTCGTGCCTGCAGGAGCTGTTCAAGGCTCACTTCCGCGGGGAGGTGCTGCCGGAGGAGATCACCGAGGAGTAAGGGCTGGGATCCCCTCGGAGCGGGAAATATTCCTGGGAATGTTCCCTGCTGGGCTCTCCCGGGCCAGATCCTTCTCCAGGGTCTGCTGGGAGCTGCGGCCACAGGATCCAGGGCGGTTCCTGGGGAATCCAGAGGGATCCAGGGCTGTTCCTGGGGAAATCCAGAGGGATCCAGGGCGGTTCCCATTCCTGGGAAACCCAGAGGGATCCAGGGCTGTTCCTGGGAAATCCAGAGGGATCCAGGGCTGTTCCTGGGAAATCCAGAGGGGTCCAGGGCTGTTCCCAGGGCTGTTCCCATGCCATTCCCGGGAAATCCCAGAGCTCAGTGTGTCCGTCTGTCCGCAGGTCCCTGGAGGAGTCCGTGGGGAAGCCGCTTTACCTGATCTTCCGGTAGGGCCCCAAAATCCTCCGGAATTCTGGCCTCAGGAATTCCAGGCCTCGGGAATTCCGGCCTCGGAAATCCCGGGCTCACCTGCTCTTTGCACATCCCAGAATCCCACGGAGTTTCCCGCTTCCCTCTGCCGTGTTTTTGGGGAAAGCAGGGATTCTGTTTTTGGGTTTTTGGGATTCGGGGCAGCGGGAGGAGCCTCGGGCGCCGTTATCCCGCTGACATTCCCGCCCTTCCCAAGGAACCTGTGCCAGATGCAGGAGGACAACAGCGGCTTCTCGCTGCTGCTGGACCTGCTCTCCGAGCTCTACCAGAAGCAGCCCAAGATCGGCTACCACCTGCTCTACTACCTGCGGGCCAGGTGGGCACGGGCACCGCCCTCACCTGGGTAACACCTCCACCTGGGCACCCCTCACCTGGGCACCGCCTTTACCTGGGTACCGCTCACCTGGGTACTGCCCTCACCTGGGTAACGCCCTCACCTGGGCACCCCTCACCTGGGTACCCCTCACCTGGGCACTGCCCTCACCTGGGCACCCGTCACCTGGGCACCACCTTTACCTGGGTACTGCTCACCTGGGTACTGCCCTCAACTGGGTAACACCTTCACCTGGGCACCCCTCACCTGGGTACCCCTCGCCTGGGCCCTGCCCTCACCTGGGTGCCACTTTTACCTGGGCACCCCTCACCTGGGCACCGCCTTTACCTGGGTGCCCCTCACCTGGGCACCGCCTTTACCTGGGTGCCCCTCACCTGGGCACTGCTCTCACCTGGGCACTGCCCTCACCTGGGCCCCACCCTCACCTGGGCACCCCTTATCTGGGCACTGCCTTTACCTGGGTACTGCTTACCTGGGTAATGCCCTCAACTGGGTAACACCTTCACCTGGGCACCACCCTCACCTGGGCACCTCCATCACCTGGGCCCTGCCCTCCTGTGTATGTGCCAGCTGTGCCAGCTGTGCAGGTGCGCTGTACCCCAGCTGTGCCAGCTGTGTGCCAGCTGTGCAGGTGCACTGTGCCAGCTGTGCCAGCTGTGCCCCAGCTGTGTGCCAGCTGTGCAGGTGCACTGTGTCCCAGCTGTGCCAGCTGTGCAGGTGCACTGTGCCAGCTGTGCCAGCTGTGTGCCAGCTGTGCAGGTGCGCTGTGTCCCCAGCAAGGCGGCGCTGGGCAGGATGGGGCTGTACGAGTCGTTCGCCCAGGCCACGCAGCTGGGCGAGCTGCACACCTGCCTGATGATGGACATGAAGGCGTGCCAGGAGGACGACGTGCGCCTGCTCTGCTTCCTCACGCCCTCCATCTACACCGAGGTGAGCCCCAAATCCTGTCCCAGGTGTGCCCCAAATCCCGTCCCAGGTGTGCCCCAAATCCTGTCCCAGCTGTGCCCCAAATCCTGTCCTAGGGGTGCCCCAAATCCTGTCCCTGGTGTGCCCCAAATCCCATCCCAGGGGTGCCCCAAATCCCGTCCCAGGTGTGCCCCAAATCCCGTCCCAGGTGTGCCCCAAATCCCGTCCCAGCTGTGCCCCAAATCCTGTCCTAGGGGTGCCCCAAATCCCGTCCCTGGTGTGCCCCAAATCCCATCCCAGGTGTGCCCCAAATCCCGTCCCAGGTGTGCCCCAAATCCCGTCCCAGGTGTGCCCCAAATCCCGTCCCAGGGGTGCCCCAAATTCCATCCCAAGGGTGCCCCAAATCCCATCCCAGGTGTGCCCCAAATCCCGTCCCAGGTGTGCCCCAAATCCCATCCCAGCTGTGCCCCAAATCCCGTCCCAGGGGTGCCCCAAATCCTGTCCCATGTGTGCCCCAAATCCCGTCCCAGGTGTGCCCCAAATCCCGTCCCAGGTGTGCCCCAAATCCCGTCCCTGGTGTGCCCCAAATCCCATCCCAGCTGTGCCCCAAATCCCGTCCCAGGGGTGCCCCAAATCCTGTCCCAGCTGTGCCCCAAATCATGTCCCAGGTGTGCCCCAAATCCCATCCCTGGTGTGCCCCAAATCTTGTCCCTGGTGTGCCCCAAATCCCGTCCCAGGTGTGCCCCAAATCCCGTCCCTGGTGTGCCCCAAATCCCGTCCCAGGGGTGCCCCAAATCCCGTCCCAGGTTTGCCCCAAATCCCATCCCGGGGGTGCCCCAAATCCCATCCCAGCTGTGCCCCAAATCCCGTCCCTGGTGTGCCCCAAATCCCGTCCCAGGGGTGCTGCAGCTGAGAATCCCCAAAAATTCTCTCAATTCAGAGAATCCCCACAGTGACCCCAAATCCCGGGATCTATCCCAGGGCAGGCTCCCGCTGTTCCCCACATCCCAGGATCTGTCCCAGGATGTTCCCCACACTGATCCCGAATCCCAGATCAGCCCTTGGCTCCCTCGGAGCCGTTCCCAGCCCTTGGATCCTGCTGGGATTGATTTTGGGTTTCCGTGCGAGGCCCCGGAGCAGGGAATTCCAGAGCCAGGAGGAGAGGGAGAACAGGGAATTCCAGAGCCAGGAGGAGAGGGAGAACAGGGAATTCCAGGAATTCCAGGCTGAAGCCTGCCACCCTCCCCCTGCTGCCTGCCGGAGCTTTCCCGTGGGGATCCGGGTTTTTGGGAGGGCTCTCTGGGAACCTTGCCCGGGGTTTGTGCATTCCCAGTTTCCGGATGAGACCCTGCGGAGCGGGGAGCTGCTCAACATGATCGTGGCTGTCATCGACTCCTTCCAGGTGCGGGGGATCCTTCCCAACCATTCCCGACCATTCCTGACCATTCCCAGCCCTTCCCAACCCTTTCCCAACCATTCCCGACCATTCCTGACCATTCCTGGCCCTTCCCAGCTCTTCCCAACCATTCCCGACCCTTTCGTGACCCTTTCCCGGCTCTTCCCAGCCCTTTCCAACCATTCCTGACCCTTTCCAACCCTTTTCCAGTCCTTCCCGGCCCTTCCTGGCCATTCCCGACCCTTTCCTGACCCTTTCCCGGCCCCTCCCGCCCTTCCCGGCCCGGGAATGGCTCCCGGGAGCCGGGATGCTCCCAAATCCCAAGGGTTGGCTCTCCTGACCCTGCCCCGCAGCGTTTCCTTCCCCTCCCTGCTCCCGTTCCTTCCTGGCCGCTCCAGGTGCTTCCCTCTGGAGCTCGGGAGGGTCCCGTGGGATCTCCAGGGGGAGGAGGAGGAGGATGAGGGGCGGAGCGGGGAGCCCCCCACCCCAGCTGGATCCCAGGGACGCTGCTGCCGTTTTTCCCGCTGGATCCTGACCCCATTCCCTGTCCCCATCCCAATCCCAGCTCCAGGAGCTCGTGTGCCACGTGATGATGGGAAACCTCGTCATGTTCCGCAAGGATTCCGTGCTGAACATCCTCAGTGAGTGCCACTCCCACGGGAACGGGCAGGGGCACCCCAGATCCTGCCCCGGAGCTCCCGAGGTCTGGGAGGGCTGGAGTTCTGCTCCCTGATTCCTGGGAATTCCCTCCCTAAAGGATTTGGGGGGGTTTTTCTCCCCTGTATCCCATTCCCACAGAATTCCCTTCCTAAAGGATTTGGGGTTTTTCTCCCCTGTATCCCATTCCCACAGAATTCCCTTCCTAAAGGATTTGGGGTTTTTCTCCCCTGTATCCCATTCCCACCCTAAAGGATTTGGGGTTTTTCTCCCCTGTATCCCATTCCCACAGAATTCCCTTCCTAAAGGATTTGGGGTTTTTCTCTCCTGTATCCCATTCCCACCCTAAAGGATTTGGGGTTTTTCTCTCCTGCCCTGAAAGCCCCAGAGGTCTGGGAGAGCTGGAATTCTGCTCCCTGATTCCTGGGAATTCCCTCCCCTGGGGCTGAATTCCCTGTGGGCACAAAGGATCACGGCCCCAAGGCGGATTTCGGGATTTATCCCCGTGTTCCTGCCCTCCCCTGGGTGCCAGGCAGGGAATGGGGAAAATCCCCAATCCCGCTCTCCCTGATCCAGCTTTGGCAGCAGCGGGACCAGCTCATTAATTAGGGAGCCTCGTTAGCTCTGGTGCCACAGCCCCTGCCCGGGACAGGGCTCTGTCCCCATTCCCAGTGCCGGAGGGGGCGCGGGGACCCCCGGGCAGGTTTGGGGGTCCCCAGAGCTTGGGAAGGGGCTGGCACAGATCCCTGTTAACCCCATTGTCCCTGTTATCTATCCCCATTATCCCTGTTATCCCTGTTAACCCCATTGTCCCTATTATCTATCCCCATTATCCCTGTTATCCCCATTATCCAATTGTTCCTGTTATCCATCCCCACTATCCCTGTTATCCCTGTTAACCCCAATGTCCCTGTTATCCATCCCTGTTATCCCTGTTATCCCATTGTCCCCATTATCCATCCCCATTGTCCCCGTTATCCATCCCCATTATTCCTGTTATCCCCATTATCCAATTGTCCCTGTTTTCAATCCCCATTATCCTGTTATCCCATTGTCCCTGTTATCCATGCCTGTTATCCCTGTTAACCCCTTTGTCCCTGTTACCCTTCCCCATTATCCCTGTTATCCCCATTACCCCATTGTCGCCATTATCCATCCCTGCCATCCCCCTGTCCCCCTGTCCCCGTATCCCCCTGTCCCCCCTGTCCACCCCCCTGTCTGTGTCCCCTCTGTCCCCTCTGTCCCCGTGTCGGTGTGGGGCGCAGTTCAGAGCCTGGACTGGGAGACCTTTGAGCAGTACTGCACCTGGCAGCTGTTCCTGGCACACAACATCCCGCTGGAGACCATCATCCCCATCCTGCAGCACCTCAAGTACCGGGGTCAGCGCTGGGGACAGGGGGACAGTGCTGGGGACACTGCTGGGGACAGCGCCGGGGACACTGCTGGGGACAGTGCTGGGGACAGGGGGACAGCGCCGGGGACAGGGGGACACTGCTGGGGACAGCGCCGGGGACGGGGGGACAGTGCTGGGGACATGGGGACAGCGCTGGGGACACTGCTGGGGACGTGGGGACACTGCTGGGGACGTGGGGACAGCGCTGGGGATATTCCAGGGTCCATTCCTAGGGACATTCCCCAGGGTATTCCTGGGGACAGTCTTGAGGGACATTCCCAGGGTGACATTTCCCAGGGTGACATTCCCGGGTGACACCCCCGGGTGACACCGCTGTCCTTGCCCCCTTGCAGAGCACCCCGAGGCCCTGTCCTGCCTCCTGCTGCAGCTCCGCAGGGAGAAGTGAGCGCTGGGGGGTCTGGGGGCGCAGGGGGATTTGGGGGGCACTGAGGGGTCCCAGGGGGTCACTGAGGTGATTTGGAGGGCACTGAGGGGTTCCAGGGGGTCACTGAGGGGTTCCAGGGGGGCACTGAGGGGTTCCAGGGGGTCACTGAGGTGATCTGGGGGCACTGAGGTGATTTGGGGGGCACTGAGGGGTTCCAGGGGGTCACTGAGGTGATTTGGGGGGCACTGAGGGGTTCCAGGGGGTCACTGAGGTGATTTGGGGGGCACTGCAGAGCACTGGGGGTCTCTGAGCCATCCCCACCGGTGTGGGGCTGTGGTGGCCCCCCCATAGGGAGGGATTTTTGGGGCTCTCCTGGGGGGTTTCTTGCCCATCCCAATTCTGGGGTCTGTCCCGGGGCCGTTCCCTGCCCGTGCCCACTCGGGGGTCTCTCGGGGGTCCTGGATCCATTCCCTGCCCGTGCCCACTCGGGGGTCTCCTGGGGTCCCGGGGGTCCCCTGCCCTGCCCGCCGTGCCAGGCCCAGCGAGGAGATGGTGAAGATGGTGCTGAGCCGGCCGTGCCACCCCGAGGACCAGTTCACCACCAGCATCCTGCGGCACTGGGGGCTGCGGCACGACGACCTGCTGGGCGAGCACATCAAGGCCCTGCTGATCAAGAACAACAGCCTGCCCCGCAAGCGCCAGAGGTGGGATCCGGGAATTCCCGGGAATTCCTGGTTCCCGGGAATTCCCTCCCTAAGGGATTTGGGGTTTTCTGTCCTGCCACACAAGCGCCCGAGCTGGGGAATTCCTGATTCCTGGGAATTCCTTCCCTAAAGGATCGGGGATTTTGTCTCCCCTGCCCCACCAATGCCAGAGGTCTGGGAGTGCATTTTTGGGCTCTCACTCCATTTTTTTGGGCTCTCACCCCGTTTTTGGGCTCTCACCCCCATTTTTTTGGGCTCTCACCCCATTTTTGGGCTCTCATTCTATTTTTCTGGGCTCTCACCCCATTTTTGGGCTCTCATCCCGTTTTTGGGCTTTCACTCCATTTTTTTGGGTTCTCACCCCCATTTTTCTGGGCTCTCATCCCGTTTTTGGGCTTTCACTCCATTTTTTTGGGTTCTCACCCCCATTTTTTTGGGCTCTTACCCCATTTTTGGGCTCTCACCCCCATTTTTCTGGGCTCTCACCCCATTTATGGTCTCTCACCCCCATTTTTTTGGGCTCTCACCCCGTTTTTGCCCCCTTCCCGCAGCCTGCGCAGCTCCAGCAGCAAGCTGGCCCAGCTGACCCTGGAGCAGATCCTGGAGCACCTGGACAACCTCCGCCTCAACCTCACCAACACCAAGCAGAACTGTGGGTGCCTCTGTGGGGACTCCGGGCTGTGGGATTTGGGCTGGGGGCGTCCCCCTGACCCCATTCCCGCCCCATTCCCACCCCATTCCCGCCTCTCTCCCAGTTTTCAGCCAGACCCCGATCCTGCAGGCGCTGCAGCACGTCCAGGCCAGCTGCGACGAGGCGCACAAAATGAAGTGAGACCCCCCAAACCCTTCCCCTCCTCCTGCCTCCCCTCCCCTCGGGGAGACCCCCAAAGCCCCCCTGAGCCCCTCTGCGCCCCCCCAGGTTCTCCGACCTCTTCTCCCTGGCCGAGGAGTACGAGGATTCCTCCAGCAAGCCCCCCAAGAGCCGGCGGAAAGCCACGGCGCTGGCCAGCCCCCGCAGCCGCAAGAGCGCCGCGCAGCCCCCCAACAACGAGGAGGAGTCGGGCTCCAGCAGCGCCTCGGTGAGAGCCCCCCGAGACCCCCCCCGGGGTCCCCAAATCCCCGCGGGGAGCCGCGGTGACCCCCCCGTCCCCGTCCCCGCAGGAGGAAGAGGACACCAAACCCAAACCGGCCAAGAGGAAAAGGAAAGGCTCCTCCGCCGTGGGCTCGGACAGTGACTGAGGGAGGGGACCCCTCCCCACCTCGGGGACCCCTCCCCACCTCGGGGACCCCTCCCGACTCGGGGAGCCCCCCAAACCAGTGCCAGCAAACCCCCGGGCTCGGGGCCCCTCCCCGGCTCCCGCCGCGCCCTTGGGACCCCTCCCCACTTTCCACCACCTGGGGAGGGGTCGCGGTGTCCCCCCCCCGGTGTGGGTGGGGGTCCCCCCTCCCCGCCCAGGGGACACAAGCGCAGGGAAGGGGGGGACCCCCCACCCCCATTTTCCTCTAGAAATGTAAATAAAGGGTGAAATGAGTCGCTGCTCCAGGATGATTTGGGGAGGGGGCAGAGAGGGGGTCCCGCCCCCCCCGGGGGTCCTGGGGGGGGTCAGCACCCGTGGCCAGCGGGATTTGGGGGGGGGGGGTGTCCTGCCCCCCAGGGTTCCGTCAGCATTTTTAAGTGTTTTTAAGAAAAGCAGCAATAAAAACCTTCCTGTTTTGTACCAAACGGCCCCAATTTGTGGCGGGGGGCGGGGAGGGGGAGGCCGGGGCCGTGTCCCCCCCCCGGCGTGACCGGCCGGGGCAGGCGGCTCGCCCGGGGACGGGGACACTGCCAGGGACCCCCC
This sequence comes from Taeniopygia guttata, assembly GCF_003957565.2. Lineage (NCBI taxonomy): Eukaryota > Metazoa > Chordata > Aves > Passeriformes > Estrildidae > Taeniopygia > Taeniopygia guttata. The sequence continues at coordinate 2,156,450 of NC_044237.2, read as the reverse complement.
CCGGGGATGGGGACACTGCCACGAGCCCCCGGGATGGGGACACTGCCTGGAGCCCCCGGGACGGGAATTTGGGACACGGAGGGAGCGCGGAGGCCTCGGGGGGGGACAGGGAGGGGACAGGGAGGTGACACGGAGCGGGGACAGGAGGGGACAGAGCGAACAATGGGGACCGTGCCGGGGTGGGGACAGAGGTGACACCCGGGGGGGCGTGGCCAAGGTGGGCGCGGTCGGGGCGTGGCCAAGGTGGGCGTGGCCAAGGTGGGCGTGGCCATGGTGGGCGTGTCCCCCGCCCCGGGGCGGGCGCGGCGATGGCGCGGGCGGCGGCGCTGGGCGCGCTGGGGCTGGGGGCGCTGGGGGTCCTGGGGGGGGTCCTGGGGGGGGTCCCGGGGGCGCCGCTGGCCCTGGGGGCTCTGGGGGCTCTGGGGGCGCTGCTGGCGCTGCAGCGGCGGCTGCGGCCGCACCTCTGGGCCGACCTGGCGTTCGCGCTGCGGGCGCTGCGGGCGCGGCGGCGGGCGCGGGCCGGTCCCGGGGCAGCGTGGCCTCCCGGTTCCTCCGCGCGGCCCGGGCGGCCCCGGCGCGGCCGTTCCTGCGGGCCCGGGCGGGCGCGGTGCCGCTGGGGCGGGCGGCGCGGAGCGTGGCGCGGGTGGCGAACGCGCTGCGGGCGCTGCGGGCCCCGCCGCGGCCCGGGGACACCGTGGGGCTGCTGGCGGGCAACGAGCCCCGTTTCGTCTGGGGCTGGTTCGGGCTGGCGGCGCTCGGGGCCCGCCCGGCCTTCCTGGGCACGGCGCTGCGCCCCGCGGGGCTCCGGCACTGCCTGCGCGGCTGCGGGGCCCGGGCGCTGCTGGTGGCGGACGGTGAGACCCGGGGACAGCGGGGGGACACCGGGGGACACCGGGGGACACCGCGGGGACACCGGGGAGGAGCGGGGAGCGTGGGGGGAAAGGGCCGAGAGGAAGCGGGGCGCGTTCGGGGCCCGGGGGATAACGGGGGGACACCGAGGGGAGCGGGAGGGGACCGAGGAATGCGGGGGGAAGGCACCGGGGAACGGCGGGGACCGGGGGTGATGGGGCCGCGAGTGGGGCGATCCCGGGGTGTAACGGGACCGGGGGTGATGGGGCCGCGAGTGGGGCGATCCCGGGGTGTAACGGGACCGGGGGGATGAGAGGACGGGGAGCCCGAGCGGGACCAGAGGAATAACGGGGCAGGACCGGGGACGAGGGGGACAAGGGGCGGGTGGCACGTGTGGCACCGGGCCCGGCGCGGTGGTCCCCACACGGTGCCGCCCCCCCAGACCTGTTCGGGTCGGTGGAGCCGCTCCTGCCCAGCCTGCGGGAGGACGGCGTGGCCGTGTGGGTGCTCGGAGCGGGGCCGTACCCGCCCGGCGTCGTGGCGCTGCAGGAGCTGCTGGACGCGGCCTCCGAGGAGCTGGAGCCCGAGGACGTGTGGGAGCCCCGGGACATGAACGACACCTGCCTCTACATCTTCACCTCGGGCACCACCGGTGGGGCCGGCACCGGGGCTCGGGGAGCTCTGCTTGAGCCTGGGGGGGCTCAACTCTGTTTTTCCCTTCCAGGCCTCCCCAAAGCCGCCCGCGTGTCCCACCTCAAGTCCATCATGTGCCTGAGCTTCTACGAGCTGGTGGGAGCCTCCAGCCGGGACGTCGTGTACCTGGCGCTGCCCCTCTACCACATGGCCGGGTCCCTGCTGGGCGTCGTCGGCTGCCTCGGCATCGGTGAGCGGGGCCGGGGCCCCGGGGGGTTCCGGGGGTGTTTTGGGGCTGATCCCCCCGTCCCCATCCCGCAGGGGCCACGTGCGTGCTGAAGGAGAAGTTCTCGGCCAGCCAGTTCTGGGATGACTGCCGCGCCGAGGGCGTCACCGTGTTCCAGTACATCGGGGAGCTGTGCCGCTACCTGGTGAACCAGCCCCAGGTCAGGGCGGGCGGCCGGGCAGGGGGGACCCCCGCGGGCACCCCCGGAGCTGACGGTGGCCCTGCAGCGCCCCGGGGAGCGGCAGCACGGGCTGAGGCTGGCGGTGGGCAGCGGCCTCCGCCCCGACGTCTGGCGGAGCTTCCAGCGGCGCTTCGGGCCCGTGCGCATCGTGGAGACCTACGGGATGAGCGAGGGCAACGTCACCCTCTTCAACTACACCGGCACCCCGGGCGCCGTGGGGCGCTGCAACTTCATCTACAAGGTGTGGGGCGCTGGGGGGGGGGGCTGCACCCCGAAACCTCCCCAGCCCAGGTGCTGACCCCCAGCCCGCCCCTCTGCCCAGCTCTTCTCGCCCTTCGAGGTCGTTCGTTACGACGTCGCGGCCGGAGCTCCGGAGCGGGACGAGGCCGGACGCTGCATCCGCGCCCGGACGGGTGAGGAGCGGGCGCGGGGCGGCACCGGGGGGTGCCCGGGGCTCCCCGTCACCGTGCCCGCGGCCGCAGGTGAGACGGGGCTGCTGATCGCGCCGGTGACCCGCCGGACGCCGTTCCTGGGCTACGCCGGCAGCCCGGAGCTGTCGGAGCAGAAGCTGCTCCGCGGGGTCTTCGCCGAGGGGGACGAGTTCTTCAACACCGGGGACCTGGTGGAGCAGGACGAGGAGCAGTTCGTGCGCTTCAGGGACCGCATCGGGGACACCTTCAGGTGCCCGACCCCCCGGCACGGGGGCACCCCCAGTCCCGTGGAACATTTTGGGGGTCTCATGCCCCCATCCCGCTCTCCCCGTCCCCGCCAGGTGGAAAGGCGAGAACGTGGCCACCACGGAAGTGGCCGAGGCGCTGCTGGCCCACGAGGCCCTGCAGGAAGCCACCGTCTACGGCGTCACCGTCCCAGGTACCGCCGGCCCCGGCGCCGCCCCCGGGCCCCCGCCGGCCCCGCGGTGTCCCCAAGTGTCCCCACGTGTCCCCTCGCCCGCAGGCCACGAGGGCCGGGCCGGGATGGCCGCGCTCGTCCTGCGGCCCGGCCGCTCCCTGGACGGGCCCGGCCTGTACCGGCACCTGGAGCAGCGGCTCCCGCCGTACGCGCGGCCGCGCTTCCTGCGCCTGCAGGTACCGGCTGGGATCGGGATTTGGGCTGGAATCTGGGAATTTGGGGTGAAATCGGGGGATTTGGGCTGAAATCGGGGAATTTGGGGTGAAATCGGGGAATTTGGGCTGAAATCGGGGATTTGGGCTGAAATCTGGGAATTTGGGCTGAAATCCCGGGATTTCGGGCTGAAATCTGGGATTTGGGCTGAAATCTCGGAAATTGGGCTGAAATCTGGGATTTGGGCTGAAATCGGGGAATTTGGGCTGAAATCTGGGGAATTTGGGCTGAAATCGGGGAATTTGGGCTGAAATCCTGGGATTTTGGGCTGAAATCTGGGATTTGGGCTGAAATCCTGGAAATTTGGGCTGGAATTCCTGGGATTTCAGGCTGAAATTTCAGGCTGAAATCCTGGAACTTTGGGCTGAAAATCCTGCAGTTTTGGGCTGAAATCCTGGAATTTTGGGGTGAAAATCCTGGAGTTTCAGGCTGAAATCCTAAAATGCTGGATTTTGGGCTGAAATGCTGGATTTTGGGCTGAGATGCTGTGTTTTTGGGCTGAGATGCTGTGTTTTTGGGGTGAAATGCTGGGATTTTGGTCTGAAATGCTGTGGTTTTGGTCTGAAATGCTGTGTTTTTGGTCTGACATCCTGTTTTTTGGGGTGCTGGGGTCCCCAGGAGCGGCTGGAGATGACGGAGACCTTCAAGCAGCAGAAGCTGCGGCTGGCACAGGATGGCTGTGACCCCGCGCTGGTCCCGGAGCCGCTGCTGGTGCAGGACGAGGCCGCCCGAACCTTCGTCCCGCTGGACGCCGAGCGCTGGCAGCGGCTGCGGGACGGGCGGCTGCGCCTCTGAGCCCCGGGGGTCCCAAAATCTGTCCTGGGGGTCCCAAAATCTGTCCTGGGGGTCCCAAAATCTGTCCTGGGGAACCCAGAATTCATCCCAGGGGTCCCAAAATCTGTCCTGGGGGTCCCAAAATCCATCCTGGGTGTCCCCACATCTGTCCTGGGGGTCCCAAAATCCATCCTGGGGGTCCCAAAATCCATCCTGGGGGTCCCAAAATCCATCCTGGGGGTCCCCACATCTGTCCTGGGGGTCCCAAAATCTGTCCTGGGGGTCCCCAAATCTGTCCTGGGGCACCCCAAATTCATCCTGGGGCACCCGAAATCCATCCCAGGGGTCCCCAAATTCATCCTAGGGGTCCCAAAATCATCCTGTGGGTCCCAAAATCCATCCTGGGGGTCCCCAAATCCATCCCGGGGGACCCAAAATTCATCCCGGGGGACCCCAAATCCCTCCTGGGGGTCCCTAAATCCCTCCTGGGGATCCCAAAATCATCCTGGGGGACCCCAAATCCATCCTGGGGGTCCCAAAATCCATCCTGGGGGACCCCAAATTCATCCTGGGGGTCCCCGTGTCCATTCCAGGGGTCCCAAAATCCATCCAAGGAACTCCAAAACCCATCCCGGGGGTCCTCGTGTCCGTCCTGGGAGTCCCAAAATCTGTCCTGGGGGTCCCAAAATCTATCCCAGGGGTCCCAAAATCCGTCCCAGGGGTCCCCAAATTCATCCTGGGGGTTCCCGTGTCCATTCCAGGGGCCCCAAAATCCATCCCGGGGGTCCTCGTGTCCGTCCCGGGAGTCCCAAAATCCGTCCTGGGGGTCCCAAAATCCATCCCGGGGGTCCCCATGTCTGCCCCGTGGGTCCCAAAATCCACCCCAAGGGTCCCAAAACTCATCCCTGGGGCTCCCAAAATCCATCCTGGGGGTCCCAAGATCCCTCCTCGAGGTCCCCAAAATCCATCCTGTCCCCTCCGTGTCACTCCCCCCCAGGCCCGTGTCCCCTCTCGGGGGTCCCCCCCTGTCCCCCCCCAGCCGCCGGTGCCTTCCCCCCCCCCCGCCCCGGGGGGTCTTTGTACACAAAATCCCCATTTTGGGGTCTTTTTGGGGTATTTTTTTTGGCAAATAAAACTTTTGTAGCAAACCCGGTCCCAGATTTGGGACAGGGACACCAAAGCCGTGTCCCCACGGCCTGGAGGATTTTTGGGGTTTGGGGGGGGGAATTGGAGGGGCCCCACCTGGATTTGGGGTCCCCCTCCACCTCAATTTGCCAAATGATTCCTCAATTAAATAATTACCAAGGGCTGAAGTTTTAATTCATTTTATTTTTAAGCCTTTCTCCAAAAATAAGGAGATCCCCACCCCCCCTCCCCTGTTTTGCCATCAGCCCCAAGCTCAAAACCGATGGAAAAGAGGGAAAAAATGGGGAAAAAACTGAAATTTGTGCAAAAAAAAAAAACATTTCCACCCTCCCCCACCCCCAAAGCAGAAATGGGGCAAATTTGGGCTGAAATCGTCCAAATTCGGACCAAACCCTCCAGATCCGGGGCCAAAATCCCCGAAATTGGGCCTGAAGGATGGAAATGGGAATTAAATAAATGCTGGAAATGGGGAGGGAATTCGCTCCTTTTGGGGCTGGAGCCAGAAACGGGGTAAAGTCCCACGAGCTGGGGCTGAAATCCCCCAAATCCCCCAAATCCCCCAAGTTTGGCCCAAATCCCAAAGCCGGGCACTGAAATCCTGCAAATCGGGAGCAGAAACGCAGAAATTGGGCCCAAAATCCGGGAAAATGGGAGCAAAATCCCACAATTCCGGCCTAAAATATTGATTTTTTTTTTTTTTTTTTCTGACACCCAAACTGGGCTGAAACGCCGGAAATTTTATCCAAATCCCCAAATAAAAAAATGTGTGTGGGAAATCCTGAAAACTGGGAGAGGAAACCAAAGGTTCAGGCCGAAATCCTGGAATTTTGGGTGGAAATCCTGGAATTTTGGGCTGGGATTTTTGCTAAATGGATATTTTTGCTAAAACCCTGGAATTTTGGGCCAAAATGCTGGAATTTTGGGCTGAAACCATGGAATTTCTTGATGAATTCCTGGAATTTTGGGCTGGAATTTCGGGCTGAAATCCTGGAACTTTGGGCTGGATGTTTTTTGCTAAAATTCTGGAATTTCAGGCTGCAATCCTGGAATTTTGGGCCGGATTTTTGGGCTGAAATCCTGGAATTTTGGGCTGAAACCCTGGATTTTTGGCCTGGAATTTTGGGCTGAACTCCTGGAATTTCATGCTGAAACCCTGGATTTTTTTGCTAAAACCCTTGAATTTTGGGCTGAAATCTGGATTTTTGGGCTGGAATTTTGGGCTGAACTCCTGGAACTTTGGGCTGGAATTTTGGGCTGAAATCTGGATTTTTGGGCTCGAATCCTGGAATTTCGTGCTGAAATCCTGGAATTTTGTGCTGACCTCCTGGATTTTTTTTTTTCTGAAATCCTGGAATTTTGGCTGGAATTTTGGGCTGAAATCTGGAATTTCAGACTGGAATTTTGTGCTGAACTCCTGGAATTTTGGGCTGGATTCTGGATTTTTGGGCTGGAATTTTGTGCTGAACTCCTGGAACTCTGGGCTGGAATTTTGGGCTGAAATCTGGAATTTTGGCCTGGAATTTCACGCTGAACTCCTGGAATTTTCTGCTAAAACCCGGGAATTTCTCACCGAACTCCGGGATATTTCTCCCCCACCCCCTGGAATTCCCACCCCCCCCCTTCCCCCCCATTCCCGATTTCCCATTCCCGGTTTGCGGGGCAGGAAGAGGCGCAGGCGGGGGTTGTTGGAGCCGTGTATTGTCGGGAAGCCAATCCAGAATAAAAACAGTGCAAATACAGGAGCGGGGGGCTCGGCCCCCCGGGGGTCCCGGCGCCGCCCCGTGTCAAAGGCACAGAATTCGGGGAGCCCCCCGGCCCCCCCCCCTTGCACGGTTCATGTCACACACACCAGGTCGCACGACACGGACGTGACACTGCCACAACACCCGGGGACTTCGGACGGTTTGGCCGTTATTATTATTATTATGCTTTTTTTTTGTTGGGTTTTTCCTTTTTTTTTGTTTTTTTTTGGTTTTTTTTTTCCATTTTTTCCTTTTTTTTTTTTTTTTTTCCCCTCTACACAATGTACAGCTTTTCGTCGTTTTGGCTGGATTTTTTTTTTTAACCTTTCTTTTGTACCCCTTTTTTTTAATCCTTTCTTTTTAACCCATTTTTTCCACCTTTTTTTTACCCATTTTTTAACCTTTTTTTTTCCCATTTTTTTACTCATTTTTTTAACCATTTTTTTTTACCCATTTTTTAACCTTTTTTTTAACCCATTTTTTAACCTTTTTTTTCACCCTTTTTTTAACCTCTTTTTTAACCTTATTTTTTAACCCCTTGTTTTTAACCCCTTTTTTAACCCCTTTTTTTAAACCCTTTTTTTTAACCTTTTTTTTAACTTTTTTTTTTAAACTTTTTTTTTTTTTAACCCCCTTTTTTTTTTTCTCTTTTTCTCTTTTTTAATCTTTTCACCTTTTAATGTGTCAAGAAACAGCTCAAGTTTTATATACACGGATGAGTCCTGGTTATATCGGCAGCGAGAGCGGAAGCGGGACGGGGCGGGACGGGGGAATTGGGGATGGGGATTGGGGATGGCAATGGGAGATGCCTTTGGAGGAACCAAAAAAATAAAACCCCCCCTCCCCCGAAACAGAAACCCCAAAAAAAGCGTTTTCACAAGCGGATCTACCCCTAGCCGGAAAAAAAGCGGGAAAAATCCTCCGAGTTTGGAGGTGGGGAATAAAAAAAAGGGAATTTTCGGGGATGTCACAGCCCTGGGGGCGGCAGGGGGGAAAGGGCGGCGGGGAGGGGGGGCAAGCCAAAAATAATAATAATTATAATAATAATAATAATAAAAATAGGGATAAACCTATGCTGGGGGGGGGAGGCGGGACATGGATCCAAATCCCCGCGGAATTCCGGGATGGGGGCGGGGAACTCCTCGGGATCCCAGGAAGGGTCTGGGGGCGTTTTTGGGATTGGGGGAGCCGTTTTTTTTTGGGGGGGTTGGAATTGTTCAGGAGGCCGGGAAGGGTTTGGAGTCATTTCGGGATTTTGGGTCGTTTTTTGGGGGTTTGGGGTCGATTTTTGGGGTCGTTTTTGGGAGGTGGGAACTGCCCGGGTTCATTTTTTGGGGGGGGGGGAACTGCCCGCAGCCCCCCGGGGCTGAGCCCCCCAGGGCACCCCGAATTTCGTTTATAGCACCAAGAGTTCGGCCCCCCCACTATTGCACTTGGGTTTGGGATTCTTTTCCGGGTTTTCACCATTTTTTCTGGGTGAAAAATCCCTTTTTTTAGGGTTTTTTAAAATTCATTTTCTCATCGAAACTCAGCCCAGGGGCCCTGGATTGGGGGGGGGGGACAGTGGCACTTAGGGGGGGGACCCCCAGGGGGTGGAGAGGGAACGACCCCACCCCCCAAAATAAAAGAAACCCCTAAAATAACCCAAAAATTCAGGTTTTAGCCCCAAAAACCCGATTTGTCAAAGTGCTCCCGGGATGAGAAAAGGGAAGTGGCGGGGGGGGGGAATTTTGGGGAGGGGGGAATTGAAAGGTAAAAATTGGGGGGGGGGGGGGAGCAGCTGGAAACGATCAAAGCCAACGAAAACACCCCGAAATTCCCCATTCCTGGCTATAAAACCCACCCCCCAAAAATCAGAACAAACCCCAACTTTTGCTTTGCTCCGGGGCTGGGGGGCGGATTTTGGGGGGTCCAACCCCCCCCCCCCGGGGTAAGTGCTCATTGAATTTGGGGAGGGGGCTGGAGAGGGGGACCCCAGTGGGGTCAGGGGTCCCAAAATTGATGGGGGGGTCCCCGCCCCGATTTTGGGGTTGGGGTCTCCCCTTTAGGGCCGGGGTTCCTCCCGGTTTGGGGGGGGGGGGGGGGCGGCGCTTGGGAATTGCACGAGAGGAGCGGGAATGGGGGGAAATTCAGGGGAAAAAAAGGGGAATTGGTAAAATTCACTGAAAGCACGAAAAAATGGGGAGGGGAGGGGAGGGGAGGGGAGGGGAGGGGAGGGGAGGGGAGGGGAGGGGAGGGGAGGGAAGGGAAGGGAAGGGAAGGGAAGGGAAGGGAAGGGAAGGGAAGGGAAGGGAAGGGAAGGGAAGGGAAGGGAAGGGAAGGGAAGGGAAGGGAAGGGAAGGGAAGGGAAGGGAAGGGAAGGGAAGGGAAGGGAAGGGAAGGGAAGGGAAGGGAAGGGAAGGGAAGGGAAGGAAGGGAAGGGAAGGGAAGGGAAGGGAAGGGAAGGGAAGGGAAGGGAAGGGAAGGAAAGGGAAGGGAAGGGAAGGGAAGGGAAGGGAAGGGAAGGAAATGGGGACAGAGATGGGGATGGGGATGGGGACAGGATAAGGTCGGGAAGGCTGAAGTGCAAATCGAGACTTTTCTCGCGGCTCATTTTCTTGCTTTGGGTTGTCCTCGACCCCCCCCAGGGGACACCGAGGGCCTCCCCCCCTCCCCCACCCATCCAGTGCCACCCCCGGGGACAGAGGGGACATCAGAGACCCCCCACCCCCCCAAACCCCGCGGTGCCACCCCTGTCACCCCCAGGCCCCCAGGGGGACACGGGTGCTGTTGGTGACCCCAGTGCCACCCGCGGGTGACAGAGGGGCCAGGGAGGGGTGGCAGGGGCTGGGGACAGTGAGGGGACAGTGAGGGGACAGTGTGGGGACAGTGAGGGGACACTCACCCGCCCTGGCCGCCTTCGCTCCGCCGTCCGCTCCGGAGCCGGCGCGTCCCCCCCAACCCCGTGGGGACAGCGGGGACAGCCCGGGGGCCACCCCGAGGGACCCCTGGGGACACTGAGGGACCCCCGAGGGGCACCTGGGGTGGCCTTGGCCGCGTCTGTCACCCCGGGGACATCGGGATGGGAGCCGGGGCGCGGGGCCGGCGGCTCTGGGGTCCCAGGGGGAGGTGACACCCCCGGGATCAGACCCCAAGGGGATCCATCCCCCCGGGATCGGGGCCAGGGGTAGGTGACACCCCCAGGATCACACCCCAAGGGGATCCATCCCCCCAGGATCAGCGCCTCCCCCCAGCAGGCGCCCCCCAAATCCCCCCCCGGAATCAGCACAAGCTGCTCCCCCAAAATCTGCCCCCCTCCCCACCCCGGGAACTGGGGAAGGTGCCCTTGCCAAAGTCTCTGGAAAAGGGAGAAAAAAGCTTTAACCATCCATGGAGCGAAGGGAGAGAGGGGGGAAAAATAAGGAAAAAAGGGGCAAAAAACAACCCACGACACAAGGAGAAAGCGGCGGCGATACAAAACGAGCGGCGGGGCCGGGGCTGCTCCGGCCGCGCGGGGAGCGGCTCCCGCCTGGAAAACCGATGGAATCTCGGGCTGGGAGCGGGACCGGTCGCCGTTTGAAATGTTTGTTTTGTCTGTTTTGTTTTTTCCCCACGTTCTCTGTTTGTTTCTCTGGCCGGGGCTATTTCTGCCCGCTGATGGACTGGGATATGGAGCGCGGCGGGATCATATCCAGCAGGTATTCCCGCTGCCGGTCCGCCAGGCTCGACGCTTTGTGGCCCCCGATGCCGGCGTTCAGGTAGGCGATGTTCACTCCTGGGGGGCAGCAGGGACCCTCCGGCACCGCGCCGATCCCGGGGACCCACCCACAGATCCTCCCGCGGAGCCCACGGATCGTCCCACAGAGCCCATGGATCTCATGGATCCTCCCACGGATCCTACGGATCCTCCCACAGCCACCCTGGAACCCCCACAGGGGAGGAAGGGCCAGGATGGGGCTGGTACAGGGTGGGAATTCCCAAATTCTGCCCCAAAATCCAGTGGGTGTGGCCTGAATTGTCCCATCCCATCCCATCCCATGGATTCTATGTCATCCCACTGATCCCATCCCATCCCGAGGTCCCATGGATCCCATCTCATTCCATCCCATGGATCCCATCCCATCCCATTGATCGCGTCCCATCAATCCCATCCCATCCTGTCCCACTGATCCTAGCCCCGTCCCCATCCCATTCCCATCCCGATGATCCCATCCCATCCCATCCCGTACCCGGCATTCCCAGGAGCCCTCCGGCCACGGAGAGCTGCGGGGCCTGGGCGAAGTTGGAGAGCATGGAGCGGGCGGAGGTGGGAATCCCGCGCTGGAGGCTGCTCTGGGGCTGCGGGGCCTGCGGGCACGGACACAGACACGGCGTTGGGATTGTGCCAGCCCGTCCCAGTGCCCCGTTATCCCGCTGCTATCCCGTTATCCCACCTGCCGGAGCGTGTGGTGCCGCAGGATCCCGTCCTGTTTGCCGACGCTGGGCACGGCGGGCGCGGCCGTGGGCGACAGCGCTGCCTGCTGCTGCAGCCGCTGCTCGATCTCCTGCGGGAGCAGCGCCGGATTGGCCTCGGGAGCGCCGGGCAGGGCCCGCGGGAATGCTATCCGCTCAATATCCCATGGGAATGCTGCCCATCAATCCCCAGTGGGAATGCCACCCGCTCCATCCCATTGGAATGCCATCCCATCAATCCCCAGTGAGAATGCGTCCTGCTCGATCCCACGGGAATGCCACCTGCTCAATATCCCATGGGAATGACAGCCAGACAGTTCCCGTGGGAATGCCACCCATCAATGCCCCCGGGAATGCCATCCCGCTCAATTCCCAGGGAATGCCAGCCTGGCTGGTGATGGGATGAGTGCGATGGGGTCAATGGGAACAATGGGATGGGATCAGTGGGATGGGGTCAATGGGATGGGAACAATGGGATGGGGTCAATGGGATCAATGGGATGGGGTCAATGGGATCAATGGAATGGGGTCAATAGGAACAATGGGATGGGAACAATGGGATGGAGTCAATGGGAACAATGGGATGGGAACAGTGGGATCAATGGGATGGGAACAATGGGAACAATGGGAACAATGGGAACAATGGGAACAATGGGAACAATGGGATGGGAACAATGGGATGGGGTCAAATGGGAACAATGGGATGGGATCCACAGGATGGGAACAATGGGATGGGATCTATGGGCGTGAACCCATGGGATGGGATCAGTGGGCTGGAATGGGATGGGGACCATGGAATGGGATGGGGACCATGGAATGGGATGGTTTGGGATGGGATGAACCCGCCGGAAGGGGCTGTGCCGGGCGCTGCCGGCGCTCCCGACCTGCTCCTGCTGCAGGGCCTTGACGAAGGCGTTCTTGAGGCGATTCGTGTGCTCGGCCTTGAGCGCCTTCTTCTGGTTGGAGGTCTGGCACTGCTCGCACAGGATGCGCCCGCCCTTCTCCTGCTTCCAGTGCGGCGTGAAGTCCGTGCGGCACTGCGCGCACACGAACGGCTCCACGCGCGGCACCGCCGGGGCGCTCTTCCCTGCAACGCAGCACCGCGGCCCGCTCAGCGCCCGGGCAGAGAGACTCAAAATCCCGACTGAAAGCACCCAAAACTGGCCGGGAATATGGAAACGTTTGGCCGAAATCGCGCAAATCGGCCAAAATCCTGAAAATTTGGTCTAAAATGACGCAAATCTGATTTGAAATTGTGCAGACCTGTTAAAAACCTTCGAATCCACCCCAAAATTCCACAGCTTCCCTCCAAAAACCCCACCACCTCCTTCTATAACCCTTCCAAGCACCCCCCAAAGCCCACAGCTTCGCCCTGAACCCGGCAACTTCACCCTAGACCCCACAACTTCACCTTAAACCCCATAAATTCACCCTAAACTCCACAACTTCGTCCTAAAGACAACAACTTCACCCTAAACCGCACAACTTGACCCTAAACCCCACAACTTTGCCCTAAACCATACAAATTTGTCCCAAACCCCACAAATTTGTCCCAAACCCCACTAATTCACCCTAAACCCCACAACTTCACCTTAAACCCCAGAAATTCACCCTAAACCCCAGAAATGCACCCTAAACCCCAGAAATTCACCCTAAACCCCACAGCTTTGCCCTAAACCCCACAAATTCACCCTAAACCCCACAACTTCACCCTAAACCCCAGGATCTCATCCCGAAACGCCACGGATCGGGCCCGGAAGGCCCGGAAGGCCCGGGCTGAGCGCGGGCAGTGACCTTGGCTGTCGATGACGCTCTGCACCACCTCCTCCAGCCCCACCATGTAGATGAACTCGCTGTTGGCCGCGCTGGGCAGGAAGTGCAGGAGCGGCGCCGGCGGCTTGGGCGGGGGGATCTCCAGCAGCGTCTTCTCCAGCTGCTTGCGCAGCGCCAGCTTGGCGGCCGCCTGGGAATTGGCGGCGTCGGAGAGAGCGCTGGGGCTGGGGAGAGGGGAGGACACGCGGGCCACCGAGCCCGGCTGCATGTGCGACGCGAGGTTCATGTAGATGGCGGAGGACGACGAGCGCTGGCACGGCACCGAGGAGCCGGATTGCTGCGGAGGAGACGGGATCAGGGCGGGGGTTTGGGATTTTTGGGATTTGGGAGTGCTGGGAGCACCGGGCTCACGGAGCAGGGCCTGGGCAGCCCTTGGAGCGCCGGGAGTGGGGACAGTGAAAATTGGTACAAATTGGTACAAACCAGTGCTCGAACCAGGGCTCAACCAGCTCCAACTGGCCCAAACCGGTAGGAACCAGTAAAAAACGAATGCAAACCAGTGCAAACCAACCAGTGCCCAGGCAGCCCAAACCAGTGCTGAGACAGCCCAAATCAGGGAGAATCAGCCCAAACCAGTGCCCAAGAAGCCCAAACCAATGCCCAGGCAATACAGTCGGTGAAAACCAGTCCAATCCAGTGCCCAAGCAGCCCAAACCAATGCCCAGCCAGCCCAAACCAGTGCCCAGCCAGCCCAGACCAGCCCAAACCAATGCCAAGCCAATCCACACCAGTGTCCAGCCAGCCCAAACCAGTGTCCAACAAGCCCAAACCAGCGTCCAGCCAGCCCAAACCAGTGTCCAGCAAGCCCAAACCAGTGACCCACCGGCTGGTAGTTGATGGCAGGGCTCATCCCGGGCGTGGAGCTGCGGACCAGGCCGGGTTTCTGGGGCCCGCGCTGGCCCTGGAGCTGGGCGGGGCTGGGGGCGATGACGCGCTGGGACATCAACATGTGGGGCAGGGCTGAGCTGGCGGCCGAGCGGATCACGCTGTGGCCCTGCCAGGGAATCCACGGGGAATCAGGGAATCGGACCCCGCACCACAGCCCCCGCCATCCCTCCCAGGGCTCCCTGAGCTCAGTAACAAAGTCAGAGAAAAATGAGGGGAACCTGGAGCATCGATTCCCTGATCCATGGAATTCCTGCTTATCCAGAATCCCAGTTAACCTCTAATGCCCCAGATCACTTTTCCCCAGGCTGTCCTGGATTTTATAGGATTCTGGCCTTTTCGCCTGCTCAAGCTGGCACATCCCTATTTCCTGTGGGAGGCTGGAATTGCTCCATGGTCCAGGAGAGAGGCAGAAATCCACGGAGCAAACACTTCCAGGGGCTTTTCCTCTGGGAGCAGCAGGAAGGCTGAAGGCCTTGGGGAATTCCCACCTCCAGCTGGGACACCGGACTTTCAGAGGATCATGGAACATCCAGCTCCACAAGGATCACTGAGTCTAATTCCTGACAAACCCAAATCCAGCCCCAAGGAACTGAGGGAATTCCCCCACCTCTCGGGAAAAACCCCTCAGCTCTCTGTGCACCCACCAAAACCAGCATTTTCCAGGAGAAACGGGAATGCTCACCTGTAATGTCCTTAAATTCTGCGGCTCCACGCCCTGAGCTCCGGGCCGGGAGGGGATCTTGGACAGGCCCTGCTGCCCGACGTGGGCGGGGGACGGCTGCACGATGGACGCGGCGTTCTGGACAACGGGAGTCTGGGGGGCAGGAGGGAGATCCGGGATCAGCACTCGGAGTGGGAATCCAGGGGCAGAGCTGTGGGTTTGTCTCCCTGGAGTGGGGATCGGAAAGGGAATCCCACAGGAGGAGCGGAGGCTCCGTGCCCACCCCTTCCTGCCCATGCCTCACCTTCTGCACCACGTTTTCCTTCTGGAGTTGGCTCTGCCGCAGCTTCTTCAGGAGCACCAGCCGGGCCTCCTCCAGCCGCAGCTCGTCCCGGAGCTGCTTGATCAGCTGCTGCCGCTCCTCCAGGCTCTTCCCCTGGAAAACGCCGGGCACAGCGTCAGCAAGCGAGAGGGGGGAAGCCGAATCCAAACCCAAGCGGGAATTCGGACCACAGGTGCAAGAACCGGGGGGGCTGCAACTGGAATTTGCTGAGAAACGCCCTAAATCCTTCACCCCCGCCTTGCCCCGTGCCTCTCCCGGGATGGAATTCCTGCTCCCTCACCTTGAACATCTCCAGGTTGGCCGCCTTGAGCCGCTCCTCCATGCGGGAGCTGGAGCGGGGGCTGGAGGCCTCGTTGTCCGACAGCACGATGATGTCCGGGGACGGGGTCAACCGGCCCCGGTCCTGGTCACTGCAGGGGGAAGGAATCCCGGTGAGCCGGGAATTTGGGATCTGGGGAGCCCCACTGAGCCAGCAATGTGGGGTTTTGGGGATCCCCCCCATTCCAGCACGGATCCGGAGCGGCGCGGCTCCTCTGGACACCGGGAGGGAAGGGCTCCCTCAAAAGCACTCCCTCACCCCCCAGGTCCCCCTCCAGGAGTGCAAATCCCACCTGGGAACCAGGTGGGAATCAGGAGCATGTCCTGGTGCTGGGATGGGCGGGAATGGCAGGGATAACCAGCCTGGAATCGCTCGTCCTCACTGCGGTGGAGAAGGGGCCGAGTCCTGCCCCCGTTAACGGCACCGCTCCAAACCTATCCCAACCCAAATCTCTTGGAGAAGCCCATTCCAGAAAGGAAAACCTGCATGAATATCCAACTGATCCACCACCAGCACCGGGACACCAAAGGAGCAGCAGGGAAGAGAAATAAACCAAAACTCAGCGGTGGAGTCCAGCAGGATCCAGGCGGGATCATCCCAGCGAAGGAGACTCCAAGGAAAGCCCTTTGCTACCCTGGATTTCGTTCCTGCTGCGGGAGAGCCTTGGAAAACTGTGGGATAATCCAGCTCAGAGGCAATTCCGGCTCCCTGGAAGGTCCCTGGAGTGAGGGGAGACTGTGGAATGTCTCATCCCAAACTGTGAGCTCTGAACACCCAGAGGGAGCCCAGAGCCGAATCCCGGCTCCCAGGTTTGGCTGCTCCGAGGGCGGGAAGATGCTCAGAGCTGGGATTGCCTTCATCTCCCAAACATTCCGGCTGTTTTTGTGGATATTCCGAAGCAGCAGGGCACGGAGCTGCCCCTGCTCCAGCAGAGAAATTCCAGAGCATCCCAAGGAGAAGGAGCCAGTGGGAGCACATCCAGGCAAAGCAGGCTGCATCCCGGGAATTCCAAAGTGGGCTGGCACATCGGGATGAGGGCTGTCCTACAGCTCCTGGGGATAATTCTGCAGGAGCATCCCGATACATCCAGGCTGGATTACTGACATTCCACCAGGGGAATAAGGCAGAGCCGGAGTCCAAATCCAAGAGGGAAAATGGAGCCATCCATGAGGAATCACCAATTTTTGGGTTTCCTTTGTCCAGGGAAGAGCAGAATTCCAACAGAATCACTGGAGGAGGAGCCACGGCGAGGGAGGCAGGCAGACGTGAGGAGAGGTGGAGCACATTCCCAAGGAAAATCCAGGAAAATGAGACATTCCCAGTCTCGCTTCTCAACTCAGAGTGGAATATTCCCACCTCTTTCCAGGGCTGATTTCCTGATCCGAGTATCCGTGTACGATGCTGGTGCCCCACTGGGTAAGCTCATATTGCACAATATCCAAGGAATTCCACCCAGGATGCAGCCCACGACTCCACACTCCAAGCAGGACCCTTCAGGGACACCTCCCACTATCCCAGGCTGCTCCAAGCTTTGTCCAGCCTGGCCTCGGACACTTCCATGGATGAGAAATCCACAAATCCCAGGACAACCTGTGCCACCCTCACAGGGAACCATTCCTTCCTGATTCCATTCCCTGTCATCCCACCGTTTCCCCCAGCTCCCAGCCTCACCAGGACCCCCCAAATCCCATTTAACTCCCACGCCGGCTCCTCCCGCCCTGCCAGACCCCGGAATTCCCGGCACCCACCTCCTCCTGGCGCTCATGTCCACGGGCTCGTCGTTGATGTTCTCCTTGCCCGGCCGGGCCGCGCTCCGCCCGTCGCCGTGGGGCCGCAGGCTCCCGTTGAGCTTCTCCTCGTAGCCCTTGATCCCGTCCGGCTTCACCGGGAGCTCGTGGGGCACCTCCAGCCCTGCCAGGTCCTTGCGCTTGAGCAGGGCCAGCATCTTCAGCCTCTCCATGGCCTCGTGTCCCTCCATCTTCAGCCGCTTGGCCAGGACGTCCTCGCGCTCCTCCGCCGGCTCCAGGCTCCGCTTGAGCAGGTTCAGGCGCAGCGCGTCCTCCGTCATCCGGTCCATCCTGAGGGACAGGGACAGGGACAGGGACACTGTCAGTGCCAAGGAGCCCAGTGAATCCCCCCGGATCCCCCCCGAGCTCAGCTTGGCTTCCTCAGAGAGCTCCGATCTCCTCATGGAGCTCCGACCTCTTGGAGAGCTCCAATCTCCTCATGGAGCTCCAAAGCCTTGGAGAGTTCCCATCTCCTGACACAGCTCCAACCTCCCCAGTCCCCACCCGGGTCAGGAGCTTCCCCCTCTGTAAGGCCCTGAAATCCCTGAGGACGGCAGCACAATCCCTCCTTTGGGATTAAATCCCACGGATGCGGCTCAGCAAGGAAGGGGAGCTGGGATGAACCCCCTGGGGAGCCCTGGAACGCCAGGAAACCCCCCACTGCGTGGATTTCCAGGCAGGAATGCTCAGCAGCTCCGGGGATGGAGGTTTGGGCAGCTCCATCCCCACCCTCCCGCCTCTCCAGCTGCCCCGCCTCAGCTCCAGGTGCAGGAATGCCCTCTGGAAAACAGGAGGGAGCCGCAGAGCCCATCCCAACCCCATCCCAGGCCTGCTCCCAGGCTGATAAGGAACCAGCTCCACCTGCACACCAGCTGGGCGAGGCCTTTCCCTGCGGAGCAGGGCCGGGGACCAGGACAGACACCTGGGGAATAGGTGGGAATTCCATGTGGCCGGCTCGGGAACACCGGGAATTCCTTGCTCCGCAGGGAACAGAAAGTGTCCCCGCTCAGAGCGGCCGGTCCCGGGCACCTGGAGCTGCCCCACGCCCGCCTGGACCCGGCTCCGAGTCACTCCCGGGATAAACCTTCCCCTGAGCCCAACTGCCGCCAGGAGGAGGCTCTGGCTCGGGTACAAATCCCTGGAATGACGCGTCCGTCCATCGGCACACGAGTTCAGCTCCCACTGGAGACAGCAGGAGCGGGGGAGGGCAGCAGGAAAACGGACGGAAATCCCAAATATGCCCTGCGAAAAAAGCCGGACGGAGCCTCCAAGGGAGCACCGAGGGCTCTTCCCTACCTGCTCATCCCGTCTCTCCGCACGTCTCCCAAATTTAGCCCGGCAAGCCGGGACAGGCCGCGGGAGCTGCTCCCGCCCCCGTCCCGCAGGAGTGACCCGGGGGGATCGGGGATGTTCCAGACACCCCGGGAGCGCTCGGAGCCGCGCCCGGCGCTGCGGCGGAGCCACCGGGAGCGCGGCCAGAACGGCAGAGAGGAGGAGAAGGAGGGAGAGGGCCGCAGGAGCAACATCCCACGGGATACGAGCTCCCCACGGACAGCCGAACTGAGCACGGAGCCGGGATCCAGCAGGGAGATCCAGGATCTCCTGGACCAGCTTCCCGCTCGTCCTCTCCGTGCAGGAATTCCAGAGACCCCCCCAGTCCCTGCTCCATCACCAAGGTGGTCCCAAGGGCTGCCTCTCCTCTGGTATTCCAAACAAATCCAAAGTGCCGTTACCGGGAATGGGGCCCACCACTATTTAATCCACTCCAGAGGTTTTCCAGGCTCAGCCAGATCCAATAAAAATTAAATTAGGCTTCGGATTCCGTACTGAATGGGGCCCTTTGGCTGGAGGGGGAAGGGGAGGATCCACTGGGAATTTCCAAAGGAGAGCTCCCGATTCCATCCAGAAATCCACAGCAAAGAGCGGGAATGATTCCAATCCCAGGAATTGGTCTGGAGGTCGGAGAGGCGGGAGGCTCCGTGCCGGCCCCGCTCCGGTCTCGGCACATCCCAAACCGGATCATCCGGCCCCGCCGCCCTCCGGCACAGCCCCCGGGGATCCGGCACATCCCAGGGAACAGCCTCGGCCTCTCCCTTCAGCTGCACCAAAAAAATCCTCCTCACTGGAACCAAATTCCCAAATGGTGGCAGAACTCATGGAAAACAGGAGCTAAATCCACGGTGTGCCTCCGACCGGGATCATCCCCGGGAGCACCTTCCCTGAGCGCCTGGAAACAGGAACCTGGAGCCGGGGAGAGCAGAATTCCAGAGGCTGCCAGAGTGGGATGAGCAGGGTGGGCTGGACCGGCCTTGGAGCACGTTCCAGGAATCCCGGTGTGCCGGACGCGGCCGCGCTCCGTCCCGACGGCGATTCCCGGATCTCCGTGGGGACGCTGCTCCTCGGCACGTTCCGCTGGCTCCGGGCGCTTCTCCCGCTCCCAAGGGCCCGGCAGGACGGGTTTGGCGCTCGCAGACAAACAAAGCAGCGCCTCGTTTTCCATGGATATTGGATGCGGCGCCCACAGGGAAAAAAAATCAAAAAAAAAAAAACCACCTCCTCAGCGGGAGGATTTGAAAAGCTGGAACGAGCGAGTTGGGCCGAAAGAAGGAATATTCCAGGAAGACGTGGGAATATCCAGGGAGAGATGCAGCCAGGAGGGAAAATATCCCAGGATTTACCCGATGGAATCCAGAACCAAGGCTTGGCAGCACCAGGAGTTCATTCCAGCCAGAGTTCATCCAGGGAGGTCCCAGCCCCTTCCCAGCCTCCTCGCAGGGTTTTCCGTTGGGTCAATCCCCACGTTGGTCTTCCAGACCCAATTCCCAGCCTCGGAGCCTCTGGAGCTCATGGTGGGGCTGTAATTCCTGATCCAGCAGCAGGAATGATCCCTGATCCGCCAGGAACAATCCCTGATCCGCCAGGAACGATCCCTGATCCACCAGGAGTGATCCCTGATCCATAAGGAACAATCCCTGATCCACAAGGAACGATCCCTGATCCACCAGGAGTGATCCCTGACCCCATGAGGGATCCACGTGCCCCCAGTGCCACGAGGTCTCCCCAGCACCCTCCGGTTTCCCAACCCCGCTCCAGCAGCGCTGGAATTCCGCCGGGGCCGAGGTGGATCCCTGGGATCCAGGGAAGCGAGGATGGATAAACCAGCCCAGCTGCTCCTTGGGAAGCCTCTGGCATTCCTGCAGCGGGCTCAGGGGACCCAGAGCATCCCCCAGTTTCCATTTGGGGCTGGAATGCCAGAATTAATCCCAGGAAAGACCCAGAATCCAAACCCAGAGTGACCCCTGACGCTCCGTGGGGCGTCCATCCCCAGAGCCGAGGTGCTCCGAGCGGCTCCAGCTCCATCCCGGTCGCTCCAAACCCAGGACATCACTCGGATGTGAGATTGATGGAACAAACCCCGTTCAAATCCAACTAAAATCCCATTTTCCCGGGATTCCTGCAGCTCACCTGGGTGCGCTCCCGCTGCCCGAACCCCCCCCGAATCCCAGGATTGCGGCGATCCCGTGGGAAACCCACAGGGCTGGCTCCTCATCCGGAGCCGTCCGGCTGCAATCCTGCTCCGGGGGCTTCCCGGCACGAGGCGGCTCCGATTCCATCTGGGCTCGGCACATCCCGGCGTCGGCGGCGTAAAACGCGTTCCGGCACGGAACACAAAATGGCTGGCTCCCAGGGCGAGCATTCCCAAGGAACGCCAGGAAAGGGATAATCACCGAAAAAGGTAATTAGGATTTAACGGCTCGGCGGCCGGGAGCGGGATCCGGAGCGGGACCCGGGAACGCCGCTGGAAAGGGAAGGGAAAAGGCTCCACGGCTGAACAAAACCCTGCTGCTCCCGGTCCCGCTGCTCCGGGGCCGTGGCCGGGAATCCCGAGGAGCGCCCGGCTCCGTGCGGGAATCCCGAGCAGGTAAGGGAGGCTGAGGGCGGCTGCCGGAATTTCCTCGGGGTTTAAAGCGACGCCAGAAAAGCCCCGAGAACGGCCCCGGAGCCATCGCAGAACCCACAGGGACACGGCTGCTCCCGGCAGGGAACGGGAATACGGCGGAAGATTTGGGAAGACAAACGGAAGGGTCGGGATGGGCACCGGGATGTGGCAGAGTGGGAAGCAGCAGACTGCTCCAGGAGTTCTGCTGCTCCCGAATCCCTGCGTGGGGACACCTGTCCCTGCTCCGACACGCCGGCGCCAGACCCTGGATCCCCCAGATTCCGGATCTCCCAGACCCTGGATCCCCCAGATTCCGGATCTCCCAGACCCTGGATCCTCCTGATTCCGGATCTCCCAGACCCTGGATCCCCCAGAGCCTGGATTCTGGATCTCCCAGACCCTGGATCCTCCCGATTCCGGATCTGCCAGACCCTGGATCCCCCAGATTCTAGATCTCCCAGACCCTGGATCCCCCAGACCCTGGATTCTGGATCTCCCAGACCCTGGATCTCAGCTCTCCCAGACCCTGGATCCCCTCAATTCCAGATCTCCCAGACCCTGGATCTCCCAGATTCTGGTTCTTCCTGATTCCAGATCCCCCAGACCCTGGATCCCCCCCAATTTTGGATTTCCTAGATCCTGGATCTCCTGGATTCTGGATCTCTCAGACCCTGGATCCCCCCCAATTCCAGATCTCCCAGACCCTGGATCCCCCTGATTCTGGATCTCTCAGACCCTGGATCTCAGCTCTCCCAGACCCTGCATCCCCCCAATTCCAGATCTCCCAGACCCTGGATCTCCCAGATTCTGGATCTTCCTGATTCCAGATCCCCCAGACCCTGGATCCCCCCGATTTTGGATTTCCTAGATCCTGGATCTCCTGGATTCCGGATCTCCCAGACTCTGGATCTCCTTGATTCCAGATCTCCCAAATCCTGGATCTCCTGGATTCCAGATCTCCCAGACCCTCAATCCCCCCAATTCTGGATCTCCCTGACCCTGGGTCTCCCAGACCCTGGATCTCCCGGATTCTGGATCGCCACCACCAGCCCGGGACATCCCCAGATTCTGCAAGTCCGGGTCAAGTACAAAACCAACAATGGGAAGCAGGAAAAGCAGGAAAGGAGGAAAATCCTCCCTCCCAAAACGAGCTTCCCTTCCCTCCTGAGTTTGTGCTCTCGGCCAACTCCGGGAAATGCCGGTGCCGTGTCCGGCACCACGCGCCTCACACCTCCTCCCACCCCAGGATTTTTGGGATGTGGGAGGAGAGCAGAATTCCAGAACCTGCTTCGTGCCCTGAAATGGGGGGAAAAGACCCAAAAACTCCACAAAGTCTGAAAGAGAGATAAAAAATTCCAGGGGATCCGGCTGGGACGGCCGATTTGGGAAAAGCCAGCTGGAAAACGCTCTGGGAAAATAAAATCCAACAAAAAATGATGGGATGGAAGGTGGGGGGGGGAGGGAGCGCCCGGCCCCCTCCCCATCCGGGATGACGCAGACTTCCCAGGCTTCCTTATATAACGCTTCCCGATTTCCTCGACTGCGGGCGCTGCCTTTGTGCGGCTCCGGCGGGCCATCGATCACCAATGAGCAACCGATCGATAACGATAGCCCAGTCAATCAATCACCACCGGGAACGGGGTGGCGGGGTGGGTGTGACATCGATCCCAGGCATGGCTACTCCCGGTATTTCGGTATTTTGGTCACCCTGCTCCGGCCGGCGCCGGGAGGGTGGGATCGGAGCATTCCGGCGGAATAGCGATGGTGGGAGCGTGGATGAGGTGGGGAAGGGGAGGGGGAAGGGAACCAGGGACCCAGCACCAGCCAGCGCTCCTTTTCTCCTTAAAACACTCCCTCCACACACTCCCGTCCCGCTGCCAAAAAATAAAACAATAATAATAAAAAAAAAACAGTAAAAAAGGGGGAAAATAAAGCAGCAGCGGGCGGCCAAGCTGCTCTCCTTTAGGATCCCCCTTTTGTCCGGGATTGCCCACAAAGGCCGGGATGTGTGGCACACGGGTACTCACAGGTGCGGCGGTCCCGCCGGCCGGAGGTGCGGAGGGAACGGAGGGAAGGCGGGGGCAGCGGCGGGGCCGGGGGGCGGCCGGGGCCGGGCAGCGCCCCGCGCCCCATCGCCCGCGGAGCCGCAGCCGCAGCCGGAGCCGGAGCCGCGCTCCGAGCGGGCCCTTCCCTGCCAATCATGCGCGTTCTGTTTTATTAAACAAAAGAAAAGGGGGGATGCTGACTTTTTTTCCCATCATGCCTCGCAGGGCAGGGAAAAAGAGAAGGGAGGGAAAAAGGAGGGAAAAAAAAAAAAAAAGGGAATTTAAAAAAAAAAATAATTTTTTTTTTTTTTGAATGAGGGAAAAAATTAACTCGCTCCCCACCACTAAAATAATAAAAAAAAAATTAAAAAAAAAAAAAAAATTCCAGTCGCGAGCGGTTTGGCACCTCCCGGTGTGGAAGTGGCTCTGGATTTTGGGGGGGGGTTAATTTTTCCTGGGATTTCGGCGCTCCCTCCCCGCTCCCCCTCCCCCCCGCTCCTGGCCCCCCGCCAAACTTTGTCTTCATTCATGGAAGCGCCTTCCCTCCCCTGGAATTTTAACTCTTTCCCTCCCAAAAACCAGGGTCGGGGCCTCCGCCATCCGGGATCCGCCCCTCCCATTCCCAAAAAAAATATAAAACCGCGGCCCGAGGTTGGATCCGGCCGAAGGATCCCAGGGAATGAGCCGAGGGATCCAGGAATGAACTGGGAGATTCTAAGGAATGAGCCGAGGGATCCCAGGGAAGGAGCAGAGGGATCAGGGAATGTGCAGAGGGATCCCAAAATGTGCAGAGGGATCCCGGCGAATGAGCAGAGGGATCCGGGAATCTGCTGAGGGATCTGGGAATGACCAGGGGATCCCAGGGAATGAGCAGAGGGATCCCAGAATGGGCTGAGGGATCCCAGAATGGGCAGAGGGATCCAGGAATGTGCAGAAGGATCTGGGAATGTGCCAAGGGATCCAGGAATGAACCGAGGGATCCCAGGGAATGAGCAGAGGGATCCCAGAATGGGCAGAGGGACCCAGGAATGTGCCAAGGGACCCGGGAATGTGCCAACGGATCCCAGACTGTGCTGAGGGATCCCAAAATGATCCGAGAGATCCCAGGGGATGTGCCGAGGGATCCCAGGGAACTTGCCCAGGATGTGGATGAAGATGCCGAGGAATGCACCGGGAAGCCACCGAGAGATGTCAAGATGCCAAAATCCCGGCACAGGGACCGAGGAAGGCGCTGGAGGCGATGTGAGGGACGCCAGGACGATGCCGAAGGGTCCAGCAGGAGCAGGTCCCTGAGGAGATTCCCAGATTCCCTGAAGGCGCCAGGGAATGCTGCAGAGGCCCGGCCAGGATGGGCTGGGAGGCACCACCCGCGGGGCTGGCGCTGGAGAAGGAGGATCCAGCGGGATTTGGGCTGTCCAGAACCTCCTGAGGCAGCTCAGCTGCTCCAGCCCCATTCCAGAGGTGCCCGGCTCCCGCTCCGGGCTGAGCGTGTCCCGAGGAGGGAGCAGCAGGAGCAGGATGGGGACGAGTTCGGGGCCTTGCTCAGGAATTAATGAGGGATTGGAGAGGTCACCACGCAGGGAATGGAGAATCCAGGGATGGAGAATCCCAGGGATGGAGAATTCCAGGGATGGAGAATCCCAGGGAGGGAGAATCCAGGGATGGAGAATCCAAGGGATGGAGAATCCCTGGGATGGAGAGTCCAAGGGATGGAGAATCCCTGGGATGGAGAATCCAAGGGATGGAGAATCCAGGGATGGAGAATCCCAGGGGATGGGGAATCCCAGGGATGGAGAATCCCAGGGATTGAGAATCCCAGGGATTGAGAATTCAAGAGATGGAGAATCCAGGAAATGGAGAAACCCAGGGATGGAGCATCCCAGGAGATGGAGAATACCAGGGATGGAGAACCCAGGGATGGAGAATCCCAGGGATGGAGAATCCCAGGGATGGAGAGTCCCTGGGATGGAGAGTCCCTGGGATGGAGAAGCCAGGAGACGGAAAATGCAGTTTTACACTAAAACACTGCAGATTGAGACGGGATATTTGGAATTCCTTAGCCAAAGGAATATCCTTGCCCTTCTTCCAGCACTCCCTGTGAGGACGGGGAGGCCCTGGCACAGGTTATCCCGGGAATCTGAGGCTGCCCCATCCCTGGAAGTGCTCAAGGCCAGGCTGGACAGGGCTTGGAGCAGCTGGAAGGTGACAGATTACCCCAAAACACCCCGAAAATCCCATAATCCCCAACATCCACGGCTTTGTTCCACCCCTGAGGTGTAGGAGTCTGGGAATTCCGTAGCATTCCAGCACTGGAACCCCCAGTTTGTCTTTACTGGATAAAATGGAACAATTTGGTTTCCAAAGGGGAAAGGATTAATTAGCTTTAATTGCATGCTCGTTTCCATGGATTTATCAGCTAATGAGGGGGTGGGATGGGCCCTGGGATGATTTATTCCAGGCTGCGTCCATGGAAAACGCAGAGGGCACAGGAGAGCAGCAAATTCCTTTATTTCTCCATTCCCTGGTTTTTCAGGGCCATTCCAGGCTCCTTCCATCCTCCGCTCTTCCTCGGGCCCTTCCATCCCTGTTTTTGCAGGATGGGGATGCGGGAGGGATGAAATCCTTCCCAGCACCCTCGGGGAGGGTGATCCCTCCCTTCCCTGCTCCTGCCCCGGCCGCCATCCCGCTGCTCCGGCCTTCCCAACGGATCCTCCTGGCCAGGATGGGGAAAGAAAGCGCCAAAACATCATTTAATGGGATTTGGGGTTTTTCCCTATGGATCCATTCCCTGGGAGCTTCTGCTTCCAGGCCAAAAAGGTCTTTGAGGAAATGTCCGACCAGAGCTCCTTTTATCCCAAATCCAAAGGATCCCCTGGATCCTCTTCCCCGCTGGTGAGGAAACAGAGAATTCCTGGATCCAACTCCCTCCTCCTGAACCGACGGCACCGGCGCCATCCCGAGCCGGCCTCGGGCCGACACCGCGCGCTCGGGAAGAGAGTCTGGAAAAACTGGAGGGTGAGTAAGCAGGGAAAGGACGATTTTTC
This sequence comes from Taeniopygia guttata, assembly GCF_003957565.2. NCBI lineage: Eukaryota > Metazoa > Chordata > Aves > Passeriformes > Estrildidae > Taeniopygia > Taeniopygia guttata. Next base: position 2,130,427 of record NC_044237.2, on the reverse strand, counting down.
CCCAAATTGCCATCCAAAGGGAATCCAAAGCCGGCTGATCTCCAGGGAAGGCATCGCTCAAGGAGGTTCCACCACAAACTCAACGCAGCCGAAGGATTGCCGGGATACGACCGCGGGAAGGTGGGAATCCATGATCCCATTCCCACGGATTCACCCCAAGCCCAGCTGGGATGAACCCCTCCAGAACGAGTCCTTTGCCCGATGGGAATTTGGGATTCCCATCCCAGCGCTATCCCAAAGGACAGCGAGGCCATTCCCACCCACATCCAGCAGCTCCAGCTTCCCAGCCCAGCACTTCCAGCGAGGAAATTGGGATTTCCTCAACCTTTCCACTGGAAAAGCAGGCCTGGGAGTCTTCCTGCTCTTCCAGCCCATGCCACTGTCATTCCAAATGCTCCAGCCACGGACCCCGAGGCGGGATTTGCAGGAATTCCTGCAAGGAACAACCAACCAGCCTTGGGAATGCCCCCATTGCACAAGGAGGTGCTGGAATTTGCCACGGCTCCAAGATTTAACTGGAATCCAGGATTTAATAAAGAGCAAAACGCACCAAGTTTGGCGTTACTTAAGAAGGACCGAGGGACAATTCTGGTATTCCCTGGAATTCTGTCGCTCCGATCGCTGCCTGTTCTCTCAGAACTCCCCACTGTGCAGGCAGCACGGATGTTGGGATGTGTCTGAGGAGCAGGGAAGTTCCTCATGGATGCGGGAGGAGCTCCTCCACCTGCACCCCTCCTCTCTGAGGTGAGTTGGAACTGGGAGCAAACTGGGAACAGCCCAGATTCCCAACCCTTCCTTCAGCCGAGGGCCCAACCTGCACAAATCCCCGGAGCACCGACCTTAAAATTCCCTGGGGGCCGTGGATCCTGCGGGAAACAGCCCAAGCAGGTTTTCCAGCCAGGCCCTCCCTAAAAACCGGGATTTGGGGAGCGCACCTGGAGGTTTGCTCCTGGAGCCTGGGGAATTTTAGGTGGATTTTGGGGAACTTCTTGCTTGCAACCAACTGGGAAAGCAAAAATGGATCCTGGGACGGACGACAAGGAGCAGCCTCCCCTTCCCACGGGGACACACGGCTTCGGCTCAGTCTCATCCCAAAAAACTCCAGGATTCATGAGTCCATCTTCTGAGGCTCCAGGAGAATGGAGCCCGAATTTTATTGTGAAGAACACACCAGGTGTGGAAAACGCACAGAAATCCAACCCTTCCCACCCCCCACCCCAAGGAACCGGCGCAGAGTCCGTCAGGATTCCGAAACGGGACAATTTCAGGATTCAGCCCCAAAATCCACACTCAGACCTCATCCAGTGGAATCTACGGAGCAGGGGTGGGACAACATGGATGCAATAAGGATCCATGGAAATAAAACCCGGCCTCCTCGGGGCTAATTTTAGGCTTGGAAGCGCCGCTCCCAACACCCTCCGGATTCCAAAGGCTGGTGCTGCTCTTCAGAGGGATTTCAGGCATATTCCAGATCCCACCATCCCAATGCCCGGCTAAGACTGCCCGTCCAAGGGGCAGAGACGCAACACTGGGACCTGAAGGGGTCCCCCAGCCCATCCCGAATCCGCCAGCACCGGGAAGCGCCGCGTTCCCGGGAAAATCACGGGGAATAAAAAAAAACCAAGCCCGGAGCCGCTGCCTCTTCCTGACCCGCTTCCCACGGATCGGGACCAGCTCTGCACCAGCACAAGTGGCCTTTTTTTGGGCACTTTTTGGCCCAAAAAGCCAAACCCGGCAGGATGGGGGCAGCTCCGTACCGGGAACGGGCCGGGATATCCCTGAACATTCCCTGTGTCCTGCTGGAAGGAGCACCCGGAGCTGTTACAGCATCGGAGAAGAGCCAGGATGGCAGAGCTGGGATTGCCCAGCCTGGAGAAGGGAAGATCCGGGGAGACCTCGGAGCATCTTCCAGTGGCCAAAGAGGAAAGTGGGAATGGCTTGGAGGTGGGAAAAGGGAGATGGAGGTGGGATATTGGGAAGAAATTCAGGTGCTTCCCAACACGTCCCATCCCAGCATCCCGAGATGCTGCAAAATGCAGAATATCCCGAAAAACCTGGGGAAGAGCCTAAAGCACCAACACAGCCACGGCAAACACAGCCCCAGCCATCCGTGGCTGCAATCCCCAGGACTGCGGAGCGGAATTCCAAGATCCGTGCGAACCCCAAACCCACACCAGGAACACTGATGGAGCAAGGGAATTCTGCTGTTGGATACAGAATGGAAAGCTGTCAATGAATGGGAAATAATCAGGAAAAAAGCTGAAATGACTGATTTTCCTCAGATCCCGGCGCGGCGAGCGAAGGGATCCGGGAAATTCCCGTCCTGAGCGGCGGATCCCGACCCCTTGGGACAGGAGGTTGGAGGGGAAGGTGCTTCCAAGAAGATCCCGAGTGGGATAAATCCTGCCAAGCAGGTATTCCTGCCCCGGGAACACCTGAGGGGAGGCGGGATGCTCCAAGGGGAGGACGCTGAAGATGGATGGATGCTCCCGTCGGCGCCGGCCTCGTGACCGGGAACGGCGCCAGGCGCCGAGATCCCGACGGATCCACGGAGTCCTCGGATGGATCCGACGGAATTCCAGCCTGGATCCCTGGCAGGGACTCCCTAGGGATGGATACGCCGGCTCCATCTCACCCCAACAGCACCCGCAGCGTCGTGGATGTCCCAAATCCTGCCATGTGCCAGGGTCGCCCGCCGTGGGCACCCCCAATCCTTAAAACCCCAGAAATTCCCAAAAAAACCGCGGCTGCCTCTGCGATCAGCCCCAACCCCCACCCGGGAGCACCGAGGAACAGGAGTCAAATCCTCCCACACTCCTGCCAGGAGGAGGCTGTTCCCATTCCCGTGCTCCCCCTTCCTCCTCCTCCTCCTCCTCCTCCTCCTGCCCGGCAGCGGCCGAGGAAGCTCCAGAAGATCAAATGGATATTAAAAATAAAATAAAATTAAATGAAATTAAAAAAAAAAAAAGATCAAAAACGCTCTGGAAAAGCCGATCGATCCCGGCGCATCCGCACGCCGCCGCTCTTCCTCCCTGCTCCCAGATTCCCAAATCTCCTCCTCCTCCTCTCTTCCCGGCAAACCTCCCCCTCCCCCCGCCATCACAGATCCCTTTTCCAGGCTCCAAGGGGAGGGGAGAGCGCCCGAACGCCTCGATTTTGGGAATCTGGGGAAGGATTCTCCTCGGGAGCACAAATCCTCATCCTTGGCAGGAGAAATCCTCTCGATCCCCTCCTGGCAGAGGATCCGGCTGGCGAACGTGGGTGAGGAAGGGTCCGTGCCCCTCCCCACCACCTCAGTGCGGAGTTTTCACCCAAAAACCGGGAAGGGGCGCGGGCAGTGCCCCCAGCTCCGCGTTATTCCAGGGATGGCAAAGTTTCCCGGCTGCTTTGGAGCCGGGGAAGCAGCACCGGGAAGTGACCGGGGTGGGGGGGCAGCAGGAAAAAGAGGGAGAATCCCGCGGGGCGGAAATCCTGGAAGAGGCCGGAGCCGCTTCCAGCGGGGAAAGGATCGGGAAGCGCTCCCGAACCCCGCCGCGGAAACAAAGGGGGGCTCAGAGGGGCGATCCGGGGGGTTCCCGGCATCCGCCCCCCAAATCCCATCGGGAACCCCCCGGGCCGCCCCGCCCCTCCCCCGTTTGCCCGGGGGATTCCCCGGCGAGCCCCCAAACCTTCCAGGCTGACCCCCAAAATCCCTCAGTTCTGCTCCCCAAAATCCCTCAGTTCTGCTCCCCAGAATCCCTCAGTTCTGCTCCCCAAATCCCTCAGTTCTGCCCCCCAAAATCCTTCAGCTCTGCTCCCCAGAATCCCCGAGTTCTGCTCCCCAAATCCTTCAGCTCTGCTCCCAAAATTCCTCAGCTCTGCCCCCCAAAATCCCTCAGCTCTGCCCCCCAAAATCCTTCAGCTGCGCTCCCCAAAATCCCTCAGCTCTGCTCCCCAGAATCCCGCAGCTCTGCTCCCCCAAATTCCTGAGAGCTGCCCCCAAAATCCCTGTGCTTTGCTCCCCCAAAATCTCTCAGCTCCGCCCCCCAAAATCCTTCAGCTCTGCTCCCCTGAATCTGAGCTCTGTCCCCAAAATCCCTCGGCTCTGCTCCCCAAAAATCCCTCAGCTCTGCCTGCCCAAAACCCCTCATCTCTGCACCCCAAAATCCCTCAGCCCTGCACCCCAAAATCCCGGAGCTTTTCTCCCCCCAATCTCAGCTCTGCCCCCCAACCCCGAGCTCTGCCCCCAGGCACAGCCCAGATCTCCCGCACCCCTCGGGCTCTCCCTGCTGCCCCCCAGATCACCCCTGGGCCCCCCAAATCCGCCCTCAGCGCCCCAAAATCCCCCCCCCCATCCCCCGGTCCTCCCCCCCCTCAGCCGGGCCCTGCCCCGCCCCCGCCGGGCCCGGCCCCGCCGCCCCCGCGGGCCTCACCTGGCTCGGGGGTCGCGGGGGGCGGCGGCGGGTTCCCGGCGGGTTCCCGGCGGGTTCGCGGTGTCTCCCCGGTGTCTCCCGGCGGATCCCGGCCGTGCCGGGGGTCCCGGGCGGTCCCGGGGGTCCCGGGCCGGGCGGGCGGAGCAGACGCGGCCGCCGCCGAGCGCAACCGGCACCACCACAAACAATGCCGCTGATTGGCCGCCGCCGCCGCCGCGCCCGCCCCGCCTCCCGACCCCAGCCGCGACGCCCATTGGTGCGGCGTCCAGACTGGCAGGAGTCCTCACCAATCGAATCGCTAAAATTCTCTTTTATTCCGCCTCACGCTTTTTACTGGCTGTCTCCGCAAAGATTGACGCGGCGCTGCGCCAATGGGAACGCGCCGAGCTTCCCCGCGGGGCGCCTTTAATGGGTGCCCGAGTCTGAACATCCGGGTACCGCCAGCGGCGCGCGGTGGCGGCGCGCAGCTTCTCCCCCCGGCCCGCGGGGGCGTTTTGGCCGCTCGCGGCCGCCGTACCGGCCCCAAGCCCGGTACCGGCCCGGTTCCGCCGCACGTGGCGCCGGCGCGAGGCCGCGCGTGGCTTTTTAGGGGAGTCCCGCCTCCGGGGGCACCGGCCAGAGCTCTCCCCGTGCCCGGCGGGGCGGCAGCGCGCGGGGCCAGGCGGCCGCGAGGCTCATGGGCTGTGCCAGGATCCAAGATGGCGGCCTGAGGGCAGTGCCCGGCCGCGCCAGGATCCAAGATGGTGGACCCGGCTTCACCTCCCCCCCCCCCCCGGCCGCCTCCGGGGGTCTCCGCGCCCCCAAACCCCCCCAGGAACAAAAAGCGCCCTGGAGACAGCGGGGAAAATACCGCAGCAGCTTTTATTTACAGGCCCCTGGGGCGGGGGCTGCTATTGCACAGTGCAAGGGGAGGGGGCGGCCCCGAACCCCCCCCAATGGCCACCAAACCCCCCCGGGGGGCCGAACCCGGAGCCCCCTCAGCTGCCCTGACCCCACCCGAGGGGGGCAAAACACCCCCAAACCCACCCGGGGCTGAGAACCGGGGCAGGAATGAGGAGGGGGAACCCCCCCCGAGCCGCCCCTGCCCGTCCCACCCGCGCTCTCACTCTGGGGGCTGAATAAATAAATAAAAATATATTAACACTGGCGTATAAAACCCGTCGTGAGCCTGGCGGTTCCCGGGGGGGTCCCTTTTCCCCAGCCTGGAGTGTTTGAGGGGGGTCCTGGGGGTCCCTTTTCCCCACCCTGGAGCATCTGAGGGGGGTCCTGGGGGTCCCTTTTCCCCACCCTGGAGCATCTGAGGGGGGTCCTGGGGGTCCCTTTTCCTCACCTTTGGCATTTGAGGGGGGTCCTGGAGGGGCCCTTCCCCACCTCGACCCTCCCCAACACTTTGGGGGGTCCCTGTCCCACTTTGGGGGTCCCCTGGGACCTCCTATTTATACTGAGGGTTCTTCTCCCCACCCTGGAGTGTTTGAGGGGGGTTCGGGGGGTCCCTTTTCCCCACCTTTGGCATTTGAGGGGGGCCCTGGAGGGTCCGTTCCCCATCTTGACCCTCCCCAACACTTTGGGGGTCCCCTGGGAGCTCCTATTTAATACTGAGGGTTTGAGGGGGGTCCTGGGGGTCCCTTTTCCCCACCCCAGCCCTGCCCCGCACTCGGGGGTCCCTCGGGGGGGTCCCGGGGGGCTCAGCACTCGGGGGGCGCCCCGAAGGTGCGGCGGCAGTCGGAGGCTTTGGCGCTGGGGGGCTGCGCCCGCTGCCGCCACAGCTCGTCCCGGCCCAGGGCCCCGCTCAGCCGCCCCAGCGCCGCCCGGTACCGCCGGTCGAAGGCGGCTGGGGGGGGACGGGGGTCAGCACGGGGTACCTGAGACCCCCCGGTGCCCCCCGAGACCCCCCAGTGCCCCCCGAGAGCCCCCAGTGTCCCCTGAGACCCCCGGGGTGCCACCCGAGACCCCCAGTGCCACCCAAACACACCCTGAGCCCCCCGAGACCACCAGTGCCCCCCAAGACCCCCCCCCAGTGTGCCCCAAGACTCCGGTGCCCCCTGAGACCCCCAGTGCCCCCCAAACACACCCTGAGCCCCCCTGAGCCCCCCATGTCCCTCCGAGCCCCCTGAACACACCCTGAGCCCCCCAAGACCCTCAGTGCCCCCTGAGACCCCCCAGTGCCCCCTGAGACCCCCCAGTGCCCCTTGAGACCCCCCAGTGCCCCCCTGAGCCCCCCAGTGTGCCCCAAGACCCCCCAGTGCCCCCTGAGACCCCCCAGGTGCCCCCCGTGCACCCATTCCCCCCAGGTACCCCCCAGGTTCCTCCTGAGCCCCCCAGCTGCGCCCTGAGCCCCCCAAGTACCCCCCAGGTTCCCCCCAGGTGTTCCCCAGTGCCCCCCAAGACCCCCAGTGCCCCCTGAGACCCCCAGTGCCCCCCTGAGCCCCCCAGATTCCCCCTGCACCCCCCAGGTGCCCCCCAGATGTTCCTGAGCCCCCCAGCTGCCCCCCATGCCCCCCGTTCCCCCTAGGTGCCCCCCAGGTGCCCCCTGAGCCCCCCAGGAGCCCCTGGTGCCCCCCGTGCCCCCCATTCCCTCCAGGTTCCTCCTGAGCCCCCCAGGTGCCCCCAAGATGCTCCTGAGCCCCCCAGGTGCCCCCTGAGTCCCCCTGGTTCCCCCCGAGCCCCCCGAGCCCCCCGTTCCCCCCGTGCCCCCCGTGCCCACCGATGTCCGTGTGCTCCCGGCCCAGCGCCGCCAGCGTCAGGAACAGCAGCTCCCGGTAGATGCTCCTGCAGGAGGGGCCGTCAGGGGGTTTTGGGGGGATTTGGGGGGTCAGGGGGGTCAGGGGGCTGTGTGGGTACCTGTGCGGGGCGCGGGGGGCTCCGGGCGCTGTGGGGGTCTCCAGGAGGAGCGCGATGGCTTTGTGCACCTCGTTCAGCCCCACATGCGCCAGCAGCGCCTCCAGCAGCGGCAGCGACAGCGGCGGGGCCGGGGGGGCCCAGGGCTGCAGCCGCGGGGGGACGTTACCTGGGGGGCACAGAGTGTCACCCCAAATCCCCAATCCCCAATCCCCAAATCCCCGGGGACGTTACCTGGGGGGCACAGAGTGTCACCCCAATACTCAAATCACCAATCCCCAAATCCCCAAACCCCCAAATCCCCAAATCCCCAATCCCCAATCCCCAAATCACCAAATCCCCAAATCCCTGGGGACGTTACCTGGGGACCCAAAGTGTCACCCCAAATCCCCAGGGATGTTACCAGTCCCGTATCCTAAATCCCATCCCCCCAATCCCATCCCCAAACCCCCACCCCAATCCCACCCCCATTCCCACATCCCAATTCCCACCCCCCCATTCCCACATCCCCAAATCCCACCCCCCAATCCCATTCCCAAATCCCATATCCTCATTCCCATACCCCATCCCCACATCCCCATTCCCACCCCCCCTCCATATCCCACATCCCAAATCCCAAATTCCACATCCCCAGTCCCATACCTCATTCCCACATTCCCAAATCCCACCCCCCATTCCCAAATCCTATATCCCACATCCCAAATCCCAAATCCCACCTCTCACATCCCAAATCCCACGTCCCCAGTCCCATACCTCATTCCCACATTCCCAAATCCCAGCCCCCATTCCCACCCCCCCACATCCCAAATCCCACCTCCCACATCTCACATCCCACATCCCAAATCCCATATCCCACATCCCAAATCCCAAATCCCATATCCCACATCCCAAATCCCACATCCCAGATCCCCAAATCCCAAATCCCAAATCCCACATCCCAAATCCCAAATCCCACATCCCAAATCCCACATCCCCAAATCCCAAATCCCACCCCCCATTCCCAACCCCCCATATCCCACATCCCCCACCCCCCAATCCCACCCCCCATATCCCAAATCCCCCACCCCAAATCCCAAATCTCACCTCCCCCACCCCCCACATCCCACATCCCACATCCCAAATCCCAAATCCCACATCTCAAATCCCACTCCCCCCACCCCAAATCCCACCCCACTCCCCCCATCCCGCCCTGCTCACTGTGCATTCTCCAGAGCACGTAGAGCGGGGGGCAGCTCTCGGGGTCAGCGCTCAGCACGTCCCACAGCAGCCGCACGCGCACCCGGCCCGGCTCGGGGGGCTGCAGGCGGGGTGGGGAGGGGGCTCAGCACCGCAAACCCCCCCAGGACCACCCCAAAACCCCCCAAACGCACCTGGGGGCGGCGGGGCGCGTGCTGGGAGCCCAGCAGCAGCAGGGGCAGGTTGCTGGGCAGCGCCAGGCGCTGGAAGTACCAGACCAGGTTCCAGAAGATGATGGGGTGGCTGTCCACCAGCTCGGGCCGCGCCAGCAGCTCGGCGCCCTCGTTCTCCAGCAGGCTCTCCAGCTCCTTGCGCAGCACCAGCGGGCTGACGTAGGCGAAGGCCACGCGCTCCCGGCGCCCCGGCGCCTGTGGGGCGGGGGGACACGCGTGGGACCCCCGAACTGGCGGGGAGGGACGGCCCCTGCCCGGGGCTGCAGTGCCCTGGGATGTGGGAATGGGGGAAACCCTAAATTGTGGTGCTGAGGGACCCCCTAAACAGCCCTGCAATGCCCCAGGACCTGGGAATGGGGGAAAATCCCCCAATTGTGGTGCTGAGGGACCCCTGCTCTGGCCTTGAATTCATTGGGACTTGGGAATGGGGGGGAACCCCGAAATTGTGGTGCTGAGGGACCCCCTACACAGCCCTGGAAACCCCCAAATTGTGGTGCTGAGGGACGGCCCCGGCCCGGGCCTGCAGTGCCCCGGGACGTGGGGATGGGGGAACCCACAAATTGTGGTGCTGAGGGACTCCCTACACAGCCCTGGAAACCCTCAAATTGTGGTGCTGAGGGACCCCTGCAATGCCCTGGGATGTGGGAATGGGGGAAAATCCCCAAATTGTGGTGCTGAGGGACCCCTGCCCAGCCCTGGAAACCCCAAATTGTGGTGCTGAGGGACCCTCTGCAATGCCCCGGGATGTGGGGATGGGGGAAAATCCCCGAATTGTGGTGCTGAGGGACCCCCTGCTCAGCCCTGGAATTCATTGGGACTTGGAAATGGGGAGAAAACCCCAAATTGTGGTGCTGAGGGACCCCCTACACAGCCCTGCAATGCCCCGGGACGTGGGAATGGGGGAACCCCCAAATTGTGGTCCTGAGGGACCCCCTGCAACATACTGGGCCATGGGAATGGGGAAAATCCCCAAATTGTGGTGCTGAGGGACCCCTGCCCTGCCCTGGAATTCATTGGCACTTGGGAATGGGGGAAAATCCACAAATTGTGGTGCTGAGGGACCCCTGCCCAGCCCTGCAAGGGACCAGGAACTGGAAATGGGAGGGACACACTTGGGACCCCCAAATTAGAGGGGGGTACACCCCCTGCCCAGGCCTGCAATGCACCAGGACCTGGGAATGGGGGAAAACCCCCAAACTGTGCTGCTGAGGGACCCCTGCCCAGCCCAGCCCCACCGTCAGGGTCCCCCGACAACCCCAAATCCCGAGTGGGACTGTCCCACCCCCAAATCCCGAGTGGGACTGTCCCCACCCCAAATCCCAAGGGTGAGGAGGGAGCCCCCCGTTCCCACCCCCTCCCCGGTGTGCCCCGGTACCGGGGGCTCGGCGCAGCCGTTGCAGAGCTCGGGGGTCCCGTCCAGCTCCAGGCAGCGCCGGCGGTCGCTGAGCACCGGCCCCTGCGGGGAGGGGGGCACCGGGCCGGGCCCGGGGGGGCTGCGGGAGAGACGGGGGTCACGGGGGTCACAGGGGTGTCCTGGGGGTGTCCCAGGGGTGTCCCAGGGGTGTCCCCAATGTCCCAGGGGTGTCCCAGGAGTGTCCCTGGGGTGTCCCTGGGGTGTCCCTGGGGTGGTGTCCCGGGGATGTCCCAGGGGTGTCCCAGGGGTGTCCCGGGGGTGTCCCAGGGGTGTCCCAGGGGTGTCCCGGGGGTGTCCCGGGGGTGTCCCGGGGGTGGCACCTCGGGGCCCGCCGGAAGTCGCGGATCTCGATGCTGAGGAAGGGCACGAAGGAGCGGGAGCAGAAGGGGCAGCAGGTGTTGAGGTTGGAGTCGTCCGAGGTCCAGCCGGCCATCAGCTCCTCGTCGAACACCAGCGCGGCGCAGCCCGGGCAGCGCGAGCAGCTGGACAGCAGCACCTGGGGGCAGCAGCACCCGGGGCAGCGGGCACTGCGGCCACAGCGGGGCCTGACCCCCAGATGGGGTCTGACCCCTAAGGTGGGGTGTGCCCCTAAAGGTGGGGCGTGCCCCCAAAGCCGGGGTCTGACTGCTAAAATGGGCTCTGACCCCAAAGATGGGCTCTGCCCCCAAAGCCGGGGTATGACCCCAGAGATGGGCTCTGACCCCTAAAATGGGGTCTGTCCCCAGAGATGGGGTGTGCCCCCAGAGACGGGGTGTGCCCCCTAAAATGGGGTGTGCCCCCAAAGATGGGCTCTGACCCCTAAAATGGTGTGTGCCCCCAGAGATGGGGTCTGACCCCAAAGATGGGGTCTGCCCCCAGAGATGGGGTGTGCCCCCAAGTGGGGTGTGCCCCTAAAATGGGGTGTGCCCCCAAAGCCAGGGTCTGACCCCTAAGATGGGCTCTGCCCCCAAAGATAGGGTCTGACCCCTAAGATGGGGTGTGCCCCCAAAGGTGGGGTGTGCCCCCAGAGATGGGGTGTGCCCCCAAAAATACGGTCTGTCCCCAAAGACGGGGTGTGCCCCCAGAGATGGGGTGTGCCCCCAAAGCCAGGGTCTGACCCCAAATCTGGGGTGTGACCCCAAACCCGGGCTCTGCCCCCCACCCATCTGTGCCCCCCAACCCCGCCCTGTGCCCCCCAACCCCTGTACCCCCCTCACCTCCAGGGCGGGGGGCTCTGTCCCCGCTGCCCCATCCGCGGGGGGCTCGGTGGGTTTGGGGGTCCCGCCGCTGCCCCCCGAGGCATCGGACAGGTCCAGCTCGCTGCCCAGGGACACGGAGCTCTGGGGGGACAGACGGGGGGTCAGCGCCGGGACGGGGCCACCCCCGGTGCCACCCCCGGTGCCACCCCAGCCTCACCTCGGACGCGGTGGACTCGGGGCGCTCCCGGGGCCGCAGCAGGCTCTCGGCGGGGCTGCGGCGGGACGGGGGCTCCGCTTCCCGCGGCTCCGAGCCCCGGCGGGCCCCGAGATCCCGGGGGGGCTCGGCGGGCCGCGCCGGGGGCCGTTTACCGGGGGACAGCAGCTGCTGCAGCTTGGCCGCCAGCCCCCGGCGAGGGGTCGCCGCCCCGGGACCGGGACCGGGACCGGGACTTCCACCGGGAGTTCCACCGGGACCATCACCGGGGCTTCTACCGGGACCGCCACCGGGACTGCCACGGGGACCATCACCGGGAACATCACCGGGACCATCACCGGGCCCCCCGGCCGGTCCCTCGTCGCCGCCGCTGTCGTCGGTGCCGATGTCCGAGAGGCTGCCGTCGGTGGAACCGGGGGGTCCCCGCGGGCGCGGCGGCGGCGGGGGCGGGGTGGGGGTCCCGGGGAACCGGGGGCTCTCCCGGGCCGCCCCCTCGGCGGGGAAACTGAGGCTGCCGCTCTTGACCAGGCGCGGGGCCGCGTCCCGCAGGCTCCGGCCCGCCCAGGTGGTCTGGCGCTGCAGCGGGGGGCGCGGGGCCGGGGGGGCCCGGTCACCTGCAGGGACAGAAAACACCCAAAACACCCCAAATTATTCCGGGGATGGGGATTGGCGGGTTCCATTTCTGGTTTTTGGCGTTCTTCTTCCCTCCTGAAAGCTCTTTCTTACTGCAGATGGGCTTTCTGATGGTCCAGTAAGTTTGGTGTCTTTTGTTTTATTTTGTATTTGTATTATTTTTGTTATTTTAAATGCTTCCTTGAGGTTTTTTTGGGTCTTTGAAATACCTACTTTGGAGGAAGTAGGTAAAATGTAGGTAAAACACTTAAAATGCATGGGGTTTTGGGCTAGGTACAACAGAGTGGGTTTTTTACTCATTTTTACTCAATTTTTTTACTCATTTTTGGTTCACTTTAGCTTTCACTGCAGCGAAATTTTGTGATCATCTAGCTACACTAGCTATAAATTTTGTTCTTGTGTATCCTGACAGGATTTATATTCCTGGGCTTTAGATGTGTCGGGTTAACGAACTCAGGCAGTTTAAAAAATACAGTTTTCTTGAGTTTCTACTTGGTTAACCTTGGTTAGGCCCCCTTGACCCCCATAACACCCCCAAACTTTGGTTAGCCCCCCATAACACCCCCAAACTTTGGTTATCCCCCCATAACACCCCCCAAATTTTGGTTATCCCCCCATAACACCCCCACAACACCCCCCAAACTTTGGTTATCCCCCCATAACACCCCCATAACACCCACAAACTTTGGTTATCCCCCCATAACACCCCCATAACACCCCCAAACTTTGGTTAGCCCCCCATAACACCCCCTAAATTTTGGTTATCCCACCATAACACCCCCCAAATTTTGGTTATCCCCCCATAACACCCCCAAACTTTGGTTAGCCCCCATAACACCCCCATAACACCCCCAAACTTTGATTAGCCCCCCATAACACCCCCATAACACCCCTCAAACTTTGATTAGCCCCCCATAACACCCTCATAACGCCCCCATAACACCCCCCAAACTTTGATTAGCCCCCCCATAACACCCCCCAAACTTTGATTAGCCCCCCCTAACACCCCCTAAACTTTGATTAGCCCCCCCTAACACCCCCTCCCCCAGGGGGGATCAGGCCCTGGCAGGAAGGGACGACCCCAGGGGTCTCCCCCAGACCCCAGAGACACTCGGAGGGACCCGATCACCCACAGGGGGACCGAGGCGGGTGTGAGTGGGCACCGACCCCCCGTTCCCCCTGCACCCCTCACCTCGGGGGTCTCCGTCGGTGCCCCGGCGCTGCCGCTGCCGCAGGGGCTGTCGGAACTGCGCCGCTCCCAGCACCACGTTCCGCAGCTTGGCCCAGCGCAGCCGCCCGCCCTGCGTCCCCGCCGGCCACTTGCTCTCCAGCACCGCCTGCCAGGGGGACGTGGGGGGTCAGGAGCACCCAGGGGACCCCCCGGGCCCTCCTCACCCACCCAGGGGCGCCCCTCGGGGTCACCTTGTTGTAGTAGCCGTAGGTGACGGTGTTGGGGACGATGCCGGCGCGTTTCATCTCCAGCAGGACGCGCACGGACAGCACGGGCTCGCCGTACTGCCCGCAGAGCTGCATCAGGATGCGGTAACACACCTGGGGGGGCACCTGCACCTCAGCCTGGCCCAAAACCCACAGCCAGCCGGCCCCAAACCCACAGCCCGCCGGGCCCAAAACCCACAGCCCGCCGGCCCCAAAACCCACAGCCCACTGGCCACAAAACCCACAGCCCGCCGGCCCCAGGACCACCACGCCAACTGCTCACCCGGACACGCCGCTCCAACCCTCCCCACACAGCCTCCTCCAAGGCCTGGCCGCCCTTTCCAGGAGGGATTTCCCCAAATGTCCCCCCTGAGGCTCCCCTGGCACAGCCTGAGGCCATTCCCGCTCTGTTCCTGGAGCAGAGCCTGACCCTGCCGCTGTCCTCTCCTGCCAGGAGCTGTGCAGAGCCACAGGGTCCCCCCTGACCTCCTCTTCTCCAGGCTGAGCCCCTTCCCAGCTGCCTCAGGAGTTCTCCACTCCCTCCTCCTGCTGCTCCAGCCCCTTCCTCATCTCCTGACGTGCTCCAGCCCCTCCCTGTCCCCCCTGCCCCGAGCACTGGGCACAGCACAGCCGCTCCCCGTGCACCTCCGTGCCTGGGGACTCCAGCGCTCCCATTCCAGTGGCAGATCCCATCCCAGCAGCAGATCCCATCCCAGGGGCAGATCCCACCCCATCAGCAGATCCCATCCCAGTGAAAGATCCCATCCCAGCAGATCCCATCCCAGTGACAGATCCCATCCCAGCAGCAGATCCCACCCCAGCAGCAGATCCCATCCCAGTGAAAGATCCCATCCCAGCAGATCCCATCCCAGTGACAGATCCCATCCCAGCAGCAGATCCCACCCCAGCAGCAGATCCCATCCCAGTGAAAGATCCCATCCCAGGGGCAGATCCCACCCCATCAGTAGATCCCATCCCATCAGATCCCATCCCAGCAGCAGATCCCATCCCAGCGGCAGATCCCATCCCAGGGGCAGATCCCACCCCATCAGCAGATCCCATCCCAGTGAAAGATCCCATCCCAGCAGATCCCATCCCAGTGACACATCCCATCCCAGCAGCAGATCCCACCCCAGCAGCAGATCCCATCCCAGGGGCAGATCCCACCCCATCAGTAGATCCCATCCCATCAGATCCCATCCCAGCAGCAGATCCCACCCCACCAGCAGATCCCATCCCAGGGGCAGATCCCATCCCATCCCAGCAGATCCCATCCCATCAGCAGATCCCATCCCATCAGCAGACCCCATCCCAGGGGCAGATCCCTTCCCACCAGCAGATCCCATCCCAGCAGATCCCACCCCACCAGCAGATCCCATCCCAGCAGCAGATCCCACCCCACCCCACCAGCAGACCCCTTCCCTCCAGGCTCCGGGGCAGGACCCCACCCACCTCGTCGGGCAGCACCACCTTGTGCTGCTCCATCTTGCGCAGCACGTCGTAGGCCAGCTGCAGGGCGCGCAGCTTGGCGGGGGCGGCGCGCACGTGGGCGGGCAGGTACAGGAACCAGAGCCCGTAGCAGTGCCCCAGCAGGCAGCGCGCCCACAGCTCCGGCACCGCCGACGACTTCTGCGCCACCCGCTGCGCCACCTTCATCTCCTGGGGACAGGGGAGTGGGGGATGAGCCCCCAGAGCCGTGCCCAGGTGGGCACCTGGCCGGGTGTCACAGCCCAGAGACACCCGTGGGTGTTGGTCCAGCTCACGGGGACACCCAGCCAGGTGTTGTCCCACCCCGGCACCTGCCCAGGTGCCACAGCTCAAAGGCACCTGTGAGTGTTGTCCCAGCTCATGGGGACATTCAGCAACATATTGTCCCACCTGGGCACCTGGTTGGGTGTCACAGCTCACAGGGACACTCAGCTAGGTGTTGTCCCACTCAGGTAGGTGCCCAGGTGTCACAGCTCATGGGGACACCCGGCCAGGTGTTGTCCCAGTGCCTTTGAGCATTGTCCCAGCTCACAGGGACACCCAGCCAGGTGTCCCAGCAGGTGCCCAGGTGCTGTCCCTCACCTGCTTGGTGCGGCGCGGGGCGGGGCTGCTCGGGGCGCTGCTCCGGGCCTGGCACAGCTGAGCCAGCAGCGGGTCCCGGGGCGGCTCCAGCAGCTCCGGGCGCAGCGTGGGGAACCCGTCATACCTGGGGGGTGAGGGGGCACAGGTCAGGGGGGTTTGGGGAGGGGGAGACCCAGGGAGGCCCCCCGGGGGTCTCACCTGTAGCGGGCAGGGGGCTCGGCCCCGTCCGGCCCCGCCGGCTGCTCCGGGGGGGTGATGAACACCGTGTGCTCCCCGCCACGGGGGTCGTCCAGTTCCATCAGGGGAGTGTCCTCGGGCTTCTCCAGGTCCACCTGCACCTGGGGAGGGGCAGAGGGGCGTGGCAGGGACACGGGGACACAGCTTGGGACACACCTTGGGACACACTTTGGGACACACCTTGAGACACAGGTGTGACAGGAACTCGTGGCAGGGACCGAGGGACACACGAGGGACACGCGCAGGGGACACGGGGACGCACCTTGTCGACGCAGGTGTCGAAGAACTCGAGGCAGGGCTCGCGGTCGCTGGCGAAGGAGCAGTCCTCGATGAACTGCGTGAAGAGCTGCGTGCGCAGCAGCTGCCCGTAGAAGCGCTGGTACGCCCGCTCCCGGGAGCGCAGGAACCCTGCGGGACACGGGGATAGGGGTGGGGTCATGGGGTGGGACGGGATCCATGGGGGGGGATCCATGGGGTGGGATCCATGGGATGGGATCCATGGGGTGGGATGGGATCCATAGGATGAGATGGGATAGGGTGGGATCCATGGGGTGGGATGGGATCCATGGGGTGGGATCCATGGGGTGGAATCCATGGGGTGGGATCCATGGGATGGGATCCATGGGATGGGATCCATGGGGTGGGATCCATGGGATGGGATAGGGTGGGATGGGATGGGATCCATGGGATGGGATAGGGTGGGATGAGATGGGATCCATGGGATGGGATCCATGGGATGGGATCCATGGGGTGGGATCCATGGGATGGGATGGGATCAATGGGATGGGATGAGATCTATGGGGTGGGATCCATGGGGTGGGATGGGGTGGGATGGGATGGGATCCATGGGATGGGATGGGATCCATGGGGTGGGATCCATGGGATGGGATGGGATGGGATGGGATGATGGGATGGGATGGGATGGGATGGGATGGGATGGGATGGGATGGGATGGGATGGGATGGGATGGGATGGGATGGGATGGGATGGGATGGGATGGGATGGGATGGGATGGGATGGGATGGGATGGGATGGGATGGGATGGGATGGGATGGGATGGGATGGGATGGGATGGGATGGGATGGGATGGGATGGGATGGGATGGGATGGGATAGGGTGGGATCCATGGGATGGGATCCATGGGATGGGATGGGATGGGATGCACAGGATGGCATGCACAGGATGGGATGGGATGCACAGGACAGATGGGATGCACAGGATGGCATGCACACAACAGACTGCACAGACCACATAACAGACTGCACAGACCAGGACGGGACAAAGACCAGCCACAACCAGCGGAACAGCACAGCACAGCCCTCACAGGGACACATCCTGGGCCCACCCCCCACCACCCGCCCCTTGCCCACGCACCCTGCAGGGCGAAGAGGCTGCCGGCGTCGCGGCCGGCCGGGGCGGGCGCGGGGGCGATGGGGCGCAGGAAGGAGCGGTACCCGCGCAGGGCGCAGGCCATGAAGCGCAGGAAGGCCGCCCGCGCCTCCAGCTCCAGCTGCGCCCGCCGCGCGCCCGCCGCCTCCGCGTCGCTCAGCACCAGCTCCGGCGGCTCCTCCTCGCCCGGCGCGCTCAGCACTGCGGGGACAGCACGGACGGCGTGGGGAGCGGCGCTGGGGAGTGAGGGAACGACCCCGCAGCGCTGATCCCACTGGGAAACGCTCCCAGGCATGGGGGGCATCTCAGCCTTTAACCCCAGCGGGCCGCTCCCAACTTGGTAACAGCACAAGTGGGGGACGCGGCGACCCCCAGCCCCCCCAGCACACCCCCAGGACCCCCACTCACGCTCATCCAGCTGCTGGGACAGGCTGTGCAGCGAGGCCAGCAGCACCTTGCAGGGCCGGCGGGGCAGCGCGCGTGGCGACAGCAGCTTCCGCTCCTCGCTCCTGGGGGCACAGGCACCGGGGCAGGGCGGGACCCCCTGGGACCCCCCCCCGGGACCCCCCGGCACGGCCCACCCGCCCCCGGCCCTGGGGACACTCACTGGAAAATGGTGTTGGTGTCCAGGTCGACGAAGATGACGTCGCGGGGGGGCTCGTAGAGGTCGAAGTAGCTGGAGTGGATGCCTACAATGAAGGGCACGGGGGCACACAGCACGTCAGCCAGCGCCAGCGGGCACAGCGGGATGTAGGGGCACTGCCAGCGCAGGGGGAAGATCATCTGGGGACAGGACGAGGGCGGTCAGCGCCGCAGGGCCCCCGCCAGGCGGGCTGGGGGGCTCAGCGCCGCGGGGTTGGGGTCTGCAGAGCCGTGGGAGCGGGATCACCGACGGTGCCGTGGGATTGGGGTCCCCGGCACCACAAAACGGGGATCCCCGACACCACGGCACGCAGGTCCCCGCGGTGCTACAGGATCCCCAGCACCGAGGGGCGGCGATCCCCACTGCCGCCGCAGGACCGGGGTCCCACGCTGCCACTCACCGCCACCAGGGCTTCGCCCACGCTGGTCAGGACATCAGGGCGTAGAGAGTGGATGAGCAGCTTCTGCTCGGTGAGGACGGCCACCAGCAGTGCCACCGCGTTGTCGGGGCCCAGGTTCTGCAGCAGCGTCAGGAAACTGGCCCCGCTGCGGGCGGGGACACCGCCCGGTCACCCACGGCCCCCTCCCCACCCGTCCCCCCGCAGCAGCGGCCCCCAGCCCCACCTGAGCGGCAGCGGCGAGGACACGGGCCGGCACAGCAGCAGGCTGTCGTACGGGGACATCTGCGGGGACACGGGGACGCGGTGGGGGACGCAGGGACACGCCGGGCCGGGCCGGGGGTCTCTGCAAGCCCCCCCCGGGCAGGGGACTGACCTGGACCAGGATCCGCGGGCGCTGCGGGGACGGGAAGGGCACGTTGTGCATGAAGTGGGAGATGTGCCTGCGGGCGGAGCGGCCCCGTCAGCGGGGCACCGACCGCGGGCCCCCCGCCCCCCCGAGCCCCCCGAGCCCCCCGAGCCCCCCCGAGCCCCCCGAGCCCCCCTCTCCGCGCTCACGTCTCCAGGGGCAGCACGTGGGGGCCCGAGATGGAGTAGCGGTAGATGAACATGAGGAACTTGCGGAAGACCTCGAAGAAGGGCCAGTGGGACAGGACGCAGATGCTCTTGCGGGTGTGCAGGGAGCGCCCGGGCACCGGCCGCCGGTCCACCACGCTGAGCAGCCCCAGGCGCAGCGCCTGCGCCTCCGACAGCCGCTCCCGCGGGAACGCCTCGTGGAACTGGATAGCGGCACCGTACACCTGCGGGGCACGGCCCTCAGGGCACCGCGGGCACCGGGATCCAGGTCCCACAGTGCCGAGAACCCCGGGCACCGGGATCCCTGTCACATGAGGGATGGGACCCCCTGGCACTGGGATCCCAGTCCCACAAGAAATGGGAACCCCTGGCACTGGGATCCCTGTCCCGTGAGGGATGGGACCCCCTGGCACTGGGATCCCAGCCCCACAAGGGATGGGAACCCCTGGCACTGGGATCCCTGTCCCACGAGGGATGGGACCCCGGGCACCGGGATCCAGGTCCCACAAGAGATGGGACCCCAGGCACTGGGATCCAGGTCCCACAGTGCCGAGTACCCCTGGCACCGGGATCCCTGACACACGAGGGATGGGAACCCCTGGCACTGGGATCCCAGTCCCACATGAGGGATGGGACCCCCTGGCACTGGGATCCAGGTCCCACAAGGGATGGGAACCCCTGGCACTGGGATCCCAGCCCCACAAGAGATGAGAACCCCTGGCACTGGGATCCCTGTCCCACAAGGGATGGGAACCCCTGGCACCGGGATCCAGGTCCCACAAGGGATGGGAACCCCCTGGCACTGGGATCCCTGTCACATAAGGGGCTGAGACCTGAGGACCCACCCCCTCCCACAGCACTGGGGACCCCCGTCCCACACCCCCCGAGCCCCCTGTCCTGCCGTGCCTTGTCCCCCGAGGCGCCGGTGAGGACGAAGGTGGAGAAGACGGGCAAGGGGTACTTGGTGCCCACGGGCCAGCTCTCGATGGTGGCCCCCATGGGCAGGCAGAACACGGGCACCGACTCGGGCAGCGGGAAGGACTCGCTGTCCTGCTCGGGGTAGCGGCTCAGCAGCCCTGCACGGACACACGGACACCCGGACACATGGACACCGGACACCAGGATCAGCCCCCCGGGTCATCTCACCCACCCCAATGAGGAGGGGGCAGCCAGGTGAGTGCCCAGAGCTCCACCAAACCACCCCCCAAAATTTCCCCTCAGTGGGAAACCCAATTGCCCCCAACCCTCAGGAAGAGACCCCATTGTCACCCCAGTAAGGGACCCCACTGTCACCCCAGTAAGGGACCCCACTGTGCCCCCTCCCCAGTAAGTGACTCCAGTCCCCAAAGCCTGGCAAGGCCCCCCGAAGGGGCGCTGGGGCAGCTGAAGGACCCCACCTTGTGCTCCCCAAACCCCCCTGAAGACACTCAGGGGCTCCTGCACCTCCCCCAAATCAGCCCCGCACCAGCTGGAGGAGATTAATCAACACAGAAAATACTTTTTAAAACTAACAACGACACTAATCAACTCTGGCTCCCCCTGGGAGCACCCAGAACCCCCATGCCGAGCTGCCCACCTGCCTCGTAGACCAGCGTGTTGTCCTTGGCCACGGCGATCTTGTAGCACAGGAACAACGCGGGGCCCCACTGCAAGGAGGGATGGGGATTTTGGGGGTCAGCAGGGGCTGGGCACCACCCGGGGGGGACAAGAGGGACCCTCCAAACCCACCATGCTGGTGTTGAGGTTCTTGTCCACGCGGCAGAAGGTGTGGGGCGTGCTCTCGCCCTTGCTGGGCATCACCAGGCAGATGTCGGTGACCCCCAGCGTGTGGTGGCCGGGGGGCTCGGCCGCGCGGCGGAAGGTCAGGAACGTGCGCTGGTGGCCCGGGGACCCCGAGGCCAGGTTGGCCGAGCGGCTGTAGGGGGTCGTGTCCAGGATCTGGTAGCCCGGCTTCGGGCGGTCCTTGCCCTCATAGTGCACCCTGAGAGGGGAGAGGGGTGAGGGGGACCCCAGGACTGTCAGCGGCACCTCCAGGCTCTGTCCCCAAACTCTCCCCCCAGCCTGGGGCACCCCACGGGGCCGCTGTGACCCAGAGCGGGACTCGGTCCGTCCCCACTCACCCCAGCTCGATCAGGGGGGGTTTGTCCCTCCCGCGTTTGTAGCACAGGAACATCTGTGGGTTGTTGAGCAGCCCCGCGTTGAGGTCCACGGGGTGGCCCGAGGTGCTGGTCTCGATGCAGGTGAAGCCCTGGGGCACCTCCTCGCCCTGCGAGCGGATGATCACGGCCACGTCCGTGATGGGCTCCCCGGGCCGCGCCGGCCGCGGCTGCTGCTCCTCCTCCAGCGCCCGCGACGCCTCCGCCAGCCCGGCCACCACGAAATAATCCACGAGCTGCGGCGGCTTCTCGTCCGACATGGCTGTCACAGCATCTGCGGGGACACGGGACGTGCCACCGGCCCCGCCGTGCCACCGGCCCGCCGTGCCACCCGCCCCGCCGTGCCACCGGCCCCGCCGTGCCACCCGCCCCGCCGTGCCACCGGCCCCGCCGTGCCACCGGCCCCGCCGTGCCACCGGCCCCACCGGCCCTGCCGTGCCACCAGCCCCGGGACCCCCCGGCCCCGCCGTGCCACCGGCCCCGGGACCCCCCGGCCCTTCCAGCCGCCCCCTCCCCAGCACGGGCAGTGCTCGGAGGAAGGACCCCCACCCCCCCGGTTTTGGGGACCGGCTCCTTCCCTGCGCCCCCCTGTCCCCAGCACCCTCCGTAGTGGCCCAGCCCCGCGGTCACCGGAGCGGGAAAGGGGAAGGAAACGAGCGCCAGGCCCGGCCCCGCGCACCGGGGCGGCGACACGGCCGCGGCCCCGCTGCCGACACCCCGCAGGGCCCCGGGGCTGCCGCCGGGACGGAGCCCTGAGCCCGGGACGGAGGTCACGGCCCCGGCCCGAGCGGTCACAAGGCCGGGAGCGGGGACAGCCCCGCGGACCGGGCGGTCAGACCCGCCTGGGGACACCGACAGCCCGGGCTGCGGTCACCTCCTGCGGCGGGTCCCCGTGTCCCCCCGGGGATGCTCCGTGCCCGTGTCCCGCCGGTGACGCTCCCGGAGGGTTCCCCATCCCGCGGCCGCCCCGGTGGTTCCCGGCGGGGTCCGCATCCCGGTGTGCCCCCCGGTGACTCCGCCACGCACCGGCCCCCGGCCCCCGCAGCCCCGCGGGACCCCCGGCCCGGCCCCCTCCCCGGTTACCCCCTCCCCACACCGGGGCCGGTACCTGCGGGCCGGGCCGGGCCGGGCCAGGCCGGGGCCGCGTCTTTGGGCTCCGCCGGGCCGCGACCGCGCGGCCCCTCCCGCGGCAGCGCCCCCTGGCGGCGCGGAGGACTCCGGTACCGGCAGCCACCGCCCCCCCCCCCCGGGACCCCCCCCCGATCTCCAGAACCCCCCAGATCATCCCAAAGGAACCCCGGGACCCGCAGGAGACCCCTCCGACCCCCCCGGGAAACCCAAGGAGCCCCCAAGGAACGTGGGGGACCCCATTTTTCACACCCCCCCCCCATAAGGGATCCTATCTGCCCCCCCAAAACGAGACCCCTTTGCCCCCTCCCCCTTAAGGGACCCCCGTGTTCCCTCCCCACTCAGCGACCCCAGCCCCAAGGGCCTGGCAGGGCTGGGGGGGCTGGAGCAGCTGAACCCCCTCCTTTTAACCCCCCCAAAATCAACCACACGCCAGCGGGGAGGGGGGATTTAATTAACATAGAATATATTTTAAAAAATAATAATAATAATAAATCACTCTGGCTCCCTCCGGGGGGGGCCCAGGGCCCCCCACCCGCGGACGGGCCCCCACCCCGTGCTCCCCCGGGGGGGCAATTTTGGGGGGGGGGGCAAAGTTACAAGTGCTTTCTACACGTCCCCGGCAGCTGGGTAATTTGGGGAGGGGGCTGGGGGTACATATTGGGGGGGGAGGGCGGGATTTCTCCTTAAACATGATGATTAGCCGGAAAAATGATAAAGTAAAGGCAGAAGCGGCCCCCCCCCAGCCCCCCCAGGGGTCTCTACCTACGGGGTTATGTACAGCCACCCCGGGGGGGGCCGGGACCCCTCCGCCGGGGTCTGGGGGGGTTTGGATTGCCGCCCCCTCCCCGATTTCCCCAGGGTTTTCCCAGGAGAACGGTGCCTGCTCGGGTCTGGGGGTGGGAATTAGGGGAGGAACCCCCCAGGCTTGTTTTGGGGGGGCCATGGGGTGCCTGGATTGTCTCTCCCTCCCCAGTTTTCCCCGCTCCGAGGTGGTCCCGGGGTTTTCCTGGAGCTGGGAGCTGGTGGGGGGGGAACTGGGGGGTGCTGGGGACCCCCCCCAGCCTCGGATGGAGCAGGAGGAGCCCTTGAGTGGAACCCCCTCCCCACAGTTCCCAGGATTTTCCTGGCGCGGCCGAGGGGCAGTCCCGGAGTGGGAATTTTGGGGGGGGGCTCGGAGCCCTCAACAGCGACAGTCTGGAGGGTCGGTGGGGGCGGCAGCGCCCGGACGGAGCCCCCTGCCCGCTTTTCCCGGGGTTCTCCGGGACAACAGCGGCACTGGGGTCTGCAGGGGGTACTGGGGGGGGGGTCACGGTGCCGCCCCCCGCCCCGGGGCAGCCGCGGCTCCCTCCAGCCGGGCTCGGGGCGCCGTTCCCGGGGCTCTCCCGGTTCTCAGCGGGAGCGCAGCGGGCGGCGGGGCCTCCCCGGGCTCACTGGAGGCGGTCGGAGCGGAAGGAGTCCTCGACGGCGGGGTCGGTGAGCAGCGCGCAGGGGTCGCTCAGCATGCTCAGCCCGTCCAGCGTCAGCGGCTCGATGCGCAGCTCCTCCTCCAGCCCCCCCAGCCCCCCCAGAGACCCCCCCTCCACCTCGAAGCCCGGGACCCCCGCCAGCGCCGTCGTGATCTCCTTGGACAGCCCCGGGGGGGAGTCGCCTGCGGGGAAGGGCGGGGGGGACACACGGGGTCAGCCTCGGGGTGACCTGTGGAGACCCCAGGCCACCCACCCTGAGCCCCCACCCCACCTCCCGTGGCACCCCCGAGCCCCCAGCCCACCCCTGGTGCCCCCCCCGAGCCCCCAGCCCGCCCCTGGTGCCCCCCCCGAGCCCCCAGCCCGCCCCTGGTGCCCCCCCGAGCCCCCAGCCCACCCACCCGGCCGTGACACCCCAGAGACCCCCGGAACACCCCCCGAGCCCCACCTGTGAAGATGATGTTGGGGATGGGCCCGTGGCGGCTGCAGTTGCTCAGGTTTGGGCGGTTCAGGCCGGGGGGGTCGTAGCCCCCCTCGCTCGGGGGGTAACTCAGGGCCCCCAACTCCTCGGGGAACCCTCCGCTGTTGCCGGGGGGGCTCTCCCCGATCCCGAACTGCTCCAGCTGTGGGGAGCGACACGTCAGGTGAGACCCCCGCGGCGGCTCCCCGGCCCCTTCCCTCCCTACTGACCCACCCAGAGGGTCTCCACCCCCACATCCCCCCCACCACAGCCCTCCCCCGTGCCCCCACTCACGCTGCCCAGGCCGAAGTCGCTGTGGGGCTGGGCCAGGGGCTGCCCCAGGGCGGCGCCGGGGGCGTACGGGGGGTTGTAGGGGCGCGGGGGCGGCGCGGGGGTCCGCGGCGGGGGCTGGGAGCCCAGCAGCATCCCCGGCTGGCCGTAGGGGTAGGGCGGCAGCCGCTGCTCCGCCGGCAGCTTGCTGGTGTCCAGGGGGACGCCCTGCGGAGACAGTGGAGGGGACGGGGTCAGCGCGGCCCCCCGAGGGTGGGGGGCTCCCCCAGCCCCCCCGGCGCGGGCAGCGGAGCCGGCCCTGAGACCCCCAACTCAGCCACGGCTGCACCCGGACCCCTCTGAGGGGAGGGGGCCTGAAGGGACACGGGGGTCCCCCCCACGGGGGAGTGGGGGCGAGGGGGGCCCTGGGGTGTGGGTGAGATGAGGATGGAAACGAGACGAGAAGTGAAGGGCAGGAGGAGGGGAAAGAGGAGGAGGGCGAGGAGGAGGAGGGTGAAGACAGAGGACAAAGATGAGGTCCAAGACGAGGACGAGGACGGGGAAAAGGAGGAAGAAAAAGAAGACAAAGAGGAGGAACTCGAGAGGAAGAGAAGGAGGAGGAGGAGGGAGGGGAAAGGAGGAAAAGGAGAAGGAGGAGGCCGAGGAAGAGGAGGCGGCGGCGCTGGAGCGTGGGGACAATGCGTACCTGGGTGATGGAGGACAATGTGGGTGACATTGTTGGTGAGAACTGTTTGGGGTGCTGCCGTCTGCAGTCGCCGGCCACGGGCAGGGACAGGGGGCTGAGCGGGACCCGCCGGCGTGGCGAGGTGGCCACGAAGGAGCCCCCCAGCCCCGAGGGCAGGCTGGGGTTGCTGGGCGAGGACTGGAGGGGCTGGCTGCAGGGGGACGTGGGCAGCGAGGGGTTGGAGAGCGAGGAGGACAGGGAGGAAGGCAGGGACTGGTTGGAGAGAGAGGAGGGGATGGAGGAGCTGCTGTGGGAGGACTGGAGCGAGGGGTTGCTGAGGGAGGCCTGGAGCGAGGGGCTGCGCAGGGAGGCCTGGAGGTTGGGATTGCTCAGGGAGGACTGCAGGGACGGGTTACTCAGGGAGCTCTGCAGAGGTGAGGGGAGTCCTGTGGGGACAAAAACAGAGAGCACCGTTACCCCGGCACGGCCCCGAGCCCCGGGACAGCCCGGGCGGGGCTCCCGGGGCACGGAGGGGATGGAGGGGGGGGACGGAGTGACCAAAACGATGGAGACGGACACAGGGACGGACACACACCCCGGGCGGGGGGACAGCGGCGTGAGGGGCACCGGGGCGGGAGATGGGCTCCTCCCAGACCCCTGCGAGACCCCTGACACCGTCAGACCCCAGGGAATGAGAGCCGGGCTCCCCCAGGCCCCCATGGCACCCCAACTGCACTGAACCCCGTAGGGCAACAGGGTGGGAGCTGGGCTCCCCCCCACACCCACAGGAGCCCCAAATCCATCGGACCCCATCCCCACCCCACTCCAGACTGCCGAGGCTCCATCCCAGGGCGGGATTCCTGGAGCTGCCGACTCACAGCCACCCCAGGACAGCTCCTGCCGGGGGCCGGGTCCTTGTGTCCCCGTCTCTGCTGCCCACTGGCCGAGGCTCCCTGTGTCCCCCACACCAGCTCCCAGCTTTGGGGTCCTCTCAGGCCCCCCGCGTGCCCCCGCTGGCTGCAGGGAGGGGGTCCTGGCTCACCTGGGGGGTCGTAGCCCAGCCCGACGCCGCCGGTGCCGCTGATGCCCAGGTGGGTCATGGTGGTGGCCAGGTTGGAGGTGCTGCTGCCCCCGCTCAGGGGCGGGTACGGGGCCTCCTCAGGGTCCAGGGGGGTGGGCAGGGGGGACGGGAAGTGCAGCGTGGTCAGGTCGGGCAGGGACCCCCCCGTGTTGAGGGCCGAGGGCATGAGGGGCACGTTGGCAGGTTGATCCGGGGATGGGAATACGCTGGGGGAGGGGGGAGAGACAGGATCAGGGCAGGAGCGGGGCTGCCTCCCCCAGCAGCCCCTGCCCAGTGTCCCCCAGTGCCCCCCAGTGCCCCCCACCCTGCTCCAGCCCCTCCCCAGCACCCTCCTGCTTCCCAACACCCCCTCCCCAGCAGCCCTTCCCTACCAGCCCCTCCCAGCACTCACTGGATTCCCGGGACCTCGCAGGAGCGCGGCCGGGCCGAGGAGGACGAGAGCTGTGGGATCAAAGAACAGGAGTGAGGCCAGGCCAGGCCACAGGGCTGGGGGACACAGGGGGGACACAGGGGGGACATGGCCACCCACCTTCTTGGCGTCCCAGGGCTTCAGCGAGTGCTTGTTGTCGTCGAAGTTCTCTTCGATGGGAGGCACTTGGAAAAGGAACACTGGGGAGGGGACGGGTGTGGGTCTCAGATTCAAAGAAAGAAATTAAGAGTTTCTAGCCAGGCAAAAGCCTGGATAAAAACTCAATTTCTTTCTTTGACTGAGTCTGAGAGCCACAGACGGTGGGTCAGTGGGAGGAGGGGACGCAGAGGGGTGGCCATCACAGCCCCCCCGGCACAGAGGACACGGCTGGGTGCCACGCTCACCTTTGCTGTCCGAGTCCCCGTCCAGGAAACCTGTGTGGGAGCAGGGGGGTCAGGGGAGCACGGAGGGCAGGGGGCTGCCCTGGGACCCCCCAGAGGGTTTGGGGGCAGCGGGGGGAGCTCACCGGCGCGGCGGCCGGGGGGCGGCCCGGCCTGCGAGGGGCCCAGGTAGGCGTCCTGGGGCGCGGGGTTCATCACGCTCGTGTGCAGCGCCGAGTCGGAATTCGTCCTGGCAACGGGGAGAGCCGCCTGCAGCCGGGCTGGGCCCCGGCCCCCACCCCACTGACAGCCCCCAGCCCCAGCCCCTGCCGTTCCTGTGCCCCCTCCCCACGGGGGTCCCTCTCCCTGCGCGCCCAGAGCGGCTCCGCTCCCGCTCCTCCCATGTGGGGGGACAACGGGACCGCCCTGAGACCCCCCTGGGGACCCTTTAGGGGCTGGGGGCACCCGGGGGGCTCCCAACGAGCTGTTCCAAGGGTGAGGATGGCAGGGAAGGGTTGGGAAGAGGCCGCTGGGACGAGTGACAAAGGGACATTGTTCGGCTGTGGCACAGGGGACCCCTCCAGCGGGGGGCCCCGAGGGGGAGTCGGGGCCACCTCCTCCCCAGGGGCGTCCTGGGGCCTCTCGGGGTCCCCAGGGCCACCTCCTCTGCAGGGGTCCCTAGGAAGGGCTGGAGCCTGGCTTGGGAACAGGGAGAAAACGGAATAAATCCACCCATTACCTGTTGAGAGCCGAGGGCAGCCGGAATAAATGTCCTTTTTCCATGGGGAAATTGTTCCAGGGCATGGTCCTGAGGAGGGAGAAAGTGGGATCAGGGAAGGCATGGGGTGGGGAAGGAGCCAAGGGGGAGGCAGGGAACCCCTCAGCGATCCACGACCCCGTTCCTGGACACGGGAGGGCTGGGAACAGCAGGGGGATGGGATGGGGACAGGGACACGGCTGTCACACCCCACACTGGGACAGAGACACTCCAGGCATGGAGCTGGAGCTCGGACCTGTCCCCTGTCCCTGGGGATTGCCCTCAGCCAGACCCCTCTTCCTGGATGAAATTCCTGAATGAAATTCCTCTTGAAACCCCCACTTTGTGGGACAATCCCAGAATCTGAGAGGCAGGAGCTGCCCCCCAGCCCTCTCCCAGCGCTCCCCTCTGCCTCCATCCCAGCTCCCAGGATCGGTGCCTGTGCCGGAGCCTCTTCCACTCCCAACCCTCGGGGATGGAACAGGATGGGAACGGGCTCCGGGGCTGCAGGGACAGCGGGGAATTACCTCCTCCAGCTGGGCTCAGGCGGAGGCGACAGGTATGTGGGTCCGTAGGGAGAGCTGTCGATGTGGGGGCGCGTTAAGGAGCACACCGGGAGCTCCCGAATCCCGCGGGAAGGGCGGGAGCAGCGGGAGGCAGCGCGGGGCACACGGGACAAAGGATATCTGCCGGACGTAGCGGCGCAGCGGGGACATCATCCGGCGCGGGTCCCGCTGCACGCGCTCCACCAGCCCGTGGTGCCGCGTGCTGCGCGTGGAATCCAGCGGCGACGGGCCCTGCGGGGAGGGGGACGGGAGAGGGGCTCGGCACCGGCTCCGGAGCGTGGGAGGGGGTGAAGGGATTGGGGAACGTCCATCCCAGCCCCAGCCCCGCCGTGGAGTCACCTGGAAGTCGGGAACGCCGGTGCCGATCTGGTTGACGTTGGGCAGGGAGCCGCTGTAGAAGGGCCCCCGGCTGTGGGCCAGACGCAGCTTCTGCGCCTGCAGCTGTGGGGACACGGGGGGGACGGTCATGGGGGGTCACAAACCGCCCCTCACGGCCCCATGGGACACACAGGCTCCTCCTTCCCGCACAGCGTCGCTCCCCACGGCGGGGACGCTCCGGATCCGGCCCCTTCCCGCAGCCACAGCGGGATGGACGGGGGTCAGGATCCCGAGAGGGGATCCCTGCTCCACGCTCCGGGAGCAGAGGCCGGGCCTGGCAGCCCCTGTGTCCCCCCTGTCCCATCCAGGCTCCGGGCTCAGCCCATCCCCACGGATCCAGAGGGATTTTCCACCTCAGCCACGCCAAGGCCGCCCCGGAGATTCCAGCGCCGAGCGGGACTCAAGGCCGGGGACGGAGCGGCAGCAGAGCACGGCGGGAGATAACGGGATCCCAAAAACACCCGGGGGACAGGGAACGGCCCCCACCACCCCTCCAATCCCCCATCCTGACGGAGCAGAGCTCCCCTGATCAAACCCACAGGGAGGAGCATTTTCCTGGGATGAACCCACACAAATCCCCCTTCCCTCAGGAGCTGGGGGGTCCCAAGAGCTGCTGCTCCTCAGTGCCTGGAGAAGTCCCAGGGAAAGAGAAGCTGAAGCCCAAAAAAACAGCTGAGAAACGGGAAACCCCAAATTCCTGAGCGTAAAACCACGGAAATCCAGATCCAGAGGGAAAAACAAGGGAAAGAACCCAAAAAACCAGGAGATTTAGGCAGCAGCTGGCGGGATTAGCGCCCGGAGCTGCGCTGGGGCTTAAGGTCTTGGGATGGAGCACTGAGCTCTGAGCCAGGATCCCTGCGGGAGCTGGAATCCGGGAGCAGCTCCCAAAGAGCCGGGAAAAGCTCCAGGAACCACGGGGCAAAGCTCGGGGGGCTGCGGATCCCACAGGCGGGAGCGGAGCCCGCAGGAACCAGGGATGAGGGAAGGAATCCCCAGAGGAGCCATCCCAGGGAAGGATCAGGGGGTGAATTCCCGGAGGAGAGATTCCAGGCAGGGATCAGGACAGCCCTGCTGCACATTAACCAGCTGTTTGCTCTGCAAACACGGCGGAGGCTTCCCAAAATCCCTGGGGATGGAAGCAGGCAGAGGATCCGGCCCGTTCCCAAACTCTCCAGGGATGCTCCACCCCATTCCTAAACTCTCCAGGAAGGGACAGAAAAGCTCCGGCCCATCCCCGAACTCTCCAGGGATGTCACTGTCACTGTGACATCCCAGATCGCGGGTCCCCGCAGAGCCGGGAGCCACGGGGACCTCCAAGCCAAAAATTCCCGGTTTTTAAAGCTCTGCTGGGTATTCCCTGGATCTTCCCAGGCCCGGAGCTGCCCCCATCCCCTGGAGGGGCCTCTCCGTGTCTCCCGGGATTCCACACTCCACATCCTCGCTCCTCCATCCTGCAGTTTTGCTGGGAAGGACCAAATTCCACCAAACCCCCACAGGTTCCGGGAGGCAATTCCTGAACGCGCTTTTAGGAAAGCACATCTGGAGCGTTCCCGGCCTTCCCGATCCCCCGAGATCCCTCGAGGGAGGCCAGCATTCGCTCTTCCCGGAGCTGCCGAGCGGGATTTATCCCAGATCCCACCCCGGGAGCGGCTCCCTGCCTTGCCCAGGTCCAAACGAGCCCAACCTGAAGCATCTCCGAGGGTCCCGGGGACAGGGACGGAGCCGCAGCTTTGCGGAGGGGACACGGGTGGGATCCCAGCGATCAGGGATCCTCTTCCCACCCCGATCCCGGGAGCTGCGCTTGGAAGCGGCGCCGGCACACGGGACACGCCGGGATCCACCGGAACCCCCTCCCCAAAATCCTCACAGCCCCCTCCGACACCCCCAAACCCTTCAGAGCCCTCCCGGACCCTGCTACCCCCAACCCAAATTCTTCAGAGCACACCTCGCCCCCCCAAACTCCGCCCCAACACCTTCGCAGCCTCCCAAGTGCGCCCTGACCCCCTCCCCAAATCCTTCAGGGCCCCCCCATCCCCTCACGGCCCCCCCAGCCCCCCACACCCTCGCCCCCGCGTCCCCTCACGACCCCCCCACCCAAATCACGGCCCCCGCCAGCTCCTCAAGACCCCCCTCAGCCCCTCACGATTCCCCCGGCCCGCACCCCCTCCGCCCCGGTGCCCCCAGCCCCTCACGGCCCCTCCGCCCCGGCCCCCCCCGCCCCGCGGCGCATCCGGCGCGGCGGCCCGTCCTCACCCGTGTGGAGCAGATCTCCATCATGACCTCCTCGAAGGCCGCGGTCTCTTCCGCCTGCCGCTGCTTCTGCAGTGCGATCTTCTCGCTGAACTTGCGCGGGTTGGACGCACCGGCTCCGGCCGAGGGTCCCGCGCCGGGCCCGGGCCCGGCCCCCGCGCCCGCCGCCGCCATCTTCCCCGCTCCGCCGCTCCGCCGCCGCCGCCGCGCGCGGCACGCCGGGACCTGTAGTTCAGCTGGTAGTGCCAACAGCAGGGTGCGCGGGGTGTCTGGACTACAACTCCCAGCGGTGCGTGCGGGCGCTACGCAGGGAGCGCTGGGAAACGGAGGCGCCGGGTTAAGAGGTGCTAAGCGGTGAGTGAGGTACGGACTACAAATCCCGGAGGGCATCGGGGCGGGAGGGGCGTGGCCGCCGGAGGGGGCGTGGCCTGCGCCCGTGAGGGGAACGGGGCGAAGTGGCGGAGGGGCTCTGAAATGGAGGGGCGGCTCTGGGGTACGGCGGGGCCACCCCCGCCCCGAGCCCGGGAACAGAGCAGACACCCCCACACCCAAAATTAGGGGGAACCAGACCCCCCCAGCCCATATATCCTGGGGGGTGCGCGGGGGACACTGCGACACACACCCCCAGTTCCATCCCACCCGCCCCAGGCAGAGGCAGCACTTCGGGTTCAGTCCTTTATTTGCTTCATCCAACACCCCCAAATCCGGGGGAGTCCGTAAGGGCACTTGTGGTTATGGGGGGGACACTCACCCCCTCCCAGGGTCCTGGGGGGGGGGTCACAGCACCGATCCATTGTGCAGATGGGGAAACTGAGGCACAGCGCTGAGAGGCACTTTGGCACTTCGGAACACGGGGCGCAGGGTGGGACAGGAATTCCCGGAGCGAGAACGGGGGACCCCAGGCGAGCCGGGGTCTCCCCTTGAGAAAGAGGACAGTTTAGAGGGGAAACTGAGGCACAGAGACGGGAGAGGCACTTTGGCACTTTGGAAAGGAGGATGCAGCGGGGGCACATGAATCCCATGGGATTCTCCGAGCCCGGCGTGTGGATCCCAGCCCGGCGCATCTTCATCCCTTGACGAAGAGGATGGCGCTGACCAGCGCGAAGCCGGCGAGGATCAGGATGACCTTGGGGATGCGATTTCGGGGCGCCTCCAGCTCCTGGGGCAGAATCTCCAGGAAGGTGACGAAGAGGAAGGTGCCGGCCGCCAGCCCCTCCAGCACGGCCCGGCACAGGCGCTGCCGCGGCCCCGCGCCCGCCGCCAGCGCCGTGCCCACGCCGACGCCCAGCGGGGACATGAGCGCCAGCAGCACGAGGCACGAGGCCACGGCGGGCGGGCGCAGGCGGCTGCGCAGCAGCTCCAGCGAGAGGCCGAAGGCCACGGCGCCCTTGTGCAGCAGCAGCGCCAGCAGCACGCGCAGCGCGGCCGCGTCGCCCTCGCGCAGCCCCAGCGCCAGCCCCTCCAGCACCGCGTGCAGCGCCAGCGCCAGCGCCAGCGCCGCGGCCCGGAGCGCCCCGGGACCGCCGCCGGCCGCCGGCACCGTGCCCACCGTGCCCACCGGGCCGCCGGGCAGCGCGGCCTGGATGGAGCCGTTGGGCAGCAGCGCCCGCGACTCCTCGGGAGGCTCGGCCAGCTCCCGCTGCGCCAGCGTCACCTGCTCCAGCACCAGCACCAGGAAGAAGCCCATGGCCAGGATGAACTCCGGCAGGGGGAACTGCAGCTGCGGGAAGGGGGGGTCAGTGCCAAGGGGAAGCTGCGGCAGATGAGGATCTTTCCATGCGTCATCGGGAGCACAAGGGGCTCCCGGCGCCGCCGGGGGACAGTGTCATCGTGCCGGGGGAACGTTGTCGCCATTCTGGCTGCTCTGCTGGCAGCGGGCTGGCCCTGCTGTCCCTGTCACTACTGTCCCTCCTCTGCTGCCCCAGCCCCTCTGTCCTTCCCCATCCTCAATGTCCTCCAGCCCCTCTGTCCTTCCCCATCCTCAATGTCCTCAGTGCCCCGTTCTCACTGTCCATCCGTGTCCTTGTCCCTTTCTCACTGTCCATCCCTGTCCTTGTCCCTTTGTCACTGTCCATCCCCACTGTCCATCCCCGTCCTTGTCCCTTTGTCACTGTCCATCCCCGTCCTTGTCCCTTTCTCACCGTCCATCCCCTGTCCCCATTCCCTCCCCTCCAGCCCCTTTCCCAGCAGCCGCAGTTGCTGACCCCGATCCCGGGGACAGGGACACCCATGGGGACGGGGACAGGGACAGGGACAGGTCCCCGGGGTGTCCCGGGGGTCTCACCGTGATGCGCAGCCCCTCCAGCGCCGCAGCGATGCTGTCCAGGTAGTCGGGCAGGAGGTCGAGCAGGAAGGTGCCCATGAAAACGCCGCCCGAGAAGCAGCTCACGAGGCTGAGCACGGGGCTGCGGGGGTCTGGGGGGGAGGAAATTGGGGGGCTGAGACCCCAGAGAGACCCTTCCCCCTCAGCCCTCCCTTGGGGACAGCCCTGAGGTGGGGACAGCCCTGCTCCCAGCCTGCTCCAGACCCTCGGGACCCCCGAGACCCCCAAACTCCATGAGCCCCCGGAATGCTCCAGACACCCACGACCCCCTCCAGCACCTCAGACACTCCCCCGACTCCACAATCCCCCGAGGATCCCCCGAGGATCCCCTGAGACCCCCCGAGGATCCCCCGAGACCCCCCCAGACCCCCCATTCCCGGTACCGGGGGGCTGTCGGAAGCACCAGAGGGGTGCGAGGCCGCAGGCGAGGGGCAGCAGCAGCAGCAGCACCAGCGACCCCAACTTCACGGCCAGCCCGGGCGGGGGCTGCGGGGCCGCCCCGGGGCTCCAGGCCAGCGCGGCCCCGCTCCCGGTGTCCATCGTGCTCCCGGAGCTCAGCGCCCGCCGCCGGGGGAGCTCCGAGCCGCGCTGCGCATCCCCGGGAAGCGGAGCTGCAACGGGACGGGCCGGTCAGAGCCGCCCCCCGGCCCCGGTGACTCACCCGGTGCCGACCCCCCCCCCGCCCGGGGGCCCCGGGACACCGACAGCGCGGCGGGGAGGGACCGGAGCGGGAACAAGGACCGGCACCGGAATCAGGGACCGGGACGGGGAACTCGGGAGCACAGACCGCGTTGGGGGGCAAGGACCGCCACCGGGGACCGCGACGGCAGCGGGGATCGAGGACCGGGACTCGGACCGAGAACCGGGACCAAGGAACGGCACCGAGCGGGATCGGGAGATGAGGGCCGGAATCGGCGTTTCCGGGGATCGGGGTGAGGGAGGGCAGGGCGGGACCGGGACCGGGACCGGGACGGGGACCGGAGCCGCTCCCGCCGCACTCACCGCCCGCCGCATCCCGACCGCGTCCCGGGAACTCCGGGGGGCGGCGCCGCCCCGCCAGCGCGGCCAATAGGGACGCGGAACCGCCGCCGGCGGCGCTGATTGACGCGCGGCGCAGCCAATGGGGAGCGAGCGGAGCCCGCGCGGCCCCGCGGCCCCGGGAGCGCGCACGTGTCCGGGCGGGGCGGGGGAACCCTCCCGGTCCCACCGCGCCGGTACCGGCGGGATCGCCCCGTTCCTGCCCTCCCGGAACCCGTTACCGGGGGCATCCCCCCGGTTCCTCCGCCCCGAACTCCGTTACCGGGACTGAGGGTGGCAGCGGCTCCGGTCCAGAGCCACCCGCGACCGCCGCGGAGCCCCCCCCAGGCCCGGCCCCGTTCCCGGTTCCCCCGCGAGACCCTCCGGGACGCGGTACCGGGCCAGCCGCACCCCCCGCTGGCCCCGGTGCCCGGTAGGGCGGCGGAGCCCCGCTGGGGAGGGATGATCGCGGCCCTTCCCGGCACGGGGCGGGACTTGGCTGGATTCCCCGGGATCCCGGAGATCCTGGTGCTCAGCCCGGCACCGGGCGGAGGCGGCGGCACCACCGGGAACCGGGGAACCCCGAGGAGGGGGCGCGGGGGGTTCATTCCCGGGCGTCGGGGCAGGAGTGATCCCGCGGGGGGGTCCGCCGGGAACCCCAATGGAGGCACCGGAGCTCCCGGAGCTCCCGGAGCCGGACGGGCTCTTCCCGGATCCCCCCTCGCTCCCGGTGCCGGTACTGGGCTTCCAGACCTTGACGCTCCCGG
Organism: Taeniopygia guttata; assembly: GCF_003957565.2. Lineage (NCBI taxonomy): Eukaryota > Metazoa > Chordata > Aves > Passeriformes > Estrildidae > Taeniopygia > Taeniopygia guttata. The sequence continues at coordinate 2,095,487 of NC_044237.2, read as the reverse complement.
AGGATGATGTGAGTGGGGCCGGGAGGGGCGCGGGTGGGCAGGACCCCCACGGGGACACCGGGATGTCCCGGGGATCCCGTCACGCGTCCCGGTATCCCCGCAGGGCAGCGGAGCCGAGGAGCTGCTGGGGCTGACGGTGAACCCCGACATCGCCTGCGGGCTCGGCAGCAGCCCGGAGCGCCCCCGGCCCGCCGGGCCGCCCCCGGTGCTGCTGGAGGTGGTGTGTGACCTCAGCACGGCCCTGGACCCCTCGCTGTTCCCGGGCATCCCGCTGGCCCCGAGCCCCGAGCCCCGGCCCACGGTGAGTCCCGCACCCCCGGTTCACCCCGGATTCCCCGGTTCACCCCGGACCCCTCCCCAGTTCATCCCCAGCCCCTCCCAGTTCACACCTGGACCCTCCCAGTTCACACCTGGACCCTCCCAGTTCACCCCAGCCCTCCCAGTTCACTCCCAGACCCCCCCAGTTCACTCCCAGACCCTCCCAGTTCACCCCAGACCCCCCCAGTTCACCCCAGACCCCCCCAGTTCACTCCCAGACCCCCCCAGTTTACCCCAGCCCCTCCCAGTTCACCCCAGACCCCCCCAGTTCACTCCCAGACCCCCCCAGTTCACTCCCAGACACTCCCAGTTCACTCCCAGACCCCTCCAGTTCACTCCCAGACCCTCCCAGTTCACTCCCAGACCCTCCCAGTTCACTCCCAGACCCCTCCAGTTCACTCCCAGACCCCCCCAGTTCACTCCCAGACCCTCCCAGTTCACTCCCAGACCCCTCCAGTTCACTCCCAGACCCTCCCAGTTCACCCCAGTCCGTCCCTGTCCTGCAGCTGCGGCTGACGGAGGAGGAGAAGCGGCTGCTGGCGCAGGAGGGGGTGACCCTGCCCGGGGCGCTGCCCCTCACCCAGGTGTGTGCGGGGGCTCGGGGGGCACGGGGGGCCCGGGGGGCGGCAGGAGTGACCCCCGCGTGCCCCAGGCCGAGGAGCGGCTCCTGAAGAAGGTGCGGAGAAAGATCCGGAACAAGCAGTCGGCGCAGGACAGCCGGCGGAGGAAGAAGGAATACCTGGACGAGCTGGAGAGCAGGTGGGGCCGGTGTTCCCGTTATCCTGGCGTTCATTCCCGTTATCCCGGCGTTCATTCCCGTTATCCCGGGTGTGTCCCCCTCCCAGTCACTGTCCCCGTCTCTGTCCGGGCAGGGCGGCCGCGTGCTCGGCGCTGAACCAGGAGCTGCGGAAAAAAGTCCAGGAGCTGGAGATGAGTAACGGGTGGGCACGGGATGGGCACGGGATGGGCACGGGATGGGCACGGGATGGGCACGGGATGGGCACGGGATGGGCACGGGATGGGAAGGGGCACCAGGAGGGGCACGGAGCTCACCCCCATTCCCGCAGGTCTCTCCTGCGGCAGCTCCAGGCGCTCATCAAGGAAACGTCCACCAAGCCCGCGCAGACCGGCACCTGTGTCCTGGTACGGCCCCTCCAGGACCCTCCCGGGACCCTCCCGGGTGCCCTGGCCCCGCTCTGGGGCTCATGGCTCCCATCCCTCCCCCAGATCCTGCTCCCATCCCTCCCCAGATCCTGCTCCTGTTCCTGGGCTGATCCTGCTCCTGTCCCTCCCCAGATCCTGCTCCTGTCCCTGGGGCTGATCCTGCTCCCGTCCCTGGGGCTGATCCTGCTCCCGTCCCTGGGGCTGATCCTGCTCCCATCCCTCCCCAGATCCTGCTCCTGTTCCTGGGGCTGATCCTGCTCCCGTCCCTCCCCAGATCCTGCTCCTGTCCCTGGGCTGATCCTGCTCCCATCCCTCCCCAGATCCTGCTCCTGTCCCTGGGGCTGATCCTGCTCCTATCCCTCCCCAGATCCTGCTCCTGTTCCTGGGGCTGATCCTGCTCCCATCCCTCCCCAGATCCTGCTCCCATCCCTGGGGCTGATCCTGCTCCTGTCCCTGGGGCTGATCCTGCTCCCATCCCTGGGGCTGATCCTGCTCCCATCCCTGGGGCTGATCCTGCTCCTGTTCCTGGGGCTGATCCTGCTCCCATCCCTCCCCAGATCCTGCTCCTGTTCCTGTGGCTGATCCTGCTCCCATCCCTCCCCAGATCCTGCTCCTGTTCCTGGGGCTGATCCTGCTCCCATCCCTCCCCAGATCCTGCTCCTGTTCCTGGGGCTGATCCTGCTCCCCAGCTCCAGCCCGTTCCCCCGGAGCAGCAGCCGGGATGGCCTCGGACCCACCGGAGGTACCGGGAGCACCGGGAGGGGGTGGGGACAGCCCCGGCCTGTCCCTGCTCCCACCCATCCCAGCCCTGCTCCCGCAGGGATCTCCAGGAACATCCTGACCCTGGCGCGGCAGGAGCCGGCAGCGGCCGGAGAATCCCCGTTCCCATTCCCGTGGTGGATGTCGGGGACGGAGCCGGGATCCCGTGTGGAGGACAGAGCCCGGGCAGCGCCTGGGGATGGGATTCCCACCCCCCAGGGGGATCCAGGCTCCAATTCCTCCCGGCAGGACACGGGGACAGGGACATGGGGACACGGGGAGGAGATGTGACCAGGAGGCCTCAGGACGGGGAACGCTCCAGAATAAACCCACACTCTGTTTGCACCCCATGGAATGCCGGGGGGTCGGGAATGGGGGAACCCCCCAAAAGGCAAACATTCCAGTGCTGCTGCAGCCACACGGATCAGGATTTATTCCACATCCCACTCTGGGCTGGGGATTCTCTGCATGCTCCTGGGGTAGATCCCACGCTGGAGGCAGCAGGGATCCCCCAGCAAACAAACACAGCATCACCCCGGGAACCACGACCAGGATTTATTCCATACCCCTCTCCTGGGGCAGATCCCAGTGCTGGGGGGACGGGGATCCCCCAAAAGGAAGGAGCCCAGCGTCACTCGGAGCAGTGACCAGGATTTACCCCACATCCCGCTGCGGGGATCCCCGGGACGCTCTCCCCAGGCGGATCCCAGCAGCGCTCCCGGGCAGCGAGGCAGAGCTGCTCCTCCTCTCTCCCGGAATTCCCGGTTCCCGCTAAATGGACTCGATCTGCTTGCGGACCTTCTCCAGCGCCCGCCGGTCCAGCACGCGCTGCCGCAGCACCACGAGCGCCGCCGCCGCCGCCGCCACCGCCAGAGCCGAGCCCACGAAGCGCCAGAAGCGCTGCGCCTCCAGCGCGGCCGAGCGGCAGCTGCGGGACGCCCGGTCACCGGGAATTCCGGCCACATATCCCGGGAATTCTGGCCATATCCCCCGGGAATTCCCGGCCCCGACTGAATTCCCAGCCCTGATCCCACAGAGCTCCCAAGCCCCAATCTGCCAGGATTTCCCAGCCCCGATCCCACAGCAATTCCCAGCCCCGATCCCACAGCAATTCCCAAACCCCATCCCACAGAAGTTCCCAAACCCCATCCCACAGGAGTTCCCAGCTCTGATCCCCCTGGAATTCCCAGTCCTGATCCCCTGGGAGTGACCAGCCCCAATCCCCCAGGAATTCCCAATCCCAGAGGACTTCCCAGACTTGATGCCCCAAGAATTCCCGGCCACAATCCCCCAGGAATTCCCAGTCCCAATGCCCTGGGAGTTCCCAGTCCCAATCCCAGAGGAATTCCCGGCCCTGATCCCACAGGAGTTCCCAGCCCCGATCCCCCGGGAATTCCCAGTCCCAATCCTACAGGAATTCCCGGTCTCAATCCCAGAGGAGTTCCCGGCCCCACCTCTTGTACTCATCCCGGTGGGACGAGGCGCAGTTGATCTTCTCGATGAAGCCGGTGGGGCCGCAGGCCGGGATCGTCTTCTGCCAACCGGGGAACGGAGCGCTCGGTCGGGGAGAGACCCCCGGGCCAGGGGGGACCCCAACCCCCGCGGCCGCCCCGGGGACCCGCACTCACCATCTCGAAGCCGGAGCACCGCGTGCACTCCTGGGCAACCACGAACTGCTCCACTCGCCAGCACGGCGTGGCCACCGCGGGGCTCGCTGCGGGGAGGGAGATCGCCTTACCGGAGAGCCGGCGGGGAGCGCCCCGGTACCGGGCAGAGCCGCACACCCGGACCGAGACCCCACTACCGGACAGACCCCTCCGGCTGAGCCTCCCAGACACGGTTCTACCCCGGTACGAGCCCCCCGGGAGCGATCCGAGCCCTCGGGACCGGTCCGAGCCCCTCACACCCCGGTCCGAACGTCGGGACCCGACCGAACCCCCCGGGACCGGACCGAGCCCCCCAGACCGTCCCAGACGCCGGCCCGGCCCTGCTCACCGGGCCGCTTCTCGCTCGCCGCCGCCGCCGCCGCCGCCGCCGGGCTGTGGGCACACAGGCGCTGCCATGAGGGCCCGCACCGGGCCCGCCCCTCACACCCCCCGGTCTCCCCCGGTCCCCGCTCACCGCAGCCCGCCCGGCATCGCGCTCAGCACCGCCAGCAGCACCGTGAGGCCGCCGGGCCCCATCGGGGCGCCGGGATCCGCCGGAAAGCCCCGGGAGCCCCCGGGATCCTCCGGGAACCACCGGGAACTACCGGGCCCGGCCCCGCCGCCACCGCGGCGCGGCCATGTTGGAGGTGCCGGGAGAGGGGCGGGGCCTGGCGGGGGCGCCGGGCTCAGCCAATGGGAGCGAGGGGCGTGGCTCGAGGGACATAAAGGGGCGTGGCTTGTCCATAACCGGGCGGTTCGGTTTAATGAGGGGCGGGGATATGCACGAGAGGGGCGTGGCTTTAGTGGTGGGCGTGGCTTGGGCGCGGCCTCGCCGCCGCTCGTCCCGGTCCCGGTCCCGGTCCCGGTCCCGGTCCCGGTCCCGACTCCGATCCCGGTCCCGGTCTCGATTGCGATCCCAGTCCCCGTCCCGATCCCGGTCCCAATCACAATGCCCATCTCAGTCCCAGTCCCAGTCCCAGTCCCGGTCCCGCTATCGATTGCGATCCCGGTCCCAATCGCAATCCCCATCCCAGTCCCGGTCCCGATCCCGACTCCAATCCCGATCCCGATCACGACTCTGATCCCGGTTTCGATTGCAATCCCGGTCCCGATCGCAATCCCCATCCCGGTCCCAACTCCGATCCCGGTCCCGGTCCCGGTCCCGGTCCTGATCGCAATCCCTATCCCAGCCCCGGTCCCGATCCCGGTCCCAATCACAATGTCCATCTCAGTCTCAGTCCCAGTCCCGGTCCCGGTCCCGGTCCCAGTCACAATTCCCATCCCGGTCCCGGTCCCGGTCCCGACCCCGTTCCATCCCCTGCCAACCCCCGTCACACAGACTCCAGAGCCGGGACAAGGCACAGCGGGGCTTTATGGCACAAGGAGAGAGGGGGGCAGCCCCAAATCCCCCCGAACTCCCCCCCAGATCCCTCGGGAGAGGCGCCTGCGCTGCCCCGGGGGTCCCGGGGAGCTCCCGAGCCCCTACCCCAGGGAGCATCTCCCGCCGGCCTTCCAGGGGGTCCCGGGCTCCAGCGGGGCCCTGCTGCTGCTGCCGGGGGGCTGCGAACAGAGGGGGGGTCAGGGGGGCGCGGGGGGTCCCCGGCCTGGCCCCCACCCCCCCAAATCCCGGCCCCACTCACGCCTTTCCGGAAGGATTTGTGCAGGATGTCCCGAGCCAGCGTGCGGAAGGCCTGGGGGCACAGGGGCTGCTCAAGTCGGGGGCAGTGCCCGGGGACCCCCGGGAGGAGGGAGGGACCCCCTGTCCCGCCAAATTGGGGGTGCAGCCCCCCCGGCCCGGGACCCCCCTCACCTCCTCCACGTTCTCGCTGGACTTTGCGCTGGTCTCGAAGAAGCGAATCCCGTGTTCCTTCGCCAGCTGAGCGACCACGACCCCCCTGTGATCCCCACGCAGCCCCTCCAGCCCCCTGCGACCCCCCCAAATCCCACTAAACCCTCCTGTGATCCCCCCCAAATCCCACTAACTCCCCCCAACCCGCCTGTGACCCCCCTTCCCATAGAGCCCCTCCAGAGTGTTCCCAGAGCCCCCCAGCCCCACAGCCACCCCCAGACCCTCCCGCCCCACGGAGCCCCCCGAGTCCCAGCCCCACGGACCCCCCAGATCCCCCCGAGCCCCTGCCCACCTTCTCGGCCGCCTCCCGCTGCACTTTCCGCCTCCCCTCCATGTCGCACTTGTTGCCCAGGAGGAGCCGCTCGACCCCGGCCGAGGCGTTCTGGGGAGGGGGGAGAGGGAAGAAAAACACGGGCAGGACCCTCGCGACCCCCCCCACCCCCCACGCGACCCCCGGAGTCCCCCCACCCACCTCCTTGATGCTTTTCATCCAGTTCTGGATGTTCTCGAAGGATTTCTCGTCCGTGATGTCGTACACCAGCACGATGCCCTGGGGGGATCGGGGGTCAGGGGGGGTCGGGACCCCTTGCCCGCGGTTTTGGGGTGGGGTCCTCGCCCCTGGAGCCCCCCCCGGGCTGCAGCCCCCTGCCCGTACCACGGCTCCGCGGTAATAGGCCGTGGTGATGGTTTTGAAGCGCTCCTGTCCCGCCGTGTCCCTGCGGAAACGGGGCGGTTTGGGGGATTTTGGGGGAAATTCGGGGGTCTCTCCCACGCCCCCCTCCCCAACCAACTCACCAGACCTGCAGCTTGATCTTCTTCCCATCGATGTCCACAGTGCGGATCTTGAAGTCGATCCCTGGGGAAAGGGAGAGAGGCACTGGGAGTGGAGGAGCAGAACCGCTCCCAGTGCTCCCAGTTCCCCCAGTATCCCCAGTTCTCCCAGTGCCCCCAGTGCCCTCCCAGTGCTCCCAGTGCTCCCAGTGCCCTCCCAGTGCTCCCAGTGCCGGCATTCCGGCTCCCAGTAACCATCTGGCTCCCCGGGAAAGGAAAGGGCCAAAATCCGGGAGGGGAATCCCGGAGCATTCCGGGCTGAAGGTTCCTGGCAAGAACCGGGGTCCCGGTGGGGGCTCTGGTCGGTCCCGGGATGGGGGTCCCGGTGGGTCCCAGGGTGGGAATCCCAGCGTGGGGGTCCCGGACACTCCCGGTGGGTCCCGTTGGGAGGTCCCGGTGAATCCCGGAGGTTCCCAGCTGGGGAGGGTCTCGGGGGGGAAGGGGGTCTCAGGTTGGGGGGGTCCCGGACAATCCCGGTCGGTCCCGGTTTGAGGGGTCCCGGTGAATCCCGGTGGGTCCCTGTTTGGGGGATCCCGGAGGAGTCCCAGGATGCGAATCCCAGTGCGGGGGTCCCGGACAATCCCGGTCAGTCCCGGTTTGGGGGTTCCCGGTGAATCCCGGAGGCTCCCAGCTGGGGAGGGTCCTGGACAATCCCGGTGGGTCCCGGTTTGGGGAGTGAGTCCCGGTTTGGGGGTTCCCGGTGAATCCCGGTGGGTCCCGGTTTGGGGAGTCCCGGTTTGGGGGGTCCCGGTGAATCCCGGTGGGTCCCGGTTTGGGGAGTCCGGGTTTGGGGAGTCCCGGTTTGGGGGGTCCCACTGACCGATGGTGGAGATGTAGGTGCTGCTGAAGTTGTCCTCGGCGAAGCGGATGACGAGGCACGTCTTGCCCACGCCGCTGTCCCCGATCAGCAGCAGCTTGAAGAGGTGGTCGTAGGCCTTGGCCATGGCCCCGCCACCGCCCGCCGCCACCGGGACCGGCACCGGGACCGGGACCGGACCGGCCCCCCCGGGCGGGGCCTGGCTGCGGCCCCGCCCCCCGCCGTGACGCCACGCCCCGGTGACGTCACCCCATGGCAGCCTGACGTCACGAACGAGCGGTGCCACCCCCAAAATGGCGCGAGCGGCAGCTCAGGCGGCCTTCCCAAGATGGCGGCAACAGCGGGACCTTCCCACAATGACGGAAACACAAACCGCCATGAGGCCCCTTCCTAAATTCCAACAGCTGAGGCCACCGCCCCACATGGCCGCAATGAGAGGCGCCGTCCCCAAGTGACAAAACTTTAATCACAGTCCCAAACGCGGTCAGTGAGCGACCCTCCCAACATGGCGTCCCCAGCGCGCCGCAGTGCCACCCGGCCCTGCCCCTGTTCCGGCGGAAATGGCGGCGCGGGGCTGAGCCCGTCCCTTTCCGGCCCCTCACGCCGCCGCCGCCATGCCCGTGAGTGCGGCCCGAGCCCGCCCGGGCGCCGCCGCCCCCGCGGCACCGCGGCTCCGCGCCCGGCGGGGCCGGCCAGGGGCGGGAGGGCGCGGGGGAGGCGCGGGGAGCGCGGCGGGGCCGGGGCGGCGCGGGGCGCTGCGGGCGGGCGGCGGCGGGCGGCCGCGCCAAGATGGCGGCAGCGGCGTGAGGGGAGTGGGGGGGCAGCGGGAGCGGTGTCCCGGGACTGACCCGCGGCGTGTCCCCGCAGCTCGCCAAGGACCTGCTGCACCCGTCCCCCGAGGAGGAGAAGCGCAAGCACAAGAAGAAGCGGCTGGTGCAGAGCCCCAACTCCTACTTCATGGACGTCAAGTGCCCCGGTGGGCACCCAGGGCCTCCCCGTGTCCCTCCGTGTGTCCCGCTGTTGGCCCCGCTCTCTTAACGCCATTCCTCGTGTCCCGTGGCCTTTCCACGCGTTTATTTCCCCGTGTTCTGACGTCTCTCCGTGTCTTCCCTCCATGTGCCCTGCGCTGTCTCAGGGTCCCCTTTGTGTCCCCTTGTCGCACCCCCTCCCCACGTGTCGTGGCGTCCCTGCGGGTCCCCCCACGCGTGTCCCCCCGCTGACTCCGCTGTCCCCGCAGGCTGCTACAAGATCACCACGGTGTTCAGCCATGCCCAGACCGTGGTGCTCTGCGTGGGCTGCTCCACGGTGCTGTGCCAGCCCACGGGGGGCAAGGCACGGCTCACCGAGGGTGGGTATCCCGGGGGCGTTGGGAGTCCCAGGAGATGGGGGGCTGCTCCATGGGGAGGGCTTTGGGGGGCTCTGGGAATCTTTGGGGTGGGGGCACAGGGTGTGGGGAGCCCACTGGAGACCCTCATGAGGGGCTGGTTCTTCTTGGGGGTGGGGGGATTTGGGATCCCAGGGGGTGCTGGTTCCCCCCTCAGTAGAGTTTGGAATTCTGGCTGTTTTGGGAGCCTCCAGCAGCAAAATTCCCCCAAAATTTGGGTTGGGAGACGTGGGATTCCCATTCCCAGACCCTGCAGCATTCCCAGGATTTGTGTGTCCCCCCAGGCTGCTCGTTCCGGCGGAAGCAGCACTGAGCCAGCTGGGATGCCACGGAGACAGACGGAATTCCGCCCAGTCCCTGTAGCCCCCTCCGCTTCCCACCAATAAATTTTGGATAAAACACCCAGAATGGGTCGGTTGTGGTTCTTGGCTGCAGGGTTTGGGGGCGTGGGGAGGGAATTCCTTCCCTGGGAGGGTTGAGGGATCCACGAGCCGGTGGTGCCACCACCACCACCCTGGGTGGGACAAATCTCCCTGTCCTTCTGGAGACCCCTGGGATGCTCCAGCTGGGAATTCCACGTGAATAAACCTTTTCTGTCTGTGGTTTAACTGGGAGAACTGGGAATATCTGCGCTCTGATCCTAACGTGGATCCTGTTCCCACCCCGGTTTTCCCATCTGGAATGGAAAAACCGGGATGTTTTGCCCAGATCTGGGGTGAAGTGGGGGGCTCAGCTCTCCCCATTCCCACCCGGAGCTCCCAAAATCCATCCCCAGGCTCTGGTGGGAGCCTCTCCCGGGATTTTGGGGCCGCTGGAAGGACGAGCCCCGTCCCTGCCCGGCTGCTTTCGGAGGCTCCAGCCCCACTGGCCCCTCGGATTTAAAGCGAAATCGAAATCGGGGTTTCGGTTCCTCGCTCCCTCATTTCCTGGTTCGTGATTTCTGCCCGCGGCGCCGCTGCCAGGTGCCCCAAATCCCGGAATTCCTGCCCGGGAAGGCTCCGGATCCCCGCCCCGATCCCCCTGCCCGGCCCCGCTGGAGCTCGGGGTCACCCCGGGGCCCTTCTGGAGGTAATTTGGGAGCCTGGGATGTTGAATCCCCGCCCCAGGAGCACTTTGAGGAAGTAAAACTCCGGGACAAGCGGATTTATGGGGGATTTGGGGTCTGTTTTATCCCGAGGCTCTGCCTGGATTGTGGGATTGTTGCTCCTGGGGGGCGGCTGTTGGATAAAACCAGGGAATTCGGGGATTTTTGGGCGTGGATTTGTCCCAGAGGTGCTGGGGTGGCTCAGATGTGTCCCGGCCTGTTCCACGGACACGGACACGGGGCTGGCTCCCGGATTCTCCCTGCAGGGAATTTTGGGGTGCGTGTCCGGGCGGGCCGGTGGCATCACCAGGTCACCCAGGTGTTGCCACCTCCCTGCCCAGACCGGATTTGTCACCGAGGGGTCAATCCCGGCTCCAAATCCCGGGATGGAGCCACTGGCCCCCGTCACCCTCCTGGCCCTGCTGGTGCTGGCACTGGGACACCCCGACCCCGCGCTGGACCGGCACTGGGAGCTCTGGAAAAAATCCTACGGGAAGGAATATCAGCCCCAGGTGGGAATGGCACGGGGAGGGAGCTGGGGATGTGCCAGAGGTGCCCTGGGAATATCCCAGGATTTTCCGGGGGCTCTCCTGGTGGGGTAACCACCGGTTGAAAAAGATCTGAAGGCGCTTCCACAAGGGATGACCCAGTTTGGGCTCCCAGCAGCCTTTACTGGGATGAACTGGGGCGGGATGGCTCCGGAGGGGCCGGCCCGGCTCTCACGGGCCCCTCTGGAATTCCAGGAGGATTCTCTCCGCCGCCTGACGTGGGAGAAGAACCTGTGGCTGGTGACACTGCACAACCTGGAGCACTCGCTGGGGCTCCGCTCCTACACGCTGCGCATGAACCACCTGGGGGACATGGTGGGTGCTGGTTCAGCCCCCCGGAATCGCCCCGGAGGGCGGCTGAACCGGGAGTTTGGTGGGTCCGGGGCGGGGAAACTCCTGATATCCCCCTCAGCCCATCCCAGTGGGATCCAGGGACCGGCTGCTCTGGAATTCTGTGAGGAAAGGACTCCTTGGGGTGGGATTCGGGGCACACGGGAGCTGGGGTGCTTGTTTGGGATGTTTATGGGTCATCCCTCTTCTGTATGCCAAATTTGGGGGGGGTTATGACCCAGCTTCCAGGGATTTGGGGAGCTGGAGCTGAGCTTTTCATTTTCTGATAAAAACCTGGAAATTAGGTGGAAAAACAAGGAGTTGAGGATCCCCCACAGCCAATTCCACCTCAGAATTCCCCCGCTGCCTTCAGGTGGGGCTCACAGGGAGCAGGAATCACCCTCTGGGATTTTCCTTCCCACCAGACCAGCGAGGAGGTGGCGGCTTCGCTGACGAGGCTCCAGACCCGTCCTCGTCCCCGCCGGAATTCTGCATTCCCAGCCCAATTCCGGCCGGTCGGGGACATCCCAGAGGCGCTGGACTGGCGGGACAAGGGCTGCGTGACCGAGGTGAAGAACCAGGTGAGCCTCACCCCGGGAGCCTCCCGGGAGCTCCCCGGGGCAGCTCCTGAGCCCCTCCCGGCTCCTTCCCAGGGCGCCTGCGGATCCTGCTGGGCCTTCAGCGCCGTGGGAGCGCTGGAAGCGCAGGTGAAGCTGAAAACCGGGAATTTGGTGTCCCTGAGCGCCCAGAACTTGGTGGATTGCTCCGGGATGTACGGGAACAAGGGCTGTGCCGGGGGGTTCATGACGGAGGCGTTCCAGTACATCATCGACAACGGCGGCATCGAGTCCGAGGAGTCCTACCCCTACACGGCTCAGGTGGGCCTGGGAAGCGCTTGGGAAAACTCTTTCCCAGGAAAAAAACACATGGAAACACCGCCCTGTTCCTGCTTTCCTTCCTCCTCTCCCATCCAATTCCCCCTGCCCCGGTTTCCTGGTGGCACCTCAGGATCCAAACCCATCTCAGGAACTTTGGGATTATTTGGAGGGGAGTGACTGGACCAGGAGCTGGAATTCCTACCTGGTTATTTCACCATTTCTTAGGCAACGAGCTGGAGGGGAGGGAGGAATGGGTCAGGAGCCTCCTGAAAACACGATCCCGGGAAATGGGTCACAGCAACAACAGCTCAGTCCAAGAAAAAGTGGGATTTAACTCTCCAAACGTGGAGCTGCAGAGGGAAAAGCTGCTGTTCCTGGGGTCCAGAGGGAATGAGAAGCATCTGTGGATAGGGAGGGTGAGGATGGAGACTCCAGGGAAGAGGAGGATGAGGATGGAGGCTTGTGCTGGATTAGTTGGGATTGGGAAGGGGAACCAGCCCCAGGATGGAGTTGGAGTGATGTTTTTGAGGAAAAAGGGTGGAGAAACCTGTGGGAACAAACAAAGCCAAGGACAGGGAAGGCAGGGCTGGAGGGGCTTGGACAGAGCTCCGGGGTCTGGGAACGCTCCTGGATCTCATCAGCTCATTCCCATTTCCCAGCTGGTTCCTGTTTCTTGGCTTATTTCCATTTCCCAGCTTGTTCCACTCCTGGCTGATTCCCATTTCCCCGTTCATTCCTGTTTCCCCTTTTGTTCCCATTTCCCAGCTCATTCCCATTTCCCATTTTGTTCCCGTTTCCTGGCACATTCCCATTTCCTGGCTCGTTCCCATTTCCCAGTTCATTCCCATTTCCCGGTTCATTCCTGTTTCCTGTCTCATTCCCATTTCCTGGTTCATTCTCGTTTCCTGTCTCGTTCCCGTTTCCCGGCTCATTCCTGTTTCCCATTTTGTTCCCATTTCCCAGTTCATTCCCATTTTCTGGCTCAATCCTGTTTCCCATTTTGTTCCCGTTTCCCAGTTCATTCCCGTTTCCCGGTTCATTCCCGTTTCCTGTCTCATTCCCATTTCCCGGTCCGTTCCCATTTCCCGGTCCATTCCCATTTCCCGTTCCGTTCCCATTTCCCGGTCCGTTCCCGTTTCCCGGTTCATTCCCATTTCCCGGTCCGTTCCCGTTTCCTGTCTCGTTCCCGTTTCCCGGTTCATTCCCGTTTCCCGGTTCATTCCCATTTCCCGGTCCGTTCCCGTTTCCTGGTTCATTCCCGTTTCCTGTCTCGTTCCCATTTCCCGGTCCGTTCCCGTTTCCCGGCAGAACGGGACGTGCCACTACAACGCCTCGGCCCGCGCCGCCTCCTGCTCCCGGTTCCTGGAGCTGCCCGAGGGCGACGAGGCCGCGCTCCGGGACGCCGTGGCCACCGTGGGCCCCGTGGCCGTGGCCATCGACGCCACCCGGCCCAGCTTCTTCCTGTACCACTCCGGTGAGGCTCCGGTGAGGGTGGGATTCGGGAATTTGGGGGTTCATTCCTGGAGGGAGGCTGGGATCGACTGGAATTCCCGTTTTTCTCCCTCCCCAGGGGTGTTCGACGACCCCCAGTGCTCGCAGGAGGTGAACCACGGGGTGCTGGTGGTGGGATACGGCTCCCTGGAAAATAAGGAATACTGGCTGGTGAAGAACAGGTAAAGCCTGGGCATCCCCAGGGAATTCTGGAACATTCCTGGCTGGAGGAGACCCACAAGGATCAGAGTCCAATTCCCACCTCTGGGCACCCCCAAATTCCCACCTTGTCCCTCAGGGCCTTGTCCAGGTGGGTTGGAAGGATGATCCACAAGGTCCATTCCAACCCAACCCACTCCAAAATTCCATGATTTTCTGTTTGGAGCTGCCCAAATCCGTGTGGATGTGACACTTGGGGACACGGTCCCGTGGTGGCTTTGGCAGCCTCGGGGGGGACGGTTGGATTTTGTGATTTCCGAGGGCTTTCCGTGAATCCCGGGATTCCGGCGCCTTCTCCTTTCCAAACGAGTGTTTCCCTGTTCCCAAAGCTGGGGCGTGCACTTCGGAGACGCGGGGTACATCCGCACGGCCCGCAACGCCTCCAACCTCTGCGGCATCGCCAGCTACGCCTCCTACCCGCTGATCTAGCCACAAACACCGTCCCCAGCCCCGGATTTCCATGGATCCCCTCCCAGCAGGGATCCCTCCTCCTCCGGCACCGCTCCCCAGCGCCGTGGGCCGGTCGGATCCGTGGGCTGGGAGGGATCCTGGCCCTGGGAAGGGGGAATGCCGCTGACAGGCATCCAGGGGATGCTTTTTGGGGAGGGGAAATTTGGGGGTTTGGGAGTAGAATGGCGATTCCTGCAGGGATTGGACATAGGGATCAGGTACTGGGATCGCAGGGATCGTTGGGATCAGGTACTGGGATCGCAGGGATCACAGGGATTGGATACTGGGATCACTGGGGACCGCCAGGATCATTGGGATCAGGTGCCAGGACCACAGGGATCATTGGGATTTGGTACCAGGATCACAGGGATCATTGGGATCACAGGGGTCACTGGGAACATTTAGATTGGGTACTGGGATCACTGGGATCGCTGGGATCATTGGGATCACAGGGACCACAGGGATCATTTGGATCAGGTACTGGGATTACTGGGGTCACTGGGATCATTGGGATCATTGGGATCACAGGGACCACAGGAATCATTGGGATCAGGTACTGGGATCACTGGGATCACTGGGATCATTGAGATCATTGGGATCAGGTACTAGGATCATTGGGATCGGGTACTGGGATCACTGGGATCATTTGGATCATTGGGATCACCGGGACCACAGGAATCATTGGGATCAGGTACTGGGATCATTTGGATCAGGTACTGGGATCACTGGGATCAGGTACTGGGATCATTGGGATCATTGGGATCACAGGGACCACAGGAATCACTGGGATCAGGTACTGGGATCATTGGGATTGGGTACTGGGATCACTGGGATCGTGGTTTCCTCCCTCCGGAGCCGCTGCGATGCCGGACATGGATTTCCCTCCGTGTGACGCTGCGGGAATTGCGGATATTCCACGGCAAATAAAAATTGCATTTTGCTGCCTCCAAATTCCAACATTTGGACGTGAATGTTTGGAGATAATCCCCCCCCCAAAAAAACTCCAATATTTGGTGTCTCCGGTCAGCCCACAGCCAAGAATTCCGTGTTGGTGGCTGGAGATCCCGAGGGAACAGTGTCCCTTTGTCCCGGGGCTGGAATTCCTCACCCCCGGCTCCCGCCCCTCGAGGTGCCGGGAGGGTCGGAGTACCGGGATCTCCTCACCGGGATGAGGGGTAAGGATGATCCCGCCGGGATCCGGCTCCTGCTGCCACTCCCATGGGATTTAGAGCTGGAAAAAGGGCGAGGGTGGCTCATTCCCAGCAGCGGGATTGGCCTTTAGGGCGGTTTTGTTGGGAAAAGGAGTTGGCCCGGTTGTATCCCAAATCCCGGCGCCAGGAATGTTGTTGGTCCCGGATTTCGGGAGGTGGAGCTGTGGGATGGGGCAGGATGAGACCCCCCGAGGGCGCCCTGGGGAGGAGGAGCCAATTCCCGAATCGCCTCGGAAATCATGGAATGATTCAGGCTGGAAAAGAGCTCGGAGGTCACTGACTCCACCTGGAATATTTCTGGCGTTTTGGGGTCACGGCTCCTTGGAAGGAGTTTTTGTCCTGCCGTGGAATCGCGGCTTGGCTTGGCAAGGACCCAAAGGCCCCATTCCCGTCTCCATTCAGGAATTTCAGCCCCAGCTTCCCAAATTCCACCCTAATTCCAAAGGTTTATGCACACAAGCACCGCGCGGGGAGGTCTCCGGGGCGGACCCGCCAGAACCAGGAAATGCAGAGCCGAAATTTAACCCCAAAAACCTGGGAGAAGGCTCATTCCCCGTCCTGGAAATTAAAAATAAAAAATATCCCTGGCGTAGGGATTTCCCCAAGAAATCCCTGGAAAAGCTTCGGGAGCGGGCAGGGCGGTGTCACCTCCTGGCACCTCCCGAATCCCGCACAAAGGTCCCCGTTCCACCCGTTTGTTTAAACAAACCCATTCCCGGCGGGATAAACCCCCAGGAATACCCAGCAGGGATTCGCACCCGAGCTGGGCTCCGGCCCGGGGGGAATTTGGGATTTTCCCGGAGTTTCTGCCGGCGGGGAGGCTCCGGGACACCCCGGCTGAGGCTCCCGGAGCTTTTCCATGCTCCCGGATATTCCCGGTAGGTGGGAATTGTTCCCCCGGGGGTGCTGAGGGCCCGCAGGTGCCGATCCAGGCGGGATTGACTCGTTCCATGCTGGTTTTTCCCAGGAGATGAAATCCCGCCCGGATCCGGCCGTGCTGGGACTGTCCGAGGGGTGTGATCCGTCTGGAACCGGGGCGAGGTGGGCATGTGGGGGCAGCCCCCCGGATTTGGGGTTCAGCCCCGCGGCTGTGGGGTTCTACCGGCAGCGGGTTGGAAAAGGGGGAATATTCCGGGGTGCGGAGAAGGAATTCTTGCCTTTGGGGCAGGGAAACTGAGGCACGGAGTCACCCCCGCCCTGCCCCGCGGTGCTGTGGGGGTGTCCGGCTGAATTATCCATAAATCCCTCGGGAAGGGTCTCCGGGAGTCGGGGAGGGGCAGTTTGACCCCAGGGGGACGCGGGGGCTGCTCCCGATCCCTGAAAAGCGCCGGGAAAGGGAAGTGGGGGTGCCGAGCGCTGTGGGGGAGGGGGGATGGGAGCGGTTCCGGATTTGGGGAACGGGAGCGGCACCCCCGGACCTGCGGGAAAAGGGTTAACAGGGAACAGGATCTGCCCGGCCGAGCGGCTCCTGGTTTGTTTGGAGTGCGGAGAGGAGAGGGAGGGGGAGGGGGCGCCGGGCCGGGACCCCGGGGACCGGGAATCTCCGGGCTGGGACTCGGGAATGGCCGGGACCCCGGGAATTGGGGGTGTCCGGGCGCTGCGGAGCTCCCCCATCACCCGCAGGTAGGTCCGGGGTCACCGGGGGTCACCTGGGGTCACCTGGGGTGATCTGGGGTGACCCCGGGACGGCCCGGGACCCCCAGAGTCCCCCCTGAGCCCCTCGGCCCTGAGCACCCCACCCCTTCCCCGGGGTCCCGGACGCTCCAACGGGACACAGCGAGGGCGGCCCCGTCCCCCCGGGGTCCCTCCGGGTTCCCCCCGAGGTCACGGCCCTGGAGCCGCTCCCTCGTCCCTCCGTGTCCCGCACCCCCGGGATGGGGATCCCCGACGGTGCCCCCCCAAAATCCCGCGTCACCCCCGGCTCCGAACCCCTCCGGTCCCGGGAATCCCGGCAGGAATCCCGGCAGGAATCCCGGCAGGAATCCCGGCGGGAATCCCGGCGGGAATCCCGTCCGGCCCCACCGTGCCCTCCCCCGGCACCGGGCACAGCCGAGCCCGGCCCGCCCCACCCCGGCCATGGGTTTGGGAGCAGCTCCCGAAATTCCCGGGCCGCCGTTATCCCGCCGTTATCCCGCCGTTATCCCGCCGTTATCCCGCCGTTCCCGCATCCCGGGAAGAGCCGTGCCCGCGGTTCTCCCGTGGGAGCTGCCCCGGAGCGATGGCCACGCTCCTCTCTCATTGTTTTTTATACTTTCATATTTATTATTCCACGTTTGTGGCCGATCCCCGGCAGATCCACAAAGGAAAGGGATTTTTATTTTTTTTTAAATCAGCTGACCGGGCTGGGAATGTAAAAACAGGAAAACGGCTGAGCTCATCCCAGCTCATCCCAGCTCATCCCAGCTCATCCCAGTCCTCTCCCTGTGCCCAGCGGGGTGAGTCTGGCCAGGGCTGGGCAAGGATGTGCCAGCCCGGGAATGCTGCCGGGATTTGGGGGGATCCACCGGGAGCAGCCCGGGATCCACCTGCAGCCAGGCGAGGAGGGGATCCCCGGCTCGGGATGCTCAGGGGAGGAATGTCGGGATTTTGGGAGGGGACCAGGATTCCCAGGGGTTTCCCAGTCACATGTGGCCTTTTAGAGGCTGAAATCCCTCAGATCCCATCCCAAACCTCGCCGTGTTCCCGCCCCAAATCCAGCCCAGGTCCCATCCAAGATCCCATCCCAGATTTCCCGGTCCCTCTAAAGCCCCCTGGGCCCCTCTCCCAACCCCGGGGGGTTTATCCCTCCCCTCAGGAGGTGGGAATTTGGGGGCTCGGATGAGCTGCATCCTTGTGGGGTCTCCCTGGAGCGGGGGGGTCCCATTCTCAATCCCTTTCCTGTTCCCATTCCTGTTCCCAATCCCATTCCCCATTCCCATTCCCCATTCCCGTTCCCATTCCCATTCCCATTCCCATTCCCATTCCCATTCCCCATCCCCATTCCCATTCCCATTCCCATTCCCATTCCCATTCCCCATTCCCATTCCCATCCCCATTCCCATTCCCCATCCCCATTCCCATTCCCATTCCCATTCCCATTCCCCATTCCCATTCCCATCCCCATTCCCATTCCCATCCCCATTCCCATTCCCATTCCCTGTGCCCCATTCCCCATTCCCGTCCCCATTCCCCATTCCCGCTCCCGTGCCCACCCCAGCCGCTCTCATCCCGAATTCCTGCCTGTTTAATGATTAACCAGCCGCTCTCACCCCGCTGGGGAGGGGGTGTCGCGCCTCGCCGCCCCCCGGGGGCTCTGGGGACCCTCGGGCGCTGCGGGACCCGGCCGGGAGCGGGAGGGCTCCGGGGAGGGACCCCCCAAATTCAAATTCATCCCCCCGACCCCTCTGCACCCCCTTCCCGCAGCGCCCGGCCCTGAGCAGCACCGGGACCCCCCCAGCGCCCTGGAGCCCCCCAAAATCACCCCAGAGCCCCGCGGGGACCCACCCCCGAGGCGCCGCTGCGTGTCCGTCCTGGAGCGCGGCCCGGCCTGGGAGGAGGAGGAGGAGGAGGAGGAGGAGGAAGAGCGAGCGGCCCGGGTGTCCCTGCGGAGAGGGGGGACGCTCCGGAGCCCCCCGGACCCGTTCCGCCGGCACAGCTGGGAGCCGGGCAGGGATCCGCGGGGCATCCCGGGCTACGGCCGGCTCAGGTAGGGGGACCCCCGTGTCACCACCCCCCTGCGTCCCCGAGCCCCCCAAACCCCGGGATTGGGATCCTCGTCCATCCCCACCTCGCTGGGGACACCCCGACCTCCCTGCTCACCCTGGGGGACCCGGCCTGCTTTGGGGTCCCCTCAGCTGACGTGTCCCCCCTCAGCGGGAGCCCCGAGCTCGGCTCCAGCCCGGAGCAGCTTGGGGGGCTCTGCCGGCAGCAGCGGGACCCCCGGAGAGCCCCCCTGGTGCACAGCAGTGACCGGCTGGACTCGCTGCTCTGGCAGGACCTGGAGGACGAGGCCGACCTGAGGCGGGCACAGGTGGGACCCTCCTGTCACCCCCCCGGGGTCCCCCAGCACCCACCTGAGCTGGGGAGGGGACAGGGGACGCCGGGGAGGGCGGTGCTGTGAGAAAGTCGCGTCCCGGTGGCTCTGCCATCCACCCTGGGTGGCTTTGTCATCGTCCCGGTGGCTTTGGCGTCACCCTGAGGGGTTTTGCCGTTGTCCTGAGTGGCTTTGTCATTGTCCTTGCACCTTTGCCACCATCCCGTGTGGCTTTGCCATCATCCGAGGTGGCTTTGCCGTCGTCCTGGTGTCCAGAGTGACTTTGCCATTGTCCTGAGCGGCTTTGTCATCATCTCCAGTGGCTTTGCCACACTCCTGGTGGCTTTGTCATTGTCCTCGCGCCTTTGCCACCATCCTGGGTGGCTTTGCCATCCCCACGAGTGGCTTTGCCACCGTCCGGAGTCTCTTTGGGACCAGGACGCTCCTTCCCAGCCCTGTCCCCTGGGAGCAGCTTCCTTTTGGGGACCCTGACGGGGCCGGGGAGGGTGGCAGTGCCACTGTCGCTGTCCCCGCTGCGGGGGCCGGGGAGGGTGGCAGTGCCACTGTCGCTGTCCCCTCTGCAGGAGGACGCTCAGAGGCTCCCGGCTCCCCGGGCCGGGCCGCGCTCCCGGGGCTGGTCCCGCTTCAAATCCGCGTCTCTCGGTGTCATCTCCGGTGTCCCCGGCCAGGAGGGTGAGTCTGTCCCCCGCGTCCCCCCGGCGCTGTCCCTGCTGCGACCTCCCCGCTAACGACCCGAAATCGATGGCGCTGCCACCGCTGTTAATTATCCCCCCCCCGGTAGCGTTAATTATCCCTCGGCAGCTCCTCGCGGCCCTTTCCTAAATCTCTTTTCCCCTTTTCCAGCTGCCGAAATCGCCCCGTTCGCCTCCCAGCAGAGCCTGCTCAGCGGGTGAGTCCCCTCGTGTCCCCTCGTGTCCCCTCGCTGTCCTGTCCCCCGCCCGGCCCCGTCCCCGTCCCCTCCCCGCGCCTGTCACAGCCCATTCCCGTCCTCATTAGGGCCAAGCGTCGCGCCGGGGCTGGCCGGGAGCCCCGCGGGGACGGGGACAGCCTTTGGGGACAGGGACAGGCTTGGGGACACGCTGGATGGGGCATTCCCCCCGTCAGAGGTGGCTCGTCCCCGTCCGGAGGTGACTTGGCCCCGTGCGAGGGCACCTTGTCCCCTCTCGGGGGTGATTGAGCTCCGAGCGTGGCTTGTCCCCCGGGATTTGTCACCCACGGGGGGGATTTGTCACCCTCAGTGGTGATTTGTCCCCCCCAAAAGGGATTTATCCCCTTCAGGGGGAAATTGTCCCCCCAAAAGGGATTTGTCCCCTTCAGGGGGAATTTGTCCCACCTAAAGGGGATTTGTCCCCCCACCATGGGATTTGTCCCCCGAAAAGGGGATCTGTTCCCCCCCAAAGGGGATTTGTCCCCCCAAAAAGAGATTTATCCCCTTCAGGGGGAATTTGTTCCCCCTAAAGGGGATTTGTCCCCCCAAAAAGGGATTTGTCCCCTTCAGGAAGAATTTGTCCTCCCCCCGAGTGGGAATTTGTCCCCCCCAAAGGGGATTTGTCCCCCCCTAAAGGGGATTTGTCCCCCCAAAAAGGGATTTGTCCCCTTCAGGAGGAATTTGTCCCCCCCAAAGGGGATTTGTCCCCCCCAAAAGGGGATTTGTCCCCCCAAAAAGGGATTTGTCCCCTTCAGGAGGAATTTGTCCCCCCCCGAGTGGGAATTTGTCCCCCCCAAAGGGGATTTGTCCCCCCCAAAAGGGGGCTGGGGGGGGGGACAGAGGGGACAGGGAGGGGACAGAGGGGACAGGGAGGGGACAGAAGGGGCTGGGGGGGGGACAGAGGGGACAGGGAGGGGACAGAGGGGGCTCTGTGGTGGCAGCGGGGAGGGGACACGCTCGCTCCTCCCCGTTCCCGGCGGGGACAGAGCGGGATTGTCCGGCGGGATTGTCCAGCGGGATCCTCCTCCCGCAGCACCGGGAGCCGCGAGCGGCTGGCGGAGGAGGCGGGGACCCCCCCGGGCCGGGAAGGGACCCCCCTGGACAGGACCCTCAGCTTCATCCGCAGGATGACCGGGAAAACAAAGGTGGGGAAAAACCGGGAGCGGCGCGGGGATGGGCATGGCGGGATAACAACGGGAAAACAACGGGAAAACAACGGGATAACGGCGGGATAACGGCGGGATAACGGCGGGATAACGGGATGCGCTGATGGATGCTCGGCCGTGCCTCAGTTTCCCCTCTCCCGCCCGCTCCTGAGCCCCTTTGGTGACTCGCGGTGGGGTCGGGGGGGTCCCCCCTCCGCATCCCCGTTCGGGGGGCTCGGGAGGGGAAACTGAGGCACGAGGGGACGCGGCAGCCGCCGGTGCCTTTGTCCGGTTCTGGGGGGCCCAAACCGCGCTCGGCCCCCCCGGGCGGCCCCGATTCGCCGCCGAGCCGTTAATCCCCGACCTCCTCGTGCCGCCCTTCCCGCCGGATCCGCCGCCAGATGTTCACATCTGGGGGGGCCCCGCGGCCCCCCCGCTCCAAATCCCGCCCGGAGCCGCCGCGGGGCCGGAACCGCCCGGCGGGACGGCCCCGGCCCCATCCCGGGCCGGAATCCGGCGGTTTTGGGATGTTTATTAGGATTGTTGGATTGTTTGTTGGGGTTTTGTAGGGAAAAGGCGCCTGGAAGTCGGGGGGAGCGGGGCGGGGGGGCTCCGGTTCCGTTCCGGGATGGGATCGCTCCCGGTGGAACAGCGGGACGTGGAGGGAATATTCTTCCCCAAACGGCGATTTCGGGAAAATAAATAATAATCCCGGTGGGAACGGCCCCCCCGGGGGCTGCGGAGCCCCAGACCCGGTCCCGGCCGCTCCCGGTGGGACGTTCCGGTGCTGCCGTGACTCCGGGGGTCCCCCGTTACCGGGACCCCCCCGCGGCCTCCGTGGGGTTTTCCCGTGCGGATCCACGCGGGAGCCGCCGCCGGACCCCCCCGCTCCGGTCCCTCCGAGCATCCGGAGGCCTCCCCGGGGTTTCCTCCGGTGGTTTTGGGGCCGTTTCGGGGGAACGGGGGGAGGAGAAGCGAGTCCCGGCCCCGCAGGAAATGGGGACCGGGAATGTGGGTGAGGGGGGGTCTGACCGAATCCCCCCCCACCCCCATCCGGGGGCCCCCCGAGGCTGCGATTCCGCTTTGGTGAGCAGCAGTTAATTAAAATGTGCAGTTTAATTAAAATCCGGCCTCGGCAGTCCGGGAAGGAGCCGGGAATGAGTTGGGAATGAGGTGGGAATGAGTCAGAAATGAGGCCCAGCCGCTCCCAGGGATCTGTTCCCGGGATTTCCTCCCGGGGATCTGCTCCCATGGATTTACTCCCAGGGATCCTCCCATGGATCTGCTCCCAGGGATCTGTTCCCATGGATTTGCTCCCAGGGATTTTCTCCCAGGGATCCTCCTGTGGATTTGCTTCCATGGATCTGCTCCCAGGGATCTGTTCCTGGGATTTGTTCCCATGGATTTCCTCCCATGGATTTGCTCCCATGGATCTGTTCCCATGGATCTGTTCCCATGGATCTGTTCCCATGGATCTTCCTGTGGATCTGCTCCCATGGATCTGTTCCCATGGATTTGTTCCCATGGATCCTCCCATGGATCTGTTCCCATGGATCCTCCCATGGATCCTCCTATGGATCTGTTCCCATGGATCCTCCCATGGATCCTCCCATGGATCCTCCCAGGGATCTGTTCCCAGGGATCTGTTCCCATGGATCTGTTCCCATGGATCTGTTCCCATGGATCTGTTCCCATGGATCTGCTCCCATCCTGGCCTTGGCACGTGGGGTATTTTCCTGGATCCCAGTTTTCCCTGGGAAAGGCCATCCCACCCCTCTCCCCGCGGATCTGTGGGGTCGTCCCGTCCCACGGCCGCCGTTTTCCGCAGGGAAACTGAGGCAGCCGAGCGGCGGCGCCTCTCCATGGGCACCGCTGGGTATTTCTGTATTTCCTGGTTATTCATTAATCCGCTCCCGTCCCTGCCCGAGGTCCCCTTGTGGGAAATTCAGGATAAAAGGATAAAAAAAGGACATTTCATTCCTGAGCATCCCGGAACTGCGGGGGGGGGGGGGTGGCTTTGTCCTGGGGCTCCCCAGGTGACACTTGGGGACTTTGGGACCCCCAAAAAGCCGCAGCCGGGACTGGGAGCGTTATCTTGGATTTATCTGATCATTCCTGGCTTATCGTGCTGGAGTTAATGTTCAACCAGTGGCACCAGCCCCGACGGGGCCTCTCCCAGCCGCTGTTTTCCCAGGGAAACGCAACATTTTCCCGAAATTCCCAACTTTCCATCCCCGTGCGGGGGCTCTCCCGGGAAGGACCCGGCCTGGATTTCTGCAGCCGGGAGCTGAAAGCCCCAAAGTGGAGAGGAGCGGGGTCGGGATTTGTGTCACCCCAAAACGGCACCGTGGGGCATGCAGGGCTGGGGAGCTTGGGAGAGGTGGGATTCCATGGGATTTGCTGCTTCCTTTTGGGATTTGCTGCTTCCTTTTGGGATTTGCTGCTTCCTTTTGGGGGTGTTCCCAAAGGTCGGGGCTTTCCAGGTGCTGTGTCAGGGGGAAACTGAGGCAC
The DNA here is from genome assembly GCF_003957565.2 of Taeniopygia guttata. NCBI lineage: Eukaryota > Metazoa > Chordata > Aves > Passeriformes > Estrildidae > Taeniopygia > Taeniopygia guttata. Next base: position 2,071,891 of record NC_044237.2, on the reverse strand, counting down.
AGAGAGGAAGGGCCGGACCAGAGCTGGGGCCACATCCGGATGCTGGGGCCGAGCCGGGGGGGTTCCGAGGGGCGATCCCGGGGATGCGGGGCTGTGATCTGGGGTGGGGCGGCTGCTGGACTGATCCCGAGGGATTTTGGAATTTGGATCCCTCAGGATGCAGGGACACAGATCCCTGGGGATGTTGGAATTCGGATCCCTGGGGGTGTTGGAACACTGATCCCTTGGGATTTTGGAATTTGGATCCCTCAGGATGCAGGGACGCAGATCCCTCGGGGTGTTGGAATTCGGATCCCTCGGGATGTTGGAACACAGATCTCAGGCTCGGTCCCGCCTCTGATCCCTCGGGATTTTTGGGAGCCGATCCCGGAGGAGGGCGCGGTGCCGACCCCGGGGTGACTCCGGGGTGCCGATCCCGGCTGGATCCCGGCTGGATCCCGGTGATCCCGGCTGGATCCCGGCCGGATCCCGGCTGGATCCCGGCCGGATCCCGGGACCCCGCTGGAACAAAGGCCCCGCGGGCAGCACGAGGCCGGCGGGCGGCGCGACCCGCCCCCGGGAGGGCGGGACCGAGCGGGACCGGGCAGGGACCGGGAGCACCGGGAGGCACCGGGAGGGTACCGGGAGCACCGGGAGGGAGCCGGGAGCGCTCCCTGGATTATGTCCCGGATCGAGTCGCTGTCGCGAGCCAGGAGCGATCGCGCCAAGGTGGGTCCCGGCGAGCGCAGCCCCCCGAGCGGGGTCGCCCCTTTTCCAGCCCTTCCTGGGCTTGTGGGGGGCTCCTCCCTCCCTGCTCGGAGGGGTCACCCCATCCCTCACCCCGACTTTGGGGGGCTCTGCCCTGCCCCAGGCGGCCGCGGGGATTTGGGGGTTTTTGGGGGGCACGGGGCGATGCTCGGGGTGCGTTTTGGGGTCTCCCCATTGTGCAGGGGGGGTGTTGGCCGGCCCAAGGACCCCCTGCCCGCACCCCCACCCCCCGTGTGTCCCCAAAAACTTCTCCCCGACTCTTCCTCATCCTCCTTCCCGCCGGGGCCGAAGCTTCGGGTGACGCGAGGATGAGGATGAGGAGGAGGAAGTCGGGCGGTGGAAGACATTTTTAGGGACCCCCACCCCGATTTTATCGCTTTTCACGGAGACAAAGCCCGGCGGGGAGTTCGGGGCTGGGGAAACTGAGGCACGGGGCCGCGGTTCCGCCACCCGTGACCGGGGCTGGACCGGGGGGGGGGGGATGTGGCAATGCCCGCGTGGCGTGACCGGGGGGGGCTCGGGGGGGGCGATGCTCTGTGCCCCTCCCCCCCAAACCCCCACGGGGGGAAACTGAGGTTTGGGGGGGGAGGGGCACAGAGCATCGCCCCCCCAACACGGGGATTTTGGGGGGCAGGGAGAGACCCCAAACCGCTGTTCCCCCCGCCCCGACCGCGCTCGGGTGGCTCGGGGCTGGTTTGGGGGTGCCCCCAGCCCGGAATGGGGTTTGGGGAGCTTTGGGGGGGCTGAGGGGACGGTTTTGGGGTGATTTTGTAGAAGGGGGAAGTGGCTGTTGGGCTCCGCGCCGCCCTGGGGGGGAAATGGTGAATTTTTTATTTTTGTTGTTTTTTTGTTTAAAAAAGTTTCGTCCGAGGCGTTTTCGCCCCACCCAGAACCGGGGGGGGGCCGGGTGGGGCTCGGGGGGTCGGGGTGACCCCCCCAAGGGATCCCCAAAAGCAGCGGGACCCCGTCCGGGAGGCGATTTTTGGGGACTCCCTCCCCCCTTGCCACCCTCGCGGCTTTCCGGGGGGATCCCCACCTGCCTTTGGGGGGGCAGCGACCCCCCCGAGCCCCCCAAAACAGCTCAGGGGGTCCCGCTAGCCCAGATCTCCCCTCCGCAGCTGCGCCCCTAAATCCGGGGGGGTTCAAACCTCCGAGGGGGCAAATTTGGGGGTTCAGAGGGTCTGGGGGTGGGTTTTTTTTGGAGTCCCCCCGTTTTTCCCGTCCCGGCCCAGCGGGGTCTTTGTTGCCTCGTCCGGGGCTTTGTTCGCCGCCGGGGCGGCAGAGGGGGGGCTGTCCCCAAAAAGCGGGGGGACCGTCCCTAAAAAGGGGGGGAATTCACCCAAAAAGGCTCCGTGACGCCGTTTGGGGGTTCAGCTCCCCCAAAACTCTGCGGGTTTTGAGGTGGGGGGGTTCCCCCCTTCACACCCCACGCCGCTTTTAGGGTGGGGTGTGAAGGCTCTGAGGGCACCCCAAAAACTCCTCCCGAGCTCCGCGCGGGGTTTTGGGGTGCGGAGGGGCCCCGGGCCGGAACAGGAACCCCAAAAACCCAAAAAAAAAAACCCCGTCTCTATTTAAAGCACCGAAACTTCCTCCGCCCCCAGCGCCGGAGGGGGGGGGGAGGTGTGGGGGGACCCCAAAATTCCGCGCACGGAGCAGCCGCGTGTCCCGGCACCCGGTTTGTGCGCGGGGTTGGGGTTCTGGGGGGGGGGAGTCTTGGTTTTGGGGGGTTTTGGGGGGTTTTGGAGGGTTTTGGGGGGTGCGGGAGGGGCGCGGCCGCTTCCCCCCCCCCCCCCCCGGGGTTTTTGGGGCTGGGGATGCACCCAAACCCCCCAAATTTGCGGTGGTTCCCCCCCCCCCAGCGCTGCATAAATAAGGATGAGGGACCCCCCCCCAAATTCTCCCAGGGGGATTTTTGGGGTTTTGTGCAGTGTGACCCCCCCCCACCACTTCCCCCGAGGGTTTGGTTCGGGGGGACCCCCCCAAAACCGGGGAGGGGTCCCGGGGCGGGCAGGAAGCGGCGGCGGCTCCTGCCTTTGTCTGGTTTCCTTCGCGGGCGGGGGGGGCCCAAAAAAGGGAGGAAAACACGGAAATCTGCGAGGGAAAAAAGCGGGGAAAGAGGGGAAAAATCAGGAGAAAAACGGTCCAAAAAAAAAGAAAATAGAGGTTAAAAAGTGAGGGGGAAAAAGCGGAGAAAAAAGGAAAATGGGGTGTAATAAAGGGAAAATTAACAGGGGGAAAAGCAGTTAAGATGGGGAAATCAGTTACAAAGGAAAATGCAGTAAAAAGGGGGAAATAAGCATAAAAAAGGAGAAACAGTAAAAAAGGAGAAACAGTTAAAAAGGGGGAAGGTAAAAAAAAAAAAGGGGGATGATAAAAGCGGGAAGAAAATCGGGGTGGAAAAGGAAAGAAAAGCAGAAAGATAAAGGGAAGAAAGTGAAGGGAAGGAATGGGAAAAAATAGGGGGGAAAGGGCGAGAAGGATAAAGGGAAAGCAAAGCAAAAAGCAAAGGGTGGAAGGAAAATAAAAACAAGCAAATAAAGGGAGGGAAAAAAAAAAAAAAGAAAAGAAATCATAAAAAAAAACAAAACCGGAGGGAAATAAAAGCAAAACACACAAAAGCGGCGAAGCGGAGGGGAAATCAAAGGAAAACAAACCCGCGGGCGGGAACAATCGCGCGTGGGGCGGGAACAATCGCGCGTGGGGCGGATGGCGCGGCCGGGGGGGCTCGGGGGGTTTGGGGGTCCGGGATGTGCTGCTGCTCCTGCGCCCCGTTCCCGGCGGAGGGAGCCCCGAGCCGAGAGAGGGTGAGCCCCCGGGGGGGTCCCAAAGGTGCCCACGGGGTCCCAATCCTGATCCCCGGGGTCCCAAAGGTGCCCACGGGGTCCCAAAGGTGCCCACGGGGTCCCAAAGGTGCCCACGGGGTCCCAAAGGTGTCCACGGGGTCCCAAAGGTGTCCACGGGGTCCCACTCCTGATTCCTGGGGTCCCAAAGGCACCCAAGGGGTCCCAAAGGTGTCCAAGGGGTCTCAAAGGCACCCAAGGGGTCCCACTCCTGATCCGTGGGGTCCCAAAGCTGCCCACGGGGTCCCAAAGGTGCCCACGGGGTCCCAAAGGTGCCCAAGGGGTCCCAATCCTGATCCCTGGGGTCCCAAAGGTGTCCAAGGGGTCCCAAAGGTGCCCACGGGGTCCCAAAGGTTCCCATAGGGTCCCAAAGGTGTCCAAGGGGTCCCAAAGGTGCCCATGGGGGGTCCCACTCCTGTCCCTGTTCTTCCTCCCCTCCGTCTCCCCCCTCCAGGCTCCCCCCGGGGGTCCCTCAGCCCCTCCCCGGCCCTCGGGGGGGGGTCGGGAGCCGGGACGGGCACCGGGACGGGCACCGGGACGGGCACCGGGACGGGCACCGGGGTGGGCACCGGGATGGGCACCGGGACCCCCGTGTGCTGTGGGGTCGAGGGCTGGGGAGGGGCGCTGGGGGGTCCCGAGCGCCGCCGTTTCGGGGGGCTGTCGGTTGTCACCCCCACCCGCCGGTGCCAGGCACGGCCGGGGGGTGCCGGGGGGGCACAAAGGCCTCTCTGTGCCCGTGGGGACACGGGGGGGGCCCGAGGCGAGCGCGGGGACACTCGGGGTGACACCGGCTCGATCCCCCCACCCCAAACCATCCCCGGGGGGGGGGGGGGCGGCTCAACCATCTCCCGACCCCCCAATTTGGGGGAAAAGGGCAAAACCCCCCAGTTGGACTAAAAATAGGCGGGGAGGGGGGCAGGACGATGTCCCACCCCCCCCGGTGCGCCCCCGCAGCCGGTCCCCATTGGGGCTCCTGGCGGTGGGGCGGGGGGGCCGTGCCGGGGCGGGGGGGATCTCACCGGCAGCTCCGGTTCTCCGGTTACCGTGGAGACGGGATGCAGGGAAGCGGCGGCGGCGGCGAGCGGGGCGCTCTCTCCCCGGGCTCGGGGCTCCCCCCGGGCGCCCCGCAGCCCTCCCGGTTCACCGGGACCATGAGCCGCGTGCCGAGGCCGGCGGGGCCGAGCGCGGGGCGGCCGCGGTGCCGCAGCCCCGTCAGGCGCCCGGTGCCGCTGTCCGGGCAGGGCAAGGACAAGGAGAGGATGAAGGAGGGCATGAAGGAGAAGGAGGCGCGCTACAGCAACGGGCACCTCTTCACCACCATCTCCGTGTCCGGCATGACCATGTGCTTCGCCTGCAACAAGAGCATCACGGCCAAGGAAGCGCTGGTGTGCCCCAGTGAGTGCCCGGGGGGTGCCAGCGGCGTGTGCCCGCTGCGGGGGGGCCAAGGGGGGTTTGACAGGGGGGATGTGCCGGGGGGGATGTGCCAGGGGGGTTTGCCAGGGGGGATGTGCCAGGGCAGGGGGTGACAGCCAAGGGGGGATTTGCCAGGGGGGATGTGCCGGGGGGATTTGCCGGGGGGGATTTGCCAGGGGGGATGTGCCAGGGGGGATTTGCCAGGGGAGATTTGATGGGGTGGATTTGATGGGGTGGATTTGATGGGGTGGCTTTGCCAGGGTGGATTTGCCAGGTTGGCTTTGCCAGGGTGGATTTGATGGGGTGGCTTTGCCAGGGTGGATTTGCCAGGGCAGAATTTGATGGGGTGGCTTTGCTGCAGTGGCTTTTCCAGAGTAGGATTTGATGGGGTGGCTTTGCCAGGGCAGGATTTAATGGGGTGGCTTTGCCAGGTTGGCTTTTCCAAGGCAGGATTGCCATGGTGGCTTTGCCAGGGCAGAATTTGATGGGGTGGCTTTGCCAGGGTGGCTTTTCCAAGGCAGAATTGCCATGGTGGCTTTGCTGCAGTGGTTTTGCCAGGTTGGCTTTGCCAGGGTGGATTTGATGGGGTGGCTTTGCCAGGGTGGATTTGCCAGGGCAGAATTTGATGGGGTGGCTTTGCTGCAGTGGCTTTTCCAGAGTAGGATTTGATGGGGTGGCTTTGCCAGGGCAGAATTTGATGGGGTGGCTTTGCCAGGTTGGCTTTGCCAGGGCAGGATTGCCATGGTGGCTTTGCCAGGGCAGAATTTGATGGGGTGGCTTTGCTGCAGTGGCTTTGCCAGGTTGGATTTGGTGGGGTGGCTTTGCCAGGGCAGAATTTCATGGGGTGGCTTTGCCAGGTTGGCTTTGCCAGGGCAGGATTTGATGGGGTGGCTTTGCCAGGTTGGCTTTGACAGGGTGGATTTGATGGGGTGGCTTTGCCAGGGCAGAATTGCCATGGTGGCTTTGCCATGGTGGCTTTGCCAGGTTGGCTTTGCCAGAGTGGAGTTGCCAGGGTGGCTTTGCTGCAGTGGTTTTTTTTTGGGATGGCTCCTCTGGGGTGTCTTTTCCATCATGGTTTCACCAGGGTGGCAGGGCTGGGGGTTGAGATGATGGGGTGGCTTTGCCAGGTTGGCTCTGCCAGGGCAGAAATGCCAGGGTGGCTTTTCCAGGATGAAATTTCCAGGGTGGCTTTGCTGCAGTGGCTTTGCCAGGGTGGATTTGGTGGGGTGGCTTTGCCAGGGAGGATTTGCTGGAATGGAATTGCCAGGATGGATTTTCTGGGGTGGCTTTCTCGTGGTGGCTTTGCCAGGGTGGCATCGCCGCAGTGACTTTTCCGCTGCGGAGTTGCCAGGGTGGCTTTTTCTGGGGTGGCTTTTTCTGGGGTGGCTTTTCCTGGGGTGGCTTTTCCATGGCGGCTTTGCCGGGGTGGCTTTGCCGCAGTGGCTTTTCTGAGGAGGCTTTTTTTGGGATGACTTTTTTTGGGGTGGCTCTGCTGGGGCGGAATTGCTGGGGTGGCTTTGCCGCAGCGGGTGGCTTTTTTGGGATGGCTTTTTTTTTATTTTTTGGGGTGGCCTCGCCAGGATGACTGTGGCTTTTCCAAGACGCCTTTTCTGGGGTGGCTTTGCCGCGTGGGCACCATTCCCAGAGCCCGGTTCTTGCCGGGTTTGTTGCCTGGAGCAGGAGAGGGTTTCTCCACCCTGGCACATCCCGGCTCCCTGGCACGGTGGCCCCGGGCTGGCGCGGTGCCCTCGGGGTTGGGGCAGCTGTTCCCTGGCAGCTGCAGCTGCATCCACCCGCATTCCCACCGCATCTGCTCCCGTCGCTCTGCCGGGGGAGGAGGAGGGGGTGGCAGGAGGGTCCCCACGTCCCCCCCGTCACCTCTCCGTGTCCCCCAGCCTGCAACGTCACCATCCACAACCGCTGCAAGGACACCCTGCCCAACTGCACTAAGGTGAAGCAGAAGGTGAGCGCGGCAGAGGGGTGGGTGGGCGGCGAGGGAAGGGGGGACGCGGGATCGGGGACACGCGAGGACAGTGACGCGAGGACAGTGACAGTGACAGTGACGCTTCCGCTCCCCCGCAGCAGCAGAAGGCGGCGCTGCTGAAGAACAGCTCAGCCCTGCAGTCGGTGTCCCTGCGCAACAAGAGTGAGTGGGGGGAGCTTCCCTTCCCTTCCCTTCCCTTCCCTTCCCTTCCCTTCCCTTCCCTTCCCTTCCCTTCCCTTCCCTTCCCTTCCCTTCCCTTCCCTTCCCTTCCCTTCCCTTCCCTTCCCTTCCCTTCCCTTCCCTTCCCTTCCCTTCCCTTCCCTTCCCTTCCCTTCCCTTCCCTTCCCTTCCCTTCCCTTCCCTTCCCTTCCCTCCCCTCCCCGCACATCCCGGGGGGTGTCAGGGGGGTCCCAGCACCGGTCCCTCTCTGTCCCCCCCCAGATGCCATCCGGGAGCGCCCCAATTCCGCCATCTACCCCTCGGAGAGTTTCCGGCAGACGCTGTTGGGGTCCCGCCGCGGCCGCCCCTCCCTGTCCCTGTCCAAGAGCGTCTCCACCACCAACATCTCGGGGTAAGGGCGGGACAGGAGGGGGGACGGGCGGATCCGGGGGTGTCCCCAGTGTCCCCACCGTGTCCCACACCCCCCCAGGACGTTCAACGATGACTCTCCCCTGGGCATCCGGCGGATCCTGTCCCAGTCCACGGATTCCCTCAACATGCGCAACCGGACGCTCTCGGTGGAGTCGCTGATCGACGAAGGTGGGGACGCCGCGGGGACCCAACGTGGGGTCACCAACGCGGGGACCCCGTGTCCCAGCGATGTCACCGATGTCACCTGCAGGCCCCGACGTCATCCTGAGCCAGCTGCTGAGCGATTTGGAGGCGGACGGGAAGGAGTTCGAGGCGGATTCCTGGAGCCTGGCGGTGGATAACAGCTTCCTGCAGCAGCACCGCATGGACGTCATGAAGCGGCAGGACGTCATCTACGGTGAGGGGACACGGGGACACGGGGACACGGGGATGGGGACACGGGGACACGGGGATGGGGGACACGGGGACACGGGGATGGGGACATGGGGACATGGGGATGGGGGACACAGGGACAGCACAGAGGACACAGGAAGAGGTTGGAGAAGCAGGAATGGGGACAAAGGGACAGGACAGAGGATGGAGGGATGGGGATGCGGTCATGGGGACACAGGGCCAGGCTGGGTGGCTTTTCCTGGGGTCCTGCTCCCCCTCTGTGCTGTCCCTGGGGATGCTGTCCTTGTCCCCGGGGATGCTGTCCCTGTCCCCAAGGTGCTGTCCATGTCCCCTGGGATGCTGTCCCTGTCCCCAGGGCTGTGTCCCTGTCCCCTGGGATGCTGTCCCTGTCCTCTGGGATGCTGTCCCTGACCCCGGGCTGTGTCCCTGTCCCCTGGGGATGCTGTCCCTGTCCCCAAGGTGCTGTCCTTGTCCCCGGGGATGCTGTCCCTGTCCCTGGGATGCTGTCCCTGTCCCCAGGGCTGTGTCCCTGTCCCCAGGGATGCTGTCCCTGTCCCTGGGGATGCTGTCCCTGTCCCCAAGGTGCTGTCCTTGTCCCCGGGGATGCTGTTCCTGACCCCGGGCCGTGTCCCTGTCCCCTGGGGATGCTGTCCTTGTCCCCGGGTCTGTGTCCCTGACCCCGGGCCGTGTCCCTGTCCCCTGGTGACCGCGCCGTGCCCCCGCAGAGCTGATGCAGACGGAGCTGCACCACGTGCGGACGCTGAAGATCATGGGCGCCCTGTTCCGCAGGGCGATGCTGGAGGAGCTGCAGCTGGACCCCGGCACCGTCCAGCGCATCTTCCCCTGCCTGGATGAGCTCAGCCACATCCACGAGCGCTTCCTGGCCCAGCTCCTGGAGCGGCGCCGGGAATCGCTGGCCCAGGACAGCAACAAGAACTTCGTCATCGACCGCCTCGGGGACATCCTCGTCACCCAGGTGGGCGGGGGACCGGGAAATCAGGATGGGGGATGAGGATGCTTTGGGGTGGGGGTGCCAGGGACTGACTGATGACGGGTTTGACGATGGGGACGCGCTCACCGATGTCCCCTCGTCCTTCCCGCTGCCAAGTTCTCGGGCCCGAGCGCGGAGCAGCTGCGCAAAGCCTACGCCGAGTTCTGCAGCAAGCACACCAAGGCGCTCAAGGAGTACAAGGACCTGCTGGCCCGGGACAAGCGCTTCCAGCAGTTCATCCGGGTGGGCTCCGTGGGGACCCCGGGCCGGGGGTTGGGGTCTGCATCCTCCGGAGGGCCCCCCGGGATGGGGGTTGGGGTCCCCCTGCGCGTTCCGGGCTTTGCACCCTGGTGGAAAACCCTTCTCCCAGCTCCGTGCCTCAGTTTCCCCGGCTTGTGTCCTTCCCTCACTGAGCTCTGTCACTGATGGAGGGGGGTCTCTGCTTTTGGGGGTCCCTGCTGACGCTGTGCCCCCCCAGAGGGTGACACGATCCCCCCTCCTCCGCCGCCACGGCGTGCCCGAGTGCATCCTGCTGGTGACGCAGCGCATCACCAAGTACCCGGTGCTCATCGAGCGCATCCTCAAGAATTCCAAAGGTACCGGGGCGGGCAGGGAGGGTCCGGGACCGGTGTCTTGCCGGGGATTCCAGCTTCCAGCTTCCGTCCCCTGCTGGCAGACAACGAGGGGGACTGCGCGGACCTGTCGCGGGCGCTGCGGCTGGTGAAGGAGCTGCTCTCGGCCGTGGACGAGGAGGTTCACGCGTGGGAGCTGCGCGGGCGCCTCTGGGACGTTTTCCGGCGCGTGGATCCCCGCGCCAAGGTGCCGCTGCTGTGGGACAGCCGGCCCGGAGCCTTCGGCAGGGACGAGCTGCTGCGCAGGAAGCTGGTGCACAGCGGGGCGATGCTCTGGAAAACGGCCGCCGGGCGCTTCAAAGGTGGGAAATGGGGGGAAAAAGGGGAGTGGGAGATGCCCAGGGAAGCTGGCATGGAATTGGGGGCCCAAGAGAGAGGGGTGCCTGTGCAGCAGGATGCTGGCACAGCCCCTCTTCTCCGTGGCTGAATTTGGGGGGTCTGGGGGGCTCGGCGAGGTGAACCCCCCGCTCACCCCGGCTCATCCCAGATGTCCTGGTGCTGCTGATGACGGACGTGCTGGTGTTCCTGCAAGAGAAGGACCAGAAATACACCTTCCCCATGCTGGTGAGCTGCCCCTCCTCATCCCCTCCTCATCCCCTCCTCATCCCCTCCTCATCCCCAGCCTCGCCGGGGCTCCGGGGCGGCGTTCCCCATTCCCGGTGCTCCCCGATCCCGCAGGACAAGCCGGCCGTCATCTCCCTGCAAAACCTGATCGTGAGGGACATCGCCAACCAGGAGAAGGGCATGTTCCTGATCAGCGCCGCCCCGCCCGAGATGTACGAGGTGCACGCGGCGTCCCGCGATGACCGCAACCACTGGATGAAGGTCATCCAGCAGGCGGTCAGCCTGTGAGTGTCCCCGGGCTTTGGGGACAGCTGGGAGCCCCCCGGGATCTCTGGGAGTCGCTGGGAAGCCCACGGGCACAGGGTGGGCGGTGGTGGGTGCTGGGATCACGGGGGGGAGAAGGGGGTGGGTGTGGGGTGATGGGGCTGGGGTGGTCCTGGCTCTGACCGCCCCAGTCCCGGTCCCCTCAGCTGTCCAAGCCGCCAGGATTTCCCCCTGATTGAGACGGAGACGGAAGCGTCCTTGCGGAAGCTGAAAGGTGGGGGCTCATCCCTGTTCCTCCCATCCCATTGATCCCATCCCATTTCACTGATTCCATCCCATCCCATGGATCCCATCCCTTTGATCCCATCCCATCCCTTTGATCCCATCCCATCCCACTGATCCCATCCCATTCCATGGATCCCATCTCATCCCTTTGATCCCATCCCATTCCATGGATCCCATCCCTTTGATCCCATCCCATTCCATGGATCCCATTCCATCCCATCCCACTGATCCTATCCCATTTCATGGATCCCATCCCATTCCTTTGATCCCATCCCATTGATCCCATCCCATTGATCCCATCTCATCCCATTGATCCCATCCCATTCCATGGATCCCATCTCATCCCATTGATCCCATCCCACTGATCTCATCCCATCCCATCGATCCTATTCCATCCTATTCCATCCCACGGATCCCATCCCATCCCATGGATCACACCTCATCCTATTCCATCCCACGGATCCCATCCCATCCCACGGATCACACCTCATCCTATTCCATGGATCCCATTCCACCCCATGGATCCCATCCCATCCCACCCCCTGGATCCCATCCCACGGGTCCCATCCCCCTGGATCCCATCCCATCCCACGGATCCCATCCCATTGATCCCATCCCATCCCTTTGATCCCATTCCATGGATCCCATCCCATTGATCCCATCCCACGGGTCCCACCCCGCTGACCCCATTCCCGCCGCCCCTCTGCAGAGCGGATGGAGCAGCACGACCGTCAGATCGCGGCGCTGCTGGAGGACAAGGTCGGCATTTTTGCCGACATGCTGGCGCTGGGCAGCGGCTCCGAGCCCCCCCAAGCCCCCCGCGGGACCCCCTTCCCCGGGGACCCCGCCCGGGCGCCCCGCGGGGACGTGCTGCTGCACGACGCCATCCGGGAAGGTACGGCAGCCCCGGGATCCGGGATCCAGGGCGGGAACGGGCGGTGCGGGACCTTCTGCGCCGGGATGGAGACTCCCAAACGCTCTGGGATGTTCTGGGGCGCTCCAGGGTGGGGAAACTGAGGCAGGGCTCACGCTGCCCTTCCCCGCAGTGGAGTGCCTGAAGGAGATTTTCACGGGATGCACCCGGGATCGGGATCGGGATCAGAACCACAACAACCGCCCCGAGGCCGAGAGCTGCCCCAGCCCCAGCGCCAGCAGTAAGGGGGGACACGGGGAGGGGTCCCTGGGTTGGGGGGACCCCCGGGACCCCCCTTGGGGCTCACCCAGCCTTCCCCTGCAGACGGCGACTCCGGCAGCATCAACGGCTCCTTGGAATTCCGGGTGGATCCCGATGCTGGGCAGCGGGTGAGCTGGGGAGGGGGCACGGGGGGACAGCTGGGGGGCACAGGGGGGCAGCTGGGGGGCACAGGGGGACAGCTGGGGACCCCCAGCCCACACTGGGCCCCTCGATGTCACCACACTCTCTCCGCAGGACGGGAATGGGAACCAAGTCCCGCCCAGGGGATCCCAGGAGGTGAGGAAAGGGTTTTGGGGAGGGGGGCGGTGCTCACCCCACGCTGCCTCGGTGTCCCCCCGGTGTGGCACTTGGGGTTCACCCCCCTCAAATCCTGTCCCCCCCAGGAGATCAACCAGCGCCTGGTGAACCTGTACGGGCTCCTGCTGCGGCTCCAGGTGGGGAGGGGGACAGGGAGGGGGGACCCCTGCCCAAATCCATCCTGCTCCCTGTCCTCTTTCTCCCACTTTGCCTCCCTTTGTCCCCTTCCCATTCCCCTCTTTCCCCTCATTGCCCCCTGCTCCCTTTTGCCCTATTCCCCCATTTCCCCTCCTTCCCCCCCTATTTTTCCCTCAATTTTCCCCCCTTTCTACCCCCCTTTTTTCCCCCTTTCCCCCCCACTTTCCACCCTTTCCCCCCCTTTTTCCCCCTTTTTTCCCCTTGTTCCCCCTTTGTTTCCTCCTTTTTTCCCCCCTTTTTCCCCTTTTTTTTCCCATTTTCCCCCCTTCCCCCTATTTTTCCCTCCTTTGTCCCCCTTTCTACCCCGCTATTTTCCCCCTTTCCCCCCCTTTTTTTTTCCCTTTTTTTCCCCTATTTTTCCCTCCTTTCCCCCCCTTTCTACCCCCCTATTTTCCCCCTTTCCCCCCCTTTGTTTCCCACTTTTCCCCCCACTTTTCCCCCCTTTTTTTCCCCTTTTTCCCCCTTTCCCCCTTTCCCCCCTTTCCCTTCCCCTTTCCCAGCACCCTGACCTCTCTCCCCGCAGCTCCAGCTGACGCACCGGGATGTTCTGTTGGAGCTGCAGCTGCCGGAGGCGCTGCAGCGGCCGCGGCCCCGCCGGGGCTCCCAGCCGGCCGTGCCGGTTACCGGGGGCGCGGAACCGGGCCCCGGGGCGGAGCTGGCGCTGCTGCAGCGGCAGCACGGGCTGGTGCAGGAGGAGCTGAGCCGCTGCCGCCAGCTGTGCCAGGAACGGGCGCAGGAGGCGGCGGCGCTGGAGTCGCGGCTGCGGGACAGCGAACGGGAGCGCTCCCGGTTGGAACGGGAGCTGCAGGAGGCGCGGGGAGCAGCGGCGGGGCCGCGGGGCCGGCGGGCGGCGGAGCCCCGGCGCAGGAGCCTCCCGGCCGGGGATGCGCTGTACCTGAGCTTCACCCCCCCGCAGGTGGGCGCGGGGTACCGGGGGTACCGGGAGCACCGGGGGTACCGGGAGCGCCGGGGGTACCGGGAGCACCGGGGGTATGGGGAGCACCGGGGGTACCGGGAGCACCGGGGGTACCGGGAGCACCGGGGGTATGAGGAGCACCGGGGGTACGGAGAGCACTGGGAACACCGGGAACACCGGCGGTATGGGGAGCACCGGGGGTACCGGGGGGAGCCGCGGGTGAGGATGGGGTCGCTGTGACCCGCGTGGGGGGCTCGGGCCTGACCCCCCCCACCCCGCAGCTGATCCACGGCAGCCCCCCCGCCCACTCCCCCGCCGCCCCCGGCCCCCGGGACGAGCTGGAATTCCCGGGCACCGACCCCGAGCGGCTCCGCCAGGGGGGTGAGGACAGCCTGGACGTGCTCCTGGAGGGCGAGGGGGGCTTGGGGAGCCGCCACTCCCCCCCCGCCAGCCCCCGAGGTGGGTTTAACCCCCCCCCAAATTGGGATCCCGATTTTATTTTGGTGGAAGTTGTTCACCTGGAGTTTTTCCCGCAGATTTCCTGAGGATGCAGGATATTCCCGAGGAGGCGGAGAACAGCCAGGAGCTGAAGGAGGGCGACGGGGACAGTTAGGGACCCCCGCAGCCCCCCCAGCCCCCCACGATCCCCCCAGGACACGCCGGGGGCTGGATCCGGCTGTGGGGAGCGTTGGGAAAAGCGGGATGGGGACGCTGCTATTCCCACGGGAGCCTTATGGGAACGGGGGGGTCCGGTCGCCCCCTCCCCTACTCCAGCCCGGGGGGGACAGGGGTGACATCGTGTCCCTCCTCCTCCCGCTGGGATTTATTTATTTATTTGGATGTTTTGGGGTGCGGGAGGTGGCCCCAGGGCGAGGAACTTCCAGCTCCTGGGTCAGCGGTGACAGTGACCCCCCGTCCCCGGTGTCGGGGGGCTGCTCAAGGGTGGGGCGGGGAGGGACGGGGTCCCCGCGGATTAACTGTAAAAACAAAGGGCGAAAAGAAATGAAAAATATTAAAAAAAAAAAAAAAATTTGGAAAATCCTGAAAATGAAGAGTTTGGAGGCAAAATGAAGGGGGTGGGTGGAGGCTGGGGGAGGCAGGGACCGGCTGGGGCGGGGGTCTCTCAGCCGGGGGCCGACGGGGCCGGGTTCGGGGCGCACCCGCAGGGCGGGGCCGCTCCCGGGGCGGTGCCGGAGCCGCCGGGCCGGGTGCGGGACCGGGCGCGGGGCGGGGCGGGCGGAGGACGCGGCCCCGGAGCGAGCGGCGGCTCCCGGGGGTCCCGCGGCGAGGAGGGGTCGGGGGGCCGAGAGCGGAGGGGCGGGGGTCGGGGGGCTCCCGCGGCGGCCATGAAGAGGATGTTCTCCTGCTCCAGCTCGCAGGTGACGGTGAGTCCCGGGAGAGAACGGGGGGCCCGATCCCGGTACCGGCCCGATCCCGGTGCCAGCCCCGTGCTGCCTCAGTCCCGACCCCATCCAGCTCCAATTCCACTGCCAGCCCCGATGCTGCTCCCTGTCCCAGCCCCAATCCCAATCCCAATCCCAGTCCCAGTCCCAGTTCTGCTGCTGGTCCCGATGCCGACTGCAATCCGAGCCCCATTGCTGCCTCCATCCCAAATCCAGCCCCAATCCCAGCCCCAATCCTCACCCCAATCCACCCCCCAGCAGGTCCCACAGCCCATCCCCGCTCCCAGTCCCACTCCCGCTCCCCGTTCCCAGACCCCGGTCCCGGTCCGCTGTCCCGTTTCCAGTCCCGGTCCCTGTCCCGGTGCCACCCCCGCCCGTGCCACGCTGGAGCCCGGCCCGGCTCGGTGGCACTCGCCAAACCAGCCGGGCGGGCACAGGCCGGGACACGCTCCGGCCCCTCCGCCCCCTCCCGGCTCCACCGAGCCCGCGGAGTGGGGAAACTGAGGCACGAGATGCGTGGGGGGACCCACACTGGGGGGTCCTGTGCGGGGTGGGGGTCCCACCCAGAGTTTGGGGTCCTGTGCTGGGTCCCCCCGCAGATGGAGAGCTGGACGCGGCAGGACCAGAAGCTGCTGGAGGCGGTGACACGCGGGGACGTGGCCCGGGTGGCCGCGCTGGCCGCCCGCAAGGCCGCCCGCCCCGCCAAGCTCAACGCCCGGGGACAGTCCGCGTATGTCACCGCCGGGGGGACACGGTGGGGGCTCGGTGGGTCTGGGGGCGGCACACGGGTCACGGCCACCTCTCGCTGCCCCCCCAGGCTCCACCTGGCCGCGGCCGGGGGTCTCACCGAGTGCCTGACGCTGCTGCTGGAGCACGGAGCGCCCGTCAACGAGACCAACGATGACGGTGGGTGGGGACAGCTTGGGGACACCTTGAGGACACCTTGGGGACACCTTGGGGATACCCTGTGTCACCCCTGGAGGAGCCCAGACCTGCTCCCCTTGGGGACACCCTGTGTCACCCCTGGAGGAGCCCAGACCTGCTCCCCTTGGGGACAGCTTGGGGACACCTTGGAGACACCCTGTGTCACCCCTGGAGGAGCCCAGACCCGCTCCCCTTGGGGACACCCTGTGTCACCCCTGGAGGAGCCCAGACCTGCTCCCCTTGGGGACACCTTGGGGACACCTTGGAGACACCCTGTGTCACCCCTGGAGGAGCCCAGACCCGGTCCCCTTGGGGACACCTTGGTGACACTTTGGGGACACCTTGGGGACACCCTGTGTCACCCCTGGAGGAGCCCCGACCTGCTCCCCAAGGCAGGGACCCCCGGGAGCAGCCTGGGGAGTGTCCCCAAGGAGGGGGTGTCCCCTGGGGGTGTCCCTTAGCGGGGCAGTTGTCCCCTGGGGGTGTCCCCAGCACCGGCCCTGTCCCCACAGGCAGCACCGCCCTGCACTTGGCCACCATCGCCTGCCAGCCCCAGTGCGTGAAGGTGCTGCTGCAGGTACCGAGAGGGGCGGGAACGGGGCGGGAACGGGACGGGAACGGGGCCGGAACGGGGCGGGAACGGGACGGGAACCGGGCGGGAACGGGGCGGGAGTGGGATGCAAACGGGATGGGAGTGGGGTGGGAATAAGATGGGAATGGGGTGAGAATTGGATGGGAACGGGATGGAAACAGGAATTGGAACGGGATGGGAGTGGGATGGGAATGGGAACTGGAATGGGATGGGAATAGGAACTGGAATTGGAATGGGAACTGGAATGGGATGGGAACAGGAGTGGGATGGGAACAGGAATGGGATGGGAATGGGATGGGAATGGGAACAGGAATGGGATGGGAATGGGAACAGGAATGGGATGGGAAGGGGAGCTGCAATGTGATGGGAAGGAGGGGAACTGGAATGGGATGCAGCTGGGGGTGAAACCAGGGATGGAGATCAGGACAGAGACAGGGATAAGGACACGGATGGAGGTGCAGAGGAGGATGAGGATGGGGACAAGGGCAGGGAACAAGGATGGGGACAAGGGCAGGGAACAAGGACGGGGACGAGGATGGGAACAGGCTGCGATGGGGGTGTCGGTGCCATCCCCGTTCCCTTCCCGCTCTCCCCCCAGCATGGAGCCAACGAGCGCCACGTGGACGGGCAGAACCGGACTCCGCTGCACTGGGCCGGTGAGGGGGGGACACGGGGACACCCCGGGACGTGGGGGACACCAGGGGGACACCAGAGGTCCCCCAGAGGCCCTGCAGTGACCCCACCCCCTGCAGCCTCCTCGGGCTGCGCCTCCAGCGTCCTCCTGCTCTGCGACCACGAGGCCCCACTGGATGTCCCCGACGCTGTGAGTGGGGACGGGGGGACAGCAGGGGGTGACAGGGGACAGCAAGGGCTGATGGTCACCCCAGTGTCCCCCCAGCACGGCCAGACCCCCCTGATGCTGGCGGCGCAGGGCAACCACGCGGCCGTTTGTGCTCAGCTCCTGCGGCGCGGGGCCGAGCCCGGGCGGGCCGACAGGGATGGCAGGTGGGTGACAAGGGACCCTGGGTGTCCCCAAGGGTGTCACCGCTGTGGGGAAGGGATGGCGGCCACCTGTGTCACCGTGTCCCTCCGTGTGACATCCCCGGCCCAGGACAGCGCTGGAGCTGGCCCTGGCTCACGGCAGCCTGGAAGTGGCCGAGCTGCTGCAGGGCCACCAGAGGGACAAGAAGGACACCGGGAATGTCACCTGGAATGTCACCGGGAAGGCCCCGCGTTGGGCTCTCCAGAAGGTCCCACACAGCAGGAGGAGAGGTGAGACCTCCTGGAGCCCCCCAAAAAAGGGAAAGAAAGGGGGGAAATGGGAAAACAACGGGGGGAAATTGAAAAAAATAGGGAAAATTGGGAAAACGGGACTGTGCTTTTCCCTCCGGCAGAGAACGGTGCTGGGCAGGTGGGAATGCAGGGGGAGGAGGAGGAGGAGGAGGAGGAGGCTGAGGAGCAGCGGGACGGACGCGCTGCCCGGCGGCTGCGGGAGGAGCTGGCGAGGAAGACTCTGGAATGCCGGCGGCTGGAGGAAGCTGCCGAGGGCACCCGGCGGCGGCTGCGGGAGCTCGTGCGGCTCCTGCCGGGACGGGACGCGGCTGAGGATGAGGAGGAGGATGAGGAGGATGAGGAGGATGAGGAGGATGAGGGCGCCTGCCTGGAGCTCCTGGCCCGGCGCGTGGCGGAGCTGAGGAAGAGGACGAGGGATGAAGAGCAGGAAGGAGGACAAGGCAGCGCCGAGGCTCCGCTGCTGATCCCGTTCCTGGCCTGGCTGGGAGAGGAGTGCTCCAAAATGCGGGAAGCGAAGGTCGGCGCCTCCTCCCGGAGCCAGGAGCTGCGTCGGGAGGCAGAGGATTCCCTCCGGGCCGGGGCCTGGCAGCAGCTGGCGGCGGGGCTGGAGCAGGCGCTGGAGCAGCAGGACCAGATCCACGGCAGGATGCTGCGGGGATCCCAAATCCTCCTGGAAAAGCTCCGGCGGGAGCCCGCGGCAGCGTGCCGGTGCGCGGTGCCCGGCTCGGAGCAGCCGAGGGAGGGCGGGAGGATGGAGAAGGAGCTGCTGGAGCTGCGGGAGGGCAACGGGAAACTCCTGGCGGAGCTGGCGCGGCTGGGCCGGGAGCGGGAGCGGCTGCAGCAGGAGCTGCGGGAGCTGCGGGATCCCGGGGAGCGGGACGAGGCGCGGCGGCTGCGCCGGGAGCTGCGGGAGCTGCGGGACGGGCTGGGAGCGCGGGTGCGGGAGGCGGGAGGCGACGCCGGGGCCGGAATCCTCCGGGACCTGCACCGGCGGCTGGACGCGCTGGTGCGCTCCCAGCACGAGGCGCTGCAGCTCATCACGGAGATGGAGGGAGAGACCGGAGAAACGCCCGGGATACCGGCGGAACCGGGGGCCGATGTCCCGCCGGGCTCGGAGGCGGAGCGGTGGCGGGAGGCGGCGGCGGCGGCCGAGGCGCGGGCGGCCGGGAGGGAGCGGGAGCTGCGGGAGCTGCGGGAGACGGCGGAGGGGTTGCGGGAACGCGCGGCGCGGCTGGAGCGCGCCTGCCGGGACAAGGACGGGAAGGTGAGGCACGGGCCGGGAACGGGGACGGGACCTCCCCAGCACCAGTCCCGTTCCCGTCATCATCCTCCTTCCACGCTCGTCCCCACTGCCGACCCCTTCCCATCTTCCTCTTCCTCCCATCCCCATCCCCTTCCCAGTCCTCTTTCCATCATCATCATCATCATCATCATCATCATCTGCATCCCCATCCCCTTCCCATCCCTGTCCCCATCCTGATCCATCTCCCAGCCCCATCTGGGGGACCTTGGGGACAACTGAGCAGGACCTTGAGGGCTGACAGGGACCAAGGGGGTTCTGGGGGTGCTGAGAACAACCAGCCCCCCCCAGTCCCCCCAATCTGCCCCTGATTTTCCCCCCCAGCTGAAGCAGCTGCTGGCGGAGACGGAGAAACTCTCGGCTGAAGTGTTGGGGCTGCGGGGCCGCAGCGCCCGGCTCCAGCTCCAGCTGGAGGTGGGGACAGCGCCCGGCGTCACAGCGTGTCACCCTTTGGAATTGTCGTCACCCTGAGTCACCCCGTGTCACCCTGTGCCCCCCCAGGTCCAGCAGAAGCAGCACCGGGACACCGTGGCCGTGTACCGGAGCCACCTTCTCCAGGCTGCCCAGGTGGGACCCCCGGCCCTGCCCTGCCCGGGGTCTCTGGGGGGGTGGGGGCACAGTTCTGGGTGCTGGGCACAGTTCTGGGTGCCGGGCACAGTTCTGGGTGCCGGGCACAGTTCTGGGTGCTGGGCACAGTTTTGGGTACCGGGCACAGTTCTGGGTGCCGGGCACAGGTTTGGGCTCTCCAGAAGGTCCCACACAGCAGGAGGAGAGGTGAGACCTCCTGGACCCCCCCCAAAAAAAGGGAAAGAAAGGGGGGAAATGGGAAAAATAGGGAAAATTGGGAAAACGGGATCCCGGGAAAATCCACGCTCCCCCCTCCGCAGGGATTCATGGATGAGGGCGTCCACGCCGCGCTGCTGCGGATCCTGCGGGCCGAGGCGGGAGCGGGGCCGTGCCATTAAACCGGGAATCCGCCACCCACGCGTGGCCTGCCTCCCACTCCGTGTCCCATTCCGCGTCCCCATCCCCGCTCCCCTCCCCTGGCATCCCCCTAAACCAGGGAATGCCATTGCTGGTGTCTCCCCGGCCCCACTCCAACCCGGGCCGGGATTTGGGATCCCGCTGGAATTTTAAACCCGGGCCGGGATTTGGGATCCCGCTGGAGTTTTATTCCCGCTGCCCCCGGTCGGGCCCTGCCCGCCGCCGCCCCAGCGCGAATTTGGTGCCGGTGCTGACGCGCTCCAGGTCGGGGCCGCGGGCCGGGGCCCGGCGCAGGAGGATCCCGGTGGGAATGCGGCAGCTCCGGAGGCCGTGGGGGCTGAGCTCGGTGATCCTGGGGCAGGGAACGGGGTCAGGGATGGAGCCAGGACAGCCCCGGGGCTTTTCCTGTCGCTGTCCCCACGGTGGCAGCGCTGTCTCACCCCACGGTGGGCGGCAGCTCTCCGGGGAACGATCCCGGTCCCGATCCCGGTCCCGGTCCCGGTCCCTCGGCTCCATCCTCGGTGGCAGCGATGGCCTCCAGGACCGGAGGCTCCAGCCAGGCCACGGCACTGACCTCACCCGGGCTCGGACACAGCCGGGCCTGGGCACGGACCCCCGGGGGTCCCGGGGAACCCCAACCTTGAGAGGGACCCCAACCCCAGGAGGGACACCCCAGCCATGGCAGGACCCCCACCCATGGATTGCCCCCCACCCAGGGAGGGTCCCCACCCATGGAGGGACCCCCTCGGAGGTGCCCCCCACCCATGGAGGGACCCCCTCGGAGGTGCCGCCCACCCACAGAGGGTCCCCAACCATGGAGGGACCCCACCCATGGATTGCCCCCCACCCACGGAGGTGCCCCCCACCCACGGAGTGCCCCCCACCCACGGAGGTGCCCCCCACCCATGGATTGCCCCCCACCCATGGCGGTGCCCCCCACCCACGGAGCTGCCCCCCACCCTCGGAGCTGCCCCCCACCCTCGGAGCTGCCCCCACCTGCAGCCGCTGCCGGGGCTCGGCCGAGCGCAGCCCCAGGTAGGTGACAATGTGGTGGCAGCGCGGTGGCCCCCAGCTCAGCGAGGGGGGGAACACGGACTGCGGGGAGCAGGGGTGACCCGTGGGACACCCAGGGGTGCCACCCCCTGCCCAGCCCCGGGTGCGGGGGGGGTCGTTACCTCCCAGAGGCCGAGCAGGTCCCACGAGAAGGTGCCGGGCTCCAGGTGCAGCCCCGTCTCCTCGGCCAGTTCCCGCAGCCCCGCGGCCACCAGCTGCGGGTCCGGGGGGTCAGGGGACACCCGTGTCCCCGCGCTCACCTGGGCACCCCCTGCCCTCCCCACGGTGCCACCTCACCTCTTCTCCTGGCTCCAAGTGCCCACCTGGGTGGGGGGACAGGGGTCAGAGCACCCCAAAACCCCCGTCCCCACCTGAGTGAAGGGTCGGGGGACCCCAAAGCTCTGCTGTCCCCCGTCCTCGCGCTCACCTGGTGGCACCCAAACGTTGGGGAAGTGGCGCAGGGTGGTGGCCCGGCGGGTCAGCAGGACGTGGCCGCAGGCGGCCTCCAGCAGCACGGCCACCGCTGCGGCCACCCCCGGCTGTCCCCGCGGCTGTCCCCGCGGCTGTCCCTCCGGCTGTCCCCCCAGCTTGGCGGGGCAGAACGGGGGTCTCTGCGGGGACAGGGGACATCAGGGCTGCGATGGCTCCCCGGGGGGACGCGGGGGCACCGGGGGAAACACCGGGACCGGCGGCCCCGCGCACCTTGAGGACGGTGGCGGTGGAGCCGGGGAAGGGGACATCGGAGATGAGGAGGTGGCCGCGCTCCAGCCCGCAGCTCACCGGGGCCACGTCCGTGTGCGCGGGGCAGAACACGCCGGTGACACTCTGCGGGGACACCGGGGCCGCTGTCACCGCACCGGGACAGGCGGGGGGGACACCGGGGCCGCTGTCACCGCACCGCGACAGGCGCGGGGACACCGGGGCCGCTGTCACCGCACCGGGACAGGCGCGGGGACACCGGGGCCGCTGTCACCGCACCGCGACAGGCGGGGGGAAACCGGGGCCGCTGTCACCGCACCGCGACAGGCGGGGGGACACCGGGGCCGCTGTCACCGCACCGCGACAGGCGAGGGGACACCGGGGCCGCTGTCACCGCACCGCGACAGGCGGGGGGACACCGGGGCCGCTGTCACCGCACCGCGACAAGCGCGACGCTGCAGCGGCCGCACCCCCTCCCCTGAACTGTCCCCCCCCCGGTCCCCCCCGGTTCCCCCCGGTGCCCCCCGGTCCCTCCGGTGCCCCCCGGTCCCCCCGGTCCTCCCGGTCCCCCCCGGTCCTCCCGGTCCCCCCCGGTCCCCCCATTGCCCCCGGTCCCCCCGGTCCCCCCGGTCCCCCGGTTCCCCCGGTGCCCCCGGTCCCCCTGGTCCCCCCATTGCCCCCAATCCCCCCGGTGCCCCCCGGTGCCCTCCGGTGCCCCCGGTGCCCCCGGACCTGCCCGAACGCCGCCGCCCCCCCCGCCCCCGCGCGCCGTACGTGCACGAGCACGCGCGCGCCCGCCATGTCGGGGGCGGGGCCTACCGGGGAAGGGGGCGGGGCCTCCCGGAGAAGGGGGCGTGGCCTCCCGGGGAAGGGGCGGGGCCTCACCCGCGCCGGCGACTGCGCCCCCTGCAGGGGAAAGGCCGCGCCCACGGGCGGGGACAGTTCTGTGTCCCCAGTGTGTCCCCGTGTGTCCTGAGTGTGTCCCCGTGTGTCCTCGTGTGTCCTAAGTGTGTCCCTGTGTGTCCTGCGTGTGTCCCCCGTGTCCTGAGTGCGTCCCCGTGTGTCCTGCGTGTGTCCCCCGTGTGTCCCCATGTGTCCCCCCTGTCCTGCGTGTGTCCCCCGTGTGTTCCCGTGTGTCCTTGTGTGCCCTGCGTGTGTCCCCGTGTGTCCTGCGTGTGTCCCCCGTGTGTCCCCATGTGTCCTGCGTGTGTCCCCCGTGTCCTGCGTGTGTCCCCCGTGTCCTGCGTGTGTCCTGCGTGTGTCCTAAGTGTGTCCCTGTGTGTCCCCGTGTGTCCCCCGTGTGTCCCCCGTGTCCTGCGTGCGTCCCCGGGTGTGTCCACGTCCTCCGCGTCCCCCCACTGGCCACACTGTCACCGGCCGTGGCCACCCCAGGGGACGCTGCCGCCCCTCAGGGACACTCCGGGGACACCGCGGTGTGTGTCCCCAGGGCTGCCACCACCGCCCCGGGGACATCGCCCCCTCTGTCCCCGCCGTGCCGTTCCAGGCCGTGCCAGCAGGTGTCACCCCCTGCCCGGCCCCTCGGGACCCCCGGAGTCACCCCACGAGTCTCGGGGGTGTCCCCATGTCCCCCACCCCAGCCGTGTCCCCAGGGTCCCCTCTGAGCAGCGGTGACACTCGGGAACCGGAGCCTGAGTGGGACACCGGGGGCAGCTCGGTGCTCCCAGTATGTCCCAGTAACTCCCAGTAACTCCCAGTAGCCACTCGGGCGAGGCAAGTGGCCACGCTTTGGCGCGGGTGACAGGTCACCGCTCTGGGGACAGAGGGGACACACGTGTGGCCGCCACGCCGCACACGCGTGTGCAAGGAGGGGAGGGGGGGTCTCGGGACGAGAATTGCACGCGGGAGCGCGCCCCGGTAAGGGGGGGGGGGAGCCACCGCCGTGCCCGCGCACACGCGCGTGCAAAGCCCCCCCCACCCCCGGCAGTTAATGAGGATCATCTCATTAACGGGGATTAACGCCTATCTATAGCGCGGCCGCGGGGGGAGTCCCGCGGGGGTCCCGGTCCCGCCCCCGGCCCCGCTCCGGCCGGTGCCCGGTCCCGGCCCGTTCCGGGGCGGAGCCGCTCGGCACCGAGCGCGGAGCGGAGCCGGTACCGAGCGCCGGGGGCCGCGAGGGGCGGCGGTTGGGGGATGCTGGGGCGGGGGGTGCTGGAGGGGTGGGACGGGTGGGTTTGGGGTGAATTTGGGGTGGGTTTGGGGTGAGTTTGGGGTGGGTTTGGGGTGAGTTTGGGGTGGCTTTGGGGTGTAGGTTGGGTGTTGTGGGGTGTTTGGGGCAGGGGGTGTGTAGGGTGCTGTGCCGGCGGTTTTGGGGCGGTTTTGGGGTGTTTTAGGGCTTTGCGTGGGACGCTGGCTGTTGTGAGGGTGTCGTGGGGGTGCTGGGGGCACTGGGAGCACTGGGGGCACTGGGGAAACTGGGGGCACTGGGAGTAGTGGGAGCACTGGGGAAACTGGGGGCACTGGGGGCACTGGCACGGGGGTACTGGGGGCACTGGGAGCAGTGGGAACACTGTCCCCACACTGTCCCCACACTGTCCCCACTCCACCCCCCCCCGTGCCTCAGTTTCCCCCCGCTCGCAGCCCGGGGCGGGGCGGGGGGGTCGCTCTCAGCCCCACCCGCCATGCCGGGGGTCCCGCTGCCCTTCGTCCTCCTCCTCCTCCTCCTCCTGCTCGCCGGGACCCCCGCGCAGCCCTTCCCGCGGGACCTGGCGGCTCGCAGCACCGTGGGGCTGGCAGGTGAGCGGGGCTCGGGGGGCTCCGGGGGTTTCGGGGGGGGTCACCGGGGGTCTCACCGCCTCCTCCCGGTGCAGCCACCGCCGCCTACCCGCGCTTCGGGGGTCTCCGGGGGGACAACGGCACGGCGCGGCTCGGCCTCGACTTCCAGCGGATGCTGCGGCTGAACGGGACGCTGCTGGTGGCCGCCCGGTGAGCCCCGGGGCGCGGCTGCCGTGCGTGAGCATCCTCGGCTGTGCTCGTGCAAGGGTTTGCACACCCCTCGCACCTTGGCACTGCTCGTGCCCCGCCGTGCGGGACCCCACAGTCCTCCCTGCGTGTCACTGGCGTGTTGTCCCGTGTCCCCTTGCACACCCCGTGTCCCCTTGCACACCCCCCAGTCCCCTTGCACACCCCCCACCCCATTGCACACCCCCCACCCCTTTGCACACCCCCCATCCCCTTGCACCCCCCCACCTCTTTGCACACCCCCATCCCCTTGCACACTCCTGTGTCCCCTTGCACACCCCCCATCCCCTTGCACACCCCCATCCCTTTGCACACCCCCCATCCCCTTGCACCCCCCCACCTCTTTGCACACCCCCCATCCCCTTGTACACCCCTGCGCCCCCTTGCACACTCCCGTGTTCCCTTGCACATCCCCCATCCCTTTGCACACCCCCGTGCCCCCTTGCACACCCCCATCCCCTTGCACACCCCTGTGCCCCCTTGCACACCCCCATCCCCTTGCACACCCCTGTGCCCCCTTGCACACCCCCATCCCCTTGCACACCCCTGTGCCCCCTTGCACACTCACCCCCTCCCCCAGGGACCACATCTACGCCTTCGACCTGCGGCAGGACCGGGGGACGCTGTACCCGGAGCGGGTAAGGGGGGGACGGGCACAGGGACCCTGGGCACACGGGGGGCGCAGGGGGTGCCCACCCACCCACCCACCCCCGTGCCCACCTGCCCCGGCAGCACCTCACCTGGGAGCCGCAGGACCGGGAGAACTGCGCCATGCGGGGCCGGCGGCAGGTGATTTGGGGCCGGGGGATTTGGGGGCGCAGCGGTTCGGGGTGTGACACGGTGGTGACGCCGCGGTGTCCCCCCCACCCCCGTGTCGTGTCCCCACGCGCAGGACGAGTGTCACAACTACATCCGTGTGCTGGTGCCCCGCGACGCCGAGACCCTCCTGGCCTGTGGCACCAACGCCTTCAGCCCCCTGTGCCGCACCTACCAGGTGGGGTCCCGAAATTGGGGGTCCCGAAATTGGGGGGTCGCAGCTTGGGGGGGTCTCAGCCCCCTCAGGGCGGTTCCCAGGTGTGTGATGAGCGTGGAGGTTCTCGGCTATGTCCGTGCCGGGGTTGTGATTTATTAAAAAAAATCTGGATATTGATCTGGTACCGATATCCAACCACAAGGGACAAAAAGTGTTGAGTGGTTTAAAGTTAGAAAGTGTGTGCGGGACAGCTCCTAAATATACACCGTGATTATAGAGCCTTTATATCGATATTTGATACTTTTTATCTATACTGTAGCTATATTTTTTATCTGTACAAAATACAAATATATATATTCATCATTTTGGTACGTCCCATTCCCCCAAATCAAAACCCTGATCACTCCAAAAGCCATTCAGCAGGTGTGGCTTGTCCCTTGAAATGGGTCGGTGTCCCTTGAAATGGGTCGGTGTCCCTTTCATGGGTCGGTGTCCCTTTCTCCCAAAATGAGGAAGTCAATGAATTCTTCCTCCTTCTGACTTTTACCTTTTCAATGCCAACATGACAAATGAACTCTTGGTAGAACTCCCATTCTTTGTCTTCAGGTGGTTTCAGAACAGAGGAGGCCCACGATTGTCTTATGTTCCTAAAATCTATTGATCAGTTTATATTCTTCATTATAAACCCAGCTAATTAAACATTGTGCTGACAAGCAATGAATTATTAGTTAACCCCTAACTCCTAACTTCATCAAGCCCTACTCATTCATTATTATTATTTTAATTAACTCTAGCGAGGCTTATTTCCAACTAAAATCTTATCTCCTTGAAAAATCTCTAAATTCCTTAAAATGTACCTGTCAGCTGGGGGTGGCACAAAGGGGTGCCGAGTACTAGGGGGATCTCACGGCCTCTGGGTGTGTCCCCCTCCCCAGGTGGGCAGCCTGGCACAGCGAGGCGAGCAGATCAGCGGCCAGGCCCGGTGCCCCTTCGATGCCAAGCAAAGCATCGTCGCCCTCTTCGTCGGTGGGTGCTGGGCAGGCTGGGGGGGGCACGGGGGTGGCCCCGGGGGTCACCCCAAGTGTCCCCCCCGCAGATGGCAGCCTGTACTCGGCCACGGTGGCCGATTTCCAGGCGAGCGATGCCGTCATCTACCGCAGCCTGAGCCCCGGGCAGGCGCCGCTGCGCAGCCTCAAATACAGCTCGCGGTGGCTGCAGGGTACCCGAGTGGGGTCTGGGGGGGGGACAGGGGTCTGGGGGGGTCTGGGGGATGGGATGGGGTGCAGGGGTCTGTGGGGATGGGGGTACAGGGGTCTGTGGGGATGGGATGGGGATACAGGGATGGGATGGGGGTACAGGGATGGGATGGGGGTACAGGGGGTCTGTGGAGGTCTGTGGGGATGGGGGTACAGGGGTCTGTGGGGATGGGGGTACAGGGGGTCTGTGGGGATGGGATGGGGATACAGGGGTCTGTGGGATGGGATGGGGTACAGGGGTCTGGGGGGCTCTGGGGGGATGGGGGTGCAGGGGTCTGTGGGGATGGGGGTACAGGGGGTGTGTGGGGATGGGATGGGGGTGTAGGGGTCTGTGGGGGTCTGTGGGGATGAGATGGGGGTGCAGGGGGTCTGTGGGATGGGATGGGGGTACAGGGGTGTAGGAGGGTGTGGGGTAGGGGTTACACGTATGGAGGGATGTGGCAGAGTGGGGCAGGGGGACGTAGGGATGGGGTCGGGGCTGCAGTCTGGGGGTACAGGGGTCAGGGTGCAGGGGAGGGGCTGAGCACAAGGCTGTGGGACAAGGACAGGAGGTGGCGGGGACTGATGGTCCCTCCAACTTCCCCTGCCCCCCCCCCAGAACCCCACTTTGTCCAGGTCCTGCCCTACGGCCCCTACGTCTACTTCTTCTTCAGGGAGGTGGCAGTGGAGCTCAGCGCCCTGGGCAAGGTGGGTCTGGGGGTGGGGGGCACAGGGGGAGCCCCCGGGGGGGGTCGGGGCAGGGGAGACTCCTCAGCCCCTCACAGCTTCCCTCTGGCTGCCCTGGGACCCTGGCAGGGGTCAGAACCCCCCTGGACAGAGCCCCCAGAGACACTGGCTGTGATCTCTGTCCATGGAAAAGAGTTTTCAATCTTACAGGATGAATTACCAGCTCTGAGTGTTCGATATGAGTAATAATTAGGTGTGGCACGGGTGCAAAAGTAAAATTTTAGGATTCTAGATGAGGGGTCCAAAGGGGACAAGATGGAGGAAATTGGGTGTGTCTTGTCCTTTTCCTCCTTCTTCATGCCCTCCATGTTTCACTGAGGTGTTGGCATTTTTCTGTTGGTTCAGGCTGGGGACACACTGTCCAATGTAGGTGACAGATATTGGCACGTTATTGTAAATCCAGCACAGGTAGTTTGTGGTATTTAATGTTTGTACCATCCCACTGAGGGCAGAGCCCCACACGCTGCCCTGCAGGACAGAGCTGCGGCAGGGCAGCAGAACATGGTAGAGATAAACAGAATAAACAACCTTGAAACAGCACAGATGAATTATGATTTCTGCTTTGGCAGTGGGGCTGACAGACAGAGACTTTTACAATCTGGGAATCAGATGCCCAGAGGTGCCCAGGTCCCCTGGGTGGTGACCCCGAGGGCGTGCAGGTGCTGAGGCGGGTCCCCGTGCAGGTGTTGGTGGCCCGGGTGGCCCGGGTGTGCCGCAACGACCGCGGCGGGTCCCCGCGGGTGCTGGAGCGGCGCTGGACGTCCTTCCTGAAGGTGCGGCTGCAGTGCTCCGTGCCCGGGGACAGCGTCTTCTACTTCGATGTCCTGGAGGCTGTGACACCCCCTCAGAGCCTGCACGGGCGCCCCGCTGTTCTCGCCCTCTTCGGCACCCAACCCAACAGGCAGGGACGTGGGGACGTGGGGACGTGGGGATGTGGGGACGTGGGGACGTGGGGATGTGGGGACATGTGGGGATGTGGGGACCTGGGGACGTGGGGACGTGGGGACGTGGGGACATGGGGATGTGAGGACATGGGGCCGTGGGGTCATGGGGCCATGCACATGTGGGGACAGGGTGATGGTGACAGAGTAAGGACTCACACGTGCACATGGGGCTTGCCCAGGGGGACATGGGGATGGACTCACATGGGGACGTGGGGACACAGAGGGGCAGTAGACAGGGAAACAGAGCATGGGGACACACCCGGGACACGGAGGAGCCCTGGTGAAACCAAAGCCATCCTGTCCCCGCCTTGCTGTCACCGCAGCATCCCCGGCTCGGCCGTCTGCGCCTTCTACCTGGCAGACGTGGAGCGGTCGTTCGAGGGTCCCTTCGCCGAGCCCCGTGGGGCCACCTGGACCCCAGTGCCAGAGGAGAGGGTCCCTCAGCCCAGGTACCACCCAGGTACCCCCACCCCACACCGGGACACCCCCGGGGGCCGCAGACGCCGCGCCCCAACGCCGGCTGTGCCGCAGGCCGGGCTGTTGTGCCGGGATGGGACCCGCTGCCGGTGTTGTCACCTCCGGGGACTTCCCTGACGAGACGCTGCTGTTCGCCAAGGAGCACCCGCTGCTGCACGGCGCCGTGCGCCCCGCGGGCGGGCGGCCGCTCTTCACCCGCACCGGCACCAGGTGCAGGGACAGGGTGGCCTTGGGGACAGGGTGGCCATGGGGACAGGGTGGCCTCGGGGACAGGGTGGCCTTGGGGACAGGAGTGGCCTCGGGGCTGGGATGGACTTGTGGATGGAGTGGCCATGGGGACATGGTGGCCTCGGGGCTGGGATGGACTTGTGGATGGAGTGGCCTCGGGGACAGGGTGGCCTTGGGGACATGGTGGCCTCAGGGGTGGGATGGACTTGTGGATGGAGTGGCCATGGGGACAGGGTGGCCTTGGGGACAGAATGGCCTTGGGGCTGGGATGGACTTGTGGATGGAGTGGCCGTGGGGACATGGTGGCCTTGGGGACAGGGTGGCCTCGGGGACAGGGTGGCCTTGGGGACATGGTGGCCTCAGGGGTGGGATGGACTTGTGGATGGAGTGGCCGTGGGGACATTGTGGCCTCAGGGGTGGGATGGACTTGTGGATGGAGTGGCCGTGGGGACATGGGGACAGGGAGTAACCCACATGAGGAGGTTCAGTGTGTGAGGACGCTGCGGGGTGGGGACGGTCCTTGCCCAAGGCTCCCCGTGAAGGGTGTGTGGGGCCATGAGAAGGTGCAGGAAGCCCCCGAGCAAAGCCCAGCCCCAGCCCGGCTTTGTGAGGCCGTGTCCCGCCGCAGGCTGACCCAGCTGGCCGTGGACACGGGCGCGGGGCCCCGCGGGAACCAGACCGTGCTGTTCCTGGGCGCCGAGGACGGGCGGCTGCTGAAGGTCCTGGCAGATACACAGCACCCCGGGGGCACCCCGGGGGACAGCCGAGAGCCGGGGGACAGCGGGAACAGCAGTGCCAGGACGCTGCTGCTGGAGGAGATCAGCCTCTACGACCCCGGGCGGTGAGGGGCGGGCATGGGGTGCCCAGGGCTGGGGTCTCGGGGGGTGCTGGGGGCTCCTGGGGGCCATGGGTGCTGGGAGTGCTGGGGAGCTGGGGGGCACTGAGGGGTTGGGGGTGCTTGGGGGGTCTGGAGGGTGGGTTCTGGGCACTGTGGGGCTGTGAGTGCTGTGGGGGTTTGGGGGTGCAATGGGGGTCTGGAGGGTGGGTTCTGGGCACCGTGGGAGCTGGGGGGCACTGAGGGGCTCTCAGGCACTGTGGGGCTGTGAGTGCTGTGGGGGTTTGGGGGTGCAGTGGGGGTCTGGAGGGTGGGTTCTGGGCACTGTGGGGCTGTCAGTGCTGTGGGGGTTTGGGGGTGCAGTGGGGGTCTGGAGGGTGGGTTCTGGGCACTGTGGGGCTGTGTGTGCTGTGGGGTTTGGGGTGCTGGGGGGCTGTGCTGTGCTGACCCCGGGTGCTGTCGGGTGCAGGTGCCACAGCCCGCGGGGTGCCGGGGTGCCCAGCCGGGTGCTGGGGCTGGAGCTGCACCCACCGGGCCGGGAGCTGATCGTGGCCTTCGCCGGGTGCCTCCTGCGGCTGCCCCTGAGCCGCTGCGGCCGCCACGGCTCCTGCCGAGGGTGAGCGGGGCCGTGGGGAGCTCGGAACGAGGGTGGGCAAAGGCAGGGGAGCGTGCAAGGATGGGAGCGTGCAAGGGCGGGAGGGAGTGTGCGAGGGACGCAAGGCTGTGTGAGGTCACGGAAGTGGCACAGGGACACGGGTGGCAGCTGCATCCCCGTGTCCCCGCAGGAGCTGCCTGGCTGCCCGAGACCCCTATTGTGTCTGGCTGCCCTCCAGGGGCTGCGTCCCCTTCTCCGAGGACCTTCCGTGAGTGTCCCTCCCAACCCCGACCTCCTGGGGCCCTGCCCCGTGCTGGGACACACTGGGGACAGAGGGTGATGTCCCCTCTGTGTCCCAGGAGTGGCTTCCAGCAGGACGTGGAGGGATCCCTCGGGATCAGCGGGACCTGCCAAGGTGAAGAGGGGGAGCACGGGGGACACTGGGAGTGTTTGGGGTTTTCTGGAGACAAAAGTCCTGGGGGATGCAGGTGGTGCCACAGTGACACTGGGGTGGCTCTGGCACACCTGGGTGATGCCAGAGGATGGGGAGGACGTGGAGGGGACACGGGTGGCTCCAAGGGACACGGGGGAGCCTGGCCCGACCCTGCTCTGCTCTCACAGGGGCTGCGGAGGACAGTGACGAGGATGGAGACCTGGCCCATGGTCAGTGACATTGTCTGGGGACTCTGGGGACCAGGGAGGGACATCCCAGGGGTGGGAGAGACACCCCAGGGTTTGGGGAGGGGAGCACCAAGGACTGCAGAGGGACTGTGGAGTCGGGAGGACCCCAGAGACAAGTATGAGTCCCCAGGGGTGGGATAAAGATCACAAGGGTGGAAAGGGGACCCCAGGGAAGGAGAAGGACCCTGGGGTGGGGGGACCCCGGGAACAGGAGAGAGATGAGGGGGGACCCCAGGAATGGGAGGGGCACCCCAGGGACGGGACCGGGGGGATCTCGGGGGGGATATCAGCCCTCCCGCTGGCCCCGGGCTGACGGGTGCTCCCGCAGGGGTGCGGCAGCCCGGGCCGGGGCTCGAAGCGACCGTGCCGGTGCCGGTGCTCGTGGGCTGCGTGCTGGGCGCCTTCGCCCTGGGCGCCCTGGCCAGCGGGCTGGTGGCCACCTGCTGCCAGCGCCCCGCCGTGCCCAAGGCGCCCCCGGAGCCGCCCTACGCCCCGCGGAGCCCGGCACAGCCGCCGGTGCCCCGGCTGTACCCCGCGCTGCCGCGGGACCCCGCCGAGCCCGAGCCCCCCGAGCCCGAGCGCCCCGCGCCGCCCCGAGAGCCCCGAGAGCCCCGGGAACCCCGAGAGCCCCGAGAGCCCCGAGAGCCCCGGGAGCCCCCCGGGCCGGTACCCCCGGGCAGGGCGGCCCGGGAGGCGGCGCCGCACCGGCTGCACGGGGGCTCGGCGTGGCCGGCGACCCCTCCGGGCAGCGGCTCCTTCGCCAACCGGGTGCTGCCTCGCCCCGCGGGCCCCGGGCCGCCCTTCGGCCCCCACGACCGGGCCCCGGTGCGGCTGGACGTGCCCCCCGACAGCCCCCCGGCCCCGCGGCGGCCGCTGGCACCGAGCCGCTCGCTGGGCGGGACCCCCGCCGGTGCCCCCGGGCCGCCGCGGGGCCTCACCCGCATGTACTCGCTGGGGACACCGGGGGCGGCTCCCTGGGGACCCGGTGCCCCGGAGCGCTCCGTGCCCGTGAAACCCCCCGTGCTCCCCAAGCCGCTGCTGCTGCCCGCGGCCCCGGGCCGGCCCTGAGACCCCCCAGCCCTCCCCTTCCCCGGGGCAGGGTCCCGCTGCCCCAGCTCCCGTCCCGCGGCACCAGCACAGTCCCCCCCGGCAGTGACAAGGGCTCCGCGTCTCCCATCCCCCTGGTTTGGCTTTTTTGTTATTATTTTCTAATTTATTTTCTGTTCGAGGGGGAGTGGGAGTTGCCGTCACCACCCCTTGGGGACACCAGGAAGGGGGACACATGGCCCAGCCCATCCTACTGTGTAGGACCAGGGCTGAGCTGGGGCACCACAACAGTGGCACAAGATTTTATTAAAAAATACAGAACAAAAAATGAGCATAAATGTTGACATTTCTGCATTCCAAAGCATTTTGCCTTGCTAGAAAAGGAGAAAAGCCTTTGTGTTCTTGTCGCAGCACTCAGAGAATCTGTCCCCGATTTCTTCAGTGATCAAAACAATGTGATAATGTGATTAATCAAATAATTAGATTTGTCACAAGGAGGGGATGGGGTGGAAGGGACGGCGCCCCACGCTCAGCCCGACCCCCAGGTCTGTGCTCCCCCTTCCTGGGTGTCTGCAGAGCTCAGATTTGGGATAACTCAAACCACTCACAGCCAACAGCAGGGAGACACGTGTCCAATTAACCCCAAAGTGTGCTAATTAACCCCAAAGTGTGCTAATTAACCCCAGACCGTGCCCACGGGAGGGCACAGCCAGGGCTCTCCTGCCCACGCTGGCACGGATGCGATGCCAGGCCCGGGAACGGCGCGGGCAGGAAAAGCCCTGACACGGCACAGCCCGGCCGGGGCTCCCGTGGGAG
This sequence comes from Taeniopygia guttata, assembly GCF_003957565.2. Lineage (NCBI taxonomy): Eukaryota > Metazoa > Chordata > Aves > Passeriformes > Estrildidae > Taeniopygia > Taeniopygia guttata. Next base: position 2,038,776 of record NC_044237.2, on the reverse strand, counting down.
GGAATTTACTGACCAAAAAAATGCTGCTTTTGGCTTAAAAAGCTCCTGGTGGTTTTTCTCTGGAAGAGCTGGGTTTGAATTCCAGGCAGAGATCAAATCCTCCTCAGTTTTGCTACACGGATCCTTCCAGAAATTAAATCAGGGGATTCCCCTCCAAAAGGTGACAACATCCTCGGCTTTATTTCCTCCAAAAATAACCCAAACCAGTTCCCATGAGCCCTACGGACTTTTTATTTTTCATTTCCTCTTCCAAAGGGGAAGTTTTTTCTCCAACTGAAGGGATTTTTTGGCAAAATCACCTGTTTTGGGGAGAAGGATGGTAATAACTGAGGGCAGCAGTGGGGAAGGCACAATACAGATCGGCTGCATGTTATAAAAAGGTTTTAGTTCTTTAAAAATAGAAATTTTAATTTAAAAAGTGACATTTGTATCTCCAAAGAAAAGCAGACTCCCAGACTGCCATATCTGGATTTCCATGTGCCACCAATTTACAGCACTGGCCAGTGTGGGAATTAGAATATTTGCCTAAATATTGTAAGACCAGGGAAATTTTTTATTTTGGGTGTTTTCTTCTTGAAACAAACAGGTGAAGGATGGTTTTCCCTGAGAGTGTGAGATGCTTCATGTGAAAAACATTCAATGTTGCCTCAATCCAAAAATTAACAATTCTGGGAGAAGAAAATGATGGATAAAAGGGGAAAAAAATCCCTTCTACACCTCAGCAAATATTTAAAGCAACACGCCAAGAGAATATTTTTGTTGCCATTGCAGATCTGGTCCCTGGGATTTGCAGGTCCTTGCACAAGGTCTGTGTTCAGGCTGGAATTCCCAGGCAGCTCAGCACTAATCCAGCTGCTTTGGCACACTGGGATTTCTTCCCATTCCCAACAATGCAGGTATTGACATCCCAGAATAAGCCGTGGGATCACCTGGCTGGGTGGAATTTTGTGGAAAAGCTTCGGATCTATGCAGGGCAAAGTTTTAAAAAAGTTTTTGGCATGGCAGGAAATGGAGGCTGGAGGGGGCACTGCAGGAGCAGCCCCGGTTTGACCAAAAGGAGAGGGAGAAAAAGGAATTTTCCTTTCTAAGTGCCAGGATTAGGAGGTGACAGTGTCATTAGGTGGCTCCAAGCTGGTGGGTGAAGGTAGGTGAGATCCTACCCGAATGAATTTCAAAGGTTGGAAAGAGGTGGAACCAAGGTGCAAGGAAAAGAAAAGAGTTACCAGTGATGAAAAGTTGGGAGGGAAATGAGAAAAACGTTTTTCCTCCTAAAAGAGGGATGAGGAGCTATTTCTGCTGTGTTGCTGAGACCTGGATTATGCCCAGCTTCTACTGGGAATCCTGAATTGTCCCAGTAAAACCCCTGAGCTCCAGCCAGGAGTATCCACCTCGTGTTCCTTGGAGTCATCCACTCTTTGTTCCACTCCTTGCCTCGCAGGAGGAGGCAATTCCAAGTCTGAAATATCCAAGTGTTTCACCCCAATGGGGCTAACAGAATCCAAAGTCAAAAATTTTCGTCTTAAAAAGAACCACTTGAGGGAAAAAAAGTATCATTTTGATGCCTCAGTAATGGAACTTCCAGCCCAGACAGGGTGAAGGAGAGGAATAGAAAACTCTCCTGGATAATTCCCATCTCTAAGCCCCCAAGCTGCTTTAAGCACATGCAAGAGCTGCACATTTCCAGAGAATAAATATTTTAAATCTGTAAACATGAGTTTTTGCTTTGGGAAGGCAGAGTTTGGCCAAGCAGGGAGGAGAAAGCTCATGTGAGTGACTGAAGGTAGCGCCACCTAAACAGTTCTCCCTTTGTCTTCCTGGTGGGTCCCAAGCCAGGAATGATTTGTAGTAATTTGGCAAATAATTCAGAATAATTAACAGCTTTAGAAAATTGTTTTTCAGCAGGGCAAGTCTGTAAACAGACAGAACTGATGTAACCCGTCTCCGTGCATGCATTAAAGAGCTGCTCTGCTTCCTAATCCTCTTTTCCTGCCCCGAAGTTAATCCAAATAATCGAGTATCCCTGGGACACGCTGGAAGAATTGGCGGTAGTAGGCAAGGCTGGGGAATGACATCCCTTGAGGAAACAAAACAGAGCTCTGGAGCTGTGCCCTGCTTTGCTGAACACCATTTGTATCTGTCTCATCAAATAACGAGATTACAGTGCCCCGGGCGGTTTAATGGGCGGACAAGGCGGGCTGAGGCTGATATGAACGGCCCAGGATGAAGTTGTAGAGAAATGATGGAGTAACAGGTTGGAGTTGATGATTTACTCCCAGGCTGGGACGTTCCCCACAGGATAAAGGAACAGTCTCTACCAAAGAGACAACAACTTGGTATTCCTCCTCCTGAGGGTGTTGGGCTTCCAGGAAAAACCCAAAATATTCAGGTGTGGTTGAGGTGGCGCTGACAGAAGCCCCAAGGACACGCAGACCCCGCAGGCTCACAGGAGCTGGAATGTTTTCCCTCTGGAACCGAAGCTGCTCCTCACCTTGCTGCCAGGGGCTGGCAGGGACAGGTGGCTGCGGGCACAGTGGCACTCGGGTGGCACAATCCACAGCTGCTGCTTCCACCGCTTCCTCCCCTCTTACCCTGGGAAATAAAGCAAACACAGAGAAAAGAGTCAGGGTTTCCTTCTCTCTTCCTTGAATAGAAACTGAAGGGGAAAGGCTCCAGTGTGTGGCTTGAGACTCCTGGGATTGTGGAAAACAATGTGGGAATACAGTAGGTTTTAGCAGGAGAAAGAAAATAACACTGCTACAACTCAGCAAAACAAAGTTTTCAGGGTGAACCCAGCGTAGCTGGAAGGTCCAAACAACCTCCAAGATCTCCAAGTCCATTTGAAGGTCAGATTGGAGGTGTTTTCCAGCCTTAATAATTTTATTTTGTGCACATTAATAAGGACCAGCACACAAATTAAAAGCCCTGGAATTGGAGGCAGCAGTTCAGCGGCCCTGGCTCTGCAAAGCTTCCTTCCCTGCCCCTTCCCTTGGCTGCATCCTGCTCCCAGTGCAGGAAACTGGGACCTGACCTGTGCTGGGTGCCAGAGAGGAAAACACTCGAGCACCACGGGTCAACAAATCAGAGCTGTGGCACCAGCAGCTTCAAGAATTTAAATCACTTCTCTCTAGACTCTAGGAAAAAAAAAATGCTTACCTTTGGGGAAGAGAACGGAATTGAGAAGTGAGGGGATTAGATAAACTTCCACTTTATCAAATTCCTAAATCCAAAGTTAATTAAAGGTCAAACAGCATAAGAGACTATTTAAAAAAAAACAACACAAACCTTTCTGTACGAAGGGGTTATCAGAGCCTCAACATGGGGACAGGAAACATTTGAGACAATTTCACTCTGAACTATTTATCCAGGATTGTGTGTTCCAATCAATCCATTTCTGTAGCAGTGGGTTTCCATTTTTATTATTTATTTTAAAAAATAACTATTAAAGCACATCAAGGGCTGCATATGGCAAGATCAGACATGGTGGCTCATTTAAAATGTAATAAGAATTAAGTTATTTCTATTGGTATCCATCAGTGTTTCTTTAATTAAGTTTGAACTGGGATTGAATCAATCAATCACCCAAAAAGCACGCTCACTGCAGTGAGATATTGACTGAAATGAGATAAACAAGCCTTCTCAGCCCCAAAAACAATGTTTCTTCCTGCAATTGACCATAGTAGCTCCTATTCAATGCAAACTCCGTAAGAACGGGACAGGAAATTACCCAAATGGGCGCAAGCTCAGTGCTGAGAACCCACAATTCCTCTTTAAAAGGGAAGAAAAGAGATCCTGTTCCTCAGCCCTGGTGTAGATCAATAGATTATAGGCACACAGAGGGAAGTTCACCTAAAGTTCTTCTCATTTAACCCTTGCAACCTGTTTTTTTCTCTCTTCTTTTACCTGATTTAGCAAGTTTGTCAGGTTTTTTTCTTAGAATACTTGGGTTGGCAGGTGAAAACAGCCCAAGGCTGGAGTTTTCAGCACCTTGTAACCAGATTTCCCTTTAGCCCAGCTAAAGACCCTTGTTCCCATTAAAAAAAAACAAAAGAGAGACAAGAAAAGTCTTTATCTGGAAGTGGTTTTGTTACAATTAAAGTGGTTGCTGATGCCATCTCGTGGGAAATACAAAATTCACCTCTCTGAGCAGCAGACACGGCTGTTCCTGAGCCCTTTCTGGGTGGGAATGTCAGGATCTGGGATTTCAAAAGTAATCTCTGATTACTAAGCAAACATTCACACGAGTGAACAGTCCCACTTAACCAAAGAATTGCTCACACACAGAAGTGTTTGCAGGTTGAGGCCAAAAAGCTTCCCAAAATTTTTCAGCAGCCTCAAGACTGCAGAGAAGCAGCAGTTTGGGTTTCCCCAAATGCACAAAATTGACTTAATGAGTGATTAGAAAAACTGGGATTACTCAAAATAATTTGCACTTAGAACCAAGCTAAATGGGTTTTCCCTGCCAAAATAAGGCCCAAGGAATACGGGGAAACCTAATTATTCCCATCTAATATGGGACAGAATAAATAAGGAGTAACCTACACATCCCTTAGACCTGCTCATCCAGGAATTTCCTTACTCAGTGTTTACACAAAGCAAAACACTCAACACTGGCGGTAAAGAGCAAAGCAACACGGTTCCACTCTCAGGATTTGGCAGAGGCAGGAATTCTCATTATTCCTCTGTTGCAATCGGGCAAATCCATTTTCTGCAGGCCTGGAGCAAGGCCTGGCCAGGCCCACCTGGCACTGGAACCACCTTTATTTACACCAGGGTAGGATCCTCCTCCCTTACCTCGCCTGGAGAAAACATTCAGGGTCAGGAAGAGCAGCTGGGCGTGTTTGGCTGCATTTCAGCACTTTTACTTTCCTAAATACCCATCTGCCCTCTACTGGAGAGCAATCTTAGGGTTTGTTTGTTTGGGTTCTTTTTCCCCCAAGGTTTTCATACTCGAGGTCCTCCAAGACTTTACTTGAGGTGGTTTTGGCGTTTGCTGAAGGGAGGAGATTGAGAACTCGCAGTGGTATTAAGAATGAAGGGCAAGCTGGGATGTTTGTGATAGGATTTGCTCTCTGGGCGAGCATCCACCACACGAGGGGTCCCCCTTCCTCAGACCCCCAAGACCGCAGACCTTCCCCTCACAGGGGTCCCCAAAACCCCTCATGGGGGTCCCCAAAGGCCCTCACGGGGATTCCCCATCCTGAGACCCTTAAGATCGCCCCTCTATGAGGATTAGCCAGCCCATTCCCTCCCTGGGAGTCCTCTGAACCCCTCACAGGGGTCCTCCCTCCTCAGACCCACAAGACCACAGACTTTCCCCTCACAGGGGTCCCCAAAACCCCTCACAGGGGTCCCCAAAGGCCCTCACGGGGATCCCCCATCCTGAGACCCTTAAGATCGCCCCTCTCAGAGGATTAGCCAGCCCATTCCCTCCCTGGGAGTCCTCTGAACCCCTCACAGGGGTCCTCCCTCCTTAGACCCCCCCCAAGATCGCAGCCTTGCCCCTCACAGGGGTCCCCAAAACCCCTGACGGGGATCCCCCATCCTCACACCCTTAAGATTGCCCCTCTCAGAGGGTCCCCCAGCCCACTCCCTCACTGGGAGTTCTCTGAACACCTCACAGGGGTCCTCCCTCCTTAGACCCCCCAAGACCGCAGCCTTGGCCCTCACAGAAGTCCCCAAAGCCCCTCCGGGGATCCCCCTCACAACGCCCCGCCTCTCCCGCCGCCGCCTCACAAAATGGCGGCCCCGGCAGCGAGCCCGTGAGGCGGCGGAAGGATTTAGGACCTGTGACAAAAGAGTCCTCCGAGGCGGCGCGGAAAAATCGAGCTGGCCCCGCACTCGCTGTGCCGCAGCGGGAACTGTGCGGAATGCGGGGATTTCTCTCTTTATTTTCTGCGCCGTTCTCCCCGCCCTGAGTCGGACAGGCCTGGCAGGGGAGTGTTTTCCTCTGGCGGAAGGATACCAATCAGTGGTGCGCGCCGTGACGGAGGCTGCGGTCCCTGGAGTTAGATCCGGCAGAGGCGTTTTTGCGCCAAGTATAAAATGGCGGCGGCGCCTCGTTGAGGCGGTGTGGTTTAGATGTGCTTTGGAATTCTAATATCCAGGATTTGTAAATATATTTGCGTTTAGATGTGTGTATTTCAGTAGCTTGAGCATATCTGTCCCCCCTGAGTCCCTTCCAGTCCAGGGTTTAACTCCCCTCAGGCTGCCAAACCCCCCTCACCAAGGTGTATTACCCCTGACTTGCCCAAAATGTCCTTTTTTTGAGGTAAAATTGGAGCTCTGGGGCCTATTTCTCCTCTGGGGTGTTTTCCTGTGAGGCTTGGAGAAGCCGAAGTGTTAATAATATCCTTAATGTGCTTATAATAATCTTTCAGGCTTAGTTTTTCCACACTTAAGTCTTCCACAGCATGTGCGAAAACACAGGGGTGAGTTCCCAGCTCACTGTAAAGAGATTTGAGACATTTTAATGCTAAAGACCTTGTCAGTCTACATGTCCACAGGAATGTGTATGTTTTGAACTGATTTTATTTAAACTTTCATAATAAATACTTCTCCTGCAGGTTTTCCTAGCTGGGAACACAGAAGTCAAACAGCTCTGCAGAGAAAAATTTACATTTTTCATCTCTGGTTTTACACAGATGGTTCAAAATCAGCACACTTGATTATTTCTGCAGATTACAGGAGAGCTGCATCCAATTTTCATAGTAGAATGCAGATTTTTCCAATTTTTTTCCTATTTCTGGCACTTTTTAAGTGCTGCCTCAGCCATATGCCCCCCAACTCTCAGGATGATTTTGGGATGCTTCACATCACTTCATCCCAATCAAGCCCAAAAAAAAGCACATTCAAGAAGACAAATCAATCCCAAAAAACAATCTTGGGGAGGGAAAAAAACCCACAACTATTTAAAAGCCAAAAATTATTCCAGGTTGGGTTTTTTCCCCCAATTTTAAGCTGATGCTCAGAAATAAACCTCAGCAGGTGAAAACCTCCCCGGAGAAAACTCAAGGCTTCCACTTGAATGAATGCAGCATTGTTTGTTGTTGTTTTTAAAGGGTTTGATTAAGGGGGTGGAAAACCTGAAATATTTTCATCTGGGGGTAAGATTAATCTTTCAGCTCTGCCCCATCGCCCTTCCAGACCCTACAATGTACACAGCATCTGTCCCAGTCAGGAGTTGCACTGGGAATAAACCATGTGGAGCATTAAAAAGGATAAAAAAAAATCAAATTTGGGGCAATAAACACCCAGCCTTGACCCCACTAAGCAAGATCAGTGCATTTCCATGTCTATTTACCCTCCTGGAGATATTTTTTTCTGCTTGGGCTCACACCACAAGGCTCAAAGTGATTATTTTTCTCAAGAAGAAGATATCTCTGCCCCTTCCACCTTGCATTCCCGAGGGGAAGGTCAAGGGACGAAGAGGAATTTTGAGAAATTGGGCCAGGGGAGCACAGAGGGTCGATGCTTTCTGCAAAACGAGGGCGATTCCCATTGCTCCTCAATTGCACAAACGAGTTTCTTAAAAAAGCACACGAGAAATGAGCTGAGAAATTGTCACACAGGGCGGGGACAGGGGGGTGCCACCTCCCAAACCCTCTGGGAACGGAGAGGGGCAATGGGGGGGCTTTTTCTGCCCCCTCCCCTCGTGTTTGCCAGCTGTTGCTGGCCCCGTTGTGTTCCAGGAGGAAAACGGGGAGAAGGGCTGGAGATTTTTGGGGAGCCCATCACCGTCGAGGCCGCGGTGAACTGCTGAGTGAGCGAGGAATGGCAAAACTGCCCAGAACCCAAAAAACCCAAAAAAACCCAAAAAAAACCCAACCCAACAGCCTCCAAACTGACAACAAAACCAAATCCTGGCATGCCTGGCGGAAAAAGAGAGAGCGGGGGGGTGAGGAGGGGCAGGGAGGGCTTCAAATTAAATCGAAATCTAAGGAGCTGATGCTGGCAATGGGAGCTCGCCAGAAGTTAAAGCTGTTGAACTGCAGCAGAGTGTCCTCTTCTGGGGACAGGTCCTGGCTGCCGCGCTCGCCGAGCTTGGCCAGGCCTCCCTTGGGCGTGTAGAGGGCCATGTCTGCGAGCCCCAGCCCCTCCAGCTCGGCCATGTCCAGCCGCGGGATCGGCATCCTCCAGTAGATGAAGGAGTCGTACTGGCTGCTGATGGTGTCCAGCATTTTCAGGCTGGGAAAGAAGAGAAAAGCTCTACCAAAGACACAAGAGTTGCCCCAAAGTGGCCAGAAATCCGGGTGTTGCCATGTTGACCCTGCCCCGTAGGATAATCCCCTAAAAAAGGGGATAAACCCCTAAAAAAGGAGTTGATGGTGGAGGAGAGCATGGGGTTGTGGAGGTTTGACTCTAGGCTGGGTCTAACTGCAGGCTTGGTTTTATCCCCACCCTTCTCTGCGCCGAAATTCGGAAGGGGCCCAAGGGATTTGTCACGCCGTGCCTCAGTTTCCCCGGGCAGGGTGGGGATTATCCCCTTCCCAACTGCTCCTCCTGAAATCCATCCTGCCGGCTCTGGGGAGCAGAGGTGGGAGAGCAGCACCCAAACAAACCCTTTTCCCACACCTCCACACCTTTCCCCGTGCTGAATCCCCTCGGAGCGGGCAGTGGGGAGGGGTCCCTGTGCAGCTCCCTCCCCCCGATCCCACCCCATCCCTCCCTCCCATGAGCGAACCCTCTAGAAAGGGCTGGAAGGAGCATCCCCACCACACCCCACCCATCCCTGCCCGTCCCTGCTGCAGAATTCCCCCTGCAGCCCCACCCCATCCACCAAAAAATTGGGAAAGGGCAGGAGGAGAGGTGGATCAGCTTCTTCAGGCGGGAGCTGAGTCACTGCCCGGCTTCTCCCCGGCAGGGTTGTGTCATTCACCTCCTCGAATGGCAAAAAACCAGCAGACTAACCCAAACCATCCTCATTTCCCCGCTAATTCCCCGTTTTAAATCTCGGAAATCAGAATTCTCAAGGATGATTCAGGCATATTTTGGATCGTGCCCTGTCTGTGCGGTGAGGGCTGGTCAGCTGCTAAATTTAAGGTTTTGGATGTCACTCAGGGGCTGTGAAAAGCTCCTGTGTCACCCCCGCCGGGTAAACTGAGCCACAGGACTTTAAAATAATCTCTTCCCTGGGAATTTACCCCTGGGAGGTCCATCCCTAGGGGTCTGTCTGTGAGATTTTGCAGCACGACAGCAGAGAATTATTAATGGTGATGGGTGTTGAGGACATGGATTTTTAAGCTCCAAATGTTTTAGTGACAAGAGAGGGGAAAAGAGAGTTTAGTGACAAGTAAAATAATAAAATATCTAGTAAAAGGGAATGAACGTCAGGGGAAAACCCCTCTCGTTTCGCGTGTCACCCCTAAAAAAGAGCATTTCCCACGATCTCAATGTGCTCTGCTCATCCCATGGAAGCAAAACCACCTTTCTCCACTTAAATCCCCGCTGGCTGTGGCTCATTTCCCACCCACATCAAATAAAAAAAAAATTAAAAAAAAAAGAAATTCCAACAAAATCCTCCACCCAAACCCTTCCCGGAATAAAAGCATCCTGTGGCATCCCTTACCTGCGCAGGGCTCGGTGCCGGCCGCGCTCTTTGTGCCGGGGAGCCGCGGGAGGAGCAGCGGCGCTTTTGTCTGCGGGCTCGGCTGGGTCTGCAATGCAGCCCCTCCGACTGCCCTTCCTCGTGCGGGGAGGATGATGATGGTGATGATGATGATGGCAGATGAGTCAGCGGCTCCCACCCGCGCCAGGGAGGGGGAGGACGGCAGGGGCGGGGAGTGGGGGGGATGCTGCGCGCTGGACCCCCGAGCCGAGGATATATTAAACCTGAAGCCTTCAGCTCCGTGTTGGGAGGAATAATTTAAGGTCTGCGAGGAGCTGAATAAAATAAAATATAAATAGAATAAAATATTTATTTCACCTGCATGGGAAGATATGGGGTGCTGTGGTATCCCCAAACCTTGGGAGGGCACTGTGCAGGTCAAACACAGGGAAATGTGGCTCAAAGAAACCCCCCAAAATTATATACATATATATTTTTTTAATTTTTTTTTTTTTTTTTTTTAATCTGAGACTGAGACTATTTGGTCCTAAGGTCACACAGCAAAAATATCCCAGCTTGGTGACCGAAGCCGGGCGTGGAACTGGAAATAGAGGGAGACACCCCAAACTGGCATCAATCACTGCCAGGGCTGAGGGGGGCTTCACCCAGGGTGGGTGGGGGCACCTCACACCCCACCTTCCCCCACAGCTGACACCGGGTGTTGGAGCTGTAACAAAGAAAATACCAATGCAACCCCTCAGACCAGGGAATCTCCCTGCCCCAGCACCACTGAGACCCCAAACACCCTTTTTGGGGGGCACAGGCCACATCCATCCACCTGAGGGGCTGAGGGCAGCCCTTGCCCTCCTCTCCCTGGGCTTTGCCTGAGATCAACATTCTTTTGGTGCTTTAGGGTTTTTTTTCTTTATTTTCCTCCCTGTTCCCTGTGCACAGCTCATTTCTGATGGTGCCAAGCTGTTCTGCCAGTGCTCGGCTTTCAGCCAGACTATTCCTGCCTCCTCTTCCTCCTCCTCTTCCTCCTCCTCTTCCTCCTCCTCTACCTCCCAGCACGGTAATGGGCAAAGAGGATCCCATGTTCCTGCTCCAAAATAGACCCTTGGTCGCAGCTGGGCCCCTGCAGCACTTGGCACAGGGAAAAATCCATCTGGGAGTCCTCTGAAGGATGCTGATCCCTCCAAGGGGTTGAGCTGCTGGGTTTGGGGGTACCCCAGGCCATGGGGTGAAGTTTGGCTCAGCAGCCTCAGAAGAAGCTGGATGTCACCCATCTCCTTGCTCTTTGAGGTCTTGTCACCTGCTCACATGTGACAGCCCGAAGACTGAGATGTCCCTCTCTGGGAAAGGACCTGGGGCTGAACCCCCAAGGGGACGTAGCGATGAGGGCACTGCTCTGAGCCCCGCGGTTTTGGGAGGGCTGCAAGGGGGACAGGGTCCTCTGGCAGCACAAACACCAAAAAAAAAAAGGCTCTTCAGCTGAAAGGAGTCACAAACACTTGGGGTATTATCAGCCAGGGCCACCCGATGGCTGGGGACAGGCGTGGGACAGAGACCTGACTGAGTGGGGACAGTGCTGCCTTGTTCAGGGTTTCTGGAGTGGGAGCAGTGGGGATGGTTGGGATTTGGGGGCTGACACGGGAAGGGACACTCTGAGGCTCACACAGGGGCATCTCCTGGGTGGTGGCATTGGCAGGACTGTGGCAGTGGCAGTGGCCTGACTGTGGTGGTGGCAGTGGCAGGACTGTGGCGGTGGCAGGACTGTGGTGGTGGCAGTGGGTGGTGGCAGTGGCAGGACTGTGATGGTGGCAGTGGGTGGTGGCAGTGGCAGGACTGTGGTGGTGGCAGTGGCAGGACTGTGGCGGTGGCAGCAGCCCACCAGATGTTGTGCAAGCGGAAGGGCACCGAGCTGGAAATGGTGAAACCACCCAACACCAGCTGCAGGGCGGCGCTGGGGGGGTCCCATGGCCCACATTCCTACCGGGACCCCCATTCCTATCGGAACCCCCATTCCTACCGGGACCCCCATTCCTACCCCGGGACCCCCATTCCTACCGGGACCCCCATTCCTACCGGGACCCGGGACCCCCATTCCTACCGGGACCCCATTCCTACCGGGACCCCCATTCCTACCGGAGTTCCCATTCCTACCGGGACCCACATTCCTACCGGGACCCCGGCCCCCACTCCTACCGGGACCCCCACTCCTACCGGGACCCCCATTCCTACCGGAACCCCTACCGGGACCCCCATTCTTACCGGAACCCCCATTCCTACCGGGACCCCCACTCCTACCGGGACCCGGGCCCGCACCCGGCAGTGCTGGCGGTGCCCGGGGAGGGCGCTGTACCGGGGCCGGGCCGGGCCGAGCCGCGCCGGGCGGCGGGAGCAGCGCCGCGTCCGCACCGGGCCACGCCTGGGGCTGCGAGCGGCCACCGGCACCGGCACCTCCCGGCCACGCCTCGGGCTGCGAGCGGGGCACCGGCACCGGCACCGGAACCCACACCGGGACCGGGAGCCCCGAGCCACGCCTGGGCTGCGAGCGGGGCTCTGGCACCGCCACCGGGAGCGGGGCTCGCACAAGGATCGGGACCTGCACTCCCGGGCCGCGCTCGGGGCCGCTGCGAGCCGGACACCGGCAGCGGGACCGGGACCTGGACCTCCGAGCCACGCGTGGGGCTGCGAGCCGGACACCGGCACCGGGACCGGGACCCGCTCCCGCGCCGGGACAGGTAATGGGGCCGCCACCGGGACGGGAACGGGCGGGTGCGACCCCGCGGAAGGGCCCCCGGAACCGCCGTGGGAAGGCGGAGAGGGCACCGGGATCGGCACCGGAACGGGAACGGGAGCGGGGCGGCGGGACGACCCCCCCCCGCAGCTCGCCCGTGCAACCGGGGAGCCCCGCCGGGATCCGCACCCTGCCGGTTCTCCCCGGCCCCACCGGGGTCCCGCGGCCTGCCGGGTCCCACCAACCCCGGCAGGACCCCCGGGTCCCGAACGCTGCTGGGACCCCCGAAGCGCCCGGAGCCCCGCGGAGCAGCCGCTGCCCCGGGGGTCGCAGCCGGGACCGAACCTCGCCAAGCAAATCCCCCTTTGCCGCCCCATCCCGGGGTCCCGGGCCCGCAGCCGGGGCACCCCGGGACTCCCACCCCGTCCCCCCGCGGGGGTCTTCCCCCCGAGCTCCGGGAGCCCGCAGCGGGTCCCCCGGCAGCGGGTGACCCCAGTGCGGGGGGCTCGGAGCGGACCCCCCTGCCCGGAGCCCGCCGGTGACGCAGAACCGAGCGGTGCTTTCCCAACCGGGAAGTCATTTCGGCCGTGCCGGCGGGGCCGGGCCCAAAGCCGCCCTGTCCGGGCCCACCGAGCGGCCCCGGTGGGCTCAGCCCGGGCACATCGCGGGGGTGGGTGCGGGGGGCGTGCGACCCCTCGGAGCGGGGCTGGACCGACCGGAGCCGCCGGGACCGGCCCCGCCGTCGCCCTTTGGAGGACGCGAGGCCCCGGCGGGGACCGGAGGGGCGCTGCGGGCCGGGGGTCGTGGCCGTGCGAACCGTGGAGCTTTCTCCGGTGGCTCGTCCTTGGCCGAGCTCCCCGCGGAGCCCCGGGAGCGGCTGCTCGGGGGGCACCTCCCGGCGAGGTGGGCACCGACCGGGACGTGTCGCAGCCTGCCCGGTCCCGGTGCTGCGCTCGCTGGGGACGGGGACGGGGACGGGGACACGGACACGGACACGGGCACGGACACGGACACGGACACGGACACGGACACGGGGGTGCTCTGGTTGTGCCAGGCTGGCCGTGGTGGGGGCAGCACAGGGGGCAGCCACCCCACGGGTGCACGGGAATGCCCGGTTACCGGGGGATTCCGTGGGGTCCGTGGGGCAGGCCCGTGGATGGGGCCGTGCCGGGGCTGGTGGGCTCGGAGCAGTTTTGGGGGGCTGCCCCGCGGCCCCGCTCCCCCCCGGCACAGCAGGAAGTGCGGCCGGACTTTGGTCCATCCGGCGGCACCGGCGGCGGAGTAAAGAGCTTGTCCCGTTCGCCGTGGGTCCGGCACCCACCGGCCGTGCCCGGGGGCTCTCCCGTGGCTGGCACCGGGCTGAGCTCCGGCCATGGCCCCTCGTGGGCGGGTGAGTTCCCTGCGTGCCGCCGGGTGCTGGTGCGGCAAAGGAGTTGTCTCTCCTTGGCACGAGTCAGCCCCATTTTGGGGGTGAACCCCCCTTTTCCACATCTCCTTGCCCATCCAGGCAGTACCGTGGGAGTTTGGGCTAAAATCCCACCAAGTCCTGCTTATTTCTCGCTGTCTGCGCTTCAAAAGCTGGAGCGGAAGAGCTCAGGCTCCGGCCCCTTTTCGGAAAGGATATTTATAGCTGCTGGCTCAGGGAGTTGGGATTTGCCAGGGCTGCCTCCATCCCCCCCATCCTGCCGCAGCATCCTTCAGCTGTGTCCTGCCCCGGCGCGGGGGCCAAGGCCTGGCCCCGATCCAGCCCTGGCCGTGGGGACAACTCTGGGGGTCTCTGTGCGATGCCCAGGGGTCCCTGGTACGTCTCTGACCCCTGGGACTCCCTGGGGATCTCCTTGCAATGACAGGTATCCCCTTGGATGGTCTGGGTGTGACCCCAGGGGTCTGCTGGGGGCTCCCCGCTTTTTGTTGGTTGATGGGAAGTTGAATTTAGGATTAATTCGGGGAGGTCAGGCTTGGCAACATCGCTCTCCCTTCCTGCTCACAGCCAGCTGCTCCTCTCCACGCTGTGCCACCCCGGCCAGGTGTCCCCATGGAGTGACCCAGCGCAGGGGTCCCGGCAGCTGTGCCAGCGCGGGGGGACGCTGGCTGCCAGCACCGCGAGCATGAGCGACTTCTGGCACAAGCTGGGCTGCTGCGTGGTGGAGAAGCCCCAGCCCGTGAGTACCTCCCCTCCCGTGCTGCCATGTGGGGCAGGGCCCTGGGGTCAGCGGGGTCTGACAGCCTTCTTCCCCTTGCAGAAGAAGAGGAGGAGGCGGATCGACCGCTCCATGATCGGGGAGCCCATGAACTTCGTGCACCTGACGCACATCGGCTCCGGGGACATGGCAGCGGGAGAGGGGCTGCCCATGGTACCCCACCTGGGGGGGCTGGGGCTCGGCCTTGGGGTGTTGGGTCTCAGGGATGGGCGACAGGTGGTGGTTTTGGGGTGGTAGGTGTTGGTTTTGGGGTGGTAGGTGTTGGTTTTGGGGGGTAGAGTCTCACAGTTGGGTGGTGGATGTTGATTTAGGGGTGCTGGATCTCAGGGTTGGGAGGTGGGTGTTGATTTAGGGGTGCTGGGACTCTGGATTGGGTGGTGGGTGTTGTTTTGGGGTGCTGGGTTTCAGGGTTGGGAGGTGGATGTTGTTTTGGGGTGCTGGGTCTCTGGATTGGGTGGTGGGTGTTGTTTTGGGGTGCTAGGTGTCTGGATTGGGTGGTGGGTGTTGATTTAGGGGTGCTGGGTCTCAGGATTGGGTGGTGGGTGTTATTTTGGGGTGCTGGGTCTCAGGGTTGGGTGGTGGATGTTGTTTTGGGGTGCTGGGTCTCTGGATTGGGAGGTGGGTGTTGTTTTGGGGTGCTGGGTGTCTGGATTGGGTGGTGGGTGTTGATTTAGGGGTGCTGGGTCTCAGGGCAGGGAGGTGGGTGTTGTTTTGGGGTGCTGGGTCTCCTGCTGGGCGAGGGGGTGGCACAGGTGGGTGACAGGTCCTCTCTGCAGACTGGAGCTGTCCAGGAGATGAGGTCCAAGGGCGGCCGGGAGCGACAGTGGAGCAACTCCCGTGTGTTGTAGCGTGTGAGTACCAGGCCGTGGCACCCCCAGCATCCCCTCAGAGCCACCACCTCTGAGGAACACCCGAAGGAGCCACCACTTGGGCGCTCCCATAACCCATCCTCTTGGATTTTGCAGATTCCTGGCTTTTTCAGCCCAAACTTGAACTGCCTGATCCCCCCGCTGGAGGAGAAGCTGACCTCGAGTGCTTTAACCCCGCGGTATTTATGCAGCACCATCCTCGCCCAGCTCCCGGTGACTTTGGGTCGTCTCCCTCTGGAAAATCCCTCCTTCCCGGAGGCCCTGGCCGGTGACACGGGGAGGGAGCGGGGACAGCAGCCCCCATCTCCTGCCCCGCCTGGAAAGGACACAGCCACCCCCCTGAAACGTGCCAGGAGCTGCCAGGCGCAGCCCACGTGTCCCAAACTCTCCCAGTTTTCCCTTTTCCCACTCCTTTGTCTCCCATGGGCTGCGTGGTGGTGCCTCAGTTTCCCCAGGGAATCACTCATGGTGCAGAGGCAGATTTGATGCCTCCCAGAACATCACAGAGGAGCAAAACCAGGATTAAGCCCTGGTGTTCTGGCGCCAAACCAGAATTAAACCCAAGATGTTCTGGTGTCTAACCGGGATTCGATGTCAAACTGGGATTAAACCCCAATTCTTCGGAGCAAAAGCGGGACTAAACCCCGATGCTTCGGTGCCAAACCAGGATCCAGCCCCAGCGCTCGGGTGTCTCGGCGTCACCGAGCCCACAGTGCCTCCAGCCGGCATTCCCACCGCCGCCAAACTCCCCCCTCCCTCCTTTTTGTAGGATCTCTTCTTATTTTTAACTCCAAAACCCACCCGAGCAGCCTCCATCGCCTCGGGCAGGACCGTGGTGGGGTCCCCTCCACCCGGGATTGTCCCCGGCCAAGGCCAGACAGGGCCTGAGCCGAGAAGGGCTCTGGAATTCAGGCGCGGGTGTACATAGTTTAATTAGCGCCAGGATTAAATATTAATTAGCACGTGCTGGGTGACAGAGCCTTTCCCCTGCCCCGTGCTCCAGCGATGCTCTGCTGGCAGCCAGGTTTTTCCAGCCCCGCGTCACGCTCGGGTCAGGGTTTTTGGGGAAAAAAAACATTCCACCTTTGAAATAAATGCCTTGTGCTGGCCCAAGGGGTGGGTGCACAGGCTGCTCCAGGCTCCTCGCTCCCTCCTCTGCTCCTGGAGCAGCCAAATCCACAGGGAAAAGCCGAGCCCGCTGATATTCCCAGCAGGCAGAGGCCACGACTTTTTATGGCACAACCAGTTTCCTCTCGGCTGGGCTGGACTCGGGAGTGTGGCTGCACTGACACCCCCTCCTTGGACACCCCAAAATGTTCCTCTGACCCACTGTAGAGGGGATTGCACCCCAGGGAAAGAGGGGCTGCACCCCATCCCAGAATAAAACCCAACAGTCAAAACTGGAAGAAAAGGGAGATTTAATCCTTGGAAAACTGACACTTCTGGACGGCTGCATGTCCGGACCCACCCTCTGGGGCCCCCCAAGGAAGGAAGATCATCAAGAACTCGTTAACTCCCCCACCCCAACGCCTTCATTAAGGGGGTGCAACTGCTGCCCGTGGCATCCCCACAAACCCACCCTGGGGACCACTGGGGCACAGGGAGGACCAGGAGCCGAGCTCAGCTGCAACCCCGCCCCACACCCAGGCACCCCACCGGGGGGGCTGCCCAGGGACCCCAACTTCTCCTCCAGACCTCAAAAAAGCCACGAGGTGCCTGCTGCTATTTGGGGGAGCCGGGGGGCTGCCCCACGGCGATGCGGCTGACCCGCTCCAGGACGTCCTGGGGACACAGCGGGGGCACGGCCTGCGCCAGGGGACACTCCTCCACCAGGCTGTTCATGGGGGTGGGCGGGGGCGCCACCTCCTCCTCGGGACCCCCGGCAGCCCCCAGGCCCCCCAGCGCTGCCCGCAGGATGGGCAGCACCTTCTTGCGAGCGGCCACGGCGTTGCCCTGGGCGTAGGCGGCCACGCAGGGCCAGGGGCTCGGCAGCGGCCGCAGGAGCAGCGGCGGCGTCGTCGCCTCCTCCAGCGCCCGGCACAACTGCGGGGGAGCGAGCGCGGGGCTGGGACCTGCCCGGTGCCCCCAAAAACGGGAGGTTTTGGGGCAGAGCACGGCTGGGGACAGCCCAGAGATGGCTGAGCCCGGCCCCGTGACTCACCGTGCTGCGGAGGGGCTCCTGCGCGCTGTAGACCGCGAGTTTCCGCGTGGGCTCGTGGCGTTGGTTGAAGGACACGGTCATGGCCACCAGCCCCGCGTAGCCACGGGCCTGGCAGAAAGCCTCCAGGTCCTGCAGCAAGCCAGGCCGGAGCAGGAACGTCTGGACAGAGGGAAGGAGCCTCGGCATCACCGTGACGTCCCCGGTGTGCCACTCCCTGCCTCAGTTTCCCCCTCAGCCCCAAGTCTCACTTCCAGATCCTCAAAGACGCCGCTGATGCCGATGAGCGCCTCGTCATTGGAGATGACTTTGAGGTCCTTCCGCAGCATCTGCTCTGTGGTCAGCCCTGGGAGGCGCCCAGGGGATGAGGCCCAGGGGATGAGGCCCAGGGCACCTCCCCGTCCCCACGGGGAGGGGGATACACCTGGGTGCTGCTGCCTGGGCACACACACACCTGTGACATCAAACTTGGCCGCCTGCAGGGCTCCGAACACGGCGTCACGGGCCGGCAGCTCCGGGAACCTCTCCTCGAGCAGGGACACACACGCCACGTCCCTGGGCGTCACCTTGCCCGCGGCCGGGCTCAGGTTGATGCAGTCCAGCAGGATGGTGCCTGCGGGGACGAGCGGGGTCCCGTTGTCACCGTCCCCGTCCCCGGGGCTCGCCCGGCACCCCGCCGTGCTCACCGTGCAGCAGCGTGGCCGTGGTGGCGTCCAGCACGCCCGGGGGGCCCTGCAGGATCCGCTCGGTCACCAGCGTGGCACAGGAGCCCACGGGCTCCACGGTCACCCGGCACGGGGCGCCGCGGTCCCGCTCCAGCGGCCGGTGGTCCACAACCTCCACCACGGCCTCTTCCAGGGCAGCGTCAGCACTGGTGGGCAATGAGAAAGGTCACATCTGGCAGAGCCTGGGAACCCCCATATTCCTTTTTTCCACCCTAAAAACTCCCCGGAAATTAATTAATTTCACCCACCCTGGGTGGCAAAATCAACCCAGGCTCTGGGTGGGTGTCCCTGGCTGTCCCCACCGTGCCACCCCCACCCCGGCTCACCCGGGCAGGACGTGGTGATCCACCAGCGTCAGGGAGAGCAGCCCGGCGTGGTGCAGCCCCCCGAGGTCGATCTCATCGCGAAAGACGAGCGAGGCGGCCGGGATCCCCCGCTCCCGCAGCAGGAACGTCGTCTCCGTCCGCAGCGCCAAGTCGGCGCGGGGGATGTTCAGCACCGGCACGAAGGCGGCTTTGGGCGCCGGGGCGGTCTGCGGCGGTGGGGGGGTCACAGCCGGTGGTGAGGCGTCCCCCCAGGCCACTGCTGGTCCCCGGGCTAGCGGCCAAGCCTCACCTGGGCTAGGAAATAGGCCAGGGCCAGCGCCGAGACGGTGGAGTCCAGGTCGCAGGCCTCGTTGCCCATCACCACGTGGATCTCCCGCTGCTGCCGGACGTGATCCTGCGGGGTGGGAGGTGTCAGGCACAGCAGCAACGGGACCCTCCAAAACCCTCCAAACGCTCGCTTGCCCTCGGCAGTGTCCCCCATCACCGGTGTCACCACCCTCTGTACGAGCTCCTGGCACCCCTGGGCCTGGCCGGGACCCACCGCAGGGTTTGGGGTGCGTGTGTGAAGCGAGGCTGGGGCGCCACGTGAGGCCAGGCCCGCGTCAGCCCCGCAGCCCCGAGGGCTTCGAGCCGTTCGTTCTGGAGTTTGGGGCTGCCTGTCACCCCAAAACATGAGCTTTCACACGGAAAACACGGCACTGCCCCGTACCTGCAGCACCGCCCGGCTCCCCGCCACGAACCGCTCCATGAGGGCACCGATCCACGGCCCCAGCCGGCGGTACGGCCCGGTGGAACCCGGTATGGCCCAGTGGAACCTGGTACGGAGCAGTCTAACCCGGTACAGCCCAGTGGAACCCAGTACGGCCTGGTGGAACCCGGTATGGCCCGGTGGAACCCGGTACAGAGCAGTCTAACCCAGTACGGAGCAGTCTAACCTGGTACGGCCCGGTGGAACCCGGTACAGAGCAGTCTAACCCGGTACAGCCCGGTGGAACCCGGTACGGCCCGGTGGAACCCGGTACAGAGCAGTCTAACCCAGTACGGAGCAGTCTAACCTGGTACGGCCCGGTGTAACCTGGTACAGACCGGTCTAACCCGGTACGGAGCAGTCTAACCCGGTACAGACCAGTCTAACCCGGTACGGCCCACTATAACCCAGTACAACCCACTATAACCCAGTACAGACCATTATAACCCAGTACAGCCAAGCAGAGTCCAGCACAGTCCAGTATAAACCCAGGCTACCCCAGTCCAGCCCAGTATGAGCTCAGACTATCCCAGTACAACCCGAACCACCCCAGTACAACCCAGTGTAAGCTCAGACCATCCCAGTATACGCCCAGACCATCCCAGTCCAACCCAGTATAACCCCAGTTCAGCCCAGGATGAGCTCAGACAATCCCAGTCCAACCCAGTATGACCCTAGACCGTCCCAGTCCAGCCCAGTATGACCCCAGACAGTCCCAGTCCAGCCCAGTATAAACTCAGACAATCCCAGTCCAGCCCAGTATAAAATCAGACAATCCCAGTCCAGCTCAGTATAAGCTCAGACCGTCTCAACATAAGCTCAGACCACCCCAGTCCGTCCCAGTATGACCCCAGACCGTCCCAGTCCAGCCCAGTATGACCCCAGACAATCCCAGTCCAGCCCAGTATGACCCCAGACCGTCCCAGTCAAGCCCAGTATGACCCCAGACAGTCCCAGTCCAGCCCAGTATAAGCTCAGACAGTCCCAATATAAGCCCAGACCATCCCAGTCCAACCCAGTATGACCCCAGTTCAGCCCAGTATAAGCTCAGACAATCCCAGTCCAGCCCAGTATAAGCTCAGACCGTCCCAACATAAGCTCAGACCACCCCAGTCCGTCCCAGTCCGTCCCAGTCCGTCCCAGTCCGGCCGTCCCGCCCCTCCCCCCGCGCCGCAGGGGCCGCTGGGGAGGGGGCGGGGCCCTTCCCGGCATCCCCCGCGCTGGGGGGGGGCTTGGGGGGGGTCCCCAAAATTCTCTTTTTCCACCCCAAAACCCTCCCGTGACCTCCCCCCGGAACCCCACAGACACCCCCCACCCCTCACTGGAATCCCCAAATTCTGCCGCGACCCCAAAACTCGGCACACCCCAAACCCCCCCCAACTTTGCAGGGGTGACCCCCCCCTACCCCCCAAATTTTATTGCACCCCCAAAATCCCAACGTTAATCCTCTTCTTCCTCCTCCTCCTCCTCCTCCTCTTCCTCCTCCTCCCCCCGCCCTAAATCCGCCTTCCCACGGGCAGCCGGAGCCAGGTGGAAAAACAGGCCCGGAAAAAAAAAAAAAGGGGGAAAAAAGGGAAAAAAGAGGCGAAAAGAAGAAAAAAAGGGACTGGAAAAAAAAAAAATAATAAAGGAAGAGGATAAAAGAATAGGGAGGTCAAAAAAGTGAAAAAGAAAATAAAAAGAAAAGGGGAAAAGGAAGACGAGAGAAGCGAAAGAGGAGCGCGGAGGAATTAAAAAAGGAAAAGAAAAAAAAAGAGGATTAAAGAGGAAAACAGAAGGAAAACAGGAGGGAAAAGCGGGAGAGAAAAAAAAGAAGAAGAAAGAAAAGGAAAAGGGAATAAAGGAGGAGAGAAGAAGGAAAAGAAGCAGGAAAAAAGGTAAAGGGAGGTGAAAAAGGAGGGATGAAGTAGAAAAAGAAGGGAAAGGTAGAAAAGAAAGGGAGAAAGAGGAAAAAAAGGAAGGAAAAGCCAGGGAAAAGGGGCATAAATAAGGAAAAAAGAAGGGAAAATGAGAATAAACAAGGGATAAAGAGGGAAAGGGGAGATTAAACAAGGGATAAAGGGGGAAAAGGAGGAAAAAGAAGGGCTAATAAAGGAAAAAGAAGGATTAGGGGAGCAAGAGGAAGGAAAAGCAGGAAAAGGCCCCGGGACCCCCGGGCGGCCGCGGTTCGGGGCGGAGCGAGAGTGCGAACGGAAATTCGCCTTCCCGGGGCCTGCTCGGGGGCACTGCGGGTTATTTATTTATTTTGTTTTATTTTATTTTATTTTATTTTATTTTATTTTATTTTATTTTATTTTATTTTATTTTATTTTATTTTATTTTATTTTAATTTTATTTTATTTAATTTATTTTATTTTACTTTTATTTTACTTTACTTTACTTTATTTATTTTATTTTATTTTATTATATGCATTAATATTTATAATATTTATTGGTATAATTAATACAATTAATATATTTTATTTATTTATTAATATATAAATATTGTATTTCTATTTACTATAAATAAAATAGAGTAAATATATTTATTATATATATTTTTATTATATTATATTTAATTTTATTTTTATATTTAATTTAATTTAATTCCGTTCTATTCTATTTTATTTTAAAATTTTATTTTATTTTATTCTATTCTATTCTATTTTATTATATTTTATTTCATTTCATTTAATTCTATTTAATTCTATTCTATTCTATGCTAATCTATTCTATTCTATGCTATGCTATTCTATTTAATTCTATTCTATTCTATGCTAATCTATTTAATTCTATTCTATTCTATTCTATTTAATTTTTAAATTATATTTCATTTTGCTGTATATTTCATTTCATCTCATTTCATTTCATTATTTCATTTCATTTCATTTCATTATCACATCCTCATTTTACATCTTGGTTCTTGTAATTTCATTTAATTCCATGCCGGTTTCTATTTTATTTGCTTATTTTAAAGATATTTATTTATATTATTAATGTTTGTTTTCCCGCAGGAGTTTCCAGAGGGCCCAAGCCCCGGTTGTGGTGGATTTAGGGGCTCAGAAGATTCCTGGTGAGCTGGGGGGTGTATATATGTAAATATATGTATATATGTATATATATATGTTTTTATATACATATATATAAATATATATGCAAATATATATGTACATATACATACACACATATACACATATATAAATATATATATCTATATATATATATACACATAAATGAAAATATATACATACATATGCACATATAAAAATATATAAATATATAAAACATAAATAGAAATAACAAAATATATCAATATAAAAGAATAAAATATATAAATAATATACCTATAAAAAGCATATAAATTATTTATAAGTAGACTTATAAATTACTGCAAAAATATATACCTGTATATTTATATAGAAATAATATATAAGTATATATCATTATATATATATGAATATATATGTTTACACATATATATACATATATATAAATACATGTATATACACACACACATATATATATACATATATATAAAAAATATTAAAAATTTATAAAATATATAAATATGTAAGTATTTTTATATATACACACATATATATACATATATATAAATACGTGTATATATACACACATATATATACATATATATTAAAATATTAAAATATATTAAAAATATAATTATATAAATATTTTTATACACACACACATATATATACATATATATATGTATATCTGTATTTTCCTCAATTTTCCCTGCTCAGGCTGAGGTTTGGGATGCGGCTGCTCCCGGACAGAGCCGGAACATTCCCGGGAGCCTGATCGGAGCCGGAGCAGCGCCGGAGGGTCCCATGGAGCAGGAGGGGAACCCCCGGCCCCCCCGGGAGGCTGCGGGTGGGGACGGAATTCCCGATGTTTGGGACGGAATTCCCGGTACCGGGGACACAATTCCCAATGTTGGGGATGCAATTCCCAGTACTGGTGATGGAATTCCCGGTACAGGTGATGAAATTCCCGGTACTGGTGACACGATTCCCAGTACTGGTGACACAATTCCTGGTACTGTTGATGGAATTCCCAATGTTGGGGACATAACTCCCGGTACTGGTGACACGATTCCCAGTACTTGTGACACAATTCCCAGTACTGGTGATGGAATTCCCAATGTTGGTGACACAATTCCCGGTACTGATGACACAATTCCCGGTACAGGTGACAGAATTCCTGGTACTGGTGATGGAATTCCCAATGTTGGTGACACAATTCCCGGTACCAGTGATGGAATTCCCAGTACCAGTGATGCAATTCCCGGTACCAGTGACGGAATTCCTGGTACCTGTGACATAATTCCCGGTACTGATGACGGAATTCCCAGGACTGGTGATGGAATTCCCAATGTTGGTGACACAATTCCTGGTACTGGTGACATAATTCCCAGTACTGGAGATGGAATTCCCAGTACCGGTGACACAATTCCCAGTGTTGGTGACACAATTCCCGGTACCGGTGACACAATTCCTGGTGCCAGTGACACAATTCCCGGTGTTGGTGACATAATTCCCGGTACCGGTGACACAATTCCCAGTGCCGGTGACACAATTCCCAGTGTTGGTGACAGAATTCCCGGTACCGGTGACTCAATTCCCAGTACCGGTGACACAATTCCCGGTACCGGTGACACAATTCCCAATGTTGGTGACACAATTCCCGGTACTGGTGACACAATTCCCGGTGCCGGTGACACAATTCCCGGTACCGCTGACACAATTCCCGGTGCAGGGCACAGAACCCCCGGTGCCGGCCGGCACAGCCCCGCTCCAGCCGGTCCATCCGGGCAGCGGGAAGGGGGTTCCAGCCCCGAGGGACCCCCGGGGGGCTCCCCCGAGGAGCAGCCCCGGCAGGACGGGGGGTCCCCGGTGGCCGCCGCCCCCCGGTCCCCCCGTTCCCCCCGTTCCCGGGATTTCTACTGCGTCAAGTGGATCCGCTGGAAGGGGCAGCGCACGCCGGTGGTGACGCAGAGCGAGAACGGGCCCTGCCCGCTCCTGGCCATCATCAACGTCCTCCTCCTGCAGTGGAAGGCAAGCGGGGCTGGGGGGCTCGGGGGGACCCCAAATCCCCAGAGGAGGGGCTCGGGGGGACCCCAAATCCCCAGGGGAGGGGGCTCGGGGATGTTCCTCAGCCTCTCTGGACGCCCCCAGGTGAAGCTGCCCCCGCAGAAGGAGGTGATCACGGCCGAGGAGCTGATGGCACATTTGGGTGAGTGGGGACCCACAGCCCCGCTCGGGGCCAGGAATGGGGTGGGGGCTCTGCTGGGACCCCCACATTTCTGTCCAAGTGCCGCTCGGACCCCCACATTCCTGCCCAAGTGCTACTGGGACCCCCATGTTCCCGTCCCAGTGCCACTGGGACCCCACATTCCCATCCCAGCGCCACTGGGACCCCACATTCCTGTCTCAGCACCACTGGGACCCCACATTCCCACCCCAGCACCACTGGGACCCCACATTCCTGTCTCAGCACCACTGGGACCCCCACATTCCCATCCCAGCACCACTGGGACCCCACATTCCCGCCCCAGTGCTGGGATGACCCCGCTGCCTCGCAGGGAATTGCATCCTGGCCACCCAGCCCCGGGACACCTCGGAGGGGCTGCAGCTGAACTTCCAGCAGGTGAGGAGCAGCCCCAGAACGTCCAACCCCATTGTCCGGGGAGCTCGGTGGCTGCGGGATTTGGGGTGGCACCTTCGGGAGTGACCCCGCGTTTCTGCTGCCTCCCAGAACATCAGCGACACCATGACGGTCCTGCCGAAGCTCTCCACGGGGCTGGACGTCAACGTGAGGTTCACGGGGGTCTCAGATTTCGAGTACACCCCTGAGTGCATCGTCTTCGACCTCCTCAACATCCCACTCTACCACGGCTGGCTGGTGGACCCCCAGGTGAGCCCCCCGACCTGCCTGGTGGCTTCTGTGGGGCCACAGAAGTGGTGCCAGGGCTGGAGAGCTCAGCTGTGAGGGGCTGGGGATGGTCCTGGCCGAGGTGACCAAGCTGAGGGTGGATGTCCCAACCCTGGGAGTGCTCAGGGCCAGGCTGGATGGGGCTTGGAGGAGCCTGGTCTAGCAGGAGGTGTCCCGGTTTGGGGCCATCCAGATGATCCCTCTGCGGTGTTTGGGATGGGGTTTTGAACCTCAGCCGGTGGATGACTCCTCTAACCGCGGCAGGAGGTTGCAGTGGGTGCTCCCATCCCTCGCAGACCCCTCCGTGCCCACCAGGAGCTCACCCCCTGCCCCTCCCACCCCGCAGAGCCCGGAGCAGGTCCAGGCCGTGGGCAAGCTCAGCTACAACCAGCTGGTGGAGAAGATCATCACCTGCAAACACGCCAGCGACTCCAGCCTGGTGAGCCAAGGTAGGGCCCCGCTCCTGGCCTGGGGGGCACGGCCGGGCGCCCCCAGCCCCGCCACGGCCCCGCTGTCCCCGCAGGGCTGGTGGCCGAGCAGTTCCTGGAGTCCACGGCCTCGCAGCTGACCTTCCACGGGCTGTGCGAGCTCACGGCCCGCGCCCGCGAGGGCGAGCTCGGCGTCTTCTTCCGCAACAACCACTTCAGCACCATGATCAAGCACAAGGTGCGGCCCCCAGACCCCGCTGGGCCCCCCCAGGACACCCAGCGGGGCTGACTGTCCCTTGTCCCTTGTGCCCAGGGCCACCTGTACCTGCTGGTGACGGACCAGGGCTTCCTGCAGGAGGAGGGGGTGGTGTGGGAGAGCCTGCACAGCGTGGATGGGGACAGCTGCTTCTGCGACGCCGAGTTCCACCTCAGCCACCCCCTGGGCAAGGAGGGGACCACCGCCACCCCCCTGGACCACCGGCTGCAGCAGAGACAAGTGGACCAGGTGAGGGACAAGCTGGGGACAGACACCTGAGTGCCACCCCGGCTCCACAGGGGATCCCACAGGCGCTGACCCCTCTCTTGGTGCTCCTGCCAGGATTACATGGTGGCCCTGTCCCTGCAGCAGGGGCTGGACACCCCCTCCGTGCTCAGCGACCTGGAGCTGGCACGGCAGCTGCAGCACGAGGAGTACCAGCAGCACCATCCTCATCCTCATCCTCACCCTGCTGCTCCCCAGCTGCTCCCAGCACAGGTAACCCCACTCCAGGGGGTGCTGATGGCCCTGGGGGGGTGGTGGGGGTCTCTGCATGTCCCCCAACAGCTCAGCCATCTCCTTGTCCCTGTCCCCACAGGCGGGCGGGCGTCCGGCCGGAGAGCGGCGGCAGCGACAGAGGCCGGATTTGGACTGCACCCTCCTGTAGCCCCTCGTGCCCGTGGGGTGCCCGTGGGGTCCCCGTGCCCACAGCCCCCCGAGTCCCCGCTCTGCGTCCCCCACGGAGATCCTGGGGGGTCCCTGTGGGCTGGAGTGGACACACGGGTGAGGGGTGACGTTCTGAGGCCACCCCCAGGACCACCCCAAACTTCCCAGTGGCCTTAACACAGGGGGGTCCCACTCAGGGGGAACCCTCACACCTCAGTCCGTGCTCTGAGACACGGGTGGACGTGCGGACGGGGGGGACACGTGCACCCCCCTGCTCAAAACGTGGCCTTAGCCCTTGGCAAGTAAAGGACTTGTCCCCCTGCACACGGATCTGGCACCCCGACACCAGTGGGGGCTCCTGCGCTCCACGGACACGCGGGTTTGGGGGAATCGGGGGGTTTGGGAGGGTTTGGGGTCGCGGTTCCGCCGCGAGTTTGGGGTCCCCTCCGTGGGGTGCGGTGGCGCGGCGCGGCCGCCAGGGGGCGACAGGGGCGGGTGGGGTCTGGGGGGCCCCATGGGGCAGAAATGGGGCGCGGGTGGGGTTCGGGGGAGCCAGGGGCACACACGGGGCTGTACAGGGGCATATGGGGTACTGCACAAGGCTGTGCAGAGGGACATATACGGGGGTACCCTGGATGTATATATGAGGTGCACAGGGCACATATAGGGCTGTCTATAGGGGGTCTATATGGGGCACACTGGGGTCTATAGGGGGTGTATGTGGGGCACATATAGGGCTGTCTATAGGTGGTGTATATGGGGCACACGGGGGTCTATAGGGTGTGTATGGGAGGCACATATAGGGCTGTCTATAGGGGGTATGTGGGGCACATATAGGGCAGTCTATAGGGGGTCTATAGGGGGTGCACGGACCCCGTCTCGGCCGTTGATTGCTCACGCCTGGGCCCCGCCCCGCCCCGCCGCGGGCGCCGCTCCCCGCGGCGTTGCGGTGACGTCACTCCCGGGTTGCGGTGACGTCACTGCCGCCGCTGCCTGGCGCGGGGCGCGCGCGGGACGGAGGGGGCGGGCGGCGGCTCCGGGACGGCTCCGGGACGGCTCCGAGCGGCGGCTCCGTGAGGGCTCCGGCGGCGGCTGCGGGTGAGTGCGGCCGGGCCGAGCGGGGCCTGCCCGCTGCGGGCGGGGCGGGGGCCGCGGGCCGGTTCCCGCTCGCCCCCCCCCGCGGCCGGGCCTTTCTGCGGGCGTTGGGCGCGCACCGGAGCCATCCCGGGCCTCCATCCGCCCTCGGCCGGGTCCGGCAGGGCCCCCCGGGTCTGCCCGGGCGGGGCGGGGCCCTCAGCGGGTCGCTGCCCCCCGGCCCGGTACGGCAGCGCGGCCCCCGGGCCCGGATCCCTCCCGGTGCCGTTTTTCCGTCCACGGCTTGAAAACGTCAGGGTTTGGTCGGTTTCCAGCAGGATCTCTCCCAAACTCACCTCCGGGGGAGGGCTCCGGCCTGGCGGTGCCCCCTCCTCCGCCGGCCCGGTGTCCGCCGTGCCCTGCCGGTGCCCCGGGGAGAAGGAGCTGCCGGCGCTGACCGGGGCCTCACCCCGTCCTCCCACGCTCCCCTCCCGTTACCTGCCCGCGGCACGGCCTCGGGAGCCGGGAATTGCGGCACCTCCCTCCCGCCCGCCCTTGCGAAACCGGCCACGGTGGTTCCTCTTCCTCCCGGGGCGCAGCGGAGCCGCCCCGGCCCTCGCCACAATCCCTGCGCCGCCTTGGGGACTCGCTCGCCCCGGGTTTGGATCCCAACCGGCCCCATCCCGGGGGAGAGGGACGGGCACCGGGATGCTCTGACCCCGCGGCGAGGGGCGGCTTCCCTTGCTGGGGCCTTTTTAAGGCACAAAGGTGCTCATTGTGCCGCCGGCAAATCCCTAATCCCGCGGGGCCGGTGCTGTGCCTGGCCTCGGAATGCCGGCGGTGGGCTCCGTGCCTCCGCTTCCCACCGGGAATCGGGTTTGGATCAGCGGCGGGATGCGCGCACGGCGCTCGGCAGGGAAACCAAAGGCGGGGGTTTGTCCCGGTTCTTCCCTCGGGCTGGTCCCGGGCCCCGAGCTGCGGTTGGAAGCGGTGCCGGGGCCTCTGTTAATGATCACCCGCTGACCTCCGGGCTGCAGGGAGCAAAGTCCCGCGGTGCCCGAGCCGAGTGCTCCGACCGGGATTTCACCGCGGCCTCCCCGGGAGCCGAGGTGGAAATTGGGGTGCCCGGTGGGGCCGGGCTGTGGGATCAGCGTCTCCTCGGAGATGCCCCCCTCACCTGTCCCCCTTTCCCTCCCCTCAGCATGTTTCAGACCTTGTACAGCTATTTTTGGTGGGAACGGCTCTGGCTCCCGGCAAACCTCACCTGGGCTGACCTGGAGGACCGGGATGGGCGAGTCTATGCCAAAGCCTCTGACCTGTACATCACCCTCCCCTTGGCCTTCGTCTTCCTCATTGTCCGGCACCTCTTTGAGACGTGAGTCCCTTCCCTGGGGGTGGGGACGGGTCCTGAGCCCCTGATCCGGCTCTGCCCGTGCCCTGGGGGCTGTGGCTGAACCCTGGAGTGTGGTATCTTGTGCTCAGCCAAGCTGGGGGTCCTGATCCCCCCCACAAACCCCCGTGCTCCCCCTTCCCCGCACCAACACGGCTCTTAGGGAGTGATTTGTTGGGCAAACAATGGGAACAGACCCGGCTTTGTTGGGATGGCAGGAGAAGGGGGGGCCACCCTTCACCAGCCCGTGACAGAGGGACCCGGGGGGCTCCCCTGTGGCAAAACCCACCCTGGAGGAGGCGCAGCAGGGTGGGGAGACCGAGGCACTGAGCGGTTGTGGGTCCCTGTGTGGCTTTGATGGGACCAAATCATCCAGGTGACAGGAATGAGGACATTTATGTCCCCAACTCCTTCCCCAGGTACGTGGCCACCCCCCTGGCCGGGCTCCTGAATGTCAAGGAGAAGGTCCGGTTAAAAGCCACCCCCAATGCCGTGCTGGAGAAGTTTTATGCTGCCACCACCAAACACCCCAAGCAGGTGAGGGTCTCCAGAGGTGCCTGGGCGGGGTGAGGGTGGCAGAGCCAGGGCTGTGTGACACCGTGGGGCTGTCCCCAGGCCGACGTGGAGATGCTCTCCAAGAAGAGCGGCTGCACCGTGCGCCAGGTCGAGCGCTGGTTCCGCCGCCGCCGCAACCAGGACCGGCCCAGCCTGCTGAAGAAATTCCGGGAGGCCAGGTGAGACCCCCTTGCTGCCTGGTGTCACTGTCCCTCCACCCGGGGGGGCTCTGGGAGTCTCAGCTTGGCCAGGAGCTGCCTGGGAGGGTGGGAGACGCGGGATCCGGGGCCGGTGGGTCCGTCCTCCTCCCTCCCGCTCCCCGGTGCCCGTCTGAGAACCGTCTGCTTCCTTTTTCCAGTTGGAGATTCACCTTTTACCTTATTGCTTTCATTGCTGGCATGGCTGTCATAGTGGATGTGAGTATTGCCCCCCTCCCGTGCTCCCCCAGCCCCCCTGGCCCCTCTGACTCTGTGTCTCCCCCTCCCCATCCCGCAGAAGCCCTGGTTCTACGACCTCCGGGAGGTGTGGAAGGGATATCCCATCCAGGTGAGCCCGGATCCTGTCCCAGCTGCCAGCCCTCGGCTTTTCCTGAGCACCAGGATCAGCGGTGGGAACGGGGGGTGCAGGAGGGTCTCTTGGCACCCCTGGGGGTTTGGGGGTCCTCAGGGCACCCAGATGGTGCCCAGAGAAGGGGACCAAACCCCTCTGGGGGACACAGAGGTCCCCCCCAACGTGTCCCTTGCCCCCAGAGCATGCTGCCCTCGCAGTACTGGTACTACATGATCGAGCTCTCCTTCTACTGGTCCCTGCTCTTCAGCATCGCCTCCGACGTCAAGCGCAAGGTGGGGGCTCTGGGGGACACCGGGACACCTTGGCAGGGTTTTCCTCACCCTCGTGGTGGGTGGGCAGGAGGCAGCGGCTGGGAGGATGTGGGGACACACAGGGGCTGCTGTAACCCCCCCATTGCTGAGCTCCCCTTTGCTTTGGGCGCAGGACTTCAAAGAGCAAATCATCCACCACGTGGCCACCATCATCCTCATCAGCTTCTCCTGGTTCGCCAACTACACCCGCGCCGGGACGCTCATCATGGCCCTGCACGACTCCTCGGATTATCTGCTGGAGGTTGGTGTGTCCCCCCTCCCCTGCTGTCCCCCCGTCCTGCGCCCCCTCCCCAGCTCACCCCCTCTGCCCCCCCAGTCTGCCAAGATGTTCAACTACGCCGGGTGGAGGAACACCTGCAACAACATCTTCATCGTCTTCGCCGCCGTCTTCATCATCACCCGCCTGGTCATCCTGCCCTTCTGGTGAGCTGCGCTGGGCAACGGGGGAAACTGAGGCAGGGCTGGGGGAGTCTCCCGGGGGTGGGATGCTGGTTCTGCCCGTGACAGGAGTGGCTTTTCCCGGCAGGATCATGCACTGCACAGTGGTTTATCCGCTGGATCTCTACCCCGCCTTCTTTGGCTACTACTTCTTCAACTTCATGATGGTGGTGCTGCAGTTGCTGCACATCTTCTGGGCCTACCTCATCATCCGCATGGCCCAGAAGTTCATAACTGGAAAGGTGAGAGGAGGCCGTGGGGACATCGGGGGGGAAGGACCCACTCGGGGTGGGTGGATGGAGGATGGAGGATGCGGGGGAGACCCCCAGATTCTGAATCCCAACTGCCCGTGGCTCCCCAGATCCCAGAGAGCCCTCGGTGGGGAGAAACCGCTGTGGTTGCAATGGGGAAACTGAGGCACGGCAGGAAAATGGTGGTCTGCTGCCTGAACCCCCTTTTCCTCCTGCCCACAGGTGGTGGAGGATGAGCGGAGTGACCGTGAGGAGACGGACAACTCAGAGGAGGAGGAGGAGGTGGCCAAGAACGGGCCCCTCTCCAATGGCCACCCTGTCCTCAACAACAACCACCGCAAAACCGACTGAGCGCCCCGGACCCGAGAGCTGCCACCTCCTCCACACCGGGACCCCGGAGACCTGCCGGGCCCAGCCCCTCCGGAGCGGGGCCGCAGCTCTGCCTCACACTCACCGCTGGTGCCCTTCCACCTCTCACATGCTGCCTTAATCCACTGCGGTTCCCGGGACGGGCGGGGACCCCACCGGGGCGGCTCCGTCCCACCGGGGCGGCTCCGTCCCGCCCCGCAGCCCCGCGGGTCGCCTCCGGCCAAGAGCTCGGCCCCAGCCCCTGCCGGGCTCTGTGTTATTCCTACTTTCCCAACCATTCCTTCACCGGAGGGAGGGGAAAAGCCCCTTTGCCTAACCCGTGTCCGGCTGGAGAAGCCGGCTCAGCCCCTGCTCCGCCGAACTGGGAGGGAGGAGCAGGGAATTCCTGGGTGTTTCAGTGCCTGAATGATGGGATGACACTATGGAAGTACCTGGGGGAAGGAAGCTGCGGGGCTGAGTCACTCCCCGTGTCTCACAGAGTTTAATCCTCTCATTTCTCTTCGGTAAATGGATTTTGAGTCTCTCCCTCTCCGTGGCCTCTCCCAGCTGTAACAGGACAAATTTCCAACTGATATTTCTTTTTTTTTTTTTTTTTTCCTTTTTCTTTCTATTTATTTGGAAGACAGAAGGAGCCGGGCTTGGCTCTGTCTCCTGCATCCCCCGGGATGCTGTGAGACCTCCCAGCACGGAGGGGTGGGAGGGGGAGAAAGGACCATTAACCAATGTCAGACCAAAACGTGTTTTGTTGTTTTTGTTTTGTTTTTTTTTTTTTTAATAAAATAAAAAGTTAAATATATTAAAAGTTAAAGAAACTAATAAACTTGGGTAAAAAAATTACAGGATTTGGGCATATTCTGTGAGTGACACAACGGCCCTGAGGTGAGGTGTTATTTTGGCATAGATGCCTTAGGCAATGCTAAAAATGGGCAGAGTTGAGGATTTTGATGGTTTTTATATCTTTTTTTTTTTTCTCCTAAAAGTTCTCCAAGTCTTCAAGCCCAGGCTGGAGCGTGGGTTTGGATTCCCTGAGGAGCTGCAGCCCCGCTGGGATGACAAAGCCTCCATTCAGGTGCACGCTCAGGATGGAACTGGAGCTCCAGAGGCCCCAGAAAGGTTTTATTTTACAAAGAAAAAAAAAAAAAGGTTATTTAGCAGGAAAAAAAAAACCCAACAAGCCTCTCTTGTGCAAGTGTTTGGTTTTGGGGGGCTGGGATGGTTGGAATCGACTCCACCACCCCCCAGATTGGGCTTTTCCACGTCAACAATGTGAGATTTGATCCCGGCTTGTCAAACCTCACCTCTTTTCCAGTTCTCAAGAGTTTTTTTGAACCCTTTGGATCTGCCCTGGTGCCTTGCCTCTTTCCTGCCCCCAAACAAAAAAGAAACCCAAGCCCCACACCTGTGGCTGCCAGATCCTGGTGATTTTCCGGGAGGGCTGGAGATGGGGAGAGGCAGCGGATCTGCTTCCTCAAAAAAATCCCAACCCGTTCCTCCGTCATTTTCCCAAGTGGAAGGTTTAAGGAGTGTTTGTTTTGAGGAGAGGTGAAGGAAAGGTGAAAATGTGGGAGCTCCTTATCCCTCTGCCTGGGCCCATCCAGCTCTGGCATTTTTCCTGCAAACCCAACAGAAACAAGGACGATGGCAGCAGTTCAACCCTGCTTTTTCAGGGCTCTCTGCTGTGTCTCAAGATCAAGGTAGGTTATTTTTAATAGAAAAACACACTTTTATTGCTTTTTAGCAACTAAAAGATTCTTTACAGCTCACAGGTGAACACAGATACTTTTTGTCTTCTGTTGCTTGAATTCTATGAATCCTGATTGGTCCAGTCTTCCAGGGATTCTTTCCACCATCCTCCCTCCCACTTTCAAGGCCTCAGTCCCAACTGGGAAGCACTTCCTGGGAATACTGGGGAAGTGTTGCTGTTGGAAAAAGGAGGTTTGTGCCTCACATTTGGTGGAAAGATGGAGGAGAGCAGGAAAAGCTCATTCCTCGAGGGAGCCTTGTTGTCTTGTGGGATAACTGGAGCCTCTGGAAGGTGGGAAAAGCCCAGGGGCTGGGAATGGCCCCCCAGCACAGCCCGAGTCCGCTCCTGCTCTGTGTCCATCTGTGATTTTCCAGGTGAACGGGAGAACTGAGAACTCTTGAGAAGAAACTTCACCCTCACTGAGGGAAAGTGAGCACCAGGCCTGTGGAGCAGCGGGAGCTGCTGGAGCAGGGGTGGCTCAGAGCAGCCGGCCCCGGCAGTCGATGGCCCCGCAGCAGCACAGCAGCTCCTTGCCCTCCACGCTGCCGACCTCGTAGTTGTAATCCCAGGTCAGCTCCGTGCCCGCTCGGATCCGCCTGCGAAAGAAAAACCACACGGGATGGGTGAGACTATTCCAGAAAAGAGGAGAAGCTCGATGACAGAAGGAAGCCACACTTCCATGTCAGCGCTCCAGGACGAGGCTGAGGCAGCAGGGAGAAAGGGATAAAGTTCCCTGAGGAATCATTCCCGTGAGGATTCACTGGAGGAGCAGGGAGGCACACAGCAGGGATTCACCACGACTCAGAGATTTGGGAGTAAAACAACAAAGGAAATTGGCTGCTCCATGCCTCACTCTGCCCTTTGGGAAGGTCTAAAGCTGGTGGAAATCACACCAAGATTTCCAGCACAAGAGAGGATTTCACCTGCCACCAAGGTTTTTTCTGCAGAGGAATGACGGGGAAACTGGGAATGGAGTTTCCAGGAGCAGGGAACACCCAGCCCTGGCCATGGAGCCAGGTCCCACCAAAGCCCAGGAATCCTCAGCCCCTCCCAGCACTCCAGGACTCACTTGCTGGCGAAGAAGGCGACCCAGGGGAAGCGAAGGTCATGGGTGTCCACGAAGACGTTCTGCACGAAGAGGTTTGGGGTGCAGCTGTGCTGTAATGGCAACAGGGAAGAGCCTGAGCTGCTGCCCGGGCAGGGAGGCCGAGCTGCCAGCACCGAACACAGCCTTTATAAACAAGCAGCATTCCTGGTCTGCCCGCTGCATCCAGCGGAATCCTGCTGGAACAGGCTGCACGCCCAGCGTGAGTCATAAGATCCACACTCAAAGGTAACGGGCTCTGGAAGGACTGACGGGGCCATTCCTGCTCCCACCAGGCTGGAGCAGCTGCTCTTTCACTCAGGAGGGTGCATCATCCTCCCAGACCTGCTCTTTTCCCACTTTTCCCTACTCTTGGGGAGGAACAGCCCCACTGAGCAGACAGGCAGCCCCGAGGCGTGCCCGTGCCCACTCACGTTGAGGTAGCGGCCCAGGTTGCCCTCGAGCTTGGCGTCGATGATGTAGCAGTTCTCCTCCCCGTCGTAGAACTGCCGCGTGCTGCGGCGCACGGGCCCCGCGCTCTCGCCCTTGTCGGCCGCCGCCAGCGGCGTGGATTTGATGGCGATGCCGTGGGTGGACTTGAGGGCGAAGCCTCGGGTGGATTTCACAGCCACCTGTCTCTTCACGGGACCTGCAGTGAGATGGGAGCTTCCAGCAGAGGAACGTGGGGCAGTGCTGTCCCCGACCCTGCTCATCCCCCTGCTGCTCACTCCAGAGGTGACAAACCCCTCAGAGCCAAAACACGCTCCAGGATGGCTCCTGGCATCACCCTGCAGACCCACCGTAAGCCTCACTGTTGCTTTTTCTTACAACACCCAAAACCAGCTGGTTTTGAGGAGCAGATTTTGCAGTTTTGTCTTGCCAAACATATGGGGAAGGTTCCAACCTCAGCTGTGGGACACGACAGGAGCAGCTGCTACAGCCTCACGAGACCTTCCTGGTGCTTTCCAACCAAAACTTCTCACCCTCAGCCCTCGTCTGCCCCCTCACCTGACCCAGATGATGGATTCTTCTTGTCCTCCCCTTCCTCCTCCTCGGATCCTGAGGAAATGGTCTGGATGTCGTCGCTGTCGTTGGCTGTGCCCGGGGCCTGCCCTGCCCTGTGCTCCTCGTCGCTGTCGGTGCTGCTCGACACCATCAGCACATTCTGGGGACAGGAACAGCTCCTGGAGTGCATCCCAGCCTCCCTTTTCCCCGGGAATATGGTGCTCTCCTCCAGCTCACCCCCTCTGTTCCTACCCTTTGGAACCCCTGTGGGATTTTGTGGGGCTGCTGAGTTCTGCTTGAGATCCTGGAGCACTGGGTGCTCAAAAGGAAGGGAGAAGTCCAAAAAACAAGGATAGTTCGCCAGGATGGCTTCCTGCAGATGGCTCTGCCAAACAATGGGTCCCAGGTGTGCAAACCAAGGTGCCAAATCCAACCCAAATCCCACACTCTCCTTTGATTGTTCAGATCCACAAAAGACCCCCAAAATCCAAAGGAAATCGACTGCCCTCCAAAAAAAATCACAGCTACAACCACAAACCCCAGTGTTCAGCTGGGAACCAAAGGCAGAAAACAACCCAAAAGAAGGTTCAAGGTTGCTGTGGGAGGGGTCTGGGGGAGGCTCCTCCAGCCCGGGGGTCCCGCTCACCTCCGAGGAGGGCGGCAGGGCCAGGGACCGCCGGCAGCTCTGCAGCAGCACCGTCCCACTCACCGGCCTGCGGATGCCCTCCAGCCTGGGCGGGCAGGGGTTGTAGCCATACCTCCTTCCCAAGCTGCTCAGCCTGCAGGGTTGGCACAACAAGAGCGGGTCACACCTGGATCTCCAGGGAAACTGCCCACAGGCCAGGTGGAAATTGTGCCACGGGACAGGAAGAAACGATTTAAGGAATCTTACCCAGGAGTTTTGGTTGGTTCTTCAGGTTCCTGCAGAGGGGAGAAGCACAGATGATTGGAATCTCTCCCTTCTCCAGCACTGTGCAGCCTTTCTATGGAATTGTTCCCCAAAATGCCAGCTCAGGAGTAGAGATGCTGCCTGTCCCCACACTCAGTGTGACATCCAGTGACACCCAGCATGGAGATGCCCCTCCCTGGGGGACTCCAAGTGCTCTCCCTGGAGCAGGAGGTGGACAGGGACCACCTCCACGTCCCTGTTCTCCCCAGCCATGTCCCTCAGGTCCCCAGGCAGGAGGATGTTCAGCTCTGCTTGCATCAAGTGACTTCTGCAGCCTCTTGTGCCACAAATTCCCTCCCTGGGAGGGGAAAAGCACCTCCCTGAACAACAACAGAAGCCAGGGGAGCTGAGCACAGGGACATCCAACAGCTGTGGATGTGCTGTATGGGGAGAAAAGCCACTGGCACAGGAGCACCTCCCTGCCTTTAACTCTCCGGTTCCCTCATCTCTCCCTCACCTCCTTCTTGGCTGCCTTTGTCTCTCCGTTCAGATCTCCCGACGTGGAAGCACAGCCCTTCTCCCTCTCTGCAGGGATCTCCATCTTCAGAGCCTTGGCTTCTCCTCCTTCGCCCATCCTGAAGGAGGAGGATTCGCTGTCCTGGAAGCCCTCGGCCACGCTGTTGGAGCTCAGCCACGAGGCCACTTTGTTCTTGGCGATCTCCTCGGACACGGGCAGCTTGCAGGGCGGGGCCGTGGCGGGCTCGTCGTGGCCGAGGGGCCGCGCTGGCCCCGAGTCCTTGGAGGCCGTCTCGGACGGGCCGTGGTCGCGCTGGCCGCGCGTCTGCCGGCGCGTGGCGTAGCTGCGCAGCACCGAGCTCGTGCTGAAGTTCTCGTCCTTGCAGAAGTTGTCGTCGGAGCTGTCCTCGTTGGATTCCTCCAGCTCCTCCGTGCCCGTGTTCTCGTCGTCGTCGTCGTCGTCCTTGAGGTCCACGCCGCTGTTGTCCGAGGAGCACTTGGCGTCGCTCTCGTAGCCCTCCTTGAAGTTCTCCACGCTCTCGATGTGGTCCAGGTTGGCAAAGTACTCGTCACCCATCTCCAGCCCCTCTTTGTCAGCAAAGTCGTCCGTGAGGATTTTCCCTGGGGGAAGGGCAGGAAATGAAGGGTGAGTTTTCTCTTTTATCCTCCCCAAAGCTCACTTTGGAGGAGAAAACAGGGATGACACCACTTTATTCCAAAGCTGGGCTGGGAAAAGACAACCCCATTTCTTGATGTAGCAAAATGAAGCTTATGGTTGAGCTAAAATCAAGATTTTCAGCCCAGAAATCTCTACAGAGCAGCTCAAGCAGAGCCTTGCAAGGGCTGGAAGAGCACAGAGGCTCTGGCTGTGCCCGTGGGTGGCTCTGCTCCAGAGCCAACACAACCCCAGCACAACTTCTGCATCTCGTGGGCTGTGCCGGGCCTGGCCGGTTTGCTGAGCACAGGAAGCAGGGCTGGGGTTGGGTCACCTCAAGGACAGCCCGGGGACGTCTCATGACACTGGCACTGCCACCACAAGGGTTCTTGTGGCGTTGGGCAAGTTCATCAGCTCAGCTTTCACCCTCCAGTGCCCAAAACGGGCATGGCAGGAGCTTTACACCCCTTCTGCTGCAATTTGGAATCGTGGAGGTTGGAAGAGCTTCTGAGTCCCACTGCTCCCTCCAGCACTGCCAAGGCTACCACTGAGCCATGTCCCCAAGTGCCACATGCTTTTGAGCAGTTTCAGGGACAGTGACTCTACCACCTCATTGGACAGCCCTACCAGTGC
The DNA here is from genome assembly GCF_003957565.2 of Taeniopygia guttata. NCBI lineage: Eukaryota > Metazoa > Chordata > Aves > Passeriformes > Estrildidae > Taeniopygia > Taeniopygia guttata. Next base: position 2,000,697 of record NC_044237.2, on the reverse strand, counting down.
CTGACCACCCTTCCCAGGAAGAAATTTTCCTGAATGTCCAACTTAAACCTTCCCAGGGCTTTGGAGAGGGCCAAAAGGTCCCGTCTGAGCCTTCTTTTCTCCAGGATGAGTCCCCCCAGCTTCCTCAGGAGTTCTCCAGACCCCTCTCCCTGTGCTCCAGCCCCTTCCACAGCTCCATTCCCATCTCTGGCTACCCCTCTTTCCACAGGAGAGTTTCCCACATGCCAGGTGAGCTCCCACCTGCGTAGATGCAGACAAAGGAGCCCTTGGCGATGTCGTCGAGGCAGCGAATGCCCCAACCTTTGTTCTGGGTCTTGAAGAGCTGCAGCCGCACCTGGAGGCCGTGCTGGACCAGGCGGTTGGTGCACATGTTCACGTTGCACTTGCACCTCTTGTTGCACTCGTAGACACTGCAAGAAAGGAGAAGGGTGACAACTTCCAGGACAAAGAAACATCCCAAAGTCTGTGGCTGTTGGCAGTGCTGGGGTTATGCACAGAGATCACAGAGGAGCAGGCACCAAGACCAGAGGCAGGTGGTCACACCTGCACTGGGATATCCAGGATCAATTCCCTCTCAGTGGATCTGGGGCTGGTGCTTGTGAGGGCTCTGCTCACCCTGTTGGGAGACATTCCTCCAGCCGCTTGTGCTGGTAGCCTGAGTTGGGGTTGATTTGCCCTCCAGGGGTGCAGCCGCTGGCCTGGATGGTCAGCTGGTGACAGGCACACCTGGATCTGCAGAGAGACACAGGAAAACACAAGAGATCAGCCCAGAGACAGGAAAATAAATCACATCTTTAGGCAAGACGGGCACAAAGGGTTTGACTCGGAATCAAACCAAGAGAAGAGGTTTGATTTCTCTCCATTCCAAGAGAAGCTGTGGATTTCTCATCCCTGGAAGTATCCAAGGCCAGGTTGGAGCAACCTGGGATAGCAGAAGGTGTCCCTGTCCATCTCAGGAGTTGGAACTGGGCGATTTTTAATGTCCCTTCCAATCCAAACCACGAAACCCACAACGGACTGACCTGCATGGGTTTAATCCCAGAGCAGATCCACCTTGGGGTGCTCCCTGGGAACCTCACACAGCCCCAGAGCTGTCCCCTCACCCAGGAGCAGTCACCTACTTGTCCCTGCAGCCGTCCTTGCAGTCACAGCCCACGAGGAACTCCCAGCTGGTGTTGATGTACACCCCTTTCCCGGGGATCCGCTCCTTGCTGTAGGCCACCTGCGGGGGCGGCGTGTTGTCGATCTCGTTGACGCACGACAGGGGCACGTCCTCCTTGCCCTTGGTGATGTCGGCGATGTAGTAGTAGGGCTTGTAGGGCTGGAACTTGCGGTCCACCAGCACGTAGGGATCCAGGCAGAACATCTCCAGGAAGAGGAAGTCGCAGTCCGTCTCGAAGAGGTAGCGCTCGATCTCGTGCATGGAGCGCAGGCAGAGCCCGCAGGGCGTTTTGTAGAGCACGTGGAAGCCCATCTTGCGGTTGACGCGGCGCCGCGCCGTCATGCGGCGGAAGTCGTAGAGCAGCGGGATGAGCAGCGGGTTCCGGCTGCGGTACTGGTCGCTGCGCATGGGCCGCACCCGCGACAGGCAGGCGTAGCTGCACACGTGCGGCAGGTAGAACAGCTTCTCCAGCGGGGCGCGGTACGACGGCTCGTTGGGAACGCGGTCCATCATCCCGTGGAAGGGCTGAGAGGGGCCGCTGCTGGGGACGCTGCGGGGAGAGGAGGGATGGGGTTAAGGAAGGGCTGTGCAGGTGGACAGAGCTGGACACGAGGCCACAGTGTGACCAGCGGGAGCTGGGCGGGCAGGATTTGGAATGTGGTGAAGTCACAGTGCCTGTTAGTGCTCAGAACACAAGTGGATGTGGCACTTGGGGACATGGCTCTGTGCTGGGGGGACTCCATGAACTCAGAGGCTTTTCCAGCCTCAGTGATTCCACCACTCCACGATGTGAGCTGCTGAATCCCCACCAGAAACCCACCAGCACACACAGGCCCCACACATACCCCAGCATCCCAGACAGGAGGACTCACGGATGTGCCCCAACCAGAGTTCTGCTCACCGGTGCTGCGGGGCTGGGAGCGTCCTCCCGGCCACCGGGGTGTCCCCGAGGACAGGGGAGGACGGGGACGAGTGCCCGGAGCCCACGGAGCCAGGACGGAAGGAAGTGCTTTTCTTGGCCACCTGCTTTCTGCCCTGGGCCAGCTGGGTGTCGGAGCACCTGCAGGAGGGAAGAAGAAGCTGATTTGGAACATGGAAAAGCAACTGGTGGGAACCGAAATAACACTGCTCCATGGAATTCAGAAACACAGAAGAGTCCTAGCAGTGGTTTTTTTCCTAGTGAGTGTGAAAATCAGCCCATTTCTGGCTATTTCTGCTACAGCAATCCCACAACCACTCTGAATTTCAGAACTCAGCTACAGCTGCAAGTGACTTCTGATTTTGAAATGAGGCAAGGGTAACAAGGACGCCCAAGGCCTTAATCCCAGGAGGCTGGACAAACCAGGCCACGAAGAAACCCCTGGATCAGCAGAAACTAGAGTTTCCAGAAGCTTAACCAGACCTGAGTACGAGGAACAAATCCAGAGGATTCTCTTGCAAGGACTAAGGAACAAGGTAAGATTGTGCAAGTGAATATAATAACATCCCTGATGAAAGAGCTAGTAGGAGCTCTTAAAACAACAGGTTCTCAAGCCATTTCAGGGGTTTTCAATCAACTGCAGGTTTCCAAACCATTCCAGGAGGTTTTCAACCAATTTACATCAATAAAACAGAAAACTACACCAAACCAGCTGCTGAAGAGGAAAAACAGTGAAGTTATTGGGGAGAAAGGGAGGAGACAAAGAGGGGAGGAATCTGTGAGGGTTTCTGCCAACAGCTGCCTGAAAGTAAAGTGTTCAAACACATCTCAAAAGGAGCAAGAGGAAAAATGGGCTTAAAGCAGTCAGAAGAGGTGACAATACCGAGAGGAACTTGAAAGAGGGGGCAGAATCCCAGGCTTTCCTCAGAGGAAACAAGACACCAGAGTGAGGAGACTGTTCTTAGTTTTAATAATCTGAAATCCAAGTGTTTGAACCCCGCAGAATCCCTGGGACCAGCACGGACACGGCCAGGCCTGGCTGCCTCCTGTTCAGTGGCAGTTGGGATTTAAGGGCAGGGAAGCAGCTGCACAAAAACCACGTCCTAAAGCCAAGCCCAAGAGGGAAAAAATTCCTTGTAAAGCACTGCAAGGCCTGAATGGGAAAGGATTTGGTGATGACACATGGGGCTGCAGGTCCAGCTTGGTTGTCTTCGTGTTGTGACACTGCCCATGGTCCTGGGGTGTCCCAGCCCAGCTCTTCCCTGCACATGGGGGACCTGCAGGGGTGGGGGCCCAGCCGTGCATTCCAGGACCTCCTCCGTCATCCAGGATCTCTCTGGCATTATGGAAAAGGTGATGTTCTTGTGGCTTCCCCTCCCAAATCCTGGTCAGACCAGCACAGAGGGAGCGTTTCCAGGGGTAAATTGGGTTATATTGCACTGCTGCTTGGAGAGGAGCCACCAAGAGCCCCGGCTGGGGCAGGTGGGGTTTGAGCTGCTGCTACACCTGGAGAGCCTGTGGGGAGTAGAGATTGACCTCCTGCACAGGCTGCTCACACCTGGGACACCTCCTGCCTCCCTCGTGCCCCACCAGCAGGGCACAGTCAGAGCACAAGACGTGCTGGCACGGGGCCAGGCGGCCGTAAATCCGGATGGGAAATCCACAGTGCTGGCAAAAATGAACTGGGAGAGCCTCTCCCTCCCCTAAAAAGTCCCCAGGCACATTCCCAGGTTCCCTGGTGTCCTCCAACACACTCCCTTCATCACCAAGCCGAGTTCCTCCTTCCTCCAGGCCTCCTTCAGCCTGCAGCTCCGGGAATGTCCCCCTTGAGCCCCTGGCAGCGGCTTGGCCGTGGGTTGCTCCGTGCCCACCGGGACCGACCACTGATCCCGAATTCCCAGCGAGGTCAGCGAGCAGGTCAGTCCAAGTGGAGGGACACAAGGCAGCCGGGGGCCAGCGCCTGGATCGTGACACGAGGGAGCAATTCAGATTTTGGGAACAGAAAGAGCAAAGGTCTACTTTGGAAAGGCAAGTGCGAAGCTTTAGCCCTGAGGAGGAATATTTGGCTCGGGGAGTGTTGGCTCTCGGCTCCCACCCCCAGTTATTCATTCATCCAGCAGCTCTAGATAAAAGTTTTCCCCCAAAATCATGGCTAAAGCCATGGAGGACACCTGCACCTGAGGACTCCTCTGCACAGAAAAAGGTGATGCCTGAAAGAGCTGAGTGCTGGAGAGAAGCAAAGAGGTGGAAGGTGCTGGAGGTGGCTCTGGTACTTACTCCATCTCCGCAGGCTGAGGAGATGTGGGACGTGCAGCTGGCTCTGGAGTCTTGTACTGGGGACCAGTTCCTGCTAAATCCTGGGTGTACTGGACCACAGGGCCCTTGCTCCTCACAGCACCTGGTGGGGAAGGTGAAAAACCAGAGAGTCAAGAGGAAAAATCTCTAATGTTATCCCAAGTTGGCTGTAAGGGCCCCAAGACACTGATTTGTTCCTGGAATGAATGGTGGATCATCGCCGAGCTCAGAGCACAGCAACTCCCCCAAAAATTCTGGTCACTTCACCCAAGTGCAGTTTGGTTTTGTGGCATTAGTTCAGGAGAAAAGTCCCACTGGAAATCTAAATCTCCTATGCCAAAGGACAAAACCCTGGAAATCTAAATCTCCTGTGCCAGGGGAAAAGACTTGCTGGAAATCTGAAATCTCCTGTCAGAAAAAAAGTGAAAAATACCAAAACCTACAAACCTGAAATCTCCAGAAATTCTGCTAAAAAACCCAAACCACCCTCCAGTTAAATCCCAGGATCTAAATGAAACCAAAAGATGCCACCAACCAACGTTGGGACGAGTCCTGGTTTGTCCACTTTGCTTCTTTTCCTGGGTGGAAGCTGTGGAAGTTTTCATGCTGAACATGGGCTCGAGGCGCGTGGAACCTCGGTAAATCCACTCACAACGTTTGTCCTCTTGTGGAAACGAGAAGGAAACACTTGCAGTTCCCATGGGAAGAGCTTCCTGGAGTGAGACACAGAAAGAGCACAAGGAGACAACAATGAGGATTGACAAACAGCAGTCAGAGCAGACAATAAATTGTCAAAGGCAATTATTTATGTTGAAATCTCTAATCAGGTATCAGGGACAATTTCTTCCTGGAAAGGGTGTTCATGCCCTGGCAGGCTGACCAGGGCAGTGCTGGAGTCAGTGCCTGTGGAATTGTCCAAAACTCCTGTGGATGTGGCACTTGGGCACGTGGTTCAGGTCTCCAAGACCTCACAGGTTCTTCCAACCTCAATATTTCCATGATTAGCAAGAAAAACAGCTGATCAGATCCCCAGCTTCAAATTGAATCCTAATGGCAGAAGGGAAATTCCTACCAGGAAAAGGATTTTCACCAGACTTCCATCCACTTCTTCCACTCTGGATTTCCACCAGGTCCCTTCCCACTCAGTTTTGATCAGCTGCCCATTCTTCAGCAGTACCATGGGCCGGTTGGGATAGGCAGTGATGTATTCCTCAATGAAATCCCGACAGGAAACATCCTCAATGTCTTCCCAGGCCTTTTTCACTGTATGGAAAGGCACACAAGGGAGAAAAGAAATAGGACAAAACAGAGAGAACATTTAATTCTTTTTTTTTTTTTTTTTTTTTAGGATATCCCAGGTGCATTTTTACTAAGGTCAATCAAGGGGTGATCCCAAGGGCTGGAATGTTGGTGGTGGGACATCCTGAACCCACCCTGGCAATAAATCAGAGTTTCAGATGTCGTCAGGCTCAGCACCACGAGGGACACGCCCGTTTTTGAACCCAGGCTCTTCCCAAGACCCAAAGGCTCTGCAGGCCAGGAGGGACAGGGATCACTCACGTGGCCGGCAGACCGGGTACAGCTCCCACTCCTTCACGTACGACGCGTAGCCGTCGTCAAAGAAGATCAGGAACCTGAAAAACAAAGGGGAATTAGGAATGGGAGCTGAAGAGAACACTCCTCACACCATGGAATGGAAATGGAGAACCTCTCCTGCTCCTCCTGGACACAGCCCAGTCCTGGGTGAGGACAGAATGAAGAGCTCCAAATGCTCCCTGTGCTCTCCATGGCTGCTCAAACACAACAATTCCCAGCTAGACCCTTTTCCTCTGCTCCAAATCCTCTCTGTGCCCCAGGAAAGGGAGACAAAGGAAGAGAAAATGTTTAATTGCGTCTGGTTTCTGCAGGGAAGATGGATAAGGCACCAACTTAGTGCCTCTGAGTAATGACTCCAAGTCCTGGAGCTGTACAAAAGCTGCAGGATGAGGGATCAGCATGACAACCAGGAGAAAAGTTGCAATTTGAGTATCAAATTCAGCTCATTTTCAGTTATTAAACGGATCAGATAAAATCCAACACAATTTACATCAGATCCGGGGAGATTAAATCCTTTATCAATCACTTCAGGAAAACCACAAACTTTTATTTTAATAGATCAGTGCAGCCTTGCACTTTTTTTATTCCCAAAACAGCTGCTCCAAACCTGCTCTTTCTCCTCCTGAAGAGCTTTGGCACCACCGCTGCCACTCTACCCTCCCGGGGCTCCTATTTCCTCCCACTGTTTCACACCTCAAGGAGCCCAGACTCAACACTTGGATGATAATTGGAATAAATTAGCAGATCTAATTCCTGACTCAGGGCCACCAACAAGAGTGGAAGCCCCACCCTGAATTTTCAGAGATAAGAAAGGTGAAGAAAGTCAAAATCACATTCCTGAGGAGGGCTCTATTCAGCACCTGAAGGGTATTCAAATAAACCTTTTTTTTTTTTTTTTTGGCTTAAAAGAGAAAAAGCAGAGATGAGGGCGTGTGACCACAGGAAATAAGGAATACCTGTCTTTATTCTTCACGTTGGGGGTCTCAGCCACGATCCCAGCATAGAGCCACATCTGATTGCCATCCTTGTACCTGGCCACCACCCTCCTGCCCACGTGGTGCCTCTCGGCAGACGGGTGGTAATCGTAGGCAATGTGGTTGCCCGAGAGCAAACTCTTCCCTTTATTATCAAATTTCACTTTGTATTTCTTGCCAACACCTGGAAAAACATTTTTAAGCAAACAGGAGATAAATAAAGGGGAAAATAAAGAAAAGCCACATGATTTCACAGCGGAATTCCGATGCTCTGCGTCCCTCTGAGATCCGTTTATTCAGAATTAACTCAGAATTCACTTCAAAACCTTTCAGGATTTAATTTGGAGGGTGAAGCAGTGGAGGTGTGTTGCTCCCACAGTCCCTTCCAGGTGCTCTGACAGCTTTTAGTCCAGGTTTCCCACCCAAAATCCCAGGAAAGCCCCATGCACGGCACATACCGACCGTCTGGATGGCAATCAACGTCCCCTTGTGCCACGTCTTGGTTCTTTTTTTCCCCAAAATCCTCATGCCCACTTTGAGGTCCCCATCAGTGTTGAGATCATTGCTAGGGGCTGCAGGGACACTGATGGGCTGGGCAGTGCCAGGAGATTCCTGAGGGGGTTGTGCATCTACCAAGGAACAACAGCAGAAAGTCAGTCCTAAATCACCCAAAGCTCCCTTCTTGGCACCCAGCTGGAAACTCGGCTCTGGAAGAAGAATTCCTGCTTTCCTTTCCCTCAGCCAGCCCAAGTGCCTCCTTTTTACTGAATGGAAACAGCTTGGGGAAAAAGTGCCCTAAATTAAAATAGCAGTTTGGGATCAATAAATATGAATGGAGATTTCTAGCAGGAAAAGCAGATCTTTGTTTTCCCCTTTTGGTAAGAAAAAGCCCATGGCCAGGGCACACAGCCCCTGGAAGCTCCCACACCTTTCTGTGCTTCCTGCAAGTTGGTTTTCTTGTTTACAGCATCCATGAATTTTGCAACATCCCGGGCAGATTTCCTCATGGCAGCCATTGCTTCCCGCAGCTGGAGGAAAGAGAAAGGAAACACGGAAAAACTTGTGGTATTTTGCACCTAGCACAACGCTGTGTCTCAGGAAAACCCCACATGAGGAAACATCTCTAGCCAGGGCCTCCCCACTCACCAGACTCTGATCCCTGGAGATTCTGGGACTGCTGCTGCCTGTGAGTGAGGAGAAAATAGTGGTTTAAAACCTTTTTGTTTGTGGGAAAAAAATCCATCCTAATTAAATCACAGAAAGCAGAGGGAAACAGGGAAAAGTGCCCATCCCAAATCCCTGCCAGGAAATGCAGCCAGACAAGGCTTTTCCTCAGCCTCACATGGAATTATTTGACGGGGACAACAGCGAGGCAGGTGGGAAAAGGGCGAAACCCCAGTCTGGGACTCCAGGAATTCTGGGACACAAACAGGATCTGGCAGATGCTCCCCATGAGCTAAGAGCACTCCCGTATCCCCAGCCCTCCCCGGCCCTGCTGGGGACACTGAACTGCGCCTCCAACCCGAGTCCACGCTCATGACGTCGTCGTCCTCCTCGTCCGGGATCTCGATCACTTCGGTGGCCGCCGGCGCCTCGTCCTCCGAGCTGCTGTCCCGGTACCGCAGGCCCATCATGGAGTACAGCTCCTTGGCCAGCGTCTCGCACTTGTCCATGGCCCTGCGGGAGGGAAGCCGGCTGTGCCTCCCCAGCTCCGCAGGCACGGCCAGGAGCTGCCCCTGGCCACTGAGGGAAGTGCCCACAGGAAGGGTCTGAAAGCCTTGGGGGGAAAGTCGCCAGTGTGGCTCGTGAACCCACACACGTGGGTCTGCCCTGGAGGGAACAGGAGCAGCCCACCCTATCCCCCTCCTCGGCACTCCAGCCCACGCACCTCATGGCATCGTCAATGAGCTGGTCAACGTGGGCCACCTCCTCCTCCTTGTGCCTCATGCACTGCTCCAGCTCCTCCAGCTGCTGCTTCCACTGCCTCACCCACTCCGAGTTCTCCACCTCCTTGTCGATGATTTCCTGGAGCTCCTCCATGGAGATTCCCATCTCCTCCATCACCTCCTGCATGTCCTGGGAATCCATCTCTGCCGCACCTGAGGCTACACCAGGCATGGGGAGGAAGGTGAGGTTGGAGAGTGAAGAGAGGGAGAACATGGCAGCTCCCCTACCCTCTCCCCCTTTCCCCTGCCCCAATGTCCCCTCACAGTCCCCTCATAGCCCCCTTCATCCCCTCACAGCCCCCAGGTCCTGTCACAGCCCCCTTCATCCCCTCACAGCCCCCCCAGGTCCTGTCACAACCCCCTTCAGAACCCTCACAGCCCCCCAGATCCCCTCACAGCCCCCTTCAGAACCCTCACAGCCCCCCAGATCCCCTCACAGCCCCCTTCAGAACCCTCACAGCCCCCCAGATCCCCTCACAGCCCCCTTCAGAACCCTCACAGCCCCCCAGATCCCCTCACAGCCCCCCAGGTCCTGTCACAGCCCCCTTCAGTCCCATCACAGCCCCCCCAAGTTCCCTCACCGCCCCATTCAGTCCCATCACAGCCCCCCAGGTCCTGTCACAGACCCCTTCCGTCCCATCACAGCCCCCTTCAGTTCCATCACAGCCCCCTAAGTCCCCTCACAGCCCCCTAAGTCCCCTCACAGCCCCTTTCATTCCCTCACAGCCCCCCAGGTCCCCTCACAGCCCCCCAGGTCCCCTCACAGCCCCCCAAGTCCCCTCACAGCCCCCTTCAGTCCCCTCAGCACCGCACACCGCGTCCCCCTCCCGCTCTCCCAGCCCGGCCGGTGCAGCCCAGCCGCTCACAGCCGCTCACAGCCGCTCACAGCCGCTCACAGCCGCTCGCAGCCGCTCACAGCGCTCCCGTTCCCCTCATCCCCGGCCGCCCCCCCTCACTCACCGCCGCCGGTCCCGGGGAACCGGAGCGGGGCCCGGCGCGCCCGCCGCGTGACGTCACTTCCTGCGGGCGCCCCCTGCCGGTCCCGGTGCGTGAGGGCTGGGGGGGGGGCAGAACCCCCCGAAATTCGGGAATAAACGAATTCCTCGGGAACCGGCGATAAATCCCTCGGGAACCGGCGGCCGGGAATTGGCCGCTGTGCCGCGGGAGCTGCCGGGCCCCGCTGGGTTATCCAGCAGGGAGGCGGACGCTCCGGGCGAGCCGCGGGTCGTTGCTGAGGGGCCGTTCCCGGGAACGGCCCCAACGGCCCCTCAACCGCCGCCTCCGGGGGTTGGCAGCACGGGGGGCGATGGGGGAATGGGCAGCAATGGGGGAAGGGGGGACTGTGGGGGAAATTAGGGATACTGGGGGAAATGGGGGGAAATAGTGGAAATTTGGAACAATGGGGGAAATTGGGGACTATAGGGGAAATTGGGGACTATAGGGGAAATTGGGGAGCAATAGGGAAATTTGGAACAATGGGGGAAATGGGGAAAATGGGCAGTGGGGGAAATTGGGGAGCAATGAGGGAAATGGGAAACAATGAGAGAAATTGAAGAGCAATGGAGGAAATGGGGGAACTGTAGGGGAAATTGGGGAACAATGGGGGAAATGGAGTAGCAATGGGGGAAATGGGGGGAAATGGAGGAAATTTGGAACAATGGGGGGAAGTGGGGTAAGCTGGGGAGCAATGGGAGAAATTAGGGAACAATGAGGGAAATTGGGGAACAATGGGGGAAATGGGGGGAAATGGAGGAAATTGGGAACAATGGGGGAAATTGGGGAGCAATGAGGGAAATTAGGGAACAATGAGGGAAATTGAGGAACAGTGGAGTTGGGGTTCCTGGAGGGGTTTGGGGGTCAGTTGATGGGTTCCTCCTCCCAGGTGGAGGTGGGAATGGCGCTGTAGGGATCCACCACCAGCCGGGCGCAGCGCACGGTCATGGCCAGGAGGAAGAGCCCCAGCAGCACCACGAAGGCCGTGGCCACGGCTTTGTCCACATCCATGGTGGGCAGCACCGTGGGGGTCTCCATACAGGGACCCTCAGGTGTGTCTGTCACAGCTCCAGGGACCCTCAGGTGTGTCTGTCACAGCTCCAGGGACCCTCAGGTGTGTGTTCCTTGGTTCCAGGGACCCTCAGGTGTGTCTGCAACACCTCCAGGGACCCTCAGGTGTGTCTGCAACACCTCCAGGGACCCTCAGGTGGGTGTCTCTTGGTTCCAGGGACTCTCAGGTGTCTCTTCCTGGCTCCAGGGATCCTCAGGTATCTTTTTTCCAGCTCCAGAGGCTCCTTAGGTGGGTGTCCCTTGGTTCCAGGGACCCTCAGGTGTCTCTTCCTGGCTCCAGGGACCCTCAGGTGTCTCTTTCCCAGCTCCAAGGACCCTCAGGTATCTGTTCCTGGCTCCAGGGATCCTCCAGCACGTGTCCCCCAGCGCTCAATCCCCAGTAACATCCCTGGGGGCCAGAACCAGGGTGGATTCATGAGCCTGAGGGGTCAAAAACACCCAAAAAAAAGGGGGGAAATGTGGCCTTGAGTCCCCTCTGCTCCTTCCTTACCTCCCTGTGGCCGGCCCTGGGTCTCTGTCCTGGCCCCGCTGGCTCCAGGCCTTCATGAATTCTGCAGGAATGTGCCGGCATCACTTTTCAGACACAACCCAGAGGATCAAGTTCCTACCCCACACCCCCTTCTCCCATCAGGAGAAGGCTCTGGGTCCCTTCAGGGGTGTTCCTGGTGGATTTGGGGTGATTGGGGAAATGCTGAGGAGGATTTATCCCCAAAATCCAAAAGCCTTACCTGTGAGAGGATTTCAAGGTAGTTTTTTGCTTATATTGGAATAGACTGGAAGAAACTTTTGGAAAATGCATTGAACTGAGTCGCCCATTTGGATCTTGCAAGACATCCTCGTGAAAACACCAGAACGCCCAAAATACACCAAAAATCTCCTTCAAATTTATTTTATTCCCTACTCTGAGAGCAAAAATGATCGCTTTGGAGGACATTGAAACTTTGACATCCCAAGAGCCGGGCTGGTGGGGTTTTCCAGAGATTTTTCAGCAAAGGATGAATTGTGGGGTCCTGTTGGTGGCCCCAAATTCCAGTCCGGACAAAAAAACGCATTCCAAACCCAACCCCAGATCCGACCCAAATCACGTGTCCAGTCTGGATCCGCATCTTCATTCCCAGGGTTTTAAAACCCCAATTTCACCCCAATCTCAATCCTAATCCTAATTCCAATCAATTCCAATCCAATTCCAATCCCAATGGTTCGTGACGTCACCAGCACCACCCACGTTAGCCACGCCCCCTTCAGAAGCCCCGCCTCCTTCCCGGCGGGGGCGGGGCACGGCCGCGTTCGCTCCGCCCCCAGCCGTGCCCTCCACTTATCCCCGCCCCCAGCCCTCCGTGCGGACCAATAGCAGTGCCGCGTCTCCCCGTGTCCCGCCCCCCGCCCCCCTCTCGAACCAATAGGAAGCCGCCGTGCCGCTGGCCCCGCCCCCGCGGCGGCGGGGCCGTGGGGCCGGCGGAGGTTTTCCTGCGCCGCCATCTTGGCTCGGCGGAGCGGAGTGAGGAGGGGGCGGCCCGGGACCCCCGCCATGGCCGCCACCGCCGCCAGCGCGGGTGAGCCCGGCCGCGGCGGCACACGCGGGGCCGGGGGGAGCTCCGGGAGGGCTGAGGGGACCCACGGGCTCTCACGGGGCTGGAAGGCTGAGGGCGACCCTCAGGGGCGGGGGCTGTCGTGTGGGGCTCTGAGGGGGACCTCAGGGGTCGCTGAAGGGCTGGCAGGGGCGTGAGGAGGGCCCTGGGGGGCTGAGGGGGCTCTGGAGAGGGGGAAATGGCACAGGGGGATGGGGGCACCCTGAAGGAGTCAGGGCTGTGTTACCTGGATTTGGGGTGCTTGGGGCAGGGGGTCGCTGGAGAACCGGTGGTACCAGGAGACCCCCAAAGTGGGGATCCCTGGATTTGGGGTCCCTGCAGTGGGTTTCCATCATCACTCGTTTGGATTTGTTTTCCTTGACTGCTTCTGTCGGTTTTAACTCCTTTATCAGCTGTGTTTCACTGAGGTTTTTCTTAATTCCCAACAAAAAGTGCTGCTCCGCTTTGGAGGTTTTGCACAAATGTCTCTCTGATCTCTGAAGGAGGGGAGGGCCTGGAGCACAATGTTCCCTCAGGTTGGTCCCCAGAGTCCTCAGCTCCCTCTGCACAGGAAGCTGGAGCTGCTGACCCCTGATTCTCGCCAGAAAAAATGTGATTTTATCAATTCTCTGGCCAAACTGCTCCGAAACGAGCTCGTGTTCAGATTAACCCAGCGTCTGTGAAGTCGTGATGGATTTACAACGTGGTGGCTGCGATCACAATCTGAGCTTGTTTGTGTTTTTGGGCTTTTTTTTTTTAATCTTAGCTTGTGCTTTATGGCTCTTCTTGTGGCTTCAGGGTCGTGAGACACACTCAGGTTTATCCAGGAGTGTTCAGTGACACTGCTGAAGGATTCTGAGGTTTTATTTTAATGTTTTTGGAAGGTTTTGTGGTGTTTAAAGGTGCAAAAACACACTGGGGGCTCAGACCATCCAGTTTAGGAGGAAGGAAGATACTCATGGGTATCCAAGCATTTGTGGAAGTGGAGTCTTCAGGGTTCTGTGGTATTTTGCAGAATAAGAAAGTTTTAAATTCTGAAAGAAAAGAGAATTTTTAACATCTGTGTTAAATATTTTTAATCATGGGCAGAGTGACCAATATTCACTCAACCCTTTTACACAGAGGGAGAGAAATACACAAGCAGTAAACATGGAGATTATTAGGGAATTAAATTCTGAAGAGTTCTCACAAATAATGTGGCTCTTCTTTTCCTTAAAACATTAAAAAAAAAAAAAATTCAGGGCTCCAGTGAATGCTGGGTAATGCCTGAAAACTACCCAGAATGTCTTCATTTCTACCCCTTAGCAATGGAAGAAACAGTCTTTTCTTAATTTCTATATTTCTTCGTGGAGAAGGTTCCCATGGGGATGAAAGTGCTGAGCTGGCATTGCATGGGAAACTCAAACAAGCTGAAAACCTCCTGCTTACTTAAAAAAAAAAATCAATTTAATGTACCCCAGACACAGAAATTGAGATGTTTTGTAAATAAAAAAACATAAAAGCAGAAATATCCAAGCCTTATAGTTGTTAGTGAAATGCAGAGTACTTTTAAGGCTGGTTCATTCGCTCCCAAACCTGCTCCAAACATTTTGGCGAGCTCAAAAATGGGTAAATTTAAAGCAAATATTGTGAGATTTGATGTCCAAATGTGACCCTGGTAATTAATCCCCTGCTGAAGCTTCTGCAGCAAAAATCACCAGTTTGGTACAATAAAAATGTATATAAAAGCTGCAGCAGCCCCTCTGGTAAATCACAGCTGGGAATATTTGCAGTAATTTTGTTTTGGAGCCTTTTTTTTCCCTGTTGGGATGCCAGTGGTTGCAGCAGAGCCTTTCCCAGGAGAGCTGGGCTGGGAGCCTGGAGCACTGGTGGGGGTTGGGATTTACATTTGCTCTCTTCTGGCCTTAATTAGATCCAGCACAGGGTGTAGGGAAGCAGGGATTGGTTCTGGGAAGGGCTGGGACACAGACCCAGCCAGGATGTTGGAAACCCACCTGGGATTTCTTGGGACTCTTGACTGGACACCTCCAGCAATGGTGACTCCCTTCCAAATGCCCTTTTTGGGAAGGAATTTTCCCTCCCACCCATCCTAAACCTGCCCTGGTACAGCTTTGGGCTGTTTCCTCTCATCCTGTCGTTCCTTGGGAGCAGAGCCTGGCTCCATCCTCCTTCCAGGGAGTTGAACAGAGTGAAAACTCCACCGTGGGCTCCAGGAATTCACCTCAGTGCCGTGGTGCTCGTGTTTGGAATGGGGAGAAGACAGAAATTTGGAAGGAATCTTTGTGTTCCTGCGTGTTTCCCAAAAATCCCAAAGGGGGAGAAAGGCAGAGCTCTTCCCGTGCTGTCCCTGGTTTTGGGAGGCCAGGGCCACTCTGATGCTCAGGGTGTGTCCTGGGCTTCCAGCTGAGCCACCAGAGGGAAATGTTCCTCATGGGATGTGTGCTGGGCTCTGGGGAGATGTGGAAGGCTTGAAAAGCAATTCCCTGTGAACAGCACAGTGTCACTTCCTTCCCCTGCCCTGAGCGGAAATTCCTTCCCCTCAAGAAAGGGATTCTCCTCTGTGCTCCAGAAACTTCCTTTCTGTTCCCACCATGTTCAGACATGGCTGGGGAAAAGGAGAAACCCTCCCTTAGTCCCACTTGAGACTTCATTTTGTCAAACAAAATCCTTGGATGTCACCTTGGGACTTCACTTGAGGCACAGCAGCATCTGAGCAATCCCAAATCGAGCAGAAAGGAGATGGGGAAGGGTTTCCACCTCTGGTTTTTTGTTCTCCAGATGTATTTTGGAATTGCAGTTGGATGGGCTGTGCTCACTCCTGCTGTTGGTTGGGATTGTTGCTTTTGGTTCCTTCAGCTGCCAAGCCTCGAGCTGGATGCTTATTCCATACTGTAGTCACCCCTGGGAAATACTATGGATCAGCAAGGAAAAAGCTTCCTCAGCAACGCCAGCTGCTTGGAGGAAAACAAACCAGGCAGGCAGAGAGGCTGGGAATGTTAATGTGGTAAAATATGTCTAATTTTGGCAGAAATACCAGGAATTTGGGAGTGTGTTTGCTGTGAGGTCCAGGCACACCACAGAGGTGATTGTACAGCTCCACTTTTAGCTGTAAATGAACCAATATGCAACTCTGGAAGTGAAATTAAACTGTTGTTGGACTGAAATCTGGCTTTGGGCAATGGCAAAGAGCTTGGGAACCCCAGCTTAAAGCCCATTTTTTCCCTAATTCATTGAACCTGGCCTCAGTTCTTCACTTTGTCCCCCCAGTTGTGGCTGTTTCCTGCCCAAGCTGCTCTCGGTGCTGCTGAGGGTGGTTTGGGAAGCCCAGCATTGGGGTTTTTGGGGGTAGCTTTGGGGTCCCTTTGCTTTGATAAAGCAGAAGTGGTTTGGGGGCTGCATCAGGCTCAGTTTGCAGTGGTTGTGGTGGAGATTTTTGGGCTGGAGTGACTGTTTTGGGGCAGTTTCGCAGCACATTTATA
Organism: Taeniopygia guttata; assembly: GCF_003957565.2. Lineage (NCBI taxonomy): Eukaryota > Metazoa > Chordata > Aves > Passeriformes > Estrildidae > Taeniopygia > Taeniopygia guttata. The sequence goes on along the minus strand of NC_044237.2, from coordinate 1,984,694 downwards.
AACTAACAACCGTTAAAATATGCACAGTGCTGACAAATTTCACCAAAACAAGAAGAAATTGTTTATAACGGATTTAAAAGCTAATTTTCTGATGTGGAACAGGCTGTTTGAACCTAGAGCAATGTTGGTTGGGCTCTGATGGTGATGCTGGGATGTAGATTCAGCATAAGCCACACCGAGCAAGCTCTGAACAACTGCAGACCGTGTTACCCGTGCTCCTGAACAACCAGGATTAGTGGAAATTACAGGAAAATGGAATGCTGGAATCACAGCCAGGTTTGGGCTGGAAGGGATCACCTGGGCCATTGCTCAGCCACCTCACACTTGTTCAGGGTGCTCCAGGCACTTGTGGAAGAGCAGTAATGGTGCCCACTGGTCTGCACTGGTGAAGACCAGAATTGATCAGCTGAACAATGATGGGTTTTGACGTGTTTTACAGCGTTTGGGTTCATCCTTTGTGTCAGATTGGGCAACGAACCCTCTGCAAGCTGGTGTCATCAGGGAAACTCGCAGCTCTGCTCCTCCTTCATCCTTCAGCCCCTTCCCTGCTCCCAGCAGGCTCCTCCTCTCCCCAAAAAAACAGCCCACATCTCTGAGTTTGGCAGCCTCGGCTCTCCAGCTGAGGAAGCAGCGTGTGCTCGGAGCTGGGAACGGCCCCTCACTGCAGCAGATGAAAGGACACAAACACACATTGCCCCAGCTCCAGCCCCAGCAGATGCTGACACACAACTGCTTCTACCAGGGAGTGTTCCGCTGAACCAGAGGGGTTTGGAAGTAATACTGGGTGATTTCCTTGATTTTTTCCACTCCTGTTTAGAGATGGCATCCGATGTTTCCTCGCTGGGTGCAGCCGTTGGCTCCGGGAACTCCGGGTCGGGAGCCCAGGCTGGAGGAGCCGTTGCTCAGCGGCCCAGCAAGAGACGGCCGGGGTGAGTGAGTGTGTGAGTGGGTGAGGGCTGGGGCTGTGGGAAAAGGGCCTTTTTGAGGAAGTTTTGTTCTCAGAAAGAGCTGTCAGCCTCGGGAGGGGCAGCTGTGGCTGCTTCTCAGAAGTTTCCTGGTTCTTTCAGGTGGGCTCTGTCCAGTCCTTTCCCTGGTTGTGTCTTTGTGCCAGCTACACGCCTTGAAGAGGGGGTTAAGTGACACACTCAGAGAGGACTAAAAGCTTTGCACCTCATAGAAGGAGCACACCAAATATTGAGAGCAAGACAGGAGTTTGCTGCAAGACCTGGGGGAACAGAGAATCTGGGTTTTGGGGCCTTACTCCAACCTTTGCAGCTGTGCTGTCCCTGGGAGGGGTGGGGGGAAGAAGCCACAATGTGCCTGTGGGAGGCTTTTTGTTTGCTAAAAATGCCTTTGCAAATTTGAAGGGAGTTTGAATTACTGTTCCCAGATTTTTGGCATGAGAAATTGCCTCGTAATTGTCAAGCAAACTGAAATCTGTCTCTGCACCCCTCCCAGTCACTCAAACTCTTTCCTTCAGCCCCATTTGCTGATGCTCCCACCCTCCTGCAGCTCCTCCCATGCTGCCTGCTCCTCTGCATCCGCAGTTTTCCATCCCAGAAGGAAAGGTGAAAAGTCTTCTGTCCTTCCACATGAACTGGGTTTTGGCCTTGTGTGAGCAAACACTGCACAAACCCAATTTTAACTCCAGGAAGATTTTACCCTCTGCTTTTTTGTTTTGTTTTAATTCTAAATGCACCCAATCCAGGCTTTTGGGCTGGGAATGCTCCATCTGTAGGCTGTTGATGGTCCCTGGTTCTCCTAGGAGATCCAGGCTTTTGGAACAGAAGGTTGGGATTCAGTGCATGCTCCAAGTGGCTTTTCTTCCTTTGCAACTGTTTTTCCTTGCTCTGTTCCTGACAGACACCTAAAAGAAGCCCCTTTCCAAACTTTGTTGGTTGTTTCACATTAGGATCACTAAATTGCATTGGGATTACTTAATTTTTCCTTTCAGGAATTATCTGCATCCATGGGGACAGATAGAAAAATAATTTAAAGGAGAAACCACTTGGTTAACAGTTACCTTTTTTTCTGTTTTTCAGGCTGGATTTTGATGACGATGGAGAAGGGAACAGTAAATTCCTCAGGTGAGGGAGAACATTGCATCCAGAAGTTTCTGTCCTGTGGTCTAGCTGTGTCTGTGTGTTTTCCCTGGAGCAAGATCTTTCTGCTCCTGTGGCTTTTCCTCTCTGGAAGTGGTGGGAATTGCTCCAGTTCCTCAAACTCTTCCCTTTCTCCCAGTCAGCAATATTCCTCCATCTCTGTGGCTTTTGTTACTGCCTCAGACATTAATTAATCCTCATCTGTTGTAAGGATGCTTCAGTCCCAGAGACATCCTTATTCCCGAGGAGTTGGCGAGGCTGCAAGGATCTCCTCATGATCCATATGGAACACAGAAGAGTTGGAATATCTTGTGGCTTTTTTTTTCTGTAGCCTCACTGCGTGGTTTAGGATTGAATAACTCCAGTGATACTGGAGTTAACTCCAATAATAACTCCAAATAACTCCAATTCCAGTGATACTGGAATTCCTGTGTTCCCGTGCTTTAAGGATGGCCGTGGAATGGTTTCAGGATGATGAGTGTAGAATTTACCAAGAGAAACCAGGATGGAGGTCGTGATTTGGGCTACCTGCATCTTCCAAGTGCAGGTTAACCTATTTCTTGGTATGGAATTAAATTTTGTGTGATCCCACCATCCTTGATTGGGATGTGCTATGGAAAATCCCATGGAGGTGATGCCCATAGTTCACCCATAGTGTTTGGAGTGATCAGTGAATTATCCTGCACTGATTATCCACCCAAGTTTGCCTTTTTAACCCCAGGCAATTTTTGTGGGAGTTATTAAACCTCGTTTTCCCAGTGTTTGTTTGGGAAAGAAGGAAGTGTAAACACTTTAACCTCTCTCCCTTCTCCTAGATGTGATGATGACCCGATGCCAAACGATAAAGAGAGATTTGCCAGGTAAGAATTGGATGATTTAAAAGTTTTTTGTGCCAAAAAACCTTAATATGAGAGGGATCCTGCAGCTCCCTTCTCACAGTCATCTCTCTTTGAAGGTGTTCCACACATACTCCTTGATGTTTTTTGGACCAGTTCATTGAGTGTGACAGTGACATTCCTCTTTTTCACCATTCCTTTCCGCTCTGGCCTTGGACTCTCATTCTTTTCTCCTGCTCAAGAAACTTGCATTCAAGTTTCCTGCTTAGTACAAGTTTTCCTTGAACAGGGTTTCCTGCCACACATTGTGATTTGTGTGTTTCGTGGGGAATTACACAGAAACTCCACAAATTGGGGGTATTCTGGAGATTGCAGGGAATGCTTTGATCAGTTTGTGGTGTCTGACAGTATCTCTCAGTGTTGGGACTGAGCCCATGGGATTTTTACAGCTCCATCCCCTTCTCTGGACACATTCCAGCCCATCAATGTCCCACCTCCCAGGAGGGCCCAAAACTGCCCCTTGGATTTGGGGCAGTGCTGCTGTTACCTGCCAGAGGGCTACAGGGAATTCCAAGCTAGGGTTCTCCAGCTTTTTAAGTGGTTTAAGTCCTTCTGAAGTCAAGCAAATATCAGAATACTTCTAATATTAGAAATAAGCAAATTAGAACTAGGTCACAGCCTCAGAAATGTTTTTAAACTCCAACACATCAGGCACCAATTTAATGTAGAATGTTGCAAACTAATGACTGTTTTATTTTATGGAATTGCTCCTCTGCAAAACAGACCTGTCCCTAGGCTGGGTTTCCTAGTCCATCTTTCCATTTTATTTCCATTTCTTTCAACTTTTTTTCCATTTTTAGCTTAGCTGGCTAATTTTATTTTTAGGTCTGATGATGAGCAGAGTTCAGCGGATAAGGAGAGACTTGCCAGGTAGGAGAATGGAGATTTCAAGCATGGACAAAGCAGAGTTTTTCCTTTCCTTAATGTTTCTCTAGGCATCCCTTCTCTTTTTTTTTTTTGTTTTTTTTTTTCCCTTCTTCTTCCCTCATCTGCTGCAGAGGACTTAACAAACTCCTGGAAATGGCTGTGGAATGGGATTAGGAGGGGAAAGGCATTGAGGAAAGGCACACCTCATCCTTGGAAGAACCTTTTTAGGGAATTCATGGAAGGATTTATTTACCAAAGGCCACAGGGTTGGGCTCCTGCTTTCACCTGTAGCTTTGCTAACCTGTGCTAAATACAGTTCCTCTTGTCCTGGGTCCAGGTGCCAAGTTGTCCATCTAGGAAGGTTTTGTGTCCTGGGAATGCTGTTGGATTCTCAGAACAGGCAGGAAGAGGTGTGTTCGCTCAGGTGTTTTCCTTCCAGGAAAGGTGGTGTCACTGGAAACAGGATTTAATTTTTCCCTGAGTTTCTGTTAGTAACTAATGAGAGACTGTGCCTGAAAGCACCAGAACAGTCACCTGGAATGCTGCACCAAGAATCCAGGAATGGGCCCTGCAGACACCTGTGCCCACGTGATTTGTCACCTGGGCACACCTGCAGTAACCTTAACACCTGTGCCCTTCATTTTCCACCTTACAGACTTAGGCCAGTTTTGTCTTTAAACCAAAACCTGACCCCAGAGTGCCTTTGCTGACTGCCCTGAGCTGTGCTGAAATGTTTGAGGAGCTCAGGAAGGCGCAGAGGTGTCCCCCAGGATGGACAATCCCAGTTCTCCCATCCTTTCCTCGTGGCAGAGTGGCAGTGGGCAACTGCAGTGTAAATGTCTGGTGATTCCCCGGTAGCTTTTGTAGTTGAAGGATCTTTGTTTTTCACACCTGAGTTTATGAGTTTAGAGAAGCTGCCTGACTCAAAGGTGAGGTCACTGAATGTCTGCACACACCTCGAAGTGATAAATGCTCCATTTTTGTGTTTATCCTGTTTATTCACCTGTCTATCCTTGCTCCTTCCAACACTTCCATCTCATTTCACTTCCCACCATGTGCTTCCTTGCACATGATCCATCCTTCTGCATAGGAAACCTGGCTTTTAAGCTCTGTTTTGGAAAACCCACCTTAGGATCCCAGTTAAATGATGTATCTTGGATAAAAGAACCAAGTTCTGGTCTGTGGGATTGATGGGAACTGTGGCCTGTGAGCCAAAGGGGTGCCAAGAGCCTCCTTAGATGGCAGCAATTGCCAGAGTGGCTCTTTAGAGGTCAGTGCCACCCCCCAGGTGTTGCCTGGTCCTGGTCTGCCCAGGACCTTGCTGATCTGTGCAGAAATGGGGTGTAACCTGCTTGGAAGCTTTCCCTGCTGTGATGCTGAAAGGGATGTCACTGAGAAGTGGCTTCCCCAGGCACTGCAAGGTGAGACCCAGCTAATTCAGGTCGCTCAGAGCCCTGGGGTGGCTGGGGCTGGAAGGAGCCTTAGAGCTCATCCAGTGGCACACCTCCACCGGCCCAGGTTGCCCAAAAGAGCAGGTGCCCGAGTGTTAGCTGCAGACCTGGTGGGTCTGATGGTGCAGGTGATCTCATCTACCCTCGGATGGACAGTGTGGAGGTCACCTGCAGTGAGGTGACCCGCTTTGGGAGCAGCTCCTTTGGCTTCCTGCAGCGTTGTGTGGTGGATGGGGAAGGTTAGCCCAGGTCCTTGCTGTCCCAGGTTCCAGGGAGCCACTGTGACTTCGAGGAAGGTCCAGGTGTAGCCTCTCCTCCTTGCCCCTGCCTCCACATTCCCTGTGCACGCCCAGCATGTGAGGCTTGACTCCTAATCCTGACGGCCCCGATGCATCTCTGTGTGTCACACCCGTGCAAGCGCTGACCTGGGGACACGGCCGAGCCTCCCACCCACGGTAACTTCACCTTCCTCCTTTTCTCCTCCTCGACCTCTGGCAGGGAGAACCACAGCGAGATCGAGCGCAGGAGGAGGAACAAGATGACCGCCTACATCACGGAGCTGTCGGACATGGTGCCCACGTGCAGCGCCCTGGCCCGCAAGCCGGACAAGCTGACCATCCTGCGCATGGCCGTGTCCCACATGAAGTCCCTGCGTGGTACTGGCAACACCTCCACGGATGGCACCTACAAACCCTCCTTTCTCACCGACCAGGTCTCTGCCCATAGAAAAAAATCCCCCTTTTTATTAAGGTCCTGGAAGGTCACAGTGAGGTCTCCCTGAAGCCTTCTGATCTTCCCCTGCTTTGTGGGAATTACAGCAATCAGAGGGGAAAATTAAACGATGGGTGGGGGGAAAATGTCCAAACCCAGGGTGTGTTTTGTCTGTGGAGTTGAGAGGTGTCTGTGTGTCTGCAGGAGCTCAAACACCTGATCCTGGAGGCAGCTGATGGCTTCCTGTTCATCGTGTCCTGCGAGACGGGGCGCGTGGTCTACGTGTCGGACTCGGTGACGCCGGTGCTGAACCAGCCGCAGTCCGAGTGGTTCAGCAGCACCTTGTACGAGCAGGTGCACCCCGACGACGTGGGCAAGCTGCGGGAGCAGCTCTCCACCTCCGAGAACGCCCTCACAGGTACGGCAGCCCGGGCTGGGACGCCAGGGGCTGGCAGGTGGGAGAGCCTGCGCAGGACTTGGATTAAACCCTTCCCTTTGTAGAGGGAACCAAGCCCTGGTGCCTTTCTACCAAGGATGCTGCAGCCCCCCCCCGAGAATGCATCTAAAGGTACCACCAGTGACACTCGTGTCCTGCCAGTTCCCAGTACGTTACCTGGTGCCACACCTGTCTTGGTGGAAGGACTCCCAGTGCAGCAGCAGCTCCTTTTCTTTCTCTTTTTTTAGGTCGTATCCTCGATTTGAAGACTGGGACTGTGAAGAAGGAAGGGCAGCAGTCCATGAGGATGTGCATGGGCTCCCGGAGATCTTTCATCTGCCGAATGAGGTAGGAAGGAATTCCTGGGAAAATCTCTGAGCCTAAAGCCAAATTTGCTCCCAAAATCCAGCCCTTCCATGCTTTTATTTCAGCTTTTTTGGGGCTCATTTTGATGTAGACATGGCTGAGCTTTCCCTGCAGTCAAGTTCTTGAGATGTTTGTTTGCCCTGTTGTTGTAGAAGACCCAGTTTAAAGTAATTATTTTCAGCCCCAAGTGTCGCCTCCCTTGAGTTCTGCAGAATGAGGGGTTTGTGTGATGGAAATTCTCATTCAAGATGTCCAGATTATTTCCATGTTGATCAGGAAAGATCAAATCCTTTCTAACCCTGGTGCAGGTGTGGCAACAGCTCTGTGGATCCAGTCGCTGTCAATCGTCTCAGCTTCATGAGAAATCGCTGCAGGTAAATGACCCATAAATAGCATATATGCACACAACATGTAAATAACACAGCTGAACACCTTGCCTCACCTTCCCCCACTGCAGCACAACCTCTTTCTCTCTCCCAAGGAATGGTTTAGGTGCAGCCAAGGATGGAGAACCTCACTACGTCGTCGTGCACTGCACGGGCTACATCAAAGCCTGGCCCCCAGCAGGTAACAATTCACTTTGTGTTCAGGTGGGCTGGGTCTAAGAGCTTGTGGTCTAATGTTGCCACTCCAGCTGAATGGGCCAGGAAGTGCTTTGCAAATATATCTATGACTTTTATTTTAAGATTGACTTAATTTTTGCAGGCGAAGCACCAGAGGTCTCTGTCTGTAAAGGATGAAAATAATATTGAACTGTCTGATGTGCAGCTTTTGCTGAAATTCAGAGATTTTCATTCCTTCTGGTGAAAAAAGAGAGGGGAGAGCACCTTAATTTACAAAATCTCTTCATGGGGAAGAGTATTGAGTTACAGACCAGGACAGAGAAATGTCTTGAAGTCCATTCCTCTGAAATTTCTCCTGTACTAACCTTGCTGGAATTTTTGCTCCTTCCCTCCCAGGTGTTTCTCTGCCTGACGATGACCCCGACGCTGGCCAGGGCAGCAAGTTCTGCCTCGTGGCCATTGGCAGGCTCCAAGTGAGTGCCCTGTTCCCCTTTTCCAACATTCCTTGTCCTGGTAGTCCCCAGATTTAAACGGTTCTGTCTGAAAACATTCCCTGCTGGCCACAAATCCCAGTGCAGGGCTGGCAGCTCAGGGCCAGCGAGGGTTGGTGACTCTCCCTGTGTTCCTGGCAGGTGACCAGCTCCCCCAACTGCACAGACATGAACAATGTCTGCCAGCCCACAGAATTCATCTCCCGACACAACACCGAAGGAATTTTCACCTTCATCGACCACCGGTGCGTGGCCACCGTGGGTTACCAGCCCCAGGTGAGGATCTTTAGGAGCTTTTCAATAAAATAATGCTCTTTAAACTTCTCCTTCTACATCATGGCTCTGCTTGTCCAACAGAGCTGATAAACCATGCCCAGGGCTTAACCCAGACATGTGTTTCTTCTCCACTGGTTGCTTTTCCATGTGTTTTTCCAAGTCCTTTGATCATGGGAAGGCTGGGTGTCTCTGGATTATGTCAAATGTCAATTAAAGCCATTTTTGCCTCAAATTGAGTTAAAGATCAAACATTAATCAACAGCTGTTGTGCTTTTCTTTTGAAAAACAGCACACCAGCTCTTGTGCTTGGGTTGTGTAACAGGGATTTGGGGGGAAGGAGCAGGAACTACCTGTCCAAAGACATATTAATTATGGAATCTGCCTGCCAGATGAACTGACTCAATCTCTCACAATCCCTTGAAAAATAGGAACTTTTGGGGAAAGACATTGTGGATTTCTGCCATCCAGAAGACCAACAGCTTTTACGGGACAGTTTTCAACAGGTAAAAGCATCACAGCTGCCCTTTGCACGCAGGGTGGAATTCAGATTGGAGTTCATTCCGAGATTGGAATGTCTTGGTGCTTGCAAAGCAACAAAACTGACTGGAAAAACCAAGAAGAAAAACAAAGCTTAGCTAATTCTCCTGTGCAAAAACTTGCAGGTTTAGTCATATCATTAAATGCAAAACGAAACAGAAGCATCTGATGTCTTAACTCCTGAATCCAGTCTTAACTCCAGCTCTGGCTGCTGGTCCAGTTGGCTTTTAGGGCCAGGGATGTGGCTCCCCAGTGCCTGCTTGACTTGGCTGAAACCCTGGTTCATCTCTAGGGCCCAGCCCAGTGCTGCAGAACCCGCAGTGGAGGTGGTTTTCTTGCCCTGTTGTCGTTACTCTTATTTCTGAGGGCCTTGGACTGGTGGCAGGGCAGGTAAGGCTGCCCCTGTGGTTTCATGACTCCAAAAACCAGCTGCTCATATCCATTGCTCCAAACCGTTGGAATGGGAAGCGACAGCATGTGTTTCATTTCTTGGAGGCTTTTCCATACATCTCACCAGTGCAAAGAGATAAGAGAAGTGAAGCCAAAAAGGGGATTTTAGACTCCCCTCCTGTATCCTTCAGGACTCAAGTTATCCCAAGGGAATAGTGCCATTTAGTTTGGGAAGACTGAGATGTGGTGGTCCAGGTTTGAGGCCAAGGGCCATTGCAGGGGTCTGGGGTGGGGGGAAAATCGTGCTCAGGTTGCTCTTCCCCACCTTTGATCAGGTGCTACTGATGTAACTCCATTTTTTTTAGGTGGTGAAGTTAAAAGGCCAGGTCCTGTCAGTCATGTTCCGCTTCCGATCCAAAAACCGGGAATGGCTGTGGATGAGAACCAGCTCGTTCACCTTCCAGAACCCCTACTCGGATGAGATCGAGTACATCATCTGCACCAACACCAACGTCAAGTGAGTGCCTGGAGAAGGGCTCTCAGTCCAGAATAACCCAGAACTGGGAGCCTCAGCCTCTCCCCCTCACGAGCTTCCCATCAGTTTCCACAACCCTGGGGAGGTTCCCAAGTCCCTCCAGCTCCCATTCTCTGCTGGGCTGTGCCAGGCACTGGAGGGCTACAAGTGCAGGAATTGTAATTCTTTTAGCTGTCTTGTTGTGTGGCTCAACAAGCTGCCAAAATTCAGCTCCAGCAGTGCCTGAAATTAGTGAAATCTGCCTTAGAATGCCCTTGGATTCCTGTGACACCCCCACAGGTGGGAATGATCGGAGCTGCTCTCTCTTTCCTTGAGGGAGCTCCACACCCCTTGCAAGGACCAAGAAGTTGTGCCTGTGTGTGATCTAGAGCTGCAGGCTTGGCAAGGGCAGCTGCAGCAGACAAACAGAAGGCTGCATTGCCTGGGAAAGGGAAATCCGGGATTTTTTTGCCATGAGGCAAAGTAGCACTGCTTCCCTGCAGAGCTGAAATCTGCTGGAAGCCTGATTTCCTGCCCCATGTCAGAGCTCTCTCTTTGAACTTCATTCCACACACAGCCATTCCCACATCCAGAACCGAAAAATCCCTGTGGAAGTTCAGAGCAGAGCAGCAGTGTCTCTGTGGTTGTGTTTGAGGTGTGCAGGGACTGAGTATGGAGGAGGGAGACACAGCTCCCACACCTGGAGCATCCTATTGCATGAGACCACCTTTCAAGGAAACCAAGTGGAAACTCACTCAAAAATCCCTTCAAAATGGGGTTTTTGCATTTTTTCCTAGACAGCCACGCCCTGCTACACACAGGACCCAGCTTTGCTACCAGCTGAGACTTTTTAAATCTCTTTTTTCTGTGTTTGCTTTGAAGGAACTCGAGCCAGGAGTCCCGGCCTGCCCTGGCAAACTCCATGCCAAGGCCTCAGCTGGGGCAGAGTGTCAGCCTTCCCCTGGACATGGGCACGGCCCCACTGCCCTCCAGGTCAGGAGGAGCTCAGCTCCTTTTCCCATTCCTGTCTTCCCCTCACACACCCTTCATTCCCAAATTCTCCTCTCTGCAGCCAGGAGCTCCAGGCTGACAAATCCCTGGTGTAGCCACCCAGAGCTGTTCCCTTGGGAATTATCTTTAGCAGCCTGTGTTCCCCTGTTACAGACACTTTCTATTTCAGGCAGCAGCAGCCACCCCAGGCAGAGCTGGAAGTGGGCCCAGGAAGGGAGAGCTTGGCTGGGTATGAGCACTCACAGGTGGGTCCAGAGGGATTTGGTCACTCCCTGTTCATTGTCCTGCGCTGTTTAGGTCACCTTTTTACTGGGGGTTTAAAGGTGGTGGCACCAGGTTGAGGTGAGCTTTGAGGAGGATGTGTTTCTACCTTGGGTGTGGCTCAATTCCAGTATTTATCATGTGGAATCATAGAATCATGGAATAATTTGGGTTGGAAGAAACCTTAAAGCCCATCCACTTCCACCAGACCAGTTTTCTCCAAGCCGTGTCCAGCCTGGCCTTGGACACTTCCAGGGATGCTACTGGGCATCCTGAATGGCCCTGCTATCCCAAAAAAGCACATCAGAGTCCCAGGAGCGGACAGGCCCTCGGGTGCCGAGGTGGGAGCAGCCCCAGGAGGTGGGAGCAGCCCCAGGAGGTGGGAGCAGCCCCACAAGGTGTGAGCAGCTCCACCGTGTCCCCCCCAGGTGCCCGTCCAGCCCGTGAGCGCTGCTGGCCCTGAGCACAGCAAGCCCCTGGAGAAGGCTGAGAGCCTGTTCAGCCAGGAGCGGGACCCACGCTTCGGGGAGATCTTCCCTGGCATCAGCACAGGTGGGTCAGCTCCTCCTGCCTGCCCAGGTACATCCTTCCTGCTCCTCCCTGCTCCCAGCCTGCAGGAGGTGCTCTGACCCCAGAGAACCTCTGTGCGAGTTCAGTAGAAAATGGAGAGGAAATCAAATTAAACAGCGTTTAACAAAATTGTCTGGAGTCTGTGTCTGGAGAAAGAACAAAGGAGTTTTCCTTCACACAGACACATCTCTTCCAAATGCTTCTGCCCCTGTTCCTGAGGTGCCCTAGCCCAAAAATGACTCGTGCTCTCTCCACAGATGAGAGCAAAGCCATCCCTGCCAGCACCATGCCAGCCAACCCACCCCTCTTCGCCCAGGGAAACACCTTCACTGCTGCACGGCCCGCTGAGAACTTCAGGTGAGGCTTCACCTGTCCAGCTCCTGCCATTCCCTGTTTCCTCTGCTGTGCCTTGGACGTGCCCAGGATCTGGGTTCCCACAACCCAGCAGCTCCTCTCAGTTGTTTCCCAGTACAGAATTATGGAATCCTGTGGGTTGGAAAGGCCCTCTAGGATCATAAATCAGACCGTTAACCCGTGTCTACCACTAACCCCTGTCCCCAGGTGCCACAGCCACACATTCTTGGGACACTCCAGGGATGACCACCCTTCCCAGATGGGCGCTTACCCCAATTGTTGGGCTCATTTCCCTCCACCAATGACTTGAGCAGAAGGGTTGGGTGCCTCTTCCTCCTGTAAGCGCTGTCCACGGCCTCAGACACTGTTGTGTTGCAGGAGCAGCAGCATGGTCCCTCCAGTGAACATCATCCAGCAGCAGCCCTCGCCCGCCGGCCGGATCTTGTCCCAGATTTCGCGGCACTCCGCCCCAGCTCAGGTCAGCGGGACCACCTGGGCTCCAGGGACACGGCCGGTGTTCACACCCCAGGTAGCACAGCCCGAACCCCAGGTGCAGGCCCCGGGTCCCTGCTGCCTCCCAGACCCTGCTCTCCGTGGGGAACCGTCCTGCTTCTGCTCTCTGCCACTGCGTGTGGGCTTCCTCCTCGGGGCTAGCCCGGCACCTCCTCCCTGAGCTGAGGGTCGCGGTGAAGCCGTGCCTCCTCTTCCTCTCCTCTGTTTTTCCTCTCTTACAGCAAGTGGCATCCCAGACAGTGAAGACTCGACCACCTTCCTTCAGCATGGGGACATTCCAGGGCACGCCGTCCTCCTTCAGCTCCATGACAGCGCCGGGATCGACGGCTTCTCCCACCACGGCGCCGTACCCAGCCCTGGCCAGCCGCAGCACAGGCTTCAGTGAGTGGGGTTTGTGGGGAAAAACACCCCTGGGAGGAAGGCTGGGAGCGTCCAGCTGTGGTGGGATGTGCTCGCCATCATTTTTTGTGGATTTTGGGAGTGCCTAAATGTGGGGAGCACAGTTGAATCTGTGCTTTGACTGACAGTGGTCACCTTCAATCATCCTGCAACCACAGAGCTGGACTCGGTGGTCCTTGTGGGTCCTTTCCAGCTTGGGATAATTGGGGTCATCCCAGCAGATTAATTTTGAACCATTTTAAGGCTGACTGGGAGGAAACAAACCCCTCTGGGAGTCTCTTTGTGGCGAACACTTGGATTGTCGTGGTTGGAATTCCTGGAGGGCAAGCACCACACAAAGCACTGCCCTTCCCAATCCCAGTAGAGCACTGGAGAAGCCCCATTCCCAAAGGAGGGATGGCTCACTGCTGTGTTCTCTGCCCAGCAGCCACAGAGGCAGCGCAGACCCCGGCCCCGTTCCAGCCCCGCGCCGCCGACGCCGTGGGAATGTGGCCACAGTGGCAAGGGCAGCACCACGGCCCAGGATCTGGGGAGCAGCACGTGCAGCAGCCCCAGCCCAGCCAGCCTGAGGTCTTCCCAGTAAGATGGAGCTTTTTAACCTCCCAATCTGGTGGGATCCATGGTCTTGAAGCACCCAGAGCTTGTCCCTCTGGTTCAAATCAGCTGGGGAAGTCCCAGACTCCTGGGTAACCTGATGGAGCTGGAAGTGGAGGGGGCGGGACTGGTTTTGTGTCTTGGTCTGTTGCAGGATCAGTGGGAAATTCCAGTTGGATTAACCCTTCTAATTTGAATTAATTTTTTTAAAAAAAGCTATAGTCCAAAGAAATTAAAATAATTCCTGAGAATTCATAATCCTCTCACCCCAGCTTTCCCAGCAGTTGGTGATTATAGCTTAAATTTGCTGTTCTCCTTAAATTTGCCTTGGACACAGACCCTGTATTCCCTTGGGAAAGGGACCAGTTTGGTCGACAGTATCTGTTCCAGCAAACCCATGATTAAATTGCCCACATGATCATGGAGCCATGGAATTGTTGAGGTTGGAAAAGCCTCTGAGATGGGAGTCCAGCTGTTCCCCCTAATTTCCAGTCCAAACCTCCCTGGCACACCTCGATACTCCAGTCTGGATGCCGACTCTCTCCTTGTATCCCCACAGGACATGCTGACCATGCTGGGGGACCAGGGGCCCAACTACAACAATGAAGAATTCCCAGAGTTGAATATATTCCCTTCTTTTTCCGAATAAAACAAGCCTTAGGGGAAGCAACATAAAGCTCTCTACAATATCCACATGTAAAGGAAAACAGCAGAGTCTTTTTCTCAAGGAACTGTCTAAACACTTCCCACCTTCTGGAAGCAGAGCTCCAAGGAGGGATGGCCGTGGAGGAGGAGGTGGTTTGGACACCTCCTCCACGTGGGATTGTTCTGGAAGCTTCAGGACTTGAGTGCCACGAGGCCGAAGGCTCCCAGAGCCGCTCCCGAGTGGATTTTTTTTGGGAGAGATTCCTGTCTGGATCACAGACAGCCCTTCCAAACTTTTAAGGTGGCTTTGACTGTTTTTATTTCATTCTCTGCAGTGACTTTTTGTATAAAACACAAACTATTGGAATTTTTAAATACCGGAAGGAACTCTTCCAAGTGTTATCCCTGTAAACACAATCCTGGAGAATGCTTGAGTAAGAATCCGTGTCCTAAGCCAGTGTTTTCCTCCTTTTTGGAGGAATTTTGGCTGTTTTTGGAGGGTTGTTACAGCGTCTCCAGTCCAGGGTGCTCTGTGTGGAGATTCCTGTGTTTGTTTGGAATCTTCTCTCCTGTGAACTGTGCAATGCAATCAGTGTGACCCATGACCCCTCGTTACCCCAGGATAATTAACAAGCCATAAAAATATTACCCCATGTAGCTTTCTTCTGGATGAATCCATTTTCCAGCTGATGGTTTCTGTGCTGCCACAAATTGATGTTTCAAGAGGTTTTTTGGGATAAAACCTGCTCCACGCTGTCCATGGAATTTTATCACATGTAGATGAGTTCCTTGTCCTCGTTTTGGAGCTGGATGTAGGAGAATCCCTGGATTTGATCAGGGAATTGCTGAGGGAACTGTGTATTTTCACTACATCTGCTCACTCACCGTCTCCTTAAAGAAGAATTCCTGCCATGGGATGATCCTGTTGCCAAATGACAAAGAGTAAGAGGAGAGCTGGAAAAGTAGGGAACAGAATGAAATTTTTTATATATATATATATCTATATATATAAATTTTTAATTTTTAAACATTGACTTGGAATCTTCTGGCTTTTTCCATGGGAAAAAAACCATCTTGTGGCCAACCCTGCTCTTCTCAGGGGCTGGAAGAACCATTTGATTCCTTCGTGCTTCAATTCCAAGAGGAAGATGAATTGCAGAGTTGGACTTGGAAGGAAATTTGGCGCAGCAGCAGCTGGGGAAGAATACCAAGTGTTCCTGGAAGCCTGGTTTTGTTTTGAATGGAATGTGGGTGTTCCCCCCTTTCCCCTGCATGTTGGGGGGGGGCTCTGGGACTCCCAGGCTGGTTGTGAGTGTTCTCTCTGCTGGCTGAGGGCAGGAATGGGGGGAGCCCCCCTTTCCAAGACCCGATTCCAGAGCTGTCATTCCTGACTAAAATCCACGTAGGAAGCTTTGAAACCTTTGTGTCACCAGCCCAGAGAGATTCCTCTTGTAAGTGGAGCAGGAAGCTTTATTTTTCCCTCTCCTTTTCCCTCTGGAAAATTAAGACTTGAAGGTTTTGTTTTAGTTGTTTGTTTTTTGGGTCTTTTTTAAAATTGTATTCCAAAGTTCTCTATAGATAAGTGGGAACATCCCATTTGAAGACATCCTGTGATCCACCCTGTCCCATTGCCCAGGGAGTTTGTTCCCAGCAATAACCTCCTCCCCAGCATCCCATCAATCCTGGGCCCTTCCCCTTCAGTTCTGAAAGGAGAAAGAAAATTCCCATTTCCCTGAGCCCTTGCAGGTCCTGTGGCTGTATCCCCCACCCCAAATTTTCCAAATCCTGGGAGAGGGAAACCAGGAGCAGCCCCAGATACCTCATCCCGGTGGATTCTGGACAGCAGAGATTTTCCAACAAGAGATTTTCCCACAAAAGCTTTTCCCCTTTTCCAACCTTTGTCTCATTTCTGCCTCTTTCTGTCCCTATCTTGGAGGAATGTCCCTAAATCCCCATCCTCTCCCTGCTCTGGCCCCAACTCCCATTCCCTCCTTGTTTTGTCCCTCAGATCCCCTTGCCCCCAGTTTGGCCCCTTCCCCCCGTTTTCGCCCCATTTCACCCCAAACCCTCATCCTCCCCCATTTCTCCCCGTTTGTCCCCTCGGTTCCCCTCGCTGCCACCTCAGGGCCTCGTGCTCCAGGCGGTGATTCTGCCCTGGAGCCCCGGGGTGGCTCAGCCCCCTGTCCCCACAGAGCTTCGGGTCCCATGGGGGGTGGCCCCTCTCTTGGGGACAAGGACGCACCCCCGCCTTGGTGCTGCTCCATCCCCCCTCTCCCCTCTGGTCCCTGGGCTGGTTCCTCCTTGTTCCCGTGGCTGGAGGGTGACGGCGATGATGATGTGGATGTCCCCAGTGTGACACGTCTGGGGTGGCTCTGGTGCCACCAGGACCTTCCGCCTTGTCGAGGCAGGAGCCGCGTGACGAGGTGACGGTCACTGCAGAAAGCACCGGTCGGTGACCCCCAAACTGGCTACGGGGAGGCAGCCCCGGCTTGGGGACGCTGGGGACAAGAGGTGGGGTCCTGTCCTCCGTTCCGGCTGTCGCACGATGTCCCCGAGCTGCTCCTGAAGGAAGTGGGTGCTCAGCTCCATCCGATCCGGCCACGGGGAGGACTTGGGGACAAGGGTGGGTGTTCCTCAGGGCAGCAGAATGTCCCCAGGGTGGGATGCTGGGACAAGACAATGTCCCCAGCGTTGGATTCCGGGACAAAAGGATGTCCCCAGGGCAGCAGGACATCCCCAAGTTGGGACGCCAGGACAGGAGGGTGTCCCTGGGGCCAGGATCCTTGGGACAGGAGGGTGTCCCGGGGACAGGAGAATGTCCCGGGGACAGGAGAACGTCCCGAGGACAGGAGGATGTCCCGGGGACAGGAGAACGTCCCGAGGACAGGAGGATGTCCCGGGACAGGAGGACGTCCCGGGACAGGAGAACGTCCCGGGGACAGGAGGATGTCCCCAGGGACAGGAGGGTGTCCCGGGGACAGGAGGGTGTCCCGGGGACAGGAGGATGTCCCGGGACAGGAGAACATCCCGGGGACAGGAGGATGTCCCCAGGGACAGGAGGGTGTCCCCAGGGCAGAATGCTGGGACAGGAGAACATCCCAGGGACAGGAGGGTGTCCCCAGGGACAGGAGGATGTCCCCAGGGCAGAATGCTGGGACCGGAGAACATCCCAGGGACAGGAGGATGTCCCCAGGGACAGGAGGATGTCCCCAGGGCAGAATGCTGGGACAGGAGAACGTCCCGGGGACAGGAGGGTGTCCCGGGACAGGAGAACATCCCAGGGACAGGAGGATGTCCCGGGGACAGGAGGATGTCCCGGCAGGACCCGCCACCGGCCCCGCTCCGGAGCTGACTCAGCTCCTCCCGCAGCATCACGTGGAGCCGGGGCAGCCCCTCGTCCCCCCCTCCTTGTCCCCTCCTTCCCATCCCAACCCGATGTTTGCCAAAATTTTCCGGCTGCCTCCAAACTTCCTCAATCCGGCAGCATAAAGCCGCGGCTCCCGCGGGCCCCGACCGGCGCTCCCACCGACCCGACGGCTCCGTGCTGGGTAAGCGGCGGGGAGGGGTCCCCAGCGGGGCGCTGGGGGCTTTTTCCCCCGGGAAATGGATCCCAGTGGGAATGGGAGGGAATCGTGTCCTGCGTGGGCCCCACGGAGGCACGAAAAGGCTTTATGTTGAGCCGGCCTGGGGATCCCCGGCTCGGGGAAGTGTCCCCGGTCCTGCTGTGCCACGGGGGGCTGGGGGCGCTGGGTGAAGCCGGTGAGGGGCAGGATGGATGGGACTTTCCCCCTCCTGCACCCTCTGCATCCCAAATCTCCCCCCTGGCTTGGGACGCCGCGGCGGTAACGGGAACCGGCTGTCCCGGCTCATGTGATGCCGGCGCCCGGCCAGCCCTGCCCGCGGGGGTGTCCTGGCCCCAAATCGAGGGAGGAAGGGGTCCCAGTCCCCAGCCAGGGTTGGCAGGGGGGTCCCACCCCCAAATTAGGATACGCAAGAGGTCCTGACTCCAAATCGAGGGAGGAAGGGGTCCCAGTCCCCAGCCAGGGTTGGCAGGGGGGTCCCAGCCCCAAATTAGGATGCGCAAGGGGTCCTGGCCCCAAATCGGGGCGTGCAGGAGGTTCTGTTCCCACAGGAGGGTGGGCACAGGGTCCTGCCCCAGCCGGCCCCTGGCTCAGGCTGTGCCCTGTCCCCAGTGTCCAGCTGGTCCCCAGGATGTGGTGGCCCGTGCTGCTGGCCCTGCTGGTCCCCGCGGCGCTGGCCCAGCCGCACCCGCAGCGGGAACTGGACGCGCAGTGGGAGCTGTGGAAGAAAACCCACCGCAAGCAGTACAACGGGCAGGTACGGGGGGGCCTCTTGGGACCCCCAGGGTGGGGAGTGGGGCACAAGGATGTCCCGAGGGTGGGGGGCACAGCAGGACCCCTGTCCCAGCACCATCTCGCCCCCCGTGCAGGCGGATGAGGTGACGCGGAGGCTGATTTGGGAGAAGAACCTCAAATACATCAACACCCACAACCTGGAGCATTCCCTGGGCGTCCACACCTTCGAGCTGGCCATGAACCACCTGGGTGACATGGTGGGTGTCCCCGGCACGGGAGAGAGTGGGGCTGAGCACCTGTGGGTGCTCCCACCCACCCGCTCACCCACTGGGGCTCCTTCCCCAGACCAGCGAGGAGGTGGTGAGGACAATGACAGGGCTGAAGGTGCCCCGTGGTCACCAACGCCACAACGAGACGCTCTTTGTCCCCGACTGGACCGAGAGAGCCCCGGCTGCCGTGGACTGGCGCAAGAAAGGCTACGTGACCCCTGTCAAGAACCAGGTAGGACAGGTGTGTCTGGAGCAGGGTGTCACCCCAGTGTCACCCCGGTGTCACCCCTTGTGTCCCCACAGGGCCAGTGTGGTTCGTGCTGGGCTTTCAGCTCGGTGGGTGCCCTGGAGGGGCAGCTGAAGAGGAAAACGGGGAAACTGCTGTCCCTCAGCCCCCAAAACCTGGTGGACTGCGTGGCCAACAACGACGGCTGCGGGGGCGGCTACATGACCAACGCCTTCGAGTACGTCCGGCAGAACCGCGGCATCGACTCCGAGGACTCCTACCCCTACATTGGGCAGGTGTGAGGGGGGACAGCCCCAAATCCCCCTCCATCCCTCCCATCCCCGGCTCACCCCGACCTTGCCGGCCCCACGCAGGACGAGAGCTGCATGTACAGCCCCACCGGGAAGGCGGCCAAGTGCCGCGGCTACCGCGAGATTCCCGAGGGCAATGAGAAGGCTCTGAAGAGGGCGGTGGCCCGGATTGGTCCCATCTCCGTGGGCATCGACGCCAGCCTGCCCTCCTTCCAGTTCTACAGCCGGGGTGAGGGGCTGGGGGGACACCGGGGCTCGTGGGGCTGCTCGGGGGCCTGAGGCACGCCCGGTGACACCGGCTGTGTCCCCAAGGCGTGTACTACGACGAGAGCTGCAACGCCGAGAACATCAACCACGCCGTGCTGGCCGTGGGCTACGGGGCACAGAAGGGCACCAAGCACTGGATCATCAAGAACAGGTACAGGGGTTGGGATGGCTTGGGGATTGCAGGTGGCTGAGGCTCTTCCAGAGGCTCAGGCTCTGCTTTTCCACCCTCCAGCTGGGGCGAGGAATGGGGCAACAAGGGCTACGTCCTCCTTGCCCGCAACATGAACAACGCCTGTGGTGTGGCCAACCTGGCCAGCTTCCCCAAGATGTGACCGGCCCGCCCAGCCCTGCCCTGCCCACTGCCCTGCTCTCCAGCTTGGCCTCTCCCCTCCCACTCTCCCAGATGAAGGTGCTCCCAGGGGGAATTCTTTTGTCTCCGTGAGAAATTTCCCCTGGGAAGGGGGGAGACACCCCTCTTCACCTGCAGGGAATGGGGGATGAGCCCCTCAACTTTGTTTTCTGCATTTTGCCATGCTGGATTCTGCCATCCTGTGAAGGCCAATCCACCCAGACATGCTTCAGGAAACAGGTTCCACACCAGCCTCTGCCTCAGGAGCACTGGGGTGGAGGTGGAATATTCCCAATGGAAAAAGCAGATCCCTCTCCCTCCACCCTGCATCCCAGTGGAGGCTGCTGAGAATAAGACTTTATTTTTCAACTAAAATTGGGAATAAGGCTTGGACCGGTTTGCTTTGTGCTGGGAAAGGGCCACAGGGATGGGAAAAATTCTTCCTTTTCCAAAAGGGGCAAAGAGCCCCCTTGTGAGGCAGAATAGGGTGAGAAGAAGCTGCTGGGGAATTTTGGGACAGACGGATGGATGGAGTATCTGGGGAGGGGGCGGTTCTAGCAAGGACACAGGGAAGGACAGATGGGTGGATGGACCCACAGGATGCCCCCAGCCCCATCAGTGTCCCCCAAACACTCCCCAGGGACTGTCAGCCACAGCTGGTGGGGCACCATGAGGGTTTTGGGGACCTGGGATTATGGCCACGAGGGGGGACACGAGTGACAGTGACACTGTGGGGCCGCAAGAATCCAGGGAAGGGGTGCACAGAGACCCCTGGGGGGCACGAGGCCGTGTGTGCCCCGTGCGGGTGAGTGACCACAAGCACACCCCAAAACCAAACACGGGTATCACAGCAGGGCCTGACACTCCCCAACAGTGCAAACACCCCAGTATCCACCCACACCCCGGCACACCCCGGAATGGGGCCCCGTGGGCGACACCGAGGCCGGGGGGGAACAATGAGGCATAAGGAAGTCCCCAAAGGGAAATACAGGGACACTCAGAGGTGACACCGCAGCATCTTTATTGTTCCCTCCTGCTGGGAGGGAGTCACTCCTCGTGGCCGGGGGGTGGGGGTGCCAGGGCGGCCCCCAGGGTCACCTGGCTCAGGTAGGTGCTGTCGAAGCAGCGCCGCCGCTCGGGCTCGTCCCACGAGCAGCAGCCCTGGGGGTCCCGCCAGGCGTCCCGGGGGGTGGCACAGAGCGTGGCGATGCCCTGGGACAGCTGTGGGCAATGGGGACGGGGGGTCAGGGCGGCTCTGGGGGTCCCCTGGCACCCCTGCCCCCCCCCACGGGTCACTCACCTGCTCCCGGGCACAGGTGCCGCGTTCCTCGGGGGGCAGTGGGCAGCACGCGGCCGTCATGGCCCCCAACAGCTCCGGCACCGGCCGCCTGCGGACACGGACACGGACACGGGGGTCACCTCCACGGACACGGACACGGGGGTCACCTCCACGGACACGGGGGTCACCCCCACGGGGGTTTAAGGCAGGGGGAGCGGACTGCTGCCTCCCCACCCTGAAAGGGGTTCCCGAGCAATGGAGAGTCCCAGACGCCTGGGATGGGGATGAGGGGTCCTGCAAGGCTGGGTCTCCAACAGGAGGGATTGTGGGGTCCCCCGGGGCTGTTCTGGGGTCACCCACCTCTGTGTGAAGAGCCGTGTGGGGCCGCACAGGGAGCGCAGCAGCGCCGGGCCGGGCCGGGCCAGGCTCACGTTGTGCAGCTCCCGGTCGTACTCGGGGTGGGGGGCGGCGGCGGCGAAGCAGCGGCCCCGGGCCCGGGAACCCCCCCGCTGGCAGCACCGGTGCTGCCCTGTCTTTATCATTGACTCTTCCCGGCAGAACCGATTCAGCCCCTTCAGCCACTGTGGAGGAGGAACTGGGGCTCAGGGGGGTGCCCGGACACCGGGACCCCCCCAACCCCCGAACACCTGGGTCATCCCCGGGACATTTCCGTCCCCTCCCCGGATACCGGGGCCCCTCCCTGACACGTTTGTCACCTTCCCGGATACCTGGGAGCCTTCCCGGCCTCTGAGTGTCTGGGTCACGCTCCGGGCACACGGGTCATTGCCGGGACACCTGGGGCCCCTCCCCGGATACCGGAGTGCCAACCCAAACACCTCGGTCCCTTTGCCGAGCACCCGGGTCCTTTTCCCGGACACCTGAGCCCCTCCCAGCCTCGTCCCCCCCTCCCCGTGTGCCACTCACGGCGCTGTGGGCGCAGCTCAGGCTCTCGTTGCGGCAGCAGCGGCCGTACTCCCGCTCCAACCGGACCCGCAGCCGGACGCGGGGCCCGGAGCGGGCACCGGGACCGGGGGGCCCGGGCCGCAGCGCCCGCAGCCCGCAGATGTTGCCCAGGTTGCTGGCCGTGGGCTCGCCGGGCGGAAAGGGGGGCTCGGTGACCAGGTCCCAGGCGAAGTTGGGGTTCCAGGTGGGGACGGGCTCCCAGGTGGGGGCCGGGGTCTCCTGGGCGAAGCAGCGGCGCCGCGCGGCCCCGTGCCGGCGGCAGCAGTGGAACTGCCGCGTCTTCACCCCGAACTCGTCCGTGCAGAACTCGTCCAGCACGTCCGTCCACTGCGGGGCAGCGGGGGCAGAGCCCCCTCGGTGTCACCCCGTGTCCCTCCCTCCGCAGTGTCCCCGTCCCCCTCCCGCCATTGTCTCCCCCCACGCGTTGTCCCCACGTTACACCTGCCCCGGTGTTTTCGTGTCTTCCCCTCCAGCAGTGTCCCCGTGTCCCTCACAGTGTCCCCGCACATCCCTCTTCTCGATGTCCCCCCTCTCCCCGGTGTCCCCTCTCCCCGGTGTCCCCCCTCTCCCCTATATCCCTCCTCTCCCCTATGTCCCCCCTCTCCCCGGTGTCCCGTCTCCCCGGTGTCCCCCTCTCCCCGCAATGTCCCTGCTCCCCTATATCCCCTCTCCCCTATATCCCCTCTCCCCGGTATCCGCACTCCCCGCTGTCCCCACTCCCCGGTGCCCCTCTCCCCGGTGCCCCTCTCCCCGGTGTCCCCTCTCCCCGGTGTCCCCTCTCCCCTATATCCCCTCTCCCCGGTGCCCCTCTCCCCGGTGTCCCCTCTCCCCGGTGCCCCTCCCCGGTGTCCCCACTCCCCGGTGCCCCTCCCCGGTGTCCCCTGTCCCCGGCTCACGGCGCGGCGGGCGCAGGGCAGCGGGCTGTGCTGGCGGCAGCAGTCGTTCAGCCGGGGCCGCAGCGCGGCCAGCGCCGCCGCCTGCCGCCGCAGGTGGGCGAAGGCGGTGGGCGGCAGCGGCAGCGGCGGCGGCAGCGTCGGGGGGTCGCGGCAGTGGCGGGTGACGGTGGCGGCCATGGGCCAGGCGGGGGGGAACCCGTCCAGGGCGCTGCCCCAGACCGGGGGGCTGCGCGGGGGGGACATGGAGCCCCCCACCAGGATGTCGGGGGGCACCTCGAGGTCCTGCTCCTGCTGCAGCACTGAAAAAGGAGCGGGTGGGCACGGGGCGGGGGGTGTCCTCCCTGCACTTGTCCCTGTGTCCCCCTGTCACTCCCACCCGTGTCCCCCCCATCCAAGTCCCCTTTCTCCTGCATCACCGTGTCCCCATGTCCCTCCACCCCCAGCTCCATCCATATCCTCACCCATGAGCATCCCCTGTCCCCAGTCCTGGGTGTCCCCCACCCCTGGGTGTCCCCCACCCCCGGGTGTCCCCCACCCCCGGGTGTCCCCCACCCCTGGGTGTCCCCGTCTCTCCCCTCACCTTGTTTGATGCTGGGGGGCCGCAGGTCCAGGCTCTCCTGTACCACCTGCTGCAGCTGCCCCGAGGCCACCGCTGTCACCCGTGGGGGACACAGGGGTCAGCAGGGTCACCCCCTCCATCCCCCCACCCACCCACAGAACAGCAAGCAGGGACCCCCACCCAGACCAGCTTGGAGCCCCATAATGGGGAGGGGGCCCAGGTGTTTGGGAAGGGGACCCAGACGTTCAGGAGGGTCCCCCGGTGCTGGTGAAGGGGACACAGACACCCAGGAGGGACGCAGGTTTTTGGGACAGGGACCTCCAGGCATTTGGGAGGGATCCAGGTGTGTGGGCAGCGGCCCCGACATCCGGGGTGGGGAGCCCTGATGTGCGGGTGTGGAGCCAGGTGTCCGTGGGAGCGCCCCAAACACCCGGGCAGGAGCCCAGGGGGGACACAGAGTTCGGGAAGGGGATTCAGGTGTCCCGGGAAGGGACACAGAGTTCGGGAAGGGGATTCAGGTGTCCGGGGCAGGGACTCAGGAGTCCGGGAAGGGACACAGAGTTTGGGAAAGGGGAT
Organism: Taeniopygia guttata; assembly: GCF_003957565.2. Lineage (NCBI taxonomy): Eukaryota > Metazoa > Chordata > Aves > Passeriformes > Estrildidae > Taeniopygia > Taeniopygia guttata. The sequence goes on along the minus strand of NC_044237.2, from coordinate 1,960,736 downwards.
TCAGGTGTCCGGGGAAGGGACCCGGGAGTTCGGGAAAGGAATTCAGGTGTCCGGGGAATGGACCCGGGAGTCCGGGAAGGGGATTCAGGTGTCCGGGAAGGGGTCTCAGGTGTTCGGGGGGCCCGGGCGTGCAGGGGGCTCTGGGCGGGGGCCGCGGGACTCACCGGCGGCGCTGAGGAGGAGGAAGAGGCCGAAGGCCGCCATGGCGTCGGGCGCTGTAGGGTCAGCGCCGGCTCCGCCGCCTTATGAAGGGCCGGGTCGGGCGTGGGGCCGCATCCCGCGGGGCTGAGTCACGGCCTGACGTCGCGGCAGAACCGGGAGGGGGACCCGGGGGGACCGGGGGGCTGTGCAGGATCCTGCACCCCCAAACGGCACCAGGGGGGTAACCCCGACCCCAGCCAGGCTGGGGACTCTGCGAGGACCCTGTCCCCACCCTGGTGGTCCTGTGCCCACCCTGGTGGTCCTGTCCCCATCTTGGTAGCCCCGGATCCCCCTCTGGTGGCCCCAGGCCCCCCCTTCCCCTACCCCTGCGTCACAACAGGGGGAAGCGGTCAGACCACATTTTTGTGGGTTTTGCCCCGTTTTGGGGCCCCCGCCCACTGAGTCACCCCCGGCGCTGGGGGGGTTGAAGGGCCACCTCCAGAGGGACCCCCGGAGATGGGGGGTCACTCAGCTCCTGTCCCCTTGGTCACCCATGGACGGGGGGATCCCGGGGCGGGGGGGCTCCCGTCCTATCCCGGGATAATCAAATCCTGCCCGGGGCTGAGCCCACACACCCGGGCAGGTGTTTGGGGTGGCGATGGGGGGACAGCCCCGTGTCCCCCCCCCCGATTGCCCCACGGCGTCTGCGGCTCCGTGACTCGGGGTTTGCGCAACCCCCCCACTTTCCCCGCCGCGTGGGCGTGGGGGGAAATCCCGGCTGGAGGGACCCAGAAGTGCCGGAGGGAACTCGGGAGAGGGAAGGTGGGGACGGAAACCTGGGAATGAGAGCCCGGGAATCGCCACCCGCCCATCCCAGCGTGGCGCTGCGGCTATCCAGGTGTTTTTGGGGGGTCCCCAGGGTCCTGCCCCCCTCCCCGAGCACCCCAGCACCCAAAGGTGCCCTGAGCTGCCCCGGTCTCAGCGCTCACAACATCCAGCGTGTTTCCCAGCGGTTTATTTATTGATTTGGGGGTTCCTGGGAGGGAATCGGGGTCTCCCGGGAATTGAGGGGGGTCAGAAGCGCTGCTCAGCGTCGGGGACGCGGCTGTCCCTGAGCTCCTGCAGCCGCCGCAGCACCCGGGGCAGCTCCAGCTCCCCGAGCTGCCGGTTCTCCCGGGTCCGGACGCTGACGGTGCCGTGCTCCCGCTCCCGCCGCCCCACCACTGCGGGGGCACGGCCGTCGGGTGGGGGGCAGAGGGTCCCTGCGCCCCCCGGCCCCGCACAGGCACCCCCAGCTCTGAGCAGCACCCACCGCCCTGCGGGGTCCAGAGGGGGTCCCAGGGATGCGGGGGGGGGAGGTCCCAGAACAGTTCTGGGGGGTTCAAAGGTGGTCCCAGAAGGGGTGGGGGGGTCTCAGAGGGGCCCTGGGTGGGGAGGGGGTCCCTAAAACACTCCTGGGGAGGTCCCGAGTGGATCTCAGGGTGGGTGCTGGTGAATTCCCAAGGGGGACTGAGCTCCCGGGGGGTCTCAGGAGGGGATTCAGCAGATTCCTGAGGGGGTCTCATAGGGGGGGCTCCCAGGGGAGGGTCTCAATTTTCCTCCCCAGCAGCACTCAGGATGTGGATGGGGGTGTCCAGCCAATCCTGGGGGGCTCCAAGGGGGTCCTGGAGGGGGTCCTGGGGGTCTGCCCCACCCTTACCCAACTGGAAGTTGTAGTGGGTGAGTTGGGCCCGGCGGATCTTCCGTGCCAGGGTGGTGCCAGGGTCCCCATCCAGGTCGGCCAGGAGGCCCCCCCTCCTCAGCACTGCCTGCACCTGTACCCCAGAGTCAGTGGGGGGCACAGGGGGTGGGGGGACATGGAGGGATGGCATGGGGGGGTCACACGGGATGGGAGTACATGATGGGGGTCCTGGGGGAGCACAGGGGGGGTCACACACTCACCTCCCGGGCATAGTCCTCGACCTCAGGGGTCTGTGGGATGACCATGGCCTGCAGTGGGGACAGCCAGAGCGGCCTGGGGGGCACCAGGGGTCACTGGGGGGCACCGGGGGGGGAATACATAAGGAGGGGGTGCCCCAAGGGTTGCAGGGATGTCCCCAGGATGGAGTGGCCCTGAGGATGAGGTATCTTGAAGATCCAGTGTCTAGGAGATTGAGTGTCCCCAAAACTGGAGAGTGTCTGTCCCAAGATGGGGCACCCTGGGACAGGGGTGACACTGGGGGTGTCCCTGGGGATTGGGGGTGTCCCTGGGGATTGTGTCCCAGAGACTGGGGGTTGTCTGAAGGACTGGGGGTGAGGTGTGGGGTGTTTTTGGGGACCCCCCTCACCATCGCCCGCCGCAGCTCTCGGCCAGCACGGCCACCATGCGCTCCACGGAGCCCAGCACGGCCCGATGGATCAGCACCGGCCGTGCCGGGCTCCCGCTGGGGCTGGGGGGAAAGACGGGGTCAGGGGGACCCCTTGCAGCAACCCTGATGTCCCCCAAATCCCCAATTCCGCCTTCCCCATCCCAATCCTGACACTCCTCAGCCCCATTTCTGTCCCTCCACCTCAATCCTGATCCCCCTCCCCGCTCCAATTCTACCCCTCCCAATTCTGACATTCCTCAATCCCAATCCTGCTCCCCCAACCCTGATCCCCCCACAACAATCCTCAGCTCCAGCCCAATCCTGGCCCCCACAAATCCCCAATCCTGCCCCCCTCTCAATACCTGGCATATTCCAGCTCGAACCTCTCAGGCATCTGGAAATCCAGCTGGATGGTGCCACACTGATGGTGCCTCCCCAGAGCATCCCGGATCCGGATGTCAATCTTTTGGGAATCCAGGGGAGGGGAGGCTCCAGCAGGGTCCTGGTTTGTCCCCTCAGGGATCCCCCTTCTCCCCAAAATGCCTCACCTTGGGCCCATAAAAGGCGCCGTCCCCCGGACTCAGCTCCCAGGGCTGCCCAAAATTCTGCAGGCTCCGCTCCAGCTGCTGCAGGGGTGGGTTGGGAGGGTCAGGGGGGCACAGAGCAGGGGACACACGGCACGGGGGGCATCATCCCACCTGCTCTGCACGATCCCAAGTTTCAGGGTCCCCCAGGAATCCGTCGGGACGGGTGGCCAGGGCCAGGCGGAAGGAAAAGCCCAGGACGGCGTAAACGGTCCGGATGAAATCCAGGGAGGAATCAATCTCGCTCTCCAGCTGGGAAAGGGGTGTCAGGGGGGCGGGTGACACATTCTGGGGGGACAGGGAGGGCTCAGGGGGACAGACACCTGCTCCAGGGTGCAGAAAATGTGAGCATCATCCTGCTGGAAGCGCCGGACCCGCGTCAGCCCCGTCAGGGTCCCGGGGGGCTCGTTGCGGTGCAGGACCCCGAAATCCGCCAGGCGCAGGGGCAGCTCCCGCCAGGAGCGCGGCCGGTGGGCGAACATCAGGCTGGGGACGGACAGACAGACAGACAGACAGACAGGAAAGTGCCCCCAGGTGTCCCCCCAGGCACCCCAGGGCCACCTGACTCACCAGTGGGCCGGGCAGTTCATGGGTTTGAGGGAGAGGGGCTCAGGGGCGGCAGGGACGGAGAAGATGTGGGGGCTGTAGTGCTGCCAGTGCCCCGAGAGCTCCCAGAGCCGGGGGCTGAACAGGTTGGGGGTCACCACCTCGCTGAAGCCCCTGGCCCGGTACTCGCTCTGCGGGGACAGGGACAGGGGAGGAGGTCAGCTCAGCCCCACAGCATCGCTCGTGGGGACTGGGAGGGTGAGAGCTGCGGCCAGCAGGGCATGACAGAACTGGGGGCATAACTGTGTGTGAGGGTGGGCAGAGGGGTCAGGTGTGAGGGCACGGGTGCAGCGGGGTCTGTGGGGGGCACAGCAGTGCCCAGCTGTGGTGGGGATGGGGTGCAGGGGGGTCTGGGTGATGTGAAAGGGGGTTGTACCCGGATGAACTCCACGAGGGTGTTGTAGACGTGGGCGCCGCGGGGCAGGAAGAAGCAGCTGCCAGGGCTGAACTTGTGGAAGAAGAAGAGCTCCTGATCCTGCAGCAGAGAGGGCGTTACTGGGGGGGATCCCTGTGGATGTGAGGGACCCCCCAGCCCCTGGCAGGGCTCACCTTCCCGATCCTGCGGTGGTCCCGCTGAGCCGCCTCGTCCTGCGCCCGCTGCCACTGCTCCAGCTCCTGGGCGCTGGGGAAGGCCACGGCGGCCACGCGCTGGAGGGACTGACCCCCAGCTCCCCCCAACAGCGCGGCCGAGCTCTGCGGGCACAGGGGGACATCTGACACCCGCTGTACAGGGGATGCCAGTGGGGCACCGGGACCCCCACCCAACACCCACCGTGAGCACCCGCAGGGCTCCGATCAGCCCCGTGTGCCGGAGGAGGGGCCCGTGGCACAGCTGGAGCAGGGGGCCACACCTGAGGGATGAAGAGATGGATGTGGGGACAGCTGTGGTGACCTACGGCCACCCCCGGTGTCCCCTGTGCTCACCTGTAGACTGTGGCCGTAGGGGATGTCACCTCCTGGAGCTGCTGCAGCTGGAAGGCGTTGTGCTGAGGAGGGACAACAGTGAGGTGGGCGATGGTGGGCTTGGTGACATTACAGGGGTGACGCCGAGGGGGAAGTGACACAGTGCTGGGGCAAAGGACCAAGGTGGTGACAGGTAACGCCAAGGCGGGGTGACACTGGGCCCGATGCTAATGATCCCAACCAGGAGGGTCCCAGTGTCCCCAGGCTGGCCTCCTACGGGATGGGGACATGCTGGGCAGGGGGACACACCTTGAGCAGCTCAGCCAGCTGCTGGCGGGTGGCCTCGAGGCGCTCGAAGCGGTGCCGGGCACGGGCGAAGGTGGCACAGGCCTCCTCCAGCGCTGGCAGCTCCGCGCTCTGCACCGTCCTGGGGACACGGGACACGCTGGGGACATGCTGGGGACACGCTGGGGACACCCCGGGACCCCGCGTGTGCCCTGCCCTACCTGCTGCCCATGTGCATGTCACAGAAGAAGCCGTCCTCGGTGGCCTGGGTGCTGCAAAGCGTCGCCCCGAAAAACTGCTCTGCCACCGCCCCCAGGACGCAGGCGCTGGAGCGCCAGAAAGCCTGGGGGGACATTGGGGACACGGGGGACACGGGGACAGGAGCTGTGAGGGCAGCGGGGCGCGGGGCTGGCACCCCAGGCCCCCGGGCTCACCTCCCGCCCCTCGGGCGTGGAGAAGTCGAGCAGCTCCAAGTCGGTGTCACATTCCAGTGGCCGGTCCAGGTCCTGGAGGGTCCCGTTCACCCGGGCCACCAGCGCCACTTTGGCCAGGCCAGCCCTACGGGGACACCAGAGACCCCCTGGAGACACTGTGGGGCACCCCACAAACTCTGTGGGAATCCTGGGGGGGCTCTGTGGAGATAATGGGGACACAGGAGGAACCCCACGAACCTCGTGGGGACCACAGGGACCGTGTGAACCTCGTGGGGACGGGGACATCGCAGACCTCGCGGGGACACCCTGAGGGGCCTGGGAGCCTTGGCAGGACACTGGGGGGACCCTGGGGACAGAGTGGGGACGCCCTGGGGCCGTACCCGAGCTCCGTGGCCACCTGGAACGGGGTGGTTCGCAGGGCCCGGCCGGGCAGGCGGCGCCCGCCGGGCAGCGCGATGCGGATCGGGGTCCCCGGCGGGAGGCGGCCGCCGCCGGCCCCATCCCCGGGCCCGTCCTCCCGCTCCGCCGCCGCCGCCCGCAGCCGCTGGAAGAGCCGGAGGCGCTCGGGGTCCGGCCCGGACACCTGCGGACCGGGATCACCGCGGGGTCACCGGATCGCCCTCGGTGCAGGGCGGCCAGCGGGGCTCAGAGCCCGGGAGGGGAGCGGGCAGGGGTGGCGCGGGGCTCCCGTGGGGATGGGGAAGGTGCCGGGGGTCCCGAGCGCACCCGGTGTCGCCGCGGGGCTCCCGCCAGCAGCAGCCGCGAACCGGCGAGCGCGGACATGGCCGAGGCTCCGCCCGTTCCGCCGGAACCGGGGACGAGGCGGGAAAGGGACTCCGCCTCCCCCCCCGCGGAAGCGCGTTGGACTCGCCCGCCAGTGCGGGAGCGCCGCAGACGGGACGGAACCATGGAAGGGGCGGGGGGGGAAGGAGCCGCAGGGAGCGGGGGCCCGGCTCCCCTCAGGGGTGTCCGCAGCGCACGCGAGAAAGAACGGACCCGCCAAGCGCTGGTTTGGTACTTTTTATGCAGATCCTGAAGCCCACACCGGTATCAAACAGGTACGATGGAGGCAACTAAAAACCAACCAAAAAAATAATTAAAATAAATCAAGTAAAATCCCGACTTCATATAAAAGCCGCGGGGGCGGCCGTGGGTGTGTGGGGGGACCCCTCTGAACCCCCGCCGGGCTCCGGCTGCGTGTGGTGAACAGCCCAGAGGGAATTAAAAAGTGATTGCTATATACACACACGTAGAAAGTCAACAGTGATCCTGGGGGGAGAAACAAAACAAAACAAAAAAAATCAAAAGATCCCCAGATGAACCCAAACCCAACCACAGTCTTCCCAAGCAGGGGGGACGGGCTCGGGCCTTCTTGCTGCCACAGTCCCACATCCCATGGAGCTCCAAGGTGGGTTTGGGTGGGTTCCTCGACCCTTTTTTTGCCTTCTTTTGGTGCTTTTGGCAGACAGGAAGAACAGGGGGGTCTCCCCTCCCTGCAGCAGCAATTTGGGGATCGGCTGGAAACCAACACCCCAACACCACTCAGCGCTCCTCTCGAAGCTTTCACAGTTTTTCCTTTCTTTTAATTTTTTTTTTGTCGTAACTTTTTCAACTACTACTGAAGGTTTTATTTAACAGCAACGTGGCTTCTTCTCGTTAAAACATTGGTTTGTGTCTGTTTTCTTGTCTCACCAAATGCTGGGGGGGCTGGGGGTAGAACCAACCGAAAAATACAGAACATTTAATTTAGGAGAAGGTTACAGGGGTCGTTGAGGGAAGGAAAAAGAAAAAAAAAAAAAGAAAAAAAAGAAAAATTAAAAAAAAAAACCAAAAAACAAACCAAACCCGAAAGGGCTGTGTCAGTACCGGGGAGGAAAGAAGGGGCGCTTAGGGGTGAAGAAGGGGGCTCCCCCTCTTCCGAAGGGTGGCCGCGGCCGCTTCAGGCTCTGGAAGGGGTCTCTGCCGCCGAAGGGCTCCCGCGGGCGGAACTCGGCGCGGGGCGTGCGGAGCAGGACGGAGCCGCGGCCCCCGGGGTCCCGGTGGGCCGGGGGGCCCAGCCCGCGCGCGGCCCCCAGCTGCTCCCGGGGCAGCAGGCCGGGCCCCGCGGGGTCTCGCGAGCGGGGCAGGGGGTCCCGCGGCTGCGCCCCCCCGAAGTGCTCCTTCAGTGTCCCTTGCATCGTACCGTGCTCCTTGGGGAAGGCGCCGGCGCCGTGCTCCATAGGGGGAGGCGCGGGGAAGGGGACCCCGCCGTGCTCCCCGGCCGGCGGCGGCTGCGCGGGGAAGGGGACCCCGGCGTGCTCCACTGAGGGCACCGGGGGCGGCGGGGGCGTGGGGAACGGGACCCCCGCGTGCTCCACCGAGGGCGGCGGGGGGACGCCGTGGGGCAGCGGGAGCGGCGCGGGCGTTTCCTTGGAGAAGGGGTTGGCGTGATCCACCGACGGCATGCGGGGAGGGACCGAGTGATCCCTCGGGAAGAGGCTGCCGTGGTCCTTGGTGGGAGCGGGCGGGGGCACGGCGGGCGGCCCCACCGGGTCCCGTGGGAAGGGGTTCCCGTGCTCCAGGGGAGGCGGTGCGAGGGGCGGTGGCGGCAGGTGGTGCTCGAAGGCGGAGCTGAAGTTGTTCGTTCGGAAGTTGTTGACACTCTCCGGGAAGGGCGACACGTGCTCCTTGTAGGGCGCCGCAAAGCCGCCCATGCCGGGCAGCTCCGAGGAGCCCGAGGGCCCGTTGTCGAAGGCGCCCCCGCCGCTGCTCAGCTCGAACCAGCCCGCCCGGCTGCCCTCGCGCCCGTGGCCCCGGCTGCCCTTGCCCAGCACCCGGATGGACTCCACGGTCTGGATCGGCTCCCCCGACATGCCCCGGCTCGAGGCGTTGTGGTAGCCCAGCGTCTCGATGGGGGCCCCCTTCTCCTCGGTGCTGTCGGGCAGGTCCAGGCAGGAGGAGGAGACGCGGGTCTCGATGCGGTAGTGCTCCTCCTGCGGCTGCGGCTCGCCCTTCACAGCCCCGGACAAGCTCCCCACCTCGCCGGAGCTGCTTTTGGGCATCTGCCCAAAATGCTTCTCCTCGGAGGGCTTCCGGGAAGCGTTTTTGAGCATGTTCTTGAACTCAATGGTGGAGGTGGTGGAGATGGAGGAACCCAAGGGTTTGTCCCCGCCCGCAGCGGGCGCTCGGCTGGTGGGGCTGGGGAGGGTGTTTTGGGGAGAGAAGAGCGAGCGGTGGGGAAGCGCGTGGGGCGAGTCCGAGTATTGCTTCTGCGGGAGGCCGGGCTTGGCCAGGCTGCTGTGGTTGGAGTCCGGCGTGAAGAACACATCGTTCTTGCTGGGTGACGGGGACCCGTCCGAGGCCGAGTCCTTCCCCCTGCGGCCGTAGCTCCCAAACATCCCTGGGGATGAGGCCAGCGGGTCGCAGCTCTCGCTCTGATCCAGGATGGATCTCATGGCCGGGGGGAAGGACGGCTTCACGCCGAACTCCTGCGACTGCTGACCGTAGCTGGACAGCACTGGCTGGTACTCCGCAGAATCGGGGAGTTTACTCGATTTCAGGATAGACTTGACCGGCTTCTTCTCCAGGTTCAGCATGGCCGAGGGCGGCGGCCCGGAGTAGTCAAAGTCACGGTAATCCTCATCTTCTTGGAAAGACGTATCTGGGTAAAACTTCTCCTGGGAGGAGTCCATCAAGGAGGAGGGCATCTCCCTGCTGTCCACAGGTGGCTTGTACATGCTGGCCGGGGACTCTCTGCCAAGGCCGAAGGGCCGGTAGCCATGCACGGAACTGGGAAGTTCTTGGGAATATCCATCATCCCGGCCCTGCAGAGGCGACCTTGTGCTGCTGGGGGTTGAAGAACCGGGGCTCATGATTTTCGACAGCAGGGAGATCGTGTCGACGTTGCTCGACGTTGGCTTGTCCATCATCTCGTCCTGGGTGGGCGTCCCGCTGCGCTCGTCGCGCACCGGCGTCCCGTCCACATTGTCCATGGAAGTGCTGGTGGGACCACGCTGGAAGTCAGAGGTGTGACTCTCCGTCCCCATGCTGGACCCCAAGCTGCTGAGGATGGGAATATTCAAGTTCAGGCCACTGAAGCCAGGATTTCCCTTCAGGAAATTGTGTATCTTCATCTCCAAGCTGGGAGAAGGGGGTTCTGATTCCAGCTTGGCTTTTGAAATTTCAGAGGATTGACCCAGTGAGGTTTCTGTTGGCAAAAGGGAGGAAGGACTGGTAGGGTGGGAACTGGAAAATCCCAGGGAATTAGTTGGTGGCTTAAAACCAGAGCTGGACAGTGCTGGGGTATGTCCGACGGGAGCCTTATTGACTGAAGTGGAGGAAACCTCTGCGGTGGTTGAGTTTGGAGAATAACCAAAACTTTTGGCTACGAAGGACTGCGGATTGGAAGGAACATTCCTCCCCTTCATGCACGGCACGGTTGTGTTGGCTGGCGATGCCGAGGTGCTCTGCGAGGCAGGTTCTCCTGACTGAACGGTGCTTCCAGCCACGCTCTGCAGCAAGGACGACAGCCCTGGAAAACAGAACTGCTGCATCAGGTACTGAGGGCAGGGGCAAATCACCCCAAGCCACTGCCATGGGAAAGGCTCCTACACAGTCTCCAGCCACAAAGAGGACTGGATTGTGCTGCACTGACATTTTGCCAAAGGCTTGGATTAATCTACAAATATAAATTACACCATCAAGTCAGGTGGGTAAGAACTAGTCCTGGTCTGCAGCCAGGAGTGGGAAAACCTGCCCTGCTGGCCAGGTGACCGTGGCAAGTGCCAGAGCAGTAGAACCTCTTGGTCTCCTGTCCTGTTCAGGGAATGTTCCAGATACGTGCGTGTCAGCCACAGCACAAGCAGGAAGTACAGGAAAGTACAGGGAAGTGACAAATCTCACTGTTCCGTGACACCTGTGCTACCTGAGAAAGACCATCCACACGTGCCAGAGATGTAAAACATTCCAATGAAGTTTTCCTCCCTCTGTTCTCACTTTAGGACAAGCAGAGCAGCACATTTCAGCCTGGCCACTGCCCTCAGACACCTGCCAGCCCTCCCCCAGCACCCACCCCAGGTACCTTGCAGTGCTGGCGCCGTCTGAGTCTGGGTTTTGGAGAGAGCTGACAAAATGCTTTCCGGAGTTATCTCAACTTTGGAGAGAATATTTGCTAATGGATTCGAAGGAGCAGATGGGGTTCCCAGGACAGGAGTCTTCAGGCCACTGGTGAGAGCTGAGGGGCTGGTCGGGGTCCCTGGCGAAGGTCTCGAGGCAGGACTCACACCTGGGGCAGGAGCACACACCACTCACCTGCGCTGCTCTGGCAACGCTCGTGCCTTTAACTCAGGTTTCCCACAGGCACAACGGAGCACGAGCAAGGAGAGGCTCAGGAAGTGACACCATGTGCCAGAGACCCAACCAGACCTCTGAGAGCAGTAACTCACTCAGGTTTATTTAGAGACAATTAGAGCTTTAAATCATCACCCAGCTCCGTTAGTGCCAGTGCCCGAGGCCAGGCTCAGAACTCACCTGTGCTCTTCATCACCGACGTCAAACTGCTCAGGATGGAGCTGATCTTGGCCAGGTCCACGTTGGCCAGGTTGGGTAAGGCAAGTGCCGGTGCCAGAGGGATGGGAGCTGTGCTCACCACCTTTGGAGCCGGGGGGGTCGGAGGGGCTGGCGTGGCCACCGTCCCCGTGGCTGTGGCAGCCGCAGCAGCCGATGGCACCGCTTTGGGGACGCTCTCGGCCTTGGCGGGGGCCGGGGCTGGAGCAGCCTGCTTGTCCTTCCTCTCCTCCACTGCAGCAGAGAGGGGAAAACAAAAGCAGAAAGGTCACTCAGTCCCCACAAAAAGACTCAGGGAGCATCAATTCTGATTCCCACAGATGTAAAAACATATTTGGTGAGTGTTTTGGGATATGGCAATGATCACAGTGGGACTGGGACTTCCCTGCCAGGAGATTCAAACCCAACAGCACCAGCCCACAGCCCAGCACAGGCTTTGTGCCTCCTCCACATCCCAAAGGAAGCTGGAAAAGGCTGGTTTGTCCTGTATCAAATCACATACCAATGATTTTAGACGTATCATCCTCCACATCAGAGAGCTCCATGTCTTCCACATCCCGATTATCTGTCGCAGGCTCTGGAGAGACCATCTTGCGGCCTCCAGCTGCTGGAGACCGGGTGTTGTTCTCCTCCCCCATCCCCTGGAAAGGGGACTCGGAGCCCGTTGGAGATGGAGCATCCATGCTGGGAGAAGGGACAGGAGACTCCTCGGGATCGGGAAGGGTTGCTTTCAGCTGGTCCAGCTTTTTCTTCAGATTGCTCACTCGGTTAGCAAATGTTTTATAGGCCTAAGGAAGGAAGGACACTGGACTGGGGATCTTTCATGCCTCAGTCACTTCCTTAAGGAAGCAAAACACAGCCTGAGAAAACCAATTCCAAATCCCTGGACCCTGCAGTGGTACGAACTCGGCTTCTTCATGGGACTCCCACGGCAACAACCACATAAAGTGGGGAGGATAAAATCTTTTCCCACTGTCTTAAAATAAGTTTCATAACCCCCCACATATTTTAACAAATGCCCATTTGGGGCTTTTGGCAGGTTCTGGAGGGTGTTGGTTGTTTTTGTAACACTTTACTACCATCCTCACATAAGTCCCAAGTTTTCAGAATTCAGGATTTGTCACACCAACTGTAATTTTGCCCTGTTTAAGAATCTAGAGGGTATCCAACATTCCATCAACACACACAAATTGAGCTTCCAACTGCTGGATTTTGAGAGCACATCCTTGTCTTGCCAAAACCCTCCATTCTACTATCTTTGGAAACCACCCTTACACCAACCCCACAAACTTTTAAATTTGAGAGTAGAGAGATGAGGCCTTTTCCAGCCTCCGAGGTGCCCAGTGAACACAGGCAGATGCTGTTCCACCGGTGGAGGATCCAGAAAAGGCACACTTACATTTGCCACCACCTTGACTTCTTTGTACTGTGCCTCGTAGAATATCCCAGCGTTCTCCAGCGCCTCGGTGAGCGAGGGGCCGTTCTTCACTTGCTTGTCCAAGCCATTGACAAATTCCTCCAGCTTTGAACTTGCTTCTTCAAACTCCTTGGAGAACTTCTTCCCTCCTGTTTTATCTGCAGGGAGATGAACACCATGGAATGAGCTGCCACATGCCAAACCACAGAAGTGTGGCCTCAATGGCAGCACCTGGAATATTGGGACAGTGCAGCTGCAGGCTCCCAGACCACCCTGGTCATCCACGGGGATCTGGCAAGGAGGAGGCCTGGTTGCTGGCAGATTTGTTGGTTTTCAGATAGTCTGAGCTCTGCACCTGAGAGTTTCCACAGAAACTCAAACTAACCAAGATTTTTGGCTCCTGATTGCTGGTTCTTAACCTTACTCTGAAATTCTGGCATTTTCCAGACCCAAGTTCTGGCATTTCCCATCTCAACAGAACTGAGGAGCTCCCACAACACCTTTGGTGCCCTCGGGGCTTTACCTTTCAAGCACTTGAGTGTCTCAGTGCTGCAGACATCCACCCTCATAGTGGAAAGCTGCTTCTCCTTCAGCTCTATCTGATCTTCTGAGCGTTTGTACAACAGCAGCTCATCAATGAGGGACTGGGGCTGGAAAAAAAAACAAATAGGAAAAGCCTCCTCATCACATTCCAGAGAAGAGAAGCCCTGCCTCTGCTCTGGTTCCACACTGCTTCCAAGCAAGAGCTAACCCAGGAACCACGTGGAGCCTGAGATTTTCAACCTCCAATCTCACAATGAGCAGACCTGTGCTCAGGAAGGAGCTACAATTCCACAAATCTCCTGGTTAAAAGCAGGGACAGGTCTTTTTTTATTTACTCCCCATTTCACTCTACAGGTGCCTGTGCATTTAATGAATATGTCTCACTCTGTAAGGGGACTGAATTTAGACCAACTTCTTGCCACCAACTCCTCAGCCACCTCAAACTCCTCTTCACAAGGATGTCCTGAGCTTGTCCAGACCCTCCCTGTGCCAGCCCCATGGGTGTCATAGCCCCCACATCACAGGTGGCTCTTGGGCCTGGGGTCACCCCATGTGCAAACCCCCAAGGTGGGGGTCAGTGCCAAGGGTCACTTCCACTCACAGACTTACTCGGAATTCGGCAACAATCTTGGACTTCAGAGCAGCTTTCGGGTTGGTGGAGGCTGTGGGGATAGAGGAAAATTGTGAAGAAATGAAGGAACCACATCCCAGTGGAAAGTCAGTCACAAAAGGCAGCCTAATAAAAGATATTTTAAGATAACTCCACGTGTTACCACATCCTCCCCTCCATGCATGTGTCCCTCAGTGCTCCGGGCTCCTGGCAGCTCATGGGGTCACGGACACGCACAGCTGGATTGGGACCGAGCTCAGCAAGTGACACTGCTGCTTTTTAACATGCTCTGAACATTTCCTGGGCACACCTTTTCCTCAGGAAGACAAGTCCCTGCAACAAGGTCGATCTGACAGCCTTATCCAAGGCGTTCCACCTCTCTAGAAGGAAGGGAATGTTATTCCCGAAGTGCCAGACCTGGAGCTGACATGGAGCCCAGGTTTCCTGTGGGCAGGACTTCCCTTGGGCACTTCCTAGCTCTGACCATGCTCAGAGCCTTAACAATGTCACACCTGGTTACAGGGTGGGGGGGATGAGTCCTGCTGGCAAGAGACTGAATCCATCAGATTCTGGACAAAACAGGAGAAACAGGAAAGAAGAAATGAGCTGATGAGAAGCAAAGCACTAAACCCTCCATCCACGCTGGACACAGCCCAGTTCTGTCTGGGAAAGCAGCTCCTGGTGTTAATATACACAGTAATCAACACTCCCCAACTCTTTTAACCTTCTGATGTCACCCTGTGCCACTCGTCACACCTGATGTCCCACACGTCACACCTGACATCTCACCACCTCTGTGGGGACCACTCAGGGTGTTGGTGCAAAATGAGATCATTAAGGTCACTCTGTTACAATAAATTCTCTCCTGCTGGTCTGGGTTCTGGACTCTCACATCCTGTCCCTGCACTCCCAGCTCCAGGTTCCTCCTCCCAGCCCAGCCTGCTGGGGCAGGAGAGTTCCTGAGCACGAAGGGAATGTCCATCTCCTGCTTCTCTCTGTCTTCTCTCCATCTCTGACCAGTCTAAGAGCAGTTTCCAAGAGGTTCCACCAGCTCCTTCCTCTCCTGTCCACAACTCTGCTCTCATATCTTATTTTTGCCTCACTTCTTTTCTTTACGAAGTCGTTTTCGACCAACACCTCCTTGGTGTGCACATCTTGGGGCCCTTGTGAGCCTGCAGGCTCAGCTGGCTCAGCCCACGCTGGGCTCAGCCCTTCTGCTCCTTGAGCAGCCAATTTCTGCATTAGTGCACAGAGTTCACAGTGGTTCCTTACTTTGTGATTTCTTCCACGGCTTATTCGGTTTGTTCAGAGACTCTTTCAGCTGCTTCTGAGTTTTGAAAGTGGTACCTGGAAAACATTTCATTTTTGGCAGTCTGGCATTATGGGATTCCTGTCAAAATCTGGTTTTTGGTGCCATACAGTTGCACGGTGAAAGAGTGAACAGAAATTTGTTTTAAAATACCTTGACCAACTTCCTTAGAGGAGCTGCTGGATGCCCAAGAGAACCTCAGTTTACTCAGGAATGCAGCAACCTGGGGGTGGTCTGCCATTTTTAAATCAAGTTTCTGTTTGCCCTTACACTAAGGCAGTTCAAAAATCACAGTAAAAAGGGAAAACACAAGGAATCTAAAAATGAAACTCTTTAAAGGAGGCTGTAATGGAATCAGCATGGAATGGACAAGCGCTGCCCACTGGGAAAGCAGCCACAATACCTGATTTACCTGGAACCTCACAGACCTGCTTTCAAGTTACAGAAATGAGCGATTTCAGAGCAAAAAGCACAAATGTCACTTCTCAGCATGCAACACCCAGCTCAAGCCTGTCCTCGTGCCACAGCCCGACCCAAGACACCACATTCCTCCTGCCATGATGGCCACCGACCCTCAGACCACACCTGAGGGCTACCTGAGGGTTTCCTGAGCACCTGCAGCTCTCGATGATGCGAGTAAAGCCAAAACCTGGACTGATTTCCTGCAAGTACTGCACTGCTAATTCCTGGTTTTAACCGACTCCACGTGCTTCTCCCTAAGGACTTGAGGGCTCTTCACCCTCCAGCTTTGCTCCTGCCTCTCCCTACCCCACAAACACCATTAGTTAAACCAGCCTATGACTGAACAGGACAAGGAGGTAGAGCCAGAGCACCCTGCTCAGGACGTGGAGGACCATTTCAGCCTCACGTTCTGTTTGCTCTCAGCTGGAGCAGTTCCAGCTCGTGTGAAGGAATTCACAGTTGCCTTAAGAAAGGTACAAAAGAGGTAAAGCAGGAGAATCCGGCGCTGCTGACGTCCCACACCCGGCTACGTTACAGCCTGTGCCAGGTGCAAATGCCCCTCATTCCCCTCAGTGACCCCAGACTATTTCTACAACTTCAGCGAGCTCACGTGGCAGTTTGTAAGGTGAGAAATGCAAAGGGTAAGTAACTTACTCAGTGCTTCTTTCAGTGCCAAAATGGTTTCCTCAGGGTACACGTTTCTGTCCTCCCAGATTTTGAAGATTCTTTCGATGGATTTGGAAACAGATGGATCCCTGGAAGAGAAGAGTTCTTTACCCCCTGACTGCAGGACACTGGTGTGAGGCTTCCCTTGCCCCTGTGCAAATTAAAACCCAGCTCATGCCCACTCTGGCACACTCTGCAAACACACAGCTGTTCCAATTCTAGGAAGTCTGAGACATCAGAAGAAAAATTCCCCCTTTTTGAGACACTCAGCCTCCCAACAACCCGTTAGTTCATTACTCACTTCACTAACGAAGCAGCCTCAGGCAGCACCTCCGCAAAGGTGTCCCGAAAAACAATGGCATTTTTCCTCTTGCAGTTCTGTATGACATCATTGGCCAAGTAAAAAAGGTTCAGCCGATGAGGAAACGCAGCTGAGGAATAAAGAAAATTTCGAGTCAGCATCAGACAGAAGTACCACAACAGCCACACCTTAATCCCAGCACTTCAGCGCTGCTTTGGGAAAGTTTCAGAGTTTCCAAGGTCCAGCAGGCAAACCCTGAAGACTAGAGAGAACATCTTCAATTTACAAATGATCTTCAGACTCCCCCAGCTGTGCTTGCTCCTCTGACCCTCCTCATGCTCAAAAGCTCCAAACTGAGTTACTTCATCAAACGCCTTCCTCAGAGTGGGTAAACTTGGGAAGCTCATCCAAATGCAAATGATGGTAATGAGCTCCTTCATTTCACTAAAGGACATTGCCAAGGATTAAACCAGAGGAACAGTGCCAAAAGATGGTGTTACTTCACTCACCCGTGTGTTGTCACCTCTCACCTGCCCATGTCACCCCTGGCTGCAACCAGGATCAGTTTTTATCTACAGATCCCTCAATTCTCTATCCTTCTTCATTTTCCAGTTGTCCCTAC
The DNA here is from genome assembly GCF_003957565.2 of Taeniopygia guttata. Taxonomy (NCBI): domain Eukaryota; kingdom Metazoa; phylum Chordata; class Aves; order Passeriformes; family Estrildidae; genus Taeniopygia; species Taeniopygia guttata. Next base: position 1,943,961 of record NC_044237.2, on the reverse strand, counting down.
ATTGGTACAGCCACTTCCTACAGCATGGCTGCACCTTGCAGCTCTCCTGCTCTCCAGGATTCCTCTCAGGAAGCTCAGCATCCTTCCTGGTCCAGAGCCCTGGGGAGGGGGAGCTCACCCCTCGCTCAGCAAAAAGCTGAAAAAAAAGCAAAAAAGCTCCCAGCAGAAACGTTCCACCCGTGCTGCCCTCCCAGCATCAGGGCGAGCTCTCAAGTGAACAAAGTTCAAAAGGAAGATCCTGCACAGAAGATCCTCCTCTGAGGGGAAGCAGAGTTGAGGCCACAGGAAAAGGCTTAGCTCGGATGGGTTCTCAAATCCCCACGGGTCGATGTTTTTAAGCCTCCCTGAGCCCCTGCCAGCAGCACTGGTTCTCCTTGCCCTTGAGCATCACTCCAGAGCGGGGTGAGGAAGGGCACAGGGACAGAGCCCTCGGGAAGTCCCTGCTCCTGGAGCCCTGTCCCAGGACACACAGCAAAGGCCTGAGAGCCAATGGGTCACTGCCAGCAGCTGCTCGCCCCCAACCCTGCATGGAACCCCAGCTCCCACATCCCAGGAGGAGCTTTTATCCCTGACCCTGCTCCTCTGGGCACTGCCACCTCAGAGCTCCAGCTCCCACATCCCAGGAGGAGCTTTTATCCCTGACCCTGCTCCTCTGGCCATGGCCACCTCAGAGCCCCAGTTCAGGAGCTTTTATCCCTGACCCTGCTCCTCTGGGCACTGCCACCTCAGAGCTCCAGCTCCCACATCCCAGGAGGAGTTTTTATCCCTGACCCTTCTCCTCTGGCCATGGCCACCTCACAGAGCTCCAGCTCCCACATCCCAGGAGGAGCTTTTCCAGCACAGACTCAGCAAGCCAAGGACTTTAGACCAGAACCTGTTGCTCACAACCTGTGCCCTGAACATGTGGGTTTTCTGGAGCACAGAGTGCTCTGCTCTGCCCCGAGGGCTGGGAATTCAACTGAAGCAGGGCAGCCTGGTGCTCCAAAACAATTTGCAGCCAGCTTTCCCTCAGATCATCATCCCATTGGAATGGGGCTTCTGTGATTTAGTTAAACCCAGTGCTTGAGTGCCAATTCTCCGGCTGCTCGCCCTCCATCCCAGAGATGTTTCAACAGCACAGAGCAATGATTCCACATCTTAATAATATAAAATATATTTAAAAGAATTATAAATCTTTGATTTAAAGGATCCAGCAGCTACACAGAAGAAAGAAATCTGGAGGAGGACTCCAGCCTGATGCTGACCATACAGAGCACCGCTTGCTCAGAGCAAAGTTAGAGGCACAAGTTATAAACCAAGATACACCCACACCATGCTGGGTTCCATAGGAAGGCTATGGACATGATCCACAAAGAAATCCAAGTGTCTCTGGGTCCAGTATGCAATGGGCTGTATCCAGTGGGTGAACAGCTCCCCTCAGATTAAACAAGTGAGGAAATGTGGGCAAAATGTGGAGCCCACTCCAGCCACGCCACCTGCTCCAAACCAGGCACAATGGCACCAACAAAAATGGCATTTCAGAGCCTATGGACACGTTTAGCTCACACTTAAACACTCTGACCAAACCCTCCTGCAGGGACACTCCGATTCCCATCAGGGCCTTCCCAAAGGTGAAGACGCAGAAGAATGTCCTTGTAGGAACATTCCTGCTGGGAAGCTCTGGCTGTGACCAGCATGGCTCAGAAGCAAGATGCCAAAGCAACAGCAACATGTCAAATACCAGCACCCCTCTTTTTCCTGAAAATACACAATTCTGTGCCCCAGGAGCCCCAACCCCACCACACTCCCCCTCACCAGGAGGATTTGGTGTGTTCATAGGAGCTTTGGAATTAAACATTTAACTGCTCAGAAATGAACCCAGAGCCACCTCTTGCTGTGGCACCACCACTGAGCTCCTCTGGCTGGGACAGGGACTTCCCACAGCGTGAGATCTGTGAGGTCCTTGGGGCAGAGGATGAAGTGCACCATGAAGGGAAAAGCAGGGAAAAAAACCTGTGGAAGCAGGGAGTAATCAAACATTCAGGGCTCAGGGCATGGCAGCATTGCAGCTGCTGTCAAGGACTGGGTGAGTACAATAAGATGGTTGAGGAGAGACCTGGATAAAAGGAGGGGTGTGGAGGGGAGATCCTCACAAGGGCTGTGAAGGGAAACCTTGAAAGAATCCCACAAAATCCTACAAGAATTCCAGGCTGGGGCCAAGGGCTCAGGGAAGGAGCCAACAGCAGCAGACAGGAGCTGGGGTAGAAACAGGGCATCAAGGACCTGCAGGTGGGAACAGTTCAATGGCTTTTGATGAGTTTGGGAAGGAGAAGGGAGTGATGGAAGAGCACTGAGGGCCTTGGAAGAGCCAGGACAACTGTGAGAAGGCCACGTGCAGAGGAGTTGGCACATCCCAAGCAGAGACTGGGTGGATTTTCTTTAGGGGGCATGCACTTGGAGCAGAAGGGGAAGAGCCCCAAGGATGATGCCACAGTGCCAAGGGGTGTCCAGGAGAGGAAGATTTCCTGGAGAGGTGGCAGTGACAGCAAGTCAGGAGGACCCAGGGCACTTCCTACAAAGCTCTCACCTTCTTCTCCTTAATTCCATGGAGTACAGACAAAACAGATCAAACTCTGGGGAAAGAGGCTCTCCTGCATTCTGCACTAGTGCCTTGACAGTGAAACCAACTGTCCCAAATTCTCCAAAAGGTTCAGCATGCAACAGATCAACACTTTGGGGTGGGAATGTTATCTCCATGTTCCTGCCAAGCAGAGCTTCCTTGAACTCCCACAAGAAGAGTCAAACCTTCCCACGGCAGCAGAGATAACATTGCTGTGCTGAGCCTCTTGCCAACACCAACCTTCTCCCTCCAGGTCAGGGACACATCCTGATGGACACTGCAAACTCCAGAACTGGCACCCAGACTGTCTGTGCCCACCCCAGCCTGCTCCAGCCAAGCAGGGCACAGAAACAGGTCCTTGAGCCCCCAGAGCGTTGCTTTAGGAGATCATGCATTCAGGAGGACCAAGGTGCCACCACTGAGGTGCAGGCAAGCGTGTTGTGTTCATCCAAGGGAGACAAGGTGATGCACACGGGACAAGAGGAAACGTTTTCAAAGTAAAAGATTTAGATAAGGTGTCAGGAAGGAATTCTCCCCTGTGAGGGTGGTGAGGCCCTGGCACAGGTAGCAGAAAACAGCCGTGCCTACCCTATCCCTGGAAGGGTCCAAGGCCAGGCTTGGAACTACCCGGGCTAGCGGCAGACATCCCTGCCCACGGCAGGGGGTGGCACTGAACGGGCTTTAAGGTTCTTTCTACGATGGTGAGCCCGACCCTGCGCCGCTGCCGCCGCCACCGGCCGATCCCCGAGTGCCCGGTGCGGGCTCGGCCGGTCCCCGAGTGCCCGCTGCGGGCTCGGCCCCGGTGGCGGAGCCGCAACCTCCGTGCCCGGCCGCGCTCGCTGCCCCGCCGTGCCCCGGCCGCCCCCCGGCCCCGCACTCACAGCGGCGCAGCCACTTCATCCAGTGGTACACGATGGTGCTGTGGTGCCGCTTGTTCTCCAGGCACCACGAGGAGAGGCCCTGGATGGACTCCATCGTGTTGGTCACCGCCTGCAGCTTCCTGTCGAGCGAGGCCTCGAGCGCGCCGGCCGCGGACGAGGCGGCGGCGGCCGAGGAGGAGGAGGAGGACGAGGAGGCCCGGCCGCCGCCTCCGCCGCCCGCCGCCATCTTCCCGCGCTGCTCGCGGCCGGGCCGCGCGGGGGGCGGCGGGGCGGCGCCTCGCGGGGCGCCGGGGCCCGGGACGGGGGGACCGGGCGGCGGTCACGGCCCTGAGGATCGAGGGGGACCCGCGGGCGCTCGGGCGGTGCCAGACGAGGCGGGAGGCGGTGCCGGCCGGGGAGAATGGCTCAGCCCGGGCGGTGCCGGAGGCGGCGCCGGCCCGGAGGGATCGCGGGGATCCCGGGAGTGCCCGGGCGGTGTCGGAGGCGGTGCCGGCCCGAGGCGGTGCCGGTACCGGAGGCGGTCACGGCCCGGCCCCCCCCCGCGCGCGCCGCCCGCCCCCCCGCCGCCATTTTGTGACTCCCGCACACGGGCGGGACGCGCACGCGCACGCCCCGCCCGCCCCCCCCGCCGCGCCTGCGCGCGCGCCCGCCCCGCCCGGCAAGATGGCGGCGCCCCCCCCCCCCCGCCTTTCCCGGCCGTGAGGGGGGCGGAGAGCGCGGGCACCGCGCGGGCATAAAAACGGTGTTTGTATCGCAAATCACGGAACCGCTGAGCTTGGAAAACACCTCTGAGTCCAGCCCGTGACCCATTCCCACAGAGCGCCGCATCCAGTCGTTCCTTGCACCCAAGCAGCGATGGGGATTCGAAGAAATCCCCCCATGTCCGATCTGAACGTGGCTGGGCCTCCCCCAGCACCGCTGGGAGAAGAGGGGAAGTGGCTTCTGTCCCCCTCACAGGTCCCTGTCCCTTCCATCAATCAAATCAAACGCTGGAGCATTGGTGTCCTTTGCGCCCCTTTACCCAAAGACACACTACGGCGATTTGTTTTAAAAAATATGTCTTTAATGGGGGTGCTGAGGAGAGTGCCGGGAGCTGCCTGGCTCGGGGATGCGGGGCAGGAGCGGCCGCGGGGCTCAGTCCGTGGACTCGAGCACGGACTCGCTGAGCGCCAGGTCCCAGTAGTGCTCGGCGCTGTGCTTCTTGAAGTGCTCCCGCGCCATGTTCTCCGTGGGGCACTGCTTGAACTTCATCTCGCCGAAGCTGCGATCCTTCGCCGTGCCCTGCCGGGGGACAAGGGGTGATGTCCCACCCCAATTCCCACCGACTCCAGGGGACGGGGGAATGTGGCAATATGTGGGTTTTGTCAGGCTACAGCTCAAGGAATGTGATGGAAAGTTGGATCCCACCTCAGCCCCATCCTGGTATGGAACTGCCACGACTCACCTCCCAAACCAGAGAGCATTTGTTTGTTTTCTTAACGGATTCCTCATCAGATTCATCATCATCTGGAAAAACACCACCAATAAAGCTCATTTAGCTCCACCAGCAGTGAAGCAGGACTCCCCCCTCTCACACCAGCACAGCATCGCTCACCCTCTCCCTTCGTGTTTGACGTCTGCTCGTCCCACTTTATTCGATGCAGCATAAGACGTTTGAATTTCTTCTGTGCTTTCGGGCCTGTGGAAGAATCAAGACTCAACATTCTCAGAAAATCTCTTAACCTGCAGCTGGCAGAGATTCCCTTCCTCATGGAATGATCCGGGTTTTCTCGCTGGATTACTGCGCTCTGCAGTCATTGCTAACCCCGTTAACAAAGTAATTAAGGGAGTTTCTAATTGCCTCCTCACTTCCTTGTCCTTCCCTAACCCTGTCACCAATTTGCATAACAATTCCTGCTGGAGGCAAGCTCCGGAATGCTCTGTGGTGGCCCAATCCTGCCTAGATGGCCTCACCTCCTTCTACCACCACCACGTTGACATCTTTGTGCAGGACCACCACGCCCGTGAGGTACAGCTGCCCAGCATTCGCCTCGATTTTGAATTTTTTTGCTGGATTGCTCAAGTTTCGGACCCTAAGGATAAGATGGAAAATAAGATCAAACATTTGTGGAAAACCAGAATTGTTATCCCAGCCCTGAGAGGTCCCTCTGCCCCAACCAGGCCCAGCAAGAGCTCACCTGTGAGCTCCCTCTGAACTCCCTGAGCTCGCTCACCTGTACACAGCTATGTGAACTCCCTGGGAAACATCTTCCTTGAGCTTTTTCACCTTCTTGGCTTTCCGCTGCTCCGCCGTGAGCTTCCTTGCTGCGTTCGCTTCCTCGTGAGCCCTGGGAACAAGCAGGCAGCACTGAAAACACCAGCCCTAAACAAAATCTACCCAAAAATGTCCCAAAATGTCACAGTACAAGGTGCCACCTACTTCTGTCTCTTGGCCATCTGCGCTCGGACGTGAGCTTCCACCTTCGTTGGGTCCTGGACAGCTTCCGTGCCCAGCACCCGCATCAGGTTGGAAATCCTCACTGCAAGGGAATGGAAGAGGTGCTGGGAGGGCTCCCGTTGGACATGGCAACGGGAGAGGCTCCCACTGGACCTTTTTCCCACCAGAACACTTGCACACACACGAACCCAGTGTCTGTGTGGATTTCAGATCCGTGCAATCCCACCACGCTGTGCTGCCGTCAGCGTTCCCAACGCATCCGTGCCTGATCAGGGCCTGGCTGTCACTCACCTTTGGGCTCTGGTGGTGGCATCAGGCCCAGCCTGACCTTCTCCTGCAGCTCCTTCTGGGCTTCTCGCCGTGTCTGGCGCCGTAATTTCTTCTGCTCTTTCTTTGTTAAATACACACCCAGGGTCACCGGCGTGTCACTGTCCACTGGCAGGGAAATGAGACCATCAGGAAGGTGCCCTGGAGGATCCAGGGGGACACAGGGCTCTGCCAGGACCAGGAGGACACCGGCAGAGCCACACAGAGGGGTCGGGGCTGCTTGAGCAGCCAAACCCTCCAAGCCAGGGCCATACCCGGGGGATTGAGCTGGGCTGGGTGCTCCACCAGGTTCGTGATCCCAAAGTACTCGTCTTTCTTTGAGGTCGTGCCGCCTTTTCTAGAAAGGAGAGAGTTGGGCATCATGGCAGAATTGCCAGCACGAATTCCTGCACAAATCCCAACCCAGAGCTCGGTGGGCTGAAGGAGACCCAGGGTGGTGTTAATGTACAGGTGTCTCCCCCCATTTCGGGGTTCAGAAGCAGGGCCCCACATCCACGTGAACTCTACTTGTGCAGAATGTTCATACTTGGAAACAAAACCAAACTTCCCCAACTTTGGGCTAAAATATTCCTCCAACTCCACAGCAGCTGCCTACTACAGCCCCCAGAGAAACTTTGGGAGGAAACAGGGCCTGGATCTTGAGGATGAGAGGTGGAATTCCATGCTCAAGCACGAGCATCTGGCCCGATTTCCCACGTGCTCCCCAGACCCACCATGCAGCTCCCGAATTCCTGCTGTGGCAGAACCATCAACACCTGGAAATACTCACAAATCCAGGCCATTGGGGATAATGTAGGAGTCCCACCACTCAATCTCTGGGATCTCCCCCTCCTTCAGCTCCTTCTTAGGGGTGATCAGAGCCAACTTGGTGGAAGTGTGAATCCCAGTTTTCCTGGCAGCCTGGGAGATCTCTGCCTGCAGCTTTTCTAGCTGAGCCTGAGAAAATGGAACAGAAAGGTCATTCCAAAACAGCAGAACCTCTGTGAAGAGCTGAACACAAATCACCTGCTGATTTATCTGGGTTCTCAAACAATCTGAAGCAGACTGCAAGAGAAACCACACAGCACGTGACAGCGAGGGCAAGCTCCCAAGCCTGTCAAAACTCTGCTATTGCTCCTGAGCCTTTCCGGACCACGGAACATTCCCAAAGAAACATCTCCCTCTAGGGAATGTATCCCTAGATTTTTTTCTCTCCCCTTTTCCCCAAGAACTTAGAGCATTTTAACAAAATTCCTTTAAATCTCCACTTCTGAGTTATCACTCAGCCAAAAAGAGATCAGTTCTCTTCAGAACTTTCAATGTTTTGTCAAAAAAAAAAGAGATTTTACCCTTCAATAGGTGAAGACAGTGGTGAGAAAACCCTTTACACGCACAAGGGCTAACTTGGGCACACGCCATCCCAACAAAAATAAGGTTTTTAAGAATAAGTTTCAGGTGATTTGATTGGAAAACTTCTGAATCAAAGCCACCCCAGGTCCCTTCCCAGCCCAGGAGAGGAGAATCCCCTCCTACCCACGCTCTCATCAGCAGGATGAGACCTCTGATACCTTTGTTCTCAACCTCTGGGCAATTTTCTCAAATTTGCCTTTTTCATGGAACTTAAAGGTGCGTTTCTGCCGCTGGGCCGGGGTTATGGAGACCCGGGGGTCAAAGTACGTGTTTGACTCCATGTCTTCCGAGGGCTTTTCCTTAAGCTGCTGCTTGAACTGCTCTCTCTTCACCGCTCTTATGTTGGCCTTTAGGGTGGGCATGCGGTGGGTCAGCTCGATCTCCTTCCCGCTGGCATCCACCGTCCGGCCCTGCTCATCCAGGATCAGAGGTGTGGGCTTGGTCTGATCCTTCAGCTCCACTTTCCTGGGGGCAGGACGAGGTACAAATGTGAATATAGCACTGAAACAAAGAAAACTTCAGCTAATTCCACCATTTCTATATTTTTACAGCTCATTTATACTGCCAGAAGAAACTCCAACCTTGTGTGCACAATTAGGGAATCTCGGCCAAGGAAGGAGGAACCTCAATTTTGCTTATTTTAATATAAAATGTGTTCCTTCAGCAGCAGTTAGAGTCATAGCTGGGGAACCAGCAGCACTGGAGAAGCCTTTGGCCAGCCCCTGCCCGGCACCCCGGGCTCGTCCCGCTACTCACGGCGGCGCGATGCCCATGGCGTGCAGGTTGGCCAGCCCCACCATGTTGGCGTTGCCAATGAGCCCGGGTTTGAGGGCCAGCTGGGCCTGGATCCGCGCCTGCAGCTCTGCAGCTTTCCTGGCCTTCTCGATGGCGTCGTTCATGAACGTGGCTGCCTGCGAGGGCTGGATCGTGTTGCCGATGGGGAGCCGCTCCGATTGGGATGAAGAAGAAATTTTGGGCTGTTGACAGAGAAGGAAGTTTTGCACCATGCCCCTTCCCAAGCAGACCCAAGCCAACGTATCACAGCTGAAACAGGGGCCAGGGATGTGTGGGATTTGCCTGTTGCCTGCAGCAGATACCTGTGGTGTCGGAGGACTGATGAAACTCAGCTGCTTTTTCCTCTCCTCAATCTGCCGGGTGGCTGCCTCCATCATCTGTTTGATCTGTGGGGAAACAGACAGTGAGTTTTCCTTTGCTCCGTTTGGGATACAAGTGAGGATGAACCCTACACTGTGTGGGGACAGGGCCCAGCTAGACTGACCTGGAGTTTAGTCAGCATCCCTGGGCTCTCCGATGGCGGGCCTGGAATGACTTCAGGCTCGTCCTCAACCTCCTCGAACCGTGGGATGCGCCGTTTCTTGACACCAGAGGATTCCTTGGACACCTCAGAGTCATCACCAAACACATCCTAATGCAAGGAAAGAGCAGAAAGCTGTGGTTAGCACAGAGCGTTCTCCTCCCAGAGCAGGATTTGAGATGAGAAACCACCAGCATGTCTCAGCTCCGGCTCCGTAAGGCAGAATTCCGGGGTGGCACGTGCAGGCTGAGCCCACGCCGAGCCTGAGCCCTGGTCCCCCACCAAAGAAACACCAATGAAGTCCATGCAAGAGCGTGAAGGACAGGAGACATCACAGGGATGAGCCTGCCAACAGCACCACTGCTCCCACAGCTGCTCAGAGCAGGGGACTGGCACTGAGATGTGAGGTCTCAGCGACATGGAAAGATAGAAAAAGCCAGCCCAGAGCTGATCTGACTGGGATAAAAACATTTCCACGTCTTCCATCAACTTGAAAGGGTCTGGTGAAGGAATCTGCGCTGTCCTATCAAGCAGTCCTCCCTCCCAAAAGGAGGATGTGGCCCTGGACCCAGGGAGTGTTGGGACACCTGCAGCATTCCCTCACACTCCAGAGAAGCACAGCTCAGAGAGCACATGGAGCAAACAAAAGGCACGATACATTTTCCACAGAGCTCTGGTCAGGCCCAGCCCAGCACCTGTGGCCACGGATTCCATCATCAGTGCGTGGTTTGTGCATGGAAACCTGGATCTGTCCGTGCCGTGGGTTACTGTAGTGTGTGTGTCAAGGTGTTATTTGAAAAGAAAATATACACACCGGTTGGGAGCGTTAGTTGCAATCCCTTCTTCACTACAACGGTTCATATCCTACAAGGACACTTCCTCAGCCACACAGGTACTTCTTGGAAAACCTACAAGTTCAAGAGAAAGGACTTGCCCATAGTATAAAGTGTGGAAACTTTACGTTCAGTTCCTGACCTTCCCAAGCCATGACCTACCCCAGACTGAACCGAGGAGCGGCAGGCGGCCCTGGGAATCGTCACTGCCCGACGCTGTGGGGTCTACAGGGGCCAGCAAAACCCCTCTGCACAGCCTGTGCTGGGGCAGGGACAGTCAGTCTGCAAGTGCTGCCACGGCCTGACACCTCAGAGAGTGGTTTGTGTTCCTGCAGGGTCCAGACAGACCCAGAGTGCGATGGAGAAACTCCAAGAAATGTGATTCCAGAGAAAAGAGCGAGATTTGGCAGGAGGAACACCTCTCTCCATGCCAGGAGCCAAGAGAAGAAGGATCAGTTTCTGCTTTTGCTGCCTAGCCCAACTCCTGGCTCAGCCAGGAACACCAGCAATGCTCAGGCCAGACACCCCTGTGGCTTCACTGGGGAAGGGTCCCCTGCTGCACCCCCAGCCCTGCTCCTGCTGCCACCAGAGATCCCTCTGCCATCAGAGATCTCTCTGCTATCACAGATCCCTCTGCCATCACAGATCCCTCTGCCATCACAGATCCCTCTGCCATCAGAGATCCCTCTGCCATCACCAGATCCCTCTGCCATCAGAGATCCCTCTGCCATCAGAGATCCCTGCTGCCATCACCAGATCCCTGCTGCCATCACAGATCCCTGTGCCATCAGAAATCCCTGCTGCCATCGGAGATCCCTCTGCCATCACAGATCCCTCTGCCATCACCAGATCCCTCTGCCATCACCAGATCCCTGTGCCATCACAGATCCCTGTGCCATCAGAGATCCCTCTGCCATCAGAGATCCCTGCTGCCATCACAGATCCCTGCTGCCATCGGAGATCCCTCTGCCATCACAGATCCCTCTGCCATCAGAGATCCCTCTGCTATCAGAGATCTCTCTGCTATCACACATCCCTCTGCCATCACAGATCCCTGCTGCCATCACATATCCCTGCTCCCAGTGCTTGCTCTCCAGCTACCCCAGCAGACTGCCACCACACTCCTGCCACCACCAAGTGATGGCACTGCCAGTGTCCCCACCTGTGCCGTGCCCCTGACCAGGCCCAGGGGAGCACTTGGACCCCCAGCCCCACTCGACCCTCACATTCCCACATTCCCAGGGACCAGCCCAGCACCCACTGCCACGGAGGGAGGAAAACAAGTTCCTGGTGCAAAATGAGGAGTAGATGCAGCTTGTCGCAGCACTCCCAAAGAGATCCAGATCCTGAACGGGACTGCTCTGGCTCACCAAGCTTCAGTGCTGGGGAAACCCAGACTGCAATAAAACAGGAACCTCAGGAAGAGTGACAGGAAAATCACTGCGAGTAGGAGCAGCACGGAGAGGGCCTGGCAGACCTGGCAGAGTGATGGCAAAATGGAATTCTACAGGATGGTGAGGAAACTCCTCAAGAGAAGAAAGGAAGTGAAAACAGCTTTGGATGCACAAGCCTTCCACCATCCCAGGCAAGGGAGAAACACCAGAGCAATGGAATCCCAGCTGGAATCAATCCTGTGCTAGGACAGGAGTTGCCAAAAACCACCTATTGTTGATTCAGGGTGGAGAAAGGGAATGAAAACCCACCAGATCATCCACCACAGAGCCCCACAGGCAGCGATGGGAAGGCACCAGGAGCAGCTCTCCCGGCTCCAAATGAAAACACAAGCACAAGGAGCACCAAGGAGAAGGGAGATGGATTCCCATGGATTCAATCCACCAGCCTAACAAAGCCAAAGCCAGGCTTCCACCTTGGCTTTGGGAAAGAGAACCACAAGGTAAAGGCTCCCACACTTCATCACGGAGAGGAGTCGTTTCTCTTGAACATTCCGAGCTGTACCTCTCTGGAAGAGGAGAGTGTGCCAGAGCACCAGTGCTGCCTCCAGGCCACCCAACCATAGGGAAAAAAAAAAGCAATCAATAATCAATAATCACCTTTAGCTCCCGCTTGCGGTTCCGGTCGCTGTTGGATTTGGAGTGCCGGGAGCTCCGTCCTTCCTCCACTGCCTCAAAGAGTTTGTCTACAAATCGCAAGGTGGAATCATCCAGGAAGGGTTTGAGGTGGTCTGGAAAAGAGGAAAATCCCATCAGTGCAGAATTCTGAGCGTGGAGACTCCACATGGAAGATGTAAACCACCTCAGTTTAAGTGTGATTCAAGTCTACAAGCACAGGGAGGTCTGGAAGCCTCTGTGATCTGTGGGCTGTGTTGTCAGGAGCTTTAAACTAAGGGATTAAGGGAGTCCAGGTCTCATGCAGAATCAAAGCAAGGCTGTAAGGGGCAAAAAAAGCACACTAAAAAAATTACCTTTTACAGTTCCTCGAATAAGGAATTATTTTTTATTCATCAGATTTTTTAACACATCCCAAGGCCTCCAGCTGAGTCTGGTTTGATGGATTTTCCCCTACTCACCTCATGGAGGCTGAGAGAACTGCCCTGTGCCCCTGCCCCTCCACCCTGGTGAGGTTTTGGGCTGTTTTAGAGACCCAACTGAGGACATACCGGCCGCTTTCTAAAGCACACTAAAAAAATTACCTTTTACAGTTCCTCAAATAAGGAATTAATTTTTCCTCATCAGATTTTTTAACACATCCCAAGGTCTCCAGCTGAGTTTGGTTTGATGGATTTTCCCCTACTCACCTCATGGAGGCTGAGAGAACTGCCCTGTGCCCCTGCCCCTCCACCCTGGTGAGGTTTTGGGCTGTTTTACAGCCCCGGCTGAGGACGTACCGGCCGCTTTCTTCTTGTCCATGCCCTTGCCCACGCAGTTGAGCGCGGCGGTGACCACGGTGGGCTCCGAGAAGCCGAGCACGCGCTTCACCGTCTTCTCGATCCATGGCTTCAGCTCGTCCAGCTCGCGCTTGGACAGCGACATCTCTGCTCGGCTGCGAGGGACACAGCGCGTCACACACGGGCCTGGGGTGTCGTCACCCTCGCACCTTCCTCCCTCAGGATCAGCTCCACGGCTGGGAAAGCTCTCGTGGGCTCCCCTGCGGGCTAAAACAAGCAAACCCCATGAGGAGGGAGGTCCTGGCCCCACACAGGGGACGCAGGACCTGCTGTGGATCCCAGAGGGACACGCCAGAGCGCTCCTGTGCTTCCAAAACCAGCCAGGAATGTGTGTTCTCAGGATAACCCTTCCCACTCTGGCTCCTCCCTGAGTTCCCCTGGTCTCTCCGTGCTGCCAGCCCGGTGACAAAGCCTCTGAGCTCCCCAAATCCCTCCATGGGATGCTCCAGGGGTTGGGAAGAGAGATACACTGCGAGGGGAACACGTAGGACAGAACCCCCCTGCTCCCCCTGAGCCCACGTCAGGGGCACAAAACAATCTGAGCCCCTTCCCCGGCGTGCAGCCCCAGATCTGGGCAGTTCCCTGGCAGACACAGCCCCTCACATCCTGCAGCACTCACAGGCTGCGGCTGCAACTGCTTTTCACTGGCTCCGGGCCCTAATCCGATCTGGGAAAATCTCCTTAGGGCTGAGCCCCACCACGGCACCCAGGTGGGGCTGTGGGAACGGACACCTGGCACAGCTGTGCTTCCTGGAGCTGGGATGGTGCTCAGTTATCCCTCCTGGAGCTGGGAATGGTGTTCAGTTATCCCTCCTGGAGCTGGGAATGGTGCTCAGTTATCCCTCCTGGAGCTGGGAATGGGCTCCTGGGGTTCAATGGGGTCCTGGGGTTCAGTTATCCTTCCTGGAACTGGGAATGGTGTTCACTTATCCTTCCTGGAACTGGGAATGATGTTCAGTTATCCTTCCTGGAGCTGGGAATGGGCTCCTGGGGTTCACTTATCCCTCCTGGGAATGGGGCCCTGGGGTTCAGTTATCCTTCCTGGAGCTGGGAATGGGGCCCTGGGGTTCACTTATCCTTCCTGGAGCTGGGAATAGTCTTCACTTATCCTTCCTGGAACTGGGAATGATGTTCAGTTATCCCTCCTGGGGCTGGGAATGGGCTCCTGGGGTCATCCCTAACGCAAATCCCCTGATTTCAGGTCCATGAGCAGTTCCAGGAGGTGACTGCTGCTTCCTGCAGGGCCCCAGGAGCTGGGGAATCTGCACTGTCCTACCGAGCAGTCCTCCACAGAGGACACGGCTCTGGTTTCCCTCCAGAGCCTGGAAACCTCCTCAGGCTCTGCTTTTCCTGGCAGCTTCCTTAGAGACAGGTTCAAATAGAGCCCAAACCCGGATCCTGGCGTTTCCCCACGAGTTCTGAGCCGCCAGAGGCTAAGGACAAGCAGAACTAACAAATCACGGCCCCGACACAGCACCAGCTCTGAGCACACCCGGAATAAACCACAAAACTCGTGTAATTAGAACCTGAGCTCCAGCAGGAGCTGAGGGGAGGCAGCGGCTCCCCGGCAGTTCCCGTGCCACACCGGGCGGGCAGAGCCACGGCGGGGAGCAGCTCGTGGGGATGCGACCCCCGGAACCCGCATCAGGATCAATGAACGTGTCCGAGCACCGCCCGACCGCGCCGGGGCTCCGCCGCCCGCTCCGGCCTCACACGGACGGAGCTCGGTCCCACCGGAGACACGCGGCTCCTGCCGGCCCCGCTCCCGCGCAGCCCCGCAGGGCCCGGCGTGCCGCGCTGCCGCGGAGCTCCGCCCGGGCCCGGCCCGGCCCCCTCAGCGCGGCGCGCCGGGCGAGCGGCTCCGCGCGGGCCGGGCCCGGGGCCACCTCCGCCACCGCCTGCCTCCCTCTCGGTAGCCCACCCGCTTTCCCCGTTGCCTCCACGCCCTCCGGGGAGCCGCAGTTTTCCTCACCGGCCCCGTTCCCTCACGCCGGTCCCGGTCCCGGCCCGGCGGCCCCTGACGGTGACGGCGCGTCGGGGCGGAAGCGGAAACGGGCGCGCGGCGCCTGCGCGGCGGAGCGCGCGGGGAGGGCGGGGCCCCGGGGGCGCGCGCCGGAGAAGGGGCGTGGTCCCTCTTAGCCCCGCCCACCGCCCCGCCCCCTTCCCCTCAGCCCGTCATTAACCAAACTCAATTAACGGGAGCGAGAGTCTTTATTGGGGCCCGCCGCTCCTCAGCAGCCCGGCCACGGGTCCTGGCGGGCGCTCCGCGCCAGGAAGGCGATCCTGCGCGCCATCTCGGCGCAGTACACCCGCCGGCACGCCTCGAACGCCCGCCGCCGCCGCGCCCGGCTCGGCTGCTCGTAGTAACGGGAGCGCCGCACCGCCTCGGCCACGCCGTCCTGCGCCAGGATCCTGCGGGAGGGAGAGAGCGTGACAGGGCGGGGAAGGGTCTGCCGGGAGAGAGGAACGGGCACGGCTCGGTCCGTGCGGACCCTGGGCTCGGTTCGGTCCGTGCGGACCCCGGGCTCGGTTCGGTCCCCGTGCGGACCCTGGGCTCGGTTCGGTCCGTGCGGACCGTGGGCTCGGTCCCCGTGCGGACCCCCGGGCTCGGTCTCCTCGCCGTCCCTCCGCGAGGGGGGGAAGGAACCCCCCGAGCTCCGTTAAAGGCGGCTCCAACGAAGGGGGCAGCGGGACGTGGAGCTCATGGGGAAAGCCCCACGCCACCCTCCCGTCACCTTCTGCTCCAGAAATTCTGGTTCTGAACCAGCACGTGAAGGAACTGGAGCCCCTCGGGGCCCAAACCCCGGTCCCGCCGTTCCCCCGCTCCTCACCGGTTCAGGACGCCGTACGCCGCCTCCACGTTTCCGTTCTGCACCATCACCGTGCGGCCCACGAAGCGCAGGTGGTTGGCCATGGCCGCGCTGCTGCGGGACGGACCGGCTGGGACCGGGCAGCCCGGGGCTCGCCGGAGCCCGTCCCTCCTCCCCCCGCCCCGGACACGGCAGCGAACCGCGGGTACGGACACGGGCCGGTCCCTCCCGCCCCTCTCCCGGGGGACACGGAGGGCTCGGTTCTTCCCAAGGGAACCCGCAGGGACCCGCCGCCCCACGAACGGTGTCGTGCTCCCGCCCGGCTCCCGGTGCCGCTGCTCTCCCCAACTGACCCCGGTGCAGCTCCGCGCCCCGTGACTGACGGACGAACTTCCGTCGGGAGGGACTTCCGCTACCGCCGGTACTTCCGGCGGGGAGAGCCCCGGTACCGGGGGAACCCGCGGGGCACCGAGGGCGGCTCTGAGCCCGCCGGGACAGGAGCGCACCCCCCGCCCCGCCCCGGCACAGAGGACACGACACCGGCTGGCCCCGGCCGCTCCCGCGGCGTTTATTGCTTCCAGCGGGGCCCTCCCCGCTCGGGGGTCCGCACCCACCGCTCGGGGGTCCGCACCCTCCGCGCTCACGGGGGAAGGCACAAGCCCGGGAGAGCCCGGTCCCCGCGGGGAGGGGGCTCCGCTCCGGCCAAGGCACGCGGCCGCCCCGCGGTTGGGGCTTTTGGGGTGGGGGGAGGTTGGGACCCCTCCCGGGACCCCTCCCGGGACCCCTCCCCCGGTCAGTCCCGCCCGCCCGCGGGTCTCACTGACATCCCGTAAAAAAAAAAAAAAAAACAAAAAACAATCAAAAAAGGCAAAACCAAGAAATGCAGACGAGATCTTCCCCCCCCCAAGAGCCGGGGGGGGCGTCACACGTCCGGCGCCGGGGGCGACTCGGGGGTCCCGGCTTGGCACTGGGGGGACCCCCGCTGCTGTAGTGTCCCCGCGGGGCTGCCGAGGGGGAGGTCCCCGGGCAGGCGGCGGCACCGGGGAGCCCCGGGGGGACCGGCGGGGGGGCGGCGGCGCGGGGGAGCCGTGGAGGGGGTCGAGTCCAGCGTGGGTTTGGGGGCGACGTGGGGGAACCAGAGCCGCAGCATCGCCTCCACCTGCAGCAGCGTCCCCAGGTAGCGGGCACTGCGGGGACAGAGCTCTGTCACCCTCTGCGGAGGGGGTGTCACCGTGCCCGCCCCCCCGGGGATGGCTGGGGACCCTCACCCCATTTCTGGCTTCTGCAGGACCCCAATGATCCGCTGGAGCCGGTCCATGGCCACGCTCTGCTGGAAGCTGCTCAGCCCTGGGGAGTCCCGAAATGGGGTGAATTCTCCCCAGAGGGAAAGGGATGCTCTGAGGGGCAGGAGGGTGTGGGGGGCACCCACCTCTGTCGTACCGGCCCCGCCGCAGCCCCTCCAGCAGCTCGGCCAGCGGCCGGATGAAGCCCCGGAGCTCCTGGCACTGCGAGGAAGAGGAGGCGGAGGTGACTGGGCTGCACCCAGACTGGGGAGGGGGTCTGGTGCACCCCCTCACACCCCACTTACCTCCCTCTCACCCCTCAATCCTGCTCATCCCCACCCGCCCGTTTCAGTGGGGAAACTGAGGCACACCCAGGGGTTTTTTTTAGGGGACCAAGCCCTCCCTCACCTCCCATCTTTGGGGGTGCCCCTTCGTTTTCTGCCAAAAAACTCACCTTTTGGGCAAAGAGGCGATCGCCATCGCTGGGAGGGACGTCCCCCCCCTCTCCTTTCCGCGGGCGCTTCCCCCCGCGGGGTGACGGCGGCGATTCGGGGGGTGCTCGGTCCAGCCCCCCCGGGCGCTTGCGGCTGCGCTCGGGTCTGGGGGGGCTCCGGGGTGAGCTGCCGGGCTCGGCCTCGCTGTCAGAGGCAGGGGAGCCGCAGGAGCAGGTGCGGGCGGGGGGCTCCATGGCGGGGGTGGCCCCCCCAGGGCAGCCTGTCCCTGCGTTCAGCTCCAGCAGGGTCAAACAGCCGAGGCTGTCTGGGGGAGGAGGGAGGGAAACACCGGGGGGGATATCGGACAAAAATGGAAGACAACGGACTGCCTCGTTCTCCCGTGGGGTGTCATCCCCACAGCCCCAGTGCTGCCTCACATGCCCTGGGGGGGCACATTTGGCACCTCCTCAGACAGGATGGGAGTGCGGGGACCCACCTGGGACCTCTCACCCAGGACCACCCCCAGCCCCAGGACACGCCCCTCTCCCCCCGCCCCCAGTTCCAGAACCCCCTCCCAGCCCCGGGACTGCCCAGTCCCGGGACCCCCCAGCAGCTCCCCTCCCTCCATCACCGGCCGCCCCCTCCCCAGGACTGAATCCTCCCTGCAGGAGCCCCACCCGTGATGGGGACCTTCCCCCCCGCGCTGGGACCCCCAGGACCTCCCCACCCAGCCCCGGTCACCCCGGACCCCACCTGCTCCCGGCTGCACCTGCGGTGATGCCGGTGTCCCTGTCTCAGCGCCTGTGCCCCGCCGCCGGTGTCGCCGTTCCCGTCCCTGACCCAGTGCCGGTATCACTATTCCAGTATCGCTGTGCCGGTATCGGCGTCCCGCTGCCGGTGTGGCTGTCCCCGTTTCCCGGCCGGTGCGAGTGTCGCTGAGCGGGTGCCGCTGTGGCCGTGCCGGTGTCCCGGTGCCGGTGCCGCGGTTCCGGTGTCCCGCTCTCCGTGCCCGGTCCCGGTGCCGGTCCCGCCCCGCCCGCGGCGGCCCCACGCGGACACGTGCGCGGCCGCACGTGCCTCGGGCCGGGCCCCGCCCCGCCCCGCTCCCATTGGCCGCTGCGCCCCGTGAGACCCCGCCCCTTCTCTCCGGTTGGCTCGTTGCCGCCGCCCGGCTCTGATTGGCCGGAGGGCGGGGCCGGGCAGCGCCCCCTGACGGCTCCCGGGCCGCGCTCCCGCCCCGCCGGCACCGCCCCCGCGCTCTCAGCCAATGGGCGGCGGTCCCGGCGGCGCGTCTCGGCCAATGGGCGTGGCGGCCACGCCCCCCTCGCCGTTACATAACCGGGGCGGGGCGGCGCGTGGCTTCCCACGTGGGGGCGGGGCCCCGGGTGACGTCACGGCCGCGCGTGGGGGACCGCCCACGGGGCGGGGCTTCCCAGTGATGGGCGTGGCTTCCCGACGAGGGGCGGGGCCGGGAGCGCGCGCTGGGGCTCCCCGGGGCTCCCCCCGAGCGCCCCCAAACCCTCCCGCCACATCCCCCCCAAAATCCCTCCCAGGGCCTGAGCCCCCACCCCGGCTCTCCCCCCGGGAGGCTCAGGGTGACCCCAAGACCCCTCCACAAGACCCAGGGGCCCCCCTCAGGCCCCCCAAACCCTCAGAGCCCCCCAGAGCCCCATAAACCCCAGTCCTGCAAACCCCTCGCCCCACAAACCCCAGTCTACAAACCCCTCACCCTGCAAACTCCAGTCCTGCAAACCCCTCACCAACAATTCCAGAGCTCGCAGTCCCCTCTCCACCCTCCCCACACCCCGACACGCCGGGCATGGCCCCTCCAGCCCTCCCCGTCCCCCCGGGGGGGCCCGTCCCCCTGGGTGGGTATTTAGGGCCGGGCCGGTGGCACCCAACCCCCCTTGCCCCCCGCCATGCTGAGTGTGCTGCTGCTCCTGGGGGGCCTGGCCCCCGCCCTGCCCGCTGGTGAGTCCCCCCGAGGTGCCCCTGGCAGATCCCATTGTGGGGTGCAGCCCCAGCCCCCCTCAGGTGCCCGCGTGTCGGGGGGCAGCTCAGCCAAGCTGCCACCCCAATGCCTCCGCTCTCCCCAACAGGTCCCCACTGGACGTACGAGGGTGAGTGGGGCCCCACGCACGGACCCCCCCATTTATTCCCACTCCCCAAAACCTCCCCTGACACCTCCGAGCTGTGGGGCTCACATGGGTCTCCCCAGAAGGTGGGGAGGTGGATGGGTGACAGCCCCCCTTTAATCTTGGTGCCCCAAATGGGAAGGAACTGGGCAGAACACAGAAGACACCCCCCCAAAATGAGGGGGTGAACCCCAAAAGACAGGCAGGGGTGAATGGGTGCAGCCCCCCACTTTCCCCTCCTGCCCCCCTTGCCCCCCTCGCTCCAATGGTCCCTTTGTGCTCCTTTACATAAGGCTCCTGCTGCCAAATCCAATTAGGATCCGGCCTTGGCCAAATCCCGCTAAGCCCCATCCTGCCGGGCCCAGGGGACCCATGGGTGCCCCCCCGGCCCTGCGGGCTCGCCTTTGTCCCCGCTCTCCCGGCTGGAAGAAATGTCCCCAGCAGATTAACAAGGCCCTCGGGAACGTCACCCGTGTCCTGGTTTGGGGGGCACCGAGGGCGTTTTGGGTCACGGCGTGAAGCAGCCCCTGGGTGAGGTGAGGGGGGTCCCACCCGAGGTTTGGACCCCCCCAGGTCCCCACGGGCAGCAGCACTGGCACGAGGGACACCCGGAGTGCGCGGGCCGGGCGCAGTCACCCATCGACATCGCCACAGCGCGGGCACAGCCAGACCTGTCCCTGCCGCCGCTGCGGCCCGAGGGCTACGAGCACCCCGAGAGCGCGGAGCTGACCCTCGCCAACAACGGCCACACCGGTGAGCACCGGGGCAGAACCGGGCGCTCCCCGCTGTGCCAGCCCCGCTGACCCCGTGTTCCGCAGCCGTGCTGGCACTGCCACCGTCCCTGCGGCTCGAGGGGCTGCCCCACGCCTTCGCTGCCCTGCAGCTCCACTTCCACTGGGGCCGGCCCGGCCACGCCGCTGGCGCTGAGCACCTGCTGGACGGGCACCGGGCCCCCGCCGAGGTACCGGACACTGGGGACCGGCCGGGGAACAGCTCCAAAAACGGGGCTGGGGGCGGGAAATGAGGAGGGGAACAGGTTTGGGGTCAGGAAATGGCATGGGAACCGTGTGGGAAATGGCTGTGGGGAGGGGTGTCAGTGTGGGAAAGAGCGTGGGAACAGCGTGGAAAATGGGTTTGCACTGCAGGAATTCGCTGCAGGGAATGGAAAAGGGGTCCTGGTGAGGGAAACGGATCTGGGGATTGAAACGAGTGCGGGGAGGGGATGGGGTGCAGAAAAGGGTGGGAAACAAGAGCGGGAGCAGGTCTGGGAGCAGCAGCCGGGTAGCTGGGCAGGGGTTGGGGTGGCAGGCGGGGGGCTCAGGGGGTCCCCGCCGTGCCGCAGATGCACGTGGTGCACTTCGATGCCGAGCGTTTCGCCGACGCCAGCGCGGCTCAGCAGCACCCGGGCGGGCTGGCCGTGCTCGGCATCATCCTGGAGGTACGGACCCCACACCCACACACCCACCCACCCACCCGCGCTCCCCCAGCCCCTCACTGACCCCCCTCCCTCCCCCAGCTGGGAGATGACCCCCACCCCGCCTATGACAACATCCTGAGGCATCTCGGCAGCATCCGCTACGCAGGTGAGGAGAGGGAGGGTGGAACCCCAAATTCCCCTCCCAGCACGCCCCAAACTGCTCGCCCCCACAGGGCAGACGGTGGCCATCCCCTCCTTCAGCATCCGGGAGCTGCTGCCCGCGCAGCTGGAGCGCTACTACCGCTACAACGGGTCCCTGACCACCCCGCCCTGCTCCCAGAGCGTCCTCTGGACCCTCTTCCCGCAGCCCGTCCGCATCAGCCGGGCCCAGGTCGGTCCCGCTCTGGGGGGAGCCCCCCGTGTTTGGCGAGCGCTCCCCCAGTGCTGCCCCTTCCCTTCCAGCTGGAGCAGCTCCAGGGAAGCCTTTACTCCACGGAGGAGGGCGAGCCGGAGGAGCCCCAGCTGCTGGTGGAC
Organism: Taeniopygia guttata; assembly: GCF_003957565.2. Classification (NCBI taxonomy): domain Eukaryota; kingdom Metazoa; phylum Chordata; class Aves; order Passeriformes; family Estrildidae; genus Taeniopygia; species Taeniopygia guttata. Next base: position 1,922,662 of record NC_044237.2, on the reverse strand, counting down.
AATTTCCGAGCCCCGCAGGAGCTGAACCAGCGCCTGGTGCTCTCGTCCTTCCCCAGGGGTGAGCTGAGGGGTGGGAAGGGCCCCCTGCACCCCTCATGTGGCTCCTGGAGCCCCGGCTGGGCACGAGGTGCTGGCCCTGAGCCCGGCCTTTCCCTTGCAGAGCCACAGGGATACTCCACAGGTAGGGCCAGGCCGGGAGGCTGGGCTGGGCTGGGGGGTCACCCCCGGGCCCCCCTGACCACCCCAGGGCGTCACACAGGTGAGGTCATCGCCATCATCTTCGGCGCCGTCGCCGGCTGCGTCGGCCTCTTCCTCGCCGTCCACTTCGGGGCCAAGCGGATGCGGTGAGACCCCCCCACACCCCTCAGAGGGACCCCCAGAGCTGGGGAGACCCTGAGCTCCGTGCAGAGACTCCCCCCTCACCCGTGTTTCTGCCCCCGCAGCGCGAGGCGGGCGCAGGCACAGGACGTGGTGTTCAAAGCTTCCTCCCGCCGCTCGCCCATGGACGCTGGACACTCCCGCTGACCCCTGGCAAAGGCTGGCCCACCCACAGCCCCACTGCAAATAAAGCCCTTTCCCCCTCCTGGTGGCTCTTGGTGGGGTGGGAACGGGCGTCTTTGAGGGGTTTTGGGGCTGGATCTCGTTACCCCCAAGAAACCAGGGCTGGAGCAGAGCACAATGTGTGGAGTGACCCCTCTCCCCCCTCCCCTTCTCCCCAGCAGTCACAGCGTCCTGTGCTTTTGTAAAACAGTTTTACTCTTTATAAAAAAATAATTTACTCCCCGCTGTACCTCCAACCCTCCTGGGAGCTGACCAGGGGAAAGAAGGGCAGAGCATCCCAATCCTGGTGCCCCCCACCCCCAGAGCATCACCCCCATCACCAGTGCCTGCACCAGGGGTAGGGACCCCCCCCCAGAGCGACAAACACGAGGAAATGGGGGGGGTCCTGCCCTGAATTCCCCAGGCCTGGACTTCCCCCAAGGCATCTGGCCTTCCCCAGAGCCTCAAGCTGAGGGAAAGCTGTCAACAGAATCTGGGAACAAAGGGAAGAGGGTGGTGGTCAGACCCCAAAGTCCCCAGGAGCACCAGTCAGACCCCAAAAGCCCCCAGGAACTGGACAGACACAAATTCCCCCGGAGCAGGAGGGGTGAAGGCTTTGGCAGGAGTGTCCAGCTGTGGGGCCATGGCTCCCTCACCCCTCAGGAGGCACCTGCAGCGCCGAGTAGAGCATGGCCTGGCCCTCAGGCTCCTGCTTACCTGGGGGAAAAGGGGCGTTTAAGAAGGTGGGGGTGGTTTGGGGGTTTGTGGAAGCCCCCAGAACGTGGCCCCCATTCAACAAGACTCATCCGCCCCCATCCCAGCAGCTCTGACCGCCCCCAGCCCCCAAAAGTGACACCCCACCCCCTTACAGGAGAGGCACTTGAGGACGTTGCGGAAGGAGCCGCCAGCGGTGCTGAAGGCCCAGAGGCCAGTGCAGAGCGTGAGGATGAAGATGGGGCCCAGGCTGGCCTCGTACCATGGGTTCAGGAAGGTCTGGGGACACAGAGAGGCAGGTCACACCTTCCTGACCCCTCCAAGGGCAGCAAAAGGAGTGCCCAGCCCTGTGGAAACCCAGCTCAAACCCCTGCTGAGCTCTATGCCCCCAAATCCTTCACTGACCTCCTCCAGCCCGGGCACCCCAAGAGGCTCGGGGCTGTACCTCGCCCTATGGCCCCAGGCAGGGAGTGAGGGGGAGTGGGTGGGGGTTCGGGTGCCCCCCAGGCCTCACCAGCCCTGAGGTGAGCAGGTGGCTGCCCACCACCAGCCCCAGGCCCCCGGCGCGGCGCCGCTCGCAGGCGTCAAAGAAGATGATGCCCCAAAAGGTGTGGAGCAGCACCAGGGCCATGGTGAGGAAGGCTGTGGGGAGAAACACAGAGCCTTAGAACCAGAGCCTTCCTCCTCCTCCTCCTCCATGCCACGGCCCTGGCCTCACCAGAGGTGATGAAGTAGTACTGGGAGTCCCCATGGATCCCGACGGTGCCCGGCCCTGCAGAGTCTGCCAGGATGTTGGTGATGGAGAAGACGCCACTGATGATGCCGAAGGAGAGCCCAGACACTGTGGGGGAGCCGGGGTCAGGGGAGCCGCCACAGCCCCGGGCTTGGTGGGCTCAGGGAAGGGCAGGAGAGTTGAATGCAGCAGCCCAGGGTCTGCTCACCGTAAGCCATCCGCCGCAGGGAGATCGGGGACCGCCCGTCCTCGCTGAGGGTCGCCAGCCCTTCATCCGCCTTCCTGCCCCGCCAGGGAGAGAGCAGAGCGAGCAGAGTGAGCCCCATCCCGAGGAGAGGGGAAGGGAGAGCCGCGGGGAGAGGAGACCGCTCCGCTCGCTGCCGGGCTTTAACAGGGACGGGACTTTGTGGGGTTCCTCTGGACACAGAGCCCAACATCTGCTCTGGCTCCCCCAAGCCCTGGGACACCCCAGCCAGCGGCACAGCTCCCTGGGCTCGCTCTTACTTGAGCACTTTGAAGCAGGCGAACCTGCAGAGCTCCTGCAGCAGCACGGCGGCGGCGGCTCCGAGCGGCAGCAGCGCCGCGTCCTCCCGCCCGCTCAGCCGCACCCACACGGACCAGAGCAGCGAGGCCGCCAGCAGCGACAGCAGCCAGAAAAACGCCCTGCGGCAAACGGGACACCGGGCTGGGCACCGGCACCGGGCACAGCCGCCCGCTACCGCCGCGCCGGGACCCGCAGCGGCCCCGGAGCTGCCCCTTCGCCTCAGGGCTGCTCACGCTGCCAGCGGCTCCCTCAGCACCACCGGCACCGTCCCGGTGTCCCCGGGAGCCGCCACACGTCCTTCAGAGCACCCCCAAGGGTCCCTCAGCACCACCGGCACCGCCCCGGTGTCCCCTCAGAGCACCCCAAAGGCCCCTCAGCACCACCGGAACCGCCCCGGTATCCCCGGGAGCCGCCACACGCCCCTCAGAGCACCCCCAAAGGTCCCTCAGAGCACCCCCAAGGGCCCCTCAGAGCACCCCCAAAGGCCCCTCAGAGCACCCCAAGGGCCCCTCAGAGCACCCCCAAGGGCCCCTCAGCCCCCCGCCGGCTCCGCCCCGGCTCCCTCAGCATCACCGGCACCGCCCCGGTATCACCGGGAGCCGCCACACGCCCCTCAGAGCACCCCCAAGGGTACCTCAGCACCACCGGCACCGCCCCGGTGTCCCCGGTAGCCGCCACACGCCCCTCAGAGCACCCCCAAGGGTCCCTCAGAGCACCCCAAGGGCCCCTCAGCCCCCGCCGGTACCGCCCCGGCTCCCTCAGCACCACCGGCACCGCCCCGGTGTCCCCTCAGAGCACCCCAAGGGCCCCTCAGCCCCCCGCCGGCTCCGCCCCGGTGTCCCCTCAGCCCCGCCGGGCCGGCCCCGCTCACCCCGCCACCAGCACGACGAGGAGCAGCGGCTCCGCCGCCACCGTCAGCAGCAGGAGCGCGGCCGCGGGCCCCAGCGCGATGGCGGCGCAGCCCAGCAGCACGGCGGCGCCCATGGCGGCCGCGGTCAGCGCCCCCTGCCGGCCTGGAGGACCTGCGGGGGGGGGTAGGACCAGTCCCGGGACGGGGGGGACGCAGACCCTTCCCTTCCCTTCCCTTCCCTTCCCTTCCCTTCCCTTCCCTTCCCTTCCCTTCCCTTCCCTTCCCTTCCCTTCCCTTCCCTTCCCTTCCCTTCCCTTCCCTTCCCTTCCCTTCCCTTCCCTTCCCTTCCCTTCCCTTCCCTTCCCTTCCCTTCCCTTCCCTTCCCTTCCTTCCCTTCCTTCCCTTCCCTTCCCTTCCCTTCCCTTCCTTCCCTTCCCTTCCCTTCCCTTCCCTTCCCTTCCCTTCCCTTCCCTTCCCTTCCCTTCCCTTCCCTTCCCTCTCCTCCCAGAATTACTCTTTAAACTGGCATTTTTTCTCTATTCCAAGCCCCTCACATCTCCCATTCTGATTCCGTCCCCCACCCCCATGCTGCTGCTATTTACAGAGGAGCTGGGAAGAGCAGGAAAACTTTATTTAGATTAAAAAATTCCATTAGCCAGCAAGAACAGCCTGGACGGCTCCAAAGCCCCTCCCTCCAGATTCAACCTCCCTCTGCACTGATAGTGCCACAGGGAGTGCTGGTCACTGGAGCCATGAAGATTTTTCATCCATCTTCACGTCTCCTGCAAGGAAAACTCCAAACAATGTCCCCTCCAGCCTCTTCCGCAGGAATCCTGTGAATGCCATCTCCTGGGCACGGCATTGTTCAGGGAAGAATCGGAGTTACTGGCTGCCTTGGATTAATTTCCCTCCTTGTTTCACTTCCGCTTATTAAAGCTGGGAAATGACACAGCTCACCCGAGCGCTGCTGACTTCAGCTGCACCTTCCTCCCAGGACTTCTCCCCGACACAGCACCAGGCTCTGGATGCCCAGAGCATCCCTGGGATGCAGCCCCCTCAGTCCAGCAAGAACCAGGAGCCTCCTTCTTCCTTCTCTTTTTCTCCTTTTCCTTCCTTTTTCCCTCTGTTTTGGTTCACGTATTGAGTTTTCCCACAAGAAAGGTGTTCTTCCCTCGCTGCTCTGTTGTTATGGCAGATTTTGTTGGATTTTGGCAAAAAAAAAACCTTTTAATAATTAAAAATAAAGATATAAAAGTAGAAATATCAAGCAAAATAGGGATTTGGGGAATAGGAAGCAAGGCATGGAAAAGCCCTTGGTCTGCCTCTTTTCTGTGGCTGCAATGGGTTTGCTCCATTTTGCCAGATGTGAAGAATGAGTAAGAAAAAAGGCAAAAAGGAAAAGGAAAAGAAAAGGAAAATAGAACGGTTTCCTTTTCCATCCAGGAACACAATTCGAGCTCTGCACCTGGGATGCAGGATGCTGCTGGGAAGTTCCAGCTGGTCACAGCTAGGGAAGAGCAGCTGTTTCCCCCTTTAGCACCTTATGGCACATTTTATCCAGGTCCCTTTCCCTTCATGGATTCTCCAAGTTTTCCCAATTTTTGCAAGTCTTACACCATCACACCCAGTTCTGGAGTCAGTCCCAGCCCTGAGTCAGCAAATCCCACTGAATTCTGACTCCCACACCAAGAGTTTGTCCATCCAACCCCACCCACTCATCTGATAAGCCATAACCATCCTCAGGGATCTTCCTCACCCCTTCCCTCCCCATTCCTTTAATCCCAGGAATTAATTTTAACCCTTCCCTGCTCCCCCAGCACCTCCCGGCTGAGCCGCTGGCCCCAGCCCTGCTGGGATTCTTCACAACAAGTTCAAATTTCTGCTTGGGTTGGGATTTCTGAGTTTTGATGTTATTCTTGTGGAGGAGGGAGAGGAGGGTCTGGTGGAGAGGAGGATTTGAAGAGATTCACTTCCTGCTCGGCATTCCTGGGCACTTAACCCTTTGCCAAACATCTCCCTGTGGATGGGGGAAGCTCCTTCTGCAAAGCACAGGGAACCCCAGGGAGGCTGGGAACCAGCTTTGGGATGCACTGGAAAAAATTCTACAGTTGAGTCCACTGTTGGTAGGAAAAAAAGTCTGCTTTGGGGAATTTTGGCTTACAATTGATTAGAATCCTTAAAATCTACAGAAATCTTTGTTTTAAAATCAACAAGAGGCGAGATGAGCTTTGAGGCCATTCCCAACCCCTTCCATGATTCCACAGCCCTGCACCCCAAAAGAGAGCTCCTCCTGTACTATGCAAGACTCATCTTGTTCTTTGCTGGTTTTCTAACCTTCAAGAGTCACCAAAATATTGATTTTACAGCACGTGATTCACCTCTATCTCTTTTGCTTCACCTTTTCCTTCCTCCTCTGAGGATTCCCACCTGAATCCCGCCGGCTCCTCGCAGTTCTGCTATCGCCTTCTCCCCAGGGCGTTTTTTACCCACTATAAAATAAAATAAATCCATGACCATTCACGTTTCTTCCTCCTGATGAAGAAACTGAGGCACGGGAAGGGGAAATGAAGCCAAGACAAAAAAAATCCCCCAAGATTTTACGGGAAGTTGGGACGGACTCTGGCTCCCACTCAGCATCTCTGCCTTCTCTCCCTGAAGAATTTGCTATTTATAGCTCCGCTTTGCTCCTTTAGAACATAATCAAAACCATCCTCCCTCCATATGAGAACTCATCTAGCGGCACTAACCCTCCTGGGGGAAAACTTCCCGAAATTTGCAATTCAGCCTCTGCAAGGGGAAACTTCCAGCGGCGCGGACAGCGCGGGGAGCACGCTCAGCCCGGTGCCGCTCCGGTCCCGGGCACAAACCGGGCTCCCTCCCACGCTACCGAGGAGGCTGCTCGGCTCAGCCCCCCCGGCTCATTTCCTGCTCGGCAGCGTCCCGCGGAGAAGGAGCGGCGCCGCTCCGGCAGCCGACACCCAGCGGAGGATGATGAGGGTCTGCATCGCGGTGCTCCTGGTCCTTCAGTCCCTGCCGGGTAAATACACTCCCCGCCTTTTCCAGCCTTTTCTAAGCGTAGTTGGATTTGTATGATTTTTAGCTCGCTGCTCTGATTGTTCCCACACTCCTGGGATGTTGCGGGTGGGGAGGTGGGGGGGTCTGAAAGATCTTGGAGGGATTTTCTTGGAGAAAGCGGGCTGTGGGAAAAAACCACCGGGAATACGCGATGTAAATTACTGAAAGTTCCATAAAGACTGTGCTTAGAGAACAGTGGGATAGTGAACGTTTCCCGCATTGTGTTCAAATCATTTGCAAACTCCAGCTGGGAGCTATTAAGAGACACAGAGAAAAAACCCCAACAGGATTTCCTGAGAGTTACGTGGGCCGTTTGAGATGGGGAAGAGTGGAATCAGGGTATTGAGGGAAGAAAACCCCAATCTGGAGCTGCTTAAGGATGAGCACGATATTGTCCCATCTCTGGGAGATACAGAGCAGCACTGGCCGAGGGGAACTGGAAACTGCGGCTCTGTCATGCCCGAGAGCCTCTCTCTCTCTTCCCCTTTCTCTTCACCGAAGGAACAAATTCAAACATGAAACATCAGGGGATTCCCAGCTGGAAGCTCTTTTCAGGACAAGGTTGCACTGTTATTAGTGTGACTCCAGTGTAGACAAGAGCCAGCTTGGAGTGACTTTCTGGGAAAGCTCTGTGCTTGGATAAGGTGCCCCAGAGCTCAACGCTGCCGAGCATTGCCAAAGGATGAGCGTGGGAAGGAGCAGGGATGGGAGGCAGGTCCCGATTTCAGTCCAAATTTCCCCAAAAGCTCAGGGTGGGAGTGGGACAGGTCGAGGTGTTCGAGCCCGTGACGGGTGAGGCCGCGCTGTGTCCCTCTGGCAGAGCCCCAGTCACACCCTGGAGTCTTCAGACTTAGTCATTGTTTTCAGAAAATTCCCTAACTAGAATTTTGAAACTTGGGCTTCCCCGCCAGGCTTTGCCAGTGCTGAGAAATCAGGGATATGAGAGGAAGAAATGGGAGGGTTTGGAGAGGAACCTGGAGCTACAGCATGACTGACAGCATCATTCCAGCTGTTCATGGTGTCACTTATAATGACAGTACTATAATTATCTTATTTGTGACTATAAATGAGTATCAAACTATAAAAATCTCTTTTGTTTCATATCTTCCATTCTCATGAGTATCTTGGTGTATGAATCTGTGACTATCAGAACGTTAATATTCCCAATTAATTTCCTTTAAAAAATCCTCCCAAAACCCAAGAAAACATACAGAATGTTGTGTTTGGAATAGGGAATCAGCCACTCGCTCCAGCCGTGACAATGTCACATGGGTCGGAATTTATTTATAGTGGCTCAGCCCTAAGGAAACATGAAGGTCCCTTGTGAGCCCTTGGCAGCCAAAGGCACTGGAGCAGCTGGATCCTGGATGAGAGGCTCATCCCAGGGCAGATCCAGCCCAGCTCTGGGTCTGGGGTGCAGGAGCACAGCCAGAGGCTCCATCCCCACCACTGCATCTCTCACATCCACACCCAAAAACGAAGGAAAACCCCAGCTCTGGTCCGACCTCCCACACTTTTAGTTGGGATCTAATGATGGCTCAGGTTGTAAATCCATCAGTCCCACAGGAAAGGGGTTTTGCTCAAAGCACCAATAAATCAATGAAACTTCCCATGACCCAGCACCCACGGCTTGACCCGAGGCTCCTCGTGGTGATCCCTGTGTTGTTCCTTTGCTTTCAGGGAAGGCAGAGCTCCAAGATGACATGGAGGAGATCGCACAGGATTTATATGACTACATGGCTCATTTAAGTAAGAAATGCCTTTTTTTTTTTTTTTTTTTAAGCATTTTTACCATTTTCCACAAGCCACAGGAGCGAGTTGGGATAACTAGGGCTGGGAAGGGATTGTTGTCCAGATTAATTTGAGTTACACTGGCTGCTCAGGGGGAAAAGCTGGGTGATCTCAACCCAATCCCCACAGTGCCACCTCACCTGGAACTGTTTCCATTCCAGGCAATTACTATTCTTCCACAGAAGATTATTACTATGACAACATCACAGCAACCCCTGCCACGTACGTGTATGAGTTCGATTCCTACGAGGTGAGTTGGGTTTCTCTTGGTATTTCCCTAAAAAAACAGGTTTTCTTCACCCAAATCTCTGCCACAAGGAAAAATAAATGGATTAAACTTGCCTATTTTAAGACCACAGAACAAGTCAAGTGTCCATGAACAGCAATCATGGAATGGTTTGAGTTGGCATTTATTTCTCCAGTTTGCACAGAAACAGTGAGAAATTTCTTGTTTTCACAATTAAATACCATCAAAGCCATTCCAAGGAGGGATCTCTCTGCACAGGAGTTAATCCTATGCTGTGACATCCTAGGTTATTTCTTTTTCTCCACATCCAGGCAAACACCATTGGATATGTGGATTGGGACAAGTTGTTTCCAGAAGAGAATGCCACCACCAAGGTTCCAGAAGTACCAAACACAAAAGCTCCGGGGGATTCCAGGGATGCTAAGGACAGTCAGGTGGGTGCCTGTCAGCTCAGGAGCTCTGCCACAGGCTTTTAGCACAATAAAACACGGGACTTCCTGACTGATTTATTTTCCTTGGCTCACCAGGATTTCCAGGAGTCATTGGGATCGTCCCTGCAGGGCCACCTCACCCTCACCATCCTCCTCAGCTGCCTGGGTCTCCTGCTATGATGCCCAGACTCCTCCTCCAAAGGTACTCTGGGATTTCAACACTCACTCAAAGTGTGTCCTTGAACCCAGAGAAATCCAATTCTTTCTGAAGCAGCAACTTTCCAGAACAATGGAAAGATAACAAGCCCTTCCAGGCAGATAACAGCCCATCCAGCTGCGACATCAGGGAACTCCTCAGCAGCTCTGACCACCACTGATGGCCTGGAGAAGCTTTCCAGGGCATTTTCCCTGTTGGTATTCAGTGGGACCTTCACGGGGTGTGAGGAACCAGGCACCTCCTGCTGCTCCTCCACCAAAACACCATTCCCTAAAACCCTGGAACGGTTTGGGTTGGGATGAACCTCACAGACCAGCTGGTTCCACCCTCCTGCCCAGCTTCCTCCAAAGCTCCATCCCACCTGGCCAACTTTTCCCCACAGCTGGAGCTCTCCAACATCCCAGGAGGTGGCCAACCTCCATCCTGCCACACCCTGCTCACCTTTTTCCCTCCTTCCAGACACCGTGGCTGGGATGGCGACCAGGACATTGTCAGGTGTTGACGATGACATCCTCTCCACGAGGTGTTGTCTCTGTTCCAGAACTGCTGAGATGTTTTGTCTGGAGGTTTTGGTGGAAAGCCGATGCCGAGCATGGAGAGCTCAGCAACCTTTCAGTCCTTTCCTGTTTCCTTGGATTCCGCTGTAAATAAGAACCTCTGCCAATAAAATCCCCAACACCTGGTGCACGGCGTCTCATGGTAAATAATCCAGCACTGGAAAAACAAATGCAAACAATGCATGCAAGTGCTTGTCCCATCAGAAGGATTTCTCAAGCCTCTAAACCCAGCCAGGTGCTTCCAACTTTGTTTCTTCCAGAACTGCTCTTCACACTGTTTATTTTCCAAAACACACACAATATCTGGGTGTGATGAGAAGCTGGATCAGAAAACCTCCCACCAGCCCAACCCCTCCATGGAGAGCAAACTGTCGCAGAAATGGGTGATTTTGGTCAGGAAATCAGAGTTAAATTCCTTTTTGCGGGGGGAAAAAATGCAATCCCACACTCGGTGCCTATGTTGCTTTTCCTTGGGAGAGTCAGCAGGAAGGAGAGATGGAAAACTGGCCCAGGTGTGTCCAGGTAACCCTATAGGACAAAAGAGGTTGAGTCAAGCCAACAGGAGAACCGTGGTAGTCCCAGTGCCCAGAGCCCTCAGATCTCTCCAGAAACCTCCTGGATCCCGGGGGAATCTCCCGAGCCGCCAGAGCAGGTACGACCCATCCCACCTGCACCCACGGAGCAGCCCCGGGGCCAGCCCACCATTCCCAGGTTATCCAAGCCCACAGCCTTGGAAAGAAGAAAAGTTTTGTTTCCTGCAGAAGGTAAAAAGCTCGAAACGCGTTCAGAAGCGGCGGGAGGAGCGAGAGCGGATGCGCTGCCTGGCAGTGCCACCTCCTGGCTCTGTGCTGCCATAAAGGTGGATTGAGAAGAGCCAAGAACGCCCCGGAAAATTATTCAGAATCACACAGCAGTGAGATTTCCAACCCTGGAGTGGAGTAAAAAGCAATTAAAGGGAAATAAAATATGTGGATGAAGGTTATGAGTTTATTTCTAAAAGTCATCGCTCTAATGCAGACACAGAAGATAAACCAGTTCGTTGTAACCTGGCTTAACTATAAATTGAATCACTTTCAGAGCAAATCCTGAAACCAAATCCTCACCTTCCAGCAGTGTTTTGGGACAGCAGTGTCCTGACACAAACACACCACATGTGTGACAGCTGGACATGCCTTCTCTGCTCCCAAATATTCATCCAAACCTCTTTAGACCCAAAATGACACCATCCTCCCGGCTCTTTCACAAGTTCCTTTCCTACATTTACCCTTTTCCTCCCACTCTGAGGGTGGTGGCGGCTCCATGGCCACTTCTCCATGAGCAGCTGCCCAGGTCTCCTGGCAAACCCCTGGGATAAGCAGCTTTAACACAAAAGAGGATTTTCTCTGCAATTGTGAGAACCTTTCCCAGTTACCTCCCAATAGGAAGCAAGCAGAAGGCTCTCCAGGTCTCTGGTGTTCTCCAGCAGCTCCTTATCAAACCATTCCAGAAATATTTGTTCTGTGGAGTTTACACAAAGCTGGAACAAGCCCGAGATTCCCATGTTGGGCTGTTGGTTTTTGTTTTGTTTGGTTTTGTTTTTTTAATTCTGTCACCAAGTTGCCAAAATGTCTCCGGTTGTGTCTCTAAAGTTAAAAGAGTCAAGATGTAAATATTTAGAACTGTTTGTCCCAGAATTGTCCTGCCTGGGCATGAGGGATATCGGTGGCTCACAGGCTCTTTTCAAGGATCATTTTCCAGAAGAAAAGCTTCACAAGAGAAACACTCATTAATTATTAATTTTAAATAGGAAAATAATTTCCATAGGGACATAAATCCTATATATCCACCTGGGGAGATCTAAATTACATATATCCAACTAGAGGGGAATATAAATCCCATCTGTGCACCCCGGTGGGGTTATAAATCCTATACATGCAACCCGAGGGGGATACAAATCCCGTGTATCCACACAGAGCGGGATATGAGCCTAGATTTTAGGAATTGGGCTATTCCCCAGGTGTGTGAACCTGCATGCGTTGTCAGTGATGCCGTCAAGCAGCCGCGACCCCCGACCCCTGCCTGGGATGGCGACCAGGACATTGTCAGAGCCGCGCCCCCTCAAAGCTGCGACCCCCGACCCTCGCCCATCCCAGAGCCGCGACCCCTCAGAGGCACGGTCCCCTCAGAGGTGCGGCCTCCTGAGAGCCGCGACCCCCGACCCCCGACCCAACCCAGAGCCGTGAACCCTCAGAGCCGCTATCCCCTCAGAACCGCGACCCCCGACCCTCGCCCATCCCAGAGCCGCGATCCCCTCAGAGCCGCGACCCCCAACCCTCGCCCATCCCAGAGCCGCGACCCCTCAAAGCTGCGGACCCCGACCCCGCCCGCTCCAGAGCCGCGACCCCTCAGAACCGCGACCCCCGACCCCCCTACCCCAGAGCCGCGACCCCTCAGAGGCACGGCCCCCTCAGAACCGCGACCCCCGACCCCGCCCGCTCCAGAGCCGCGACCCCTCAGAGGCACGGCCCCTCAGAGCCGCGACCCCCGACCCTCGCCCATCCCAGAGCCGCGACTCCCTCAGAGCCGCGACCCCTCAGAGGCACGGTCCCCTCAGAGCCGCGATCCCCTCAGAACCGCGACCCCCGACCCCCTCCTACCCCAGAGCCGCGACCCCTCAGAGGCACTGCCCCCTCAGAGCCCCGACCCCCGACCCCCGCCCATCCCAGAGCCGCGACCCCTCAGAGGCACGGCCCTCTCAGAGCCGCGACCCCCGACCCCCGCCTACCCCAGAGCCGCGACCCCTCAGAGGCACGGCCCCCTCACAACCGCGACCCCCGACCCCGCCCGCCCCAGAGCCACGGCCCCCCGGCCCCGCCCCTCCCGCTCAGGGCGCGCGCCCCCGCCGGCCCCCGCGCGCCGCCACAAGCCCCGCCCCCGCGCGTCCTGACGGGCAGCGCGCTCGGCCAATGGCGCGGCGCCCCCCGCGCCAATGGCGGCGCGGCGCGCGGAAGCCCCGCCCCGGGGCGGGGCGTGGCCGGGGGGGGGCGCCATGCGCCGTGTCATGGAGGCGCAGTGTGCGGGCGGCCATTGACGGTGCCGGAGCTGCTGCGGAGCGGCGCGGCCGGGGCGGCCCCGGCGACCCCCGACCCACTCCCGGTGCGCTCCCGGCGCCCGCCGCAGCCGCAGCGACCCTCGAGGCCGCTCTCGGCCACCCTCCCTCGCCAGTGCGGAACCGCGGGAGGGGGGGCAATGGAGATGAAGAAGCGCATCAACCTGGAGTTGCGGAACCGGGCCCCCGAGAAGGTGAGGGGCGGCGGGGCCGGTGGGGCGCGCTCCCCCCGCCCCGTGGGGCCGTCGCTGCCGCCTCGGGCCGCGCAGGCCCGGCGGCACCGCTGCCGAATCTGGGTCAGCCGTGGCGCAGGGCCCGGCGGGGCGCGGGCGGCGCTTCCGGCGCGGCCCCGGGACCCGCGGGCCGCTCTCGTTCCCCCTCCGCCCGCTCTCTCGGGGTGCCCCGAAGTTCCCGGGGGGCGCGGCGGCCTCGGCTTCCCCCGACGTTAATCCGCCGCTTTCCCCCGGCCGCAGTAAACAGGTCACAGCGGCGGCCCCGGCCGCGGCCCGTCGCTCATTCCGGCGCCTTTAATTAGTATAATTAACGTCGTTTCCCGCCGCCCCGCCGGGCGTGCAGTGGGGTCTCTACACCCCCTCCCGCTTCCCCACCCCACCCCTACCCCCGCGCTTCCAACTTTCCATTTCTTAGGAAAGAGCCCCCCCCAAAAAAAAAAAAAAAAAAAAAAAAAAAGAGAAAAGATAAAAAAAGCCCCGAACCCCTGGCAAGGCGGGAGCGCACGTGCGCGGCGCGGCCCCGCGCTGCCCCCGCCGCCTCCCGGGCTCCGGAGCATCGCTCCCGCTTCGCCACCGGGGAAAAACCGGCGCCCGGTTCGCCCCAAGAGTAAAGTCCCGAGACGTTCGCTTTCCCTGACCCGCCGCACGTGCGTTTTGGTGGGGGAAAAACTGCCCAAAATTGTTATTTTAACGCGCCAGTGTTTGCGGGTGGCAGGTACCCGGAGAGGCCTCGTCGCGCTGCCAGCGTGCAGCTGCTGGGGATGAAGCTGGGAACCTCCCTCTCTTCCCAGCAGCTTGCCTTCAAATTTGGTGTCTGCATGGAATAATGGGCGTATTTTAACGAAAAAATAAAGTAATAGTGGGAAGCTGGCCCTGTGCTGCTTGGGGTCTGCAACACTCCCAAAATTTTGTTAGTGTGCAGGGAAAAGAAGAGTCACCTTGTGCCTGTCCTTTGCCAAGTGGATGTTCCACTCTAGATAAAATAATTTAAAATTAATTGGCTGCTTCTTGTTGCTGCTTCTCCAAGTAAGTGACCTGTATTGGTTATTGAGTAGCTTTGGCCCAAGGAAGTTTTTTATTTGGTTTCCATTAACCTCCTAGGACTCTCTGGGAAAATAATCTGGAGTCAGACAGTTTTAAGTTCAGAGAGAAACTGGTTTTATGAGTTTGGTTATGCAGAGTTAAAGGAGGAGAAGTCAGCAGTTGGTTGGCTACAGTGCTTCTGTGGGGAAGTGTACCAGTGTACTCTGTCGATGGAGTTTTGGGCTCAGGTGGCACTTTTTGCAGAGTTTAACATGTTCTTTAGAGGACTAGAAACTGCTGCATTATTTTTAAATTAGGTGGGTGATTTTAAATGAGGTGTTGGTGATTTCAGGGTAGGAATGTGGCCTGATTTTAAGTGAAGCCCCAAAGCTGCAGCCATTGCCCAGTCCCTGGGGTGGCTTTTGGGCAAGTGTGGGAATTCACTGCTGTGGCACCCACACGTGCCTCGCTGGCCTGTTTGCAGGTGACAGAGTTGGTGCTCGATAACTGCCGGTCCAGCAACGGGGAGATCGAAGGGCTCAATGACTCATTCAAGGAGCTCCAGTTTCTCAGCATGGCCAACGTTGAGCTGACGTCGCTGGCCAAACTCCCCACGTTGAGTAAACTCCGAAAGGTGGGTACCTCCTGCCTGCCAGCGCTTTGGGGTGACAGAGGCAGGGGTGACAAGCTGTGGTGGCCCTTTTCAGCACTCGTGGTCGAACTCGTGTGGTGCTGAAGGTGTTTTGTGGGCCTCTGAAATGTATTTTTAAGAACTGAAATAGTTTCGGGTGTTTGCAGTTGATTATGTCGAGTTGGGTTTGGTCAGCGACTCTTGGGGCAGTAACTGGTTGGACATTGTGAAGGTGCCTTGGTAGGAGGCTTTTGGGTCACTCAATGCTGGCAGTGAACTCCAGTCCTGGTAATTTAAAACTGAAGTACCCAAACCCATGAGACTCTAAGGAGCAGTTTATAATTCTCAACTTAAAGGAACTTTTTGACAGCCAAAGCTTGTTACCTTGGGCGAGTCTTTAAAAATTATTCCATTCTTAAAAGGACAACAATTAACATTGATGCAGCTGAATCTAAGGCTGAAAATCTATTTATTAATTCCTTTTTTTCTGTAAAATAGCTGGAGTTGAGCGACAACGTCATTTCCGGAGGCCTGGAGGTCCTTGCAGAGAGATGTCCTAATCTCACATATCTAAATCTAAGTGGCAACAAAATCAAAGATCTTGGCACTGTGGAAGCTCTTGTAAGTATGAAGTGGGAGGAGCTCTGGGGAGATGTAATAAGTACTAATTTTTGGCAAGAACCCTTAATATTTTTGCAATGGATTTGTACAAATGTTCATCAGTCTCGTGGTTGGCCCAGTTTCATGGACTCATAGGTGCCAGGGTTATAAGACAGCATGTGTAACCCCACTGCTGGAAAATGTGGCAGGAATGGGATGTCCCAAATCAGAGACGGTTTGGCTTGTTGTGTCTTTGAAGAAAAAGTGGCCAAGGTGTGTCGTGCTGAATCCCCTGTGCTTGTTTGTTAAGGTGTGTTTGTCTGAGGAGTTTCCATCAAAATGTGAAGTGACTCAGACACGGGTGTGATGCAGCCAGGAGTGGGACAGTGAAGCAGAGGAGGGAGCTGCCAGTGGTGATCCATTCACCCATTTTTCTGCATGACTGGGGTTTCTGTCCAGAACTGGGCTCTGCAAGCATAGCTCAACTTCCAAGGTTTGGGAGCTGTGTGGGAGTTACTCCACACGAGTGCCTTCCATGGGGATTTGGATTCAACTTGGACTGAACTTTGAGGGAGAAAAATTCTGACTAGAAACGAGGGATGATTATAAAGTATATTCTGTTACTCTTGGGTTGTGAGCCTGCTGTATCTGGAAGCCTTTTCATTTATTTTCATTTATTTTCAGCAAAATCTGAAGAATTTGAAGAGTCTTGACCTGTTCAACTGTGAGATTACAAACCTTGAGGACTACAGGGACAGCATCTTTGAGCTGCTCCAGCAGATCACATACCTGGATGGGTTTGATCAGGAGGACAACGAGGCACCAGACTCAGAAGATGATGATGATGGTAACTTCCTGAAACAAACTGGGGGCAGGAATGGGATGCTGGAATAAAGATCTCCATGTAGTATGGGGTCTCCCTGAGCACACAGTGCTGCTCATGCTCCTGAAGAGCAGAGTCCAGAGTGTGTTTGGTATTAGTGCACTGATACAGAGCAAAACCAAGATTCCAGTCCTGCAGGAGCCACCTGGGCTTAAGGGAATTGGACTAAAGATACTTCTGCAAAGACACAAATATTCTTGTTGCCAGCACTAAAGCCCTTTGTGCCACTGAGTGACACAGAGCAAGGGGACATGCACACTATTTTGAATAAAAAAATTACAATTTTACAGGGTTTTGTAATGGTTTCAGGTCCCTGCTTCAGTATAATACAAATTTTAGTTCCAAAAGCTTACCTAGTTCCTTTTGGTCCCAGCTTGGTTGCAATCCTTAAAGGGGCTGTTAGGGATGGCAGGAGTTTGTATTTGTAGCTGCTTCAGACATCAAGAGTTTTGTCTGAAGCTTGTGATGGAAAGATAATTGGGAGTCTTTCTTAGAGAAAAAGTGACAAAATTTAACTTGGTTACAATCACGGTCATTTCCTGTGCGTTGCCTGGATTTAGAAAAAGATTTAAATCCCCAAATCCTTCAGGAAAAAAAACTATTAGGACCAGCCCAGCCTGCAATACTCAGAGAGGAGTGAATGGAACTGAACTTGTGGTCTTTTATGTGTGTCCTTCACTGCAGAAGGGGATGAAGATGATGATGATGATGAGAATGAAGCTGGGCCTCCAGGAGAATATGAAGAGGAAGATGATGAAGATGATGGAGCTTCAGATTTGGGGGAAGGTGAAGAGGAGGAGGAAGTTGGTCTTTCATACCTGATGAAAGAAGAAATTCAGGTAAAGTTTGTAAATGTTGCCAAATGCAGGAAGCAAAGAGAAGCTCCTGTGCGGTTCTGTGGTTACAGAAAACAGTTCTGGTACAGTTCTCAGAGCACAGAAAACAGCCACCTTTCAGAAGGTGATGAGTAGACTTCTTGTAGCTATAAACTGGTCACACAAATTACAGGACAGCAGTAAAGCCCTGGGTCCTGCTCAGATCCTCCCCTCTGACCCTGCAAGGTCTCACCAGAATGGTGCCTGGTGTGGGGTTTGTGCCCCAAAGCAGCACCCCCATTTGGGATTGAAGGCCCCTGTGGCCACCCAGTCTTTTGAGAAGAGTTTCCTTCCTGCGGAGTGGGTTTAATTCCAATATTCCAAGGGCCGCTGTCAGAGGCTTGTTTCCCCATTTTGACTTGTCACACTCCCCTGTGTACAAAATTCCACCAAGCAGAGGGATAGAAAAACAAGAGTTGGGTTTGTCGAATTCTCTGGAGCTGATTGTTAATTCGTTTACATTCCTCATCTATCAGCTTTAGAACAAGACAAACCAACACAACTTATTAGTTTTCACAGTAATTTGAGAGTTATGCACCTTTTCCTCTAGGCCCTTACTGACTGTGGGTTCAAAGGCAACCTAGAGTTGCTGGCATCTCTCTCACAGTTAATTTTTCAATAACCTTGAGCTGGCTGAAAGAAGTGAACAATGGGGAAAAGCAAAGAAATGAGCCTCTAGGGCTGATTGATGCCCTGGTGAGGAAAGTGCTGGGAATTCTTGGATTTCTGCTTGGGGTCACTGTGGAAGCAAGACTTCAATAAACAGCAATTGTAAAAATGTCTCCCAATTTTTGTACAGGATGAAGAGGATGATGATGACTACGTTGAAGGAGGTGATGAGGAGGAAGAAGGTAAGTGCTCAAGTACTGAAGTTGTGACTGAAACAATCAATTCTCTATAATTTTTTGTGGGTTTGGGACATGCACACTACCACAAAAGCAAAATAAAATTAAAGTAAAAGTGAGGAAGAAACAACAGTTTTCTGAAAGACACTATCTGCTGTGCAGCTGGAAATTGTTCTTCAATGTGGACAGGAGTGAGGCTCTGCTGTGCATCTCATTATTTACATTGAAATTATTTATATTTGAAATTATATTATTATTTACATTTGAAATTATATGAGATGCTGTGCATCTCATTATTTGCATTATATACATTGAAAATATCCCTCAAGTGCACCAGAGTCTCTGCTGGCAAAGCCTGGCAGCCAGGGGCAGCTGGTGCTTTCCCTTTATCCAGCTTCTCCATAAGCAATTCTGCTACAGGGACAAAGTGTTCTTTGCAAGAAATGGCTTAGTGAAGTATTTTTAAATACATTTTTTCATTAAAAAATCCACGTATTTTTAAAGACAAATTCCAGAATTTCTCCCTAACTGAGCTCCCATCTCCTCTACATGCCGTGCTCAGCGGAGCAGGTTCGGGAGCTGGATTTTCCACTTGCAAAAACAGTTAATTTGGGAAGGAGCAGTGTGAATTCTTCGCTTTGTACAAACGCAGCCCTGGAGTTGGGACGGGCTGCTGGCCAGGGGACGGATGATGGCTGCTGGGGAGTGAATGGGCTGGCTGGGGCAGCATTGCACTGCGTGCTGCCACCAGCAGAGCGCACAGCACACCGCCCAAACCCGGCCCTTGGCCGCAGGAAACTCGTGCAGGGATGTTCTGGCAGGAACACCCCTGCCCCACACACGCTCCCCATTCCCCTCCCTGGCTGCAAGTGCTGCGTGGGCAGAGCGTGACAGGCTGTGTGCATCCCTCTCTCCTTAGCAGAGGGTGTCCGAGGGGAGAAGAGGAAACGAGAGCCCGAGGATGAAGGCGAGGAAGAGGAGGATTAATTTGCAGGACCAGACTCTCCAGTTACGGAAGACGCAATAGTGATTATGCAGCTCTGTATGTCCATGTACCATAGATGTCCTGACAGAAATCCTATGTTAACTTTTTATAGCAGAAGTGTGGTTTTATTATTCCTGCCCCTTTTATCATTCCAGATAAGCTCTGATAGCCCATAGGGAACCTTCTGTAGAGAACAATTTTCAGCCCTATAATCACTGAAGCCATTGGCAAATTCCCCCCCCACCAGACTTTTCTTTGGAGCTCTTTAATTTCGTACAATCTTGCTGTGTCGGTCATTGTTAGCCCTGAATCCAACCCCATGTCCCATGGGTTTAATATTGGGAGTTTTCATTCAGAATTTTAAAGTTTTTAAGCTTAAAAAGCTGAACTGAAAAGTGCTCTACAGCGAATTCCCCACTCTTTTAAATCAGTTGACTCTAGGCCAAGTTTTCCATGGATTCAACTGGAAACCTCCAACTAGATGACACCCGTGTTTCAGTTTTTTAAAAAGTGTGTCCTGTGATTCTTTTTTTCTTTTTTTTTTTTTTTTTTTGAAGGCTCCTCTCTATTTTGGGTATTCCAGGGTAAAGCCTCAGTGGGTTTCAGAGGATGTTTTTGTTTTCCTGCTTGCTCCAATGTTCAGTGTTTGGAGTATTCACTAGATTCCTTCAAGGGTGTATTTTGGCAAACTGAAAGAGTTGTGATCCTTTAAGGGTTGCAGTCCATAAATTTTCTCCCAAGTCCGTTGTCACTGCAGCTATTAACGAAGCAATTAATGTGTAGTTTTAAACTTTTTTGCCAGAAATCTTTGTTAAACTTTCACTCACTTTGCTCTTGCATTGTCATTCTGGGAATTCTGCACCACTCATGGCTATAAAATGTATAAAATAGATGAAATATGCATTTCTGATGCAGAAGTGAACGGGTAACTCCTCCAAGCGTGTTGTTTTCCACCCCCCCAGCTTTTCTAGAACTGTTCAAGGGAAGAATGAACCCAAGCTGGACCTTCTCTGCACCTCACCTCTTAAACTGTTTAAATCTGGCTGTAAAACGCTCCGTTTCTGTGTAACAGTTGGGAATATTTGGTGGTTTACATTGAGTGGCTGCAGAGACGCATCAGGAGCGAGCACGGGGGACGTGCAGAGAAGCTTTTTATCTAGCAGCCTTTATAATTCCTAATCTGCCCCGATGTATCATCTTTTCCTGTTGGAAACAAATTTTGACTTCTGGCATTCCTCCTTCAGGCGTGATCTGGGTTTCACACAGTGTAGTCGTGGTATCACACTGACTGACATTGTCTCACGTAGGTCCCGAACCAAATATCACACACAGCTTTATTCCAGAGACTTATTTTTGTATCTGTCCTGGCTGTCAATAGCTGCCAGAAACTGGGGAGAGCCTGCAGGTGGGAGGAGGGAGATTCCTGGGCTAAGCGAGTCGGTCCCTCATCACCTGGTTCCCTGTGGATGTTCCTTAGGAATTTCACACGCTAGTTCAGTGTGACCTCCAGCTCTTCGGTGGAGTTTAGATCACGCAGGGTTGAAGTTCTGCAAAGCCCCACTCCCTGTGTGTGTGGTTTTTTCCCCCCAACTAGAGCCTTAACTCTGGGTTTCTCCTGTAGCTGTGTAGCGGGGCCGAACCTTCCCGGCCTCGAAGCGGAGTCTGGCAGGCGGTGGGACACTCGGGAACAACTGACTCCTTGGGCTTTGTGTTTTTTAAGGGATATCTCTATAAAGATACTAGAAAAGCTGTGGTGAAACTTCCTTTGCAGCCACAACCAAGTCCTGTGTTTGTGATGAGTCCTGGGTGGGTCAGTGCATGGTTGTCATGTCCTGAAGGTTCTGGGCGAGGCACTTACTTGGTGCTCAGCTTTGAGAGAAAAAGTGTTTTCCCATCCTTTTGCTTCTTGTCTTTAGATTGAAACTTGTTATTTATAAGTGTGTACGTTAGAGCACCTCCATGTCAGGGTTTTACTTAACTGTCTGTTATTGATGCAGATAAAATTAGTTTTAAATGGAAAAAAAAAAAAAAGTCTATTTTGATGGATTAAAATAATGTGGGTAGTGGGTTTGTTTGGATAAGCGAGTCCAGCTCCTGAGACCAGACAGACTGAGCTCCGAGGGGTGACAGCCCTTCCCTAGGCCAGACTTCCCACTTCCCAAACACCCGCAGTGCCGCAGCCACCACGTGGAACCTGAGCCCCTCACCAACCCAAAATCTGTCCCAGTGTCACCGTCCCCGGTCCTGTGTCCTCCGCTCGGCATGCAGCAACAGCGTTTTTTAATGAGGAATTCAGAGCCTCCAGATAACTTTTGAAACTTTTTTGCTTGGTGGGTGGTCTTTTCATGCAAATACGTCAGGGTGGGTTTTATATTTTGTAGAGGTTTTGTCCTATTTTAATGCTCTTTGTATGGCAGTCTGTATATAGTGTGGTTTGGTTCCTTCTCCGACTCTTTCCTGAAACTTTGGAGTAACTGATTTTGTGCAACTGTGTTTTGAATAAAGCCATGACAGTGTTAAATTAAAGACAACAGCCCTGCAGCACTCTTCTGGTAACTTTTAGTTGTAACAAAACATGTTTCCTCCCCATGTGTGCTGTAAATTTTAAATTAAAAAGTTTTCAATCCGAATTATTTCAAATAAATTGAGACTATTGTATTGGATTACTTCTTGGGGTATGTCCACCTGTGGGAAGGAATGGAGTAAGGGAATTTTCTTTCTGGTTTTGTTTAAATGGGGTGGAAACCTGCAGAGTGGTGTGTGTTTCTGGGGATGGAACTTGGACTGCAGGTAAGTTTTACACAGATGTTATAGACATCCGAGTCTGGGTGAGTCTTGAGATTTGTTTTTCACAGGTCCTGCCTTGTGCCTGGCAGCCTGAGCCAAGTCTGCTGCTGAAATATTCCTCACACAAGAACAATGTTTAAAAAAAAAACCTGCTGCTCCTGCTCCCGAGCTAGAGAAAGCATTGTTTTATCTTGGGATTAGTCCAGCATTCCTGGCAAAAATCCCTTGGATGCACTTGAGAAAGCCCTTGGCAAATAGGCTTTTCTACTGCTGGATGAGCAATTAGGCAAGAAATGGGTGGCGACTTTTTGGGATGCTTTATTTAGTTTTAGAGGGTGGAGAAGAATTGCTGTTCCAGCTGAAGCCCCACACCTCTATCCTCTGCATGCATTTCCCACTGCCCCTGGGGCCAGACAGGGAACCTGATTTTCAGGATGACTTTAAACAAGTTAAATCCATCTTTTGGGGCTGCAGGTGGCTGAGGTAAAACCGGGCTGTCACGCGGCAAAGGAGAAAGCTCAGGTGGTGTGCTGGCACATCTTAAGGCAGGAAAAACCTGCTGTGTGGCTGATGGGTTCCAGCCCGTCATGACCCGTGTGGAACCGGCTCTCCCTGCCCCAGCCGCTGGTTTACTCAGTTCACCTGCTGCCACAACGCCAGGCACCTGTCGCTGCCGGCGTCTGGAGATGGAATTGGGCAGGGACCGAGGGATGCGGCCGCTACCCTGTCCCACTGCACAGCCCCCCGCCCTCCATTTTGTTGCACTGAGGGGAAGCCGTGCCAGCGGGCAGCTTCCACCGTCCTGCTCCTTCCTCCTCCTACTCCTCCTTCTCCGGGGCTTTTGTCTTGTGTAGTCCCCTCTTGCCCCTTATCTCCCCCTCCCAGTGCTGCTGTTTCTCCTTATCTTCCTCCCTCAGGGGTCGGGGGCGCCTTTCCCTCAGCCCGGGCACCCGCCTGAGGGGGCGCGCGGGAAACCGCCACCCACGGGGCTCCCCAGCTGCGGGCAGCAGGGGCCGAGCCGCGACCCCGCCGCTGATTGGCTGAGATTTGCCGCAGTTCCGCCTTCCCGCCACCCGCGCGCGCGGCGCCCCGCCCACGGCCCCTCACAGCGGCGGTGAGGGCGAAACTGCCCCCAAAGTCCCATTTCCTCCCCAAAACAGCTTCTGCTTCCCTCAGGTCCCTCATAGCGGCGGTGAGAGCGAAACTGCCCCCAAAGTCCCATTTCCTCCCCAAAACGGCCCCTCATAGCGGCGGTGAGGGCGAAACTGCCCCCAAAGTCCCATTTCCTCCCCAAAACAGCTTCTGCTTCCCTCAGGTCCCTCATGGCGGTGAGGGCGAAACTGCCCCCAAAGTCCCATTTCCTCCCCAAAACAGCTTCTGCTTCCCTCAGGCCCCTCACAGCGGCGGTGAGGGCGAAACTGCCCCCAAAGTCCCATTTCCTCCCCAAAACAGCTTCTGCTTCCACCCGAAATGCCCCGTTTCCATCCCAAAGCCTTCAGGAGAGGCTTTTCCCCTCAGGCTGTGTGAACTTCATTCCGGTGATGGGAAACAACGCGGTTCAGAGTCCAAGCGGAGGAAAAAATCCGAAAATACAAACCGTGCTTCCGAAGGTGGCTGTCGACGTCGAGTGAGGAAGGGTAAATTCAGCCAGGATTTGGTACAAATGCACTGGGTGAAAATAGGAAGAAATTCCTCATAAAATTCGTCAGGTTGCTTAGTTTAAGTCCAGTAGCAAGGGAACTCCAAAGTGTGTGTTTCCAAGCAGCTCCTGCTGCCATGTAATTCCTAATGTCCCCTGAATTAATCCTGCTTTCCCAGGGCAATGTGACACATGCAGGTTCCGAGGCAAATCTTCCCCTTTCTCAATTACATCCCTACATGCCATTGCCCATTTCCAGGTTAATTAAACCCAACCACAATACAGAAGGAATTTAGGGTTATTTCTATGAACAAGGTGCCTGGGTCAGGGGAGTGGTCTGGGGCTCTCACAGATCAGACTTCCAAAACAAGGAGGTTTTTTTGGGTATGAAATATGACCAAGAACTCCTAGAATCATCTCTTGCCATCCCCGCACATTCCATAATGACCAGTTAGCTTTTTTTGCCCCTTTATTCTCCGTCAAATTAAATTAATTTTAAAAACCTCATACTGCCAAGGATATAAACCCCAAGGATCTCTCAATGCCTAACCCGCAGGCAGCTCACTTTCAGCTTCACTCATCTATATTTTAATGTGAGAATGGGGAAGCCAACATTCTCGTGGAATCCCATGAATTCAGGAATTTGGCCTTGGAGAAAACTGTAAAATCCTTTGAACTGCATGATGGAGTAATGAGAAATCTTAGAATAAAAACTGCCCCATTTTCCAGCAAACAGAGCTATTGTTGATTTTGGCAGCAGAGCTGCTGTATACTAAAAATACACCAGTTTCACTGGTCATACCCATTGCAAAGGTCTGAAGCAAAGAATGAGATCTGAATTTATGAGGTAAAAAATGATGCTTGAATTATTTTTATCCATTTCTGAGTCTCTCGGTTGTGCCAGGGGTTGCAGTGTCACGTTAGATGTGCATACTCGTGTTCTCCATTTGCTCATCGATCGACTGGCGCAAATGGAGAGTCAGGAATGCAGCTCCCCCGGGGTACCAAAACCCATGGGATAGGACAGAAAATATCAGGGACAGCAGCTGCTTGGAGCAGGACATGGAAAATGTCCCTCTGCAGAGCCTGGGGCAGGGAAATTCCTGTTGCTACTGCTGTTGGGAGGTTTCTACTGGAGTTATAGTTTGGTCTCCTGGGGAACACTCCTCTGGTTTTAAATTTTAAAATTACAGTTCATAGTATGCTCAGTTTCTGCTTTGAGTGTGTCTCATTAAAAAAATAATAAAAAATTACCCCCCAAAATAGCCGAGGAAAGTCTTTCCTACTGCTTCTAATTTAATTGGCACAAATGAGGGAGAATCCAAAAATAAATGTTTGGCCTTGACAGCAAACCAGCAGAAAACCACAGGACACATTAAAGCTGGGAGCTTCTGGCACTGAGAAAAGGATTCTCTTCTAGGAAAAAAAATGACCCCAGGGTGTGGGTTCATGTTGGAAAAGGAGCTGGTTGCTCCTATCTGAATGTAATGTGTTCACACAGGGTGTTTGAGGGGCATTTCCTTCTAGACTAGAGTTAATTCAAATAAAAATAATCTAGTGATGACTGAGGAGCAGCCAGCCAGAGCTCTTCAGCATTGCTTTGGTGAACCACTGATACCTTCTGGCCATTTGTGAGGGGCTTTGTCACATCCTCGTCCCTGGGAATGTTGAGGACATGCAGGAATCATGTTTAATTAGGAATCTGAGGCTGGAAGGGAGCTCTTGGCTAATGGCGTATTGAAATTAAGGCATCCCTGCAGCAAGTGCCTTTCTGCACTCATTTCAGAATCACATCTGTGTCTCTCAGCTTCATCACTGTGATGAGTCATAATTACTCTGCTTAAAAGTGTGTGCTGTGGTGTTTCTTTTACGTTTGTGTGTTTTGAGTGAGCTCCCATGTCACAGCAAAACCCAGTTGGAGTGAATTGGGTAATTTGTGTTCCTGGAAACCGAGAACGTCTTCAGTCTGTTCTTTCATCAGCATCACTATCAGGGGATCCACACCATAAGCTGCAGGATCAGCCTTGGGAGTTCAAACTTGCCCTGTTTTGTACAAGTCATAAGTGTATTTAAGGATATAATTGGGTGCTGACTTTTTAATGCCAAATACTGGCTGTGCTCACACCTCCCATACACACCCACCCCGTTACTCCTGCTACAGTTGTGCAGCTCCAAAAGCTCCTGGTGTTAAATTCTGTGTTTGAGGTGTTCTTTGAAGCACAGACTTGTGGCGATGAGAATGTTTTCTCTGATGATCTGCTGAGGGGTATTTCCATCTCTGTCTGGGGGGGTGGAAGGCTGCTTGTTGGTGAAATCTCTTACATTAACATACTACACCAATTAGTGAGTTTTTTCCTGAGAGAGCCCTTTATTTCCCACAATCATCCTGAGTTCCTCCTCGTTCACATCCCTGCACAGACCACGTAATTCCTCTGCAAGCAACAGGAGGAACAGAAGGAGGAAGAATATTCACCTCTCTCTGCTCTGAGGTTCTGGATCGCTGGAGGCTTCAATTGCTGCAGAATTTCTATGTGGAGGTTAAGCATTCTCACTACAAACAAAACTCCCAGATCAACACTGAAAAAGTATTCCCTAGAACAAAGTGAGGAATCCCAGGGAAGATGGCAATAATCAAATGCCCACAAACTAGTTGAATTTCGGAATTCTCATGTGCATCTCAATGCAAGTGTTTGAAGTACTTCCCAAATCACTCTTTTTCCTCTCTCCAACACACCTAATTTCTAATGGTGTAGAAAATGTGCTTCCACTGTGAATCAAACAGGTCTGGACCAAAGTTAGGGCTGCCTGGCCGGGGTGAAAGCGGGTGGCACTCGAGTTTGCTGTTCTTGGATGTATTTTCCTGTCAATCCGTGCGTGCGCTGCACGGGGAGCCGGGCACCAACACGCTGCTGCAGGGCCCGTGTGATTCCTCCTGTGCCACATGCGGAGAAGGGAAGGGAAACGTTCAATAACTGCAGCTCCATGGAAAGCTCCCGTTGGCTACTCCGCAGGAGCGCATTCCCAATCCTCCCGGCGAACTCGGGCTGCAGAAGCCCTGGACCGGGAGAACGAGCACTAGAGGGCACAGCGCGACCAGCGACGGGCTTTGGCGAGGGGGAGGCAGAGCGCGGCTGGCTCTGAGCTGTCTTCACCCGTGAGACTCCGAGTGGCTCCTTAAAATGGCACCTTTCGGAAGCTGCTGGGAGGCGAGGCCCTGCAGAAGTTGTGGTGCACTGGAATTATCGAGAGCGTGTAGGTAAGAGAGTGAAAAGTCTTTCGTTAAGCACAGGAAGGAATGGAAGGCAGAAAATACAAAAAATCCGTGGTTGGAATTGACTGAACTTGGTGGGTTTATGCTGTTCTTCTTATGGAAGTTTGGTGATGACAAACTTTCCTGATTAATTTCTGATCCCTCTTGCTGCCTCCCAAGGAACCAAGATTTCCCAAGATATCTTTTATTTCCTATGACTTGATTTCTAGAAACCTGGAAGGAAAAATGCCAGAAGGAGTAGCCCTTCCACTTCCTTCTGATTTCATTTCCCTACATCTCCAGTAACATATAAATAATTATAAGTGATATAAAGCTTTCCAGAAAGCATACATTGGAAGCATGAAGCCCTCAGGATCCTCTGTCCAAACAAACTCCTTCCTTCCCTCTCTGTGTTTCAGTGAGTGCTCAAGCAGGCTCATTGTTTGGATAATTCAGGGTGCCAGATGGCTGTAAATATGTTCACAATCCTCCTTACCCTGCTCCCTCCTCCCTGGGACCCTCACTGCTCTACCCAGTACTGAGCACCTGTTCTGTTCCCCTTTGGAGTCTCCTTTCTCCCCTCTGGAGTTAAATTGACACTGCTGGTTTGTATTTTCCCTTTAAGTGAAGTGGGAAAAATCTTAGGGAATGTTTTGTGCCAGGGAATACTGAATACTTCCTTCACTGTCACCATCAGTTAATTGAAGTGCCTCCTGCCCTGTGGCATCAGCTTCCTTCCTGCAGGAATCCTGTTCCTCACCTGCCGGGAATCGCAGGGAGGAGCAGCTTCTTCCTATTTTGAGCGCAGCGATCTCATACTTACCCTTGGCATGGGGTAAGGGCACACAGAACAGGGTGATTCACCCCAAATCATGCCCCAAGGACCTGGCAGAGGCAGCGTTTGAACAACCGGCCCCGCTCTTCCTGCCTCACAGGCTCTGGATTTATTGTTATCCTCTGATCCTGTTATTCCATAACTCAGGAGGGCCCAAATCCTGGGTCCTGAGCCCCTGAGATAACTTTTCTGTGTAATGAAACCTTCCCAAACTGCTGATCAGTAAGAAAGTAACAGAAAACTGTTTCGATGGCACTATAAAAAGGGAAGTTGGTTTTAAAACATCTGAAAATACAGGCAGTGACGTTTTGAGAACTGAGGAATAACTGAGGTCACGAGCTGCCTGAGGAACGCTGCAGCAGCACAGACTCAGGTCACGGGAAGGATGAGCTGTGCCCGTGAAGAAACAAGAATTCAGCCAGATTTGTCTGTGGGTTTGGTCTCATTGATGAGCTGGTGGGTGAACTCTTCCCTGGAAGGCAGGAGAGAGCAGATGGCAGCAAGCAAATATGTGACTTGAGCAAGGAGAGAGAAACTGATTTTTCCAAAGGATCTATTTGACATACAGAGGCCAAATGTTATTTTTATGAGCCAGTATGAGCCAGACCTCTCATTTATTGAACTTTACCAGTTTGTGTCCTGCCAGCAGACCTAACCTGAGTGACCCTGTGAGCTATACAGGACAAGAGAGCCAGCAGCCTGGAGCAGGCATTCCGAGCAGGCTTTTCCAGGAACTGTCAGCATTCAGAATGCCACCTCACGATTTCTGGGAAGCATGACTCCCAGCTCGCTCTGCAGAAAGGTAGACAGTGCTCAGATTATATATAGCAGCAAGTGGGCTGGGAGGAGAAACACTGGGCTGCACAGAGAGGGAGGCTGCTCTGGAGAAAGCCAGGGAGTGTCTTATGGTGCAGCACAAACCAGTGGCACCTGGCGAGTGGAGCTGGGCCAGCGCTGGCCTGCGGGCAGCTGGCACTCATGGAGTGCAGGAGAGCCCTGGGCAGTGCTGGGGCAGGTTGGGTGCACGCAGAGTGATCCCTTGCTCTCAGCTCTTCTTCATCCTGTTTCATCCTCCACTAGCCCAGATTGCTCCAACCCCATCCAGCCTGGCCTTGGACTCCCAGGGATCTAGGAGCAGCCACAGCTTCTCTAGGAGCCTTGTGCCAGGGCCTCCCCGCCCTCACATGGAACAATTCCTTCCCAAAATCCCATCTAAACCTCCTCTCTTTCAGTTTAAAGCCATTAATGACTCAGCCCATTTGTTGAGAGTCCTTTAAATAATGATGTCCACATCTCCACTGGCTCATTCCAGTCCATGCCAGACCTTTGCCTGTATCAGCCTGTGAGCCACAGATTCCTCCAGCTCTGAATGGTTCCCTCTGTCCTCCTGTCCTACATGTATGGGCTCTTTATTCTGACCACAGGCCCTGTTCCGTCAGCCCCGGGGCAGGGGTTTGGAAGGAGAAATCACCATTTCAGTCCACTGGTGTCAGGAGGGGGCTGAGCTCTGCCCTGTGAACTCTGGCTGGTCTGGCCTCTCCCAAGCATTCCCAAATGTTAAAAAGATTTTAAAATCTTCTCTTGCCTCTAAGCTGGGATGATTTGTGTCAAAACAGAGCAACAAATTTTTAAACACATTATAAATTAAGGAAGTGGGAGAATCACTGTAGTTTTCAATCCCTCAGGACATTTTATAGAGTCAAACAAATCAACAGAATCTAAAAGCAGAGATTTGATATTCCTGGGCCAGGCTCAGGAAACATTTCCAATAGGAAGGAATCCTGCACCTTTCACCTTTTCTGTGGTGTCACTTTACTAGGTGTCATGTCAAACATTCCCAGTGTTGAACCAGCCCCTCTGGCCACTCAGGGAGAGGAGTGTGGGGATCCCTGAGCCTGATGAGGAACACTCTGACAGCTCAAACTGGGTTTAGTGAAAAGAAATCCAAGGCACTGTACTGTGTATCTCACCAAAGAATTCCTTCCTAGAGGGAAGACACACAAATCTCCACATGTGCATATTCCAGGGATACATTTGCACACAGGTATATCTGGCATACAGAACCACTGAATTTTCCCCTTTTATTTCTTTTTTTAGGGAAGTGGGTCTGTTCTTGCTGAGCTTTAATTTGAAAACCTAGTTGGAACTTGTTAAGTCAATAATTATTCTTGTGAAAGTGGGTCAAACTATTTTATGTCTCTTCCTCTCTAGGGACTTGGAAGAAGATTTAATCCTCCAGCACGCCAAGGTAGGAAGCACCACATTTCCCATTTTATTTCAAAAGTCCAAACTGATTGCCCATGGAGGTAAAAGCTGATGAGGGACAGGGTCAGGGTGTGAGGGACAGGGTGTGAGCGAGTGGCATCTCTGGAGCCCCAGGTGTTCACCTACAGCTGCTGACACAGATGTCCAGGAAAGAATGCCCCCAGCTCTGATAACATATCGGAGTGCCTTGGGATTCCATGGAATTTATTCTAAGGGTGTGCTGAACATATTGTTCAGTTGGGATATTGGAGGGTCTATAGCTTCCTATTTTCCACCTCTGGACACAAATCCTACTTTCTCTTTTTAAGGCATTAGCCTTATTGGAGAATAACAAAATAAGCAATCACTTCTGCAGTTTTCTCCATCAGTAATTCCAAGAAATCCTTCTGCACAGCAGGAGCCATTGGCTGTGTTGAAAAATTATATTTATCCACCCCTTCCTCAGCCTGAGAACCCTCTGCCATGAGTTACTGGTGTTCTGCTCCACTTGGGAGGTTAGGGGCTTTTTCCAAGGATAGAAACTGGACTTTATCCACCCCAGTTTTACTGCTGTGAACTGCTTTGTTAGGTGTAATTCCAGCCTGCAGAATAGCCCACTGCTACTGGAACAACATGAACCCGTTCCTGCTTTACGCCCGAGTTTTGCCGCCCGTCAGCAGTGTGAAAGTTGCCTCCAAGTGTAAATTCTATTTAAAGCCACCAAAAGCCTCTTAATCAGTACCTCCTGCCTTCCAGTGGCCTCTCAGCACTGCAGAGACACTGCAGCTGCTCCCTGTGTCCCCAGAGCTGCAGTGGGTGAAACTTAGGGCAGCTATGCGTCACATGGGGCTGATCTGTGGGGCTACACCCCAAAACATGCTCCCTGGGCAGGAACTCTCTGTGGTGGGGTCAGCTCTGTCTGAGCACAGCCCCTGGAGCTTGTGAGGGTTTGCTGGGGTTTCAGCCCTCTCTTTGCAGGGTGTTGGGGTTAGTGTTTCATTTAAATCAGGGAATAACTCAGTGGTTTGGGTCTTGGGAGAGACGTCTCATCCAGGTCCACTCCTGCCATGGGCAGCGCCACCTTCCACTATCTCAGACTGCTCCAACCTGGCCTTGGACACTTCCAGGGACAGGGCCACCACAGCTTCTCTGGGCACCCTGCAGGGCCTCACCACCCTGACAGGAATTCCCAAGAATTCCATCCTAAGCGTCTCTCTGTTAATTCCCTTAGAAAGGCAGAGGATGGAGGAAGGGAGGGAGGAGGGGGTTTGCTTAAAGCTTTTGTGGCAGAGAGGGAGAAAATAATCCAAAAAAGGCGCTTTGGCTGGGAGGGTGGGTGGGCTCCTGTGTGCTGTGTGCAGCCGGGGTTCCTCGCCCCGCGGTCCTTATTTGGCTGAGAGCGGGAGCGCTCCGGGGATTGGCTGTGCTGGGATGGAGCCGAGTGCCAGCTGACGAGCGCAGCACACGCTGCTTGCCCACTCCTCAGCATGTGTTGAGCAAATTGCAGCTATTTTTATAGGAGACGCTTTGCCTACATCTTAAGAATCCAGTCCCAATCCCGTCTCCCTGTAGTGTAATGGGAAATCCCCTTCCCAGCCCCCTTTTCCCCGTTCTGTACGTGTTTTCGAGGCACAGTTGGGCAGAACCCAGAATTCTTGGCCATTATCAGGCTTCAGACTTGTCTGCTGTGCACTGCCCGGCCAGGGCGCTCTGTATTCCTGTAATGATCCAGTGTTTTGTCTCCAGACCCAACATAATTGCCCCACTGGACAATACGGGCCCTTTCTGGGAACGGCAGACGGCTGCTGCACTGCTGGGCGAGCACAGCCCCTTTGTGCAGTGTTATTCCCGCATGGATAGAGCCACCGACCGACCGGGGGGCGATGCACAAAGCCACCTCTGTGCTGCCCTTGGTTTGCTGCTCCGTAGGGCTCCCTGCACCATGCCAGCAGCTTTGGGAGTGCCACCGAGGGCAGGGGCCTGGCAGGAGAAACGGGAAAAAACTGTGAGGGGTGAGCAGAGAGGCAAGATCCCCAAAACTGCCTGTAGGAGCTTCAGGGCCTTCCTGAAGGAGCAGGGCAGGGCTGCTCAGGTGTGTCAGGGGCAGCTGCACCAACAGCTGCTTGTGGTGACCTTTCAGCCCTTCCCAGAGTGTGTGCTGGTTCTTCCAGAGCCCTCTGTTCACAGCAGCATGGCAATGAGCATTCCAAAATCCAAGGAGAGTTGCTGGTGTGGGACTGGCACTACCTGGGATGCAGGTCACAAGGGAGGTTCAGTGGTTCCTTGCAAAAAGCTTTGTGAAGCAATCAGTTCATCAACATGGAAAGTTATCCCTGGAAGTATCACTGGAGTCTGGTTAACCCAAACTCATTGAGAAAGGTTGGGGGTTTGGTTTTATTTTTCCTTCAATTTTAAAAAACTCCTGTAATCGCAGCCAAGAAAGTAAAGAGAAAACACTAACCACAACCAAGAAGTAACTCTGTGGGTTTAATATTTTTGTGGACTATTTGCCATGTAGGTAAAAGAATTAGGTTTCCTTTTAAAAAACAAGGAACAGTTGGATGTTACCACGAGTGAACTTGTGAGACACAGCCATGTCCTGCTCGTGGGTGGGAAAGCTGAGCCAGCCTGTGAGCTGATGATCTGAGCTCTGCTCCGGGCTCAGCTTTCCTTCCAGCAGGGCTGATTCAGATCTTGGGCAGCCCAAGCAGAGCCTGCTGCTGTCTGAGTATGACACCTGAGAGAGCAAGGCAAACCTACCAAAACTGTCGTTGGCTTGTGGTGTCTGGCTCCCCCACACACCCCCTGACTTTTCAGCTCAAAAAAAAAGGTAAAGAAAAAAGAAATGAGAATATGAGAATGAAAAGCCCAACCCCCCCTCAACTGCCTGTGTGGGCTGTTGAATCCAAGGCTTTGATCCTCTGGTTGCACAGAAGGGAAGACACATCACTGCTACCTCCCACTGCTCGAGGCCAAGGGGGTCTGTGAAGCATTCATGGCCCGAACGGATCAGGGTGGATATGGATTGCATCACTGCTGCTCTTCCAGAGGGTTCTGTGTGCGCCCCAAAATAACAGCTGCCAGCCCCAAGTTTTCTAGGGGACTTTGCCAGGACAGAGCTCTGCGAGCTGCACCCAGCAAAAGCCTCAATAGCCTGGAGACCAGCCTGGCCTTCCCACATCTTCAGGAGAGTTCCTGGATAATGGCAGGAACCAGGCAGCGGTGGGGATGGACACCTTTTCTGACCTTTCAATGTCATTAATTTCTGAGAGGAGACAGGGCACGTGTCCTGGTGAAATAGAGTTTGGGGCACAGCAGTGCCAGGGCTCATGCAGCTCCACCCCACGGGATGCTCCAGGGAGACATGGGCAGTTCCCAGGAACCAGCACTCGCTCCTGTCCTTGGAGCAAGACAGGAGCTGGGGCCTGCAGTGCAAAGGGAGCTCTTACAAAGGAGGTATAAACTGCAACTGATTTATTGGAACACTGGGTTGATTCATCAGGGGATGCGATGGAGGAAAGGAAGGGTCCAAGCTTTGAGAAGGAAATTTGGGTGAGAACAGGCACCTTTTCACTCTTTTGAACACTGTAAATAATAATAATTAAAAAAAAGACCAGATGGCCACCCTTCCCAGTCCCTCCCTCCCATCCCAAGGCTTGCCTTCACATCATGCTCTTCCTAAACTGCGACTGTGAGCTCTGTTTGGGCTTCGAGTCTGACTGCTGCAGCTCAAACTGTTTGTACAGGTCCCTCAGCTCTTTGATCTCCTGCAGCACCCTCTTGGCTTGGCTCCAGGTGGAGGAAGCCTCCCCCAGCAGCCTCTCAGATTCCTGCAGGATCTTTTCAGAGTCCGACTTGGAAGATGATGAGGAAGAAGAGGTGGTGGTGATGGTGGTGCTGGTGTTGGAGTCCTTGGTCTTTCTCTTGCCTTCCCCGTAGCCCTTCACCTCTGTCAGCAGTTCCTGAGTTTTTTCCAGTTTCAGTGCAACCAGTTCCTGTATCCGGGACAGCTGCTCCGGCTCTGCTGAGGCAAACTGAGCCTCCAGCCCCTTCCTCAGCACCGCCCGATGCGTGGAAGAGTCCCGTCGGGACAGGATTTCTTCCATGGAGGCACATTTATTCTTTTCTGAGTACGAGAGCTTTTTGGGGACCTGCGGCGTGTACATGGTCCCTTTGTCAAAGGAGTCATTGCGCTGCCCGGCTCTGTCCCACAAGGTCACCTCCTGTCGGGGGAGGCTCCCTGTCCGCCCTTTCTCCGCTGACTTGGTGTTCTCCGAGTCCGAGCGGCGCCGCCCCGCTGTCAGGTGTGCCACGGACTTGTCCAGATCCACCCGGAAACTCTCCTCGCAGGTGCCGTGATCCTCCGGAGAGGCGTCTTCCTCCTGGATCAGGTCGAGGGTCAGCATTCCGTCAGAGGTTGAGGTAGATGCCTGGAGGAGCAGAAAGAAGAGTTGGCACCAGAATGGCTGTCCCTGCTTCCAGGGGTGTCTTCACTGCGGATACACACTACAGGGAGGGAGTGGGAATGCTCCCTCACTCAGCCACAGAGCCTGGGGTGGACTTGGCCAGAAGGTGTGCACAGTGCAGTGGTCCGCGAGACCAGAGGATGAGAGCTGATGACCCCGAGCTGTCCTTACGGCAGCTCTCAGTTCAGGATGGAGCTCCAACAACTCCACTTACAAATGGAACACTTCCAGGGCAATCTCACCCAAGCAGGCGTCTGGGACTGGTTGTACCTACCACAGCCATGAGGTGACCCCGCGTGGGAGGGCGCCGGGAGTGCTGGATCTTGGCTCTGTCACGTGTTGGGTGGGCAAGGAAACTGTCCTCTTCCACGGTGACCTGCGGGGTGACACAGGCTGTGAGCACGGAGCACGAGCCATTCCCAGCTCCTGTAGCTGTAAGCAGGAGGAGGCTGGCAGGGAATGGCGTGTGGGAGCGATCTAGTATTTGCTTGGTCTCTCCCCTCTGTGTCATGATGGGATTGCATCTGCTCAAGTCATTCCTGACAACTGAACATGTTTGCAAAGACTCCTGTGACAGGCTCTCCTGGAAGCCATCTCTCCTGGTGTTTGCTTCCTGCTCTAAAACCTCTCCCATAGTCTGACCTTGGTTTTCCTTCACTTCAGGCTCTGTGCTGCCATCCAGGAGAGGAAAGAGCCTCCTGGCAGTGCCATGGCACTGTGGGAAGCTGAGTGTGAATGGGAGATCTGAGACAGGTCTGAGCTGAGGAAGGGTTGCCATGAAACATTAATGTGAAAGTCAGCCCTGGAGCGAGGGCACAGCTTGCTCCAGGTAGGTTCTCCTTCCCTCTGAAGGAAACTGTGTGGGAATGCCCACCCTGACCTGCCTCTGCCAGCTCACCTGATGTTCTGAGTACACCCTGAGTCCCCAGGAAGAGGCTGAACTGAGGCTGCCCTGTTATTTTCCTGGCAGAAGCTGCTTTGTGTAACTGGGACTTTTACAGTCCCCTTGAGAAGTGGGACGAGCTGTGCTGAAGACACTTTGTGTGGATGTATCCCCAAGACAAGGCTGTTCCCAGCAGTCTCAAACCTTCACCCGGGCTGAGACAGGGGAGCCAGGGCTCAGCGTAAATCCCGCTCACCTCGTCCAAGATCCGGTTTTTAGCACGTGTGATTGCAGAGTTGAGGGCGTTAATCCAGGACTCTTTCTCTTCTGGACTCACAGCCAGGAAGATCAGATTTGGTGCCTACAAAAAAGGGAAGTCGGGTCAGTGCTGGAACTCACACAGAGACAGGCCTGGGCCAGTGTGAGGCCTCTACAGAAAAGGCAAAGCAGAGCTGAGCCTCCAGCCCTGTTTGCCCCACACAGCAAACCCCAGGACCATCTACATCCCTCCCTGCATCCCCCAGGACCATCCACATCCCTGCCCACCCCTGGAGCCAGTGGTTTTTGGGCTGGCTGCATCTGGACAAGCCCCACATACCGTGTTTCCAGGCTGCCTGGAGTGGGCAAGAGTAAATTTACTGTGGTTCTTTTTGCTTCTGCTTTTGGACTTCCTGAGCTCTTCACATTTCTCATAGTCACTCAGGTCAAACATTTCCTGTATGTTTTTTTCATCTTTTACCTGCAAAACAACAAGAAAATTAGTGCTTTGCAGATGTCAGACAGAGACTCTGCTGCTCCAGCCAGCAAGATTTCAACATGAGGGTTTCAACTTGTCTTTTCTGGAATGAGCCGCATATTTAGAAGGATAGCAAGAAAATCCCACTTTGCCAGGTTAATTCCTGCCTCTTCTACCTCCAGAGGGCAGGGGCTGCTGGCTCTCAGTGTCCTTTAAAGAGTCCTTTTGAGTGACTACTTCACAAGATCTCCCATTTTCCAGGTCTGTTCCCCAACACTCTGCACTGCCAAAATGTGACAGGTACATGGGATGGATCAGTGTCACAGAGGCTCAGATTAGAGATGGAGCTCACACAGGGTCACTGAGGCTGCAGCTGCACTGAGGGACTTGCAGGGATCTAGGGGCACACAGGGGTCTGGATGCTGACCCCTGACCGTGCCGTCCCTTGGGGACACTTGGAGCAAAGGGGAAGTGGCAAAGCTGTCCATACCCTTCCTCTTCTCCTAATGCACCATCCTCAATCCCACTCCTACAGCAGGAAAACTCTGCTCTTCCATGGCAAACACGTGGAATTAGGAAACTGGGGTGGGAGACAGCTCGAGTTTGCATGTCCATTACAGACATTGCAGCAGGCTCAGATCTTCATCCATCTGCTTAATCCGACTCCAGCCAGTCATCCCAGGCTGCACTGGCAGTGGAGGGTGTGTAACTCGGGTGCTGGGAAGGCAGATGGTAGTGAGGTCTGAGCCCTAGGATTTCCTGAAGGCACTCCACCCCATTTCATACATTTCCTCCACAGTTTTGGGAAGCACTGAAGGAACTCCCTATGATTCTTCCATAGAATTTAATCAAAGAAGGTGACTAAACCAGCTTCCTAACCAGGGGCATGGATAAACTGACCATCTGGCCCTGCCTGATGACAACAGCTCCCCTCTATCCTTCATCCTGCCTGTGTTCCCAGGATCCACAGGACAATCACCGGCACTGCCATCCCTGATGGCCCGGAGCTGGTTCCTGCTTGTGACACATGCCCTGTGTCTGGGTGTGATAACAGAGACTGTCTGGCTGCACATCCTCCCCACACGCTGCTAATCGGCTTTGATCTCTTCCCACTCCCACCCTACCATCCACCTCTTTCCAAGAATCTCAGCCCAATTCTGCCCGACTCAATTGCAGCAGGAAAAGCCGATCCCCCTCCGAGCCCCCAGCTGTGCTCTGCAGCTGAGACCAGAGCCTTTGCTCCAGATGTTTGCTGATATGGGTCACTGGGGCTTCCCCAGCCTTCCCCTTCCTCCACAGAGCTCCCACAGCTGGGACTCAACCTCCTGCCTGCAGGAGCATCCCCAGGAGGCTGCAGGACAGAGCAGGTTCAGACAAACACCCTGCAGGAGCAGCTTGTCCTTTAAATGCCTCCGAATGACACGAGCCAGGGCTCTGACACTGCACTGGGACACGCTGAGGGGATCCTGCTCCTGTGTGTGACCCGTTATAAAATGCTTAAAACTGGGAATCCAGAATCCTTAATCTGCAGTGGGATTCCTGGGGGAGCAGAGTCAGCAGCAGCCTGGAGTAGGTGGCTGTGGTGACGCAGAAATTCCAGGGGGCACGGGAAGAACAGTGCATGTCTCACCAGGGGCATGGCCACCTGAGCCCCTTCTCATGCTCGTGCAACAGAGCATCCAGTGTGCAGAAAGAGAAACTGGACAAGGAAGGTGAAAGGCAACTCCAGAGGCACTTGCCAGCTCTTTAGTCCCTTGTGGGAGGCTCCTGAGGCCAAAAGGAGGGAAGTGGTGGCATGAGAGGCAGCTCAGAGCAGCCTCAGAGGTAGGAGAGGCCGAGGACAGTCATGCAGCCCATTCTGTGTGAAAACAGGACAAAACCAGCCCCTGAGGAGCCACAGACCATATGGGCAACAGAGCTGAAATCCCAGTCACCGTGTCAATCACAGGTGGGTGACAAACCTGCAGGGTGTCACCTCCTCCACGTTCTCAGTGAGATAGAGGCCACCCAAATCAAACCTTCCAGGCTTCTCCTAAGAGGATTTGTCTGGATGTGTCCCAGCACCCGGGCAGTGCCCAGGAGGAAGCAGCTTCTGGTATCAGTTCTCAGTAGGAAGGCATAAAGCCAGAGGTTGGTGGTTGATTTTGGCAAAACCATTCCCTGCTGGGAGGTTTCCAGCAGGTCTTTCCTTCCCCACAGCTGCCAAGGGCTTAAGGAATTGAGGGATCTCAGAGCCTCACCAGCAGGCAGGTCCTGCTCTCCGTGCCCTGTGGGGAGCGCGGGATTGGAAGGATTAAGGTGAATCAATCCCAGCAGGTGCTGCCCTGGCTGTCTGATGGCCTTGCTCTCGAGTTGTACCCATTTGAGGCAGGCAAAACAACCTTGCCCTGCAGTTCCACCTGCCTCCTACCTGTGACCAGGTGAGGGAAGGGAAACTGAGGCAAGGAAAAGGAATCAGAAGCATCCCCCATCCCTACAGCAGGGAACATTTCTCTGTGAGATCACACAGCCCCACACCCCTGGCAGCTGCCCCTGCTCTGCTCAGGGTGTCACTGCCTGTGCCAAGGCTGACACTGCTGACGCTGCTTGGATCCAAGGAGGGGAGCTGCATTCCTTGCACTCCTTGCACTCCTTCCTCCGCAGCTGCTGCCCGCCCAGGCTGGCCCCAGGGGCACCCAGCACTCCCTGTGCCCTGAGATGTGGGGGGCTGTGGGCACGTAATGGGTCAGAACATCAGCCATGGCACCCAAATCTCTTCTCTAGAGGGTCACAGCTGTTTGTGCTTCCAAAGGTCTGCTCCCATAGGAAGGCTCGTGGCAGTGCACTGGCAGCAGTAGGGTCTCTGACCTGCGTTAATGAACCACCCTTGGGTATCTCACTGATGAGAGTTTGAATTTCCCCATCAAGCTGTGACCTGCAGTGACTCTGAACCTCCTGGACCCGGCTCAGGGCTGTGTTTTGGGGTCAAACCATTCACAGAGGGACAGGGCAGGTGCTCAGTCTCACCAGTCTGGGAGTTTTGGCGACGATTTGAGTAGTTCCCTGCTGCAATGGGACACAGAAAAATGCGGAAGATACCGAAAATCATGAGACACCCAGTGTGAGGCACCCACGGGACACTTGGGGGATCACAGCGTGGCTCAGGATGTAACCAGAAACCTCCAGGCTCTCAGTACAGCCAAATACCCAAACATGGGCACTTTTGGGACAGACAGTTCCTCTTGTAGGCTACGACCAAAGTTTCACTTCCTCCAGCTGAGCAGCTCTGCTTCAGCAGGGGACACGGAGCTTCCTGCAGAGCTGCTGAAGCCAGGCTGTCCCTGGGTCAGGGATGCACACTGGGGCTGTCCAGTTCTCGTCATGACCAGGTCGCTGCCCTTAGCTGATGAGGGGATGGAGGCAGACGTGGCTGCTTCAGGCCCTTCTCCAAAGAGTCACCACCAAGGCTACCAGGGACACAGGTCCCCCAGAATCACTGAATTGTGACATGGTTTTGGAGGGACAGCTTCCACTAGCCCAGACTGCTCCAAGCCCCATCCAACCTGGCCTTGGACACTTCCAAGGATGGGGCAGCCACAGCTTCTCTGGGTAACCTGTGCCAGGGCCTCCTCACCCTCACAGGGAGGAATTTCTTCCCAAAAATCCCATCGTGTTGTGTTCAGCAGCGCTCACTGAGGGCAAACACCCCATGGAGCATTAGAGAACAGAGTACACAAACACCCCCCAGCCTGGAACCGAGGAGCGGCACCTCCTCGAGTGCTCTTGTGCTGATTGAGGCGATGCCTTTGGTAGCAAACAAGCAATGCTGGAGAGAAGCGTTTCCTCATCCCGCTGTCTGGCAGCCCCCGGCTTCCTGCGAGGAAGTGCCGAGCCCGAGCTGTGTCAGCCCGGCCGCTGCTCCCGGCGCAGGCAGGGACAGGGAACAGGGAACAATTCCCAGAAATGTGCCGCGGGGAGGGACCGAGGGGAAAGAATGTGAGAGTGAGCTAAGAAGGTGGTGGTGTGCTCAGCAGAGC
Source organism: Taeniopygia guttata (assembly GCF_003957565.2). NCBI lineage: Eukaryota > Metazoa > Chordata > Aves > Passeriformes > Estrildidae > Taeniopygia > Taeniopygia guttata. The sequence goes on along the minus strand of NC_044237.2, from coordinate 1,882,944 downwards.
TCGGCTCGCTGCAGCTCATCTCTACAGAGCTGGTTTTGGCTGATAACCAAACGCTGAATAACCGAGGATTTTGGTGTGAGTTCATGGAGTTCAGCAGCCGTGGGGGAGCGCAGTGAGCAGGGCCAGAGCCTCAAGCTCCCATTTCGGGAGGTGTCAGACAAGTCCCACAGCTTTCAAAGGGCAGCACTCAAACACCCTGTTAGCATTTTCCACATCAGCTGGGCTGAAAAACTACATTTCCTCTCCTTACAGACTTGGCTCTGCCAGGGAGAAGCCCAAGTTTCTATCAGGCATTCCCAAATTCTCCTGACAAAACGGAATAATCCGGGCTGGTCCCTGACCTGCAAGCCCAGATCCTAGACAGAGAACTGGAAAAGCACACAGATTCCCAGGAGCAATCAGCGTGGATATCGATGGGATTTTGTTCGTCTGAATTTTGGAAATCTCCCCATCCCAGACCTCAGCCCATGCTCAGCTCCAAGCAGTTCATCAACACCTGCCCCTAGCCAAGATACTTCCCAAGGGATCCTGGTGTGGAACAGACAATTCCCAGTCCCTGTGTGCTCTGGGGAGATGGGATTCATTGCCCTGCTTCCCAGATGGAGAAATTCAGGCAAAAGTAAATAAATGTCTGGTTTGAATTCATTTAATGAGTGCATGGCAGAGCCGAAGAGCTTCCAGGAGCTTTGGGATTTAACCCTTTCTACTCTGAGATGCTGGGAATGTGGCTTCACCTGCAGAACACCTCTGGAGCAGCTGCTGAGCATGAGACGAGCTCCCAGGAAACAAGCAGATGCTCTGGGAGCAGAGCTTGGAGCCACACATGGGCCTTTCCTGGGGCCCAGGAGGGGTCCTGCCTTTGCTAAGTGCTGATGCAGTTGGCATCAAACCCTGCACCACACGTTCTGAGAGCCTGTGAGCAGGAAGTCTTGGGATAACCCCCAGGAATCCCCTGGGGATTCCCCACCTTGAGACCCCAGGACGCCAGACCCCCTTTCCTCAGTGTGTCACCTCAGTGCACACCAGCAGCACATGTCACCTCCATGGAGCCACCTTAGCACACACCAGCACCAGATGTCACCTCTGCGACCAGATTCTTCCATATAAAGCCTCAGCAGCGGCTGCTGCATGTTATTTATGGTCCCTCACACACACATGGAGCCCGGGGGCCACCTCAAGCCCAGCTGTGTGGTTTTGCCCCTGTGAAACACAAACACAAGAGCTTTTTGTTCAGAATAGGCTCCGTGTAGCTCCTCCGGCCTCATCCCTCTCTTGGGCTCCAGCACACCTGGATTTGATCTGTAGCTACCTGGACATCTATTGCCTGTTGCTGTGTTTCGCCCTGGCTCTGGAGCAGCCAGGAGGTTGATGGGAGCAAGCTTTGGAATGCCAGCAAGCAGCTCAGCATGACCTGGGCATTCAGTCCACTTTTTAGTCCATTTCTCTGTTGTAAAAAGCCCTGACCTTCTCTGCCTGTGCCACATCCATGGCTCAAGCAGCCTTAAATCAAATTATCCCTTCCTCTCTCCAGGTCCTGACAGAGCCAGGCCAGGCAGCAGGGCATCAAACCACGGTCTGTCAGGAAATTACCTCCACTGAGGGGGGGAAACACAGGAAGATCAGGATTTTATCCCAAATTCCCTGAGTTGGAGCAACCCCCCATGCCTGCTGTGGGCACCACTCTGCCCAGTGCAGCTCTGGGATGTCACAGGGGATGGGAGGGAGGAAGGATCTGGCCTGGGGAGTTCTCCCTGATGGATTTATGGAGACAAAAAGCACGGGGAGGGGGCATGCAAGGACAGCCAGGTGCTGGCTCAGCCTGACAGTCACATCCGATTACCTCCAATGTCAACAGCACGTTAAAGCCCAAAGCCCAGCAAGGAGACCAGGGGCAGTGGAGGGGGCACGTGTTACACCAGGATGTCGATGCGGGGTGCAATTCCGTGAAAAATGCAAGAGATCGACCTGTAAATGGCTCGATTGCAGCTGGGAGAGTGGAGTTATTCCAAAGAGAGAATGAGCAGGTGGGAAGAAGGCAGTGTTGGGCTCAAGGACGGAGGACAGGCACAGAAAGGAGCCGGCATTGCTGTCGCCGCGGCGGAAAGAGGTTTGAGGGCTTAACTAAGTGAATCCTTTCGTGTCTCCACGCTGGGAAAATGTCTCCCAGCAGAGCTGCCTGGAGAATCGCTGTCAGAGCCGACCCCGACCCCGACCCGGCCGGGCCCCGCCGGCGCCAGCCCGGGAAGAAGAAGAACCCCCGAGGAACCGCCCCGGCCCGGCTGGGCTGGAGGGGCGCTGGGAAGGGCCGGGGCTGCGCCTTTCATATGCAAAGAGAGGAAGGGGGGATGGGAAAGGAAACTGAAACCGATCCTACCTCCTTCTCCGAGATGTAAAGCTGATCTCCCTTCAGAACCACATAACGGTTTTTCCAGATTTCCCTAAAAATGCCTTTCCCGCAGAATTTCCGCACCCAGCCGACCTTCTCCGGCTGCACAGGTTGCTGGTTTCCATCCTGGTTCCCCTAACACAAAGCAAGAGGGAAGAAAATGGGGGAAAACGGGATTATTCTTGGTTTTACACTCCTTTTCTCCCTCCCTTCCCTCTTTGCCCAACTTTTGTCTCCCCCTCCCTCCGGCCCCTCTCTCCGCCGACGCCGGGACCGAGTCCTTCCCCGGGGTCACTCCACGGGGATTTTTGTGCTGCAGGCACGAAGCGACATCGGGAGGACGCTGCGAGGAGCGGGCAGGGTTCCCTCCACGGTTATATAAGACAGGCCGGCGTCTCTATCGCCTCATCCAACGGGCATTTACCCGTGGAAAGGGGAACAGGAGGGGGATGGGCGGAATTTAAACCAGATGGGGTTTTTCTACTGCGGTTTTCATCGCGTTTTAGAGCTTTTTATGAGCAATTAATTCAAGAGGTGAAATCTATGGTTGGTTTATATCAGAGGTGTCTCCGTAGGCAGCGATGATGGGATCGCTGGGTGCAGCACACAACACGGCAAAGAGCGACGGATTGATGGTGCCTCCGGATTTTATCGTTTCCTTGTGTTCCAAGATGAAAACTGCCTGCCTACATCACCCAGTGTCTGTGGCGGGTGCGGGAGGCAGGAGGGGCGCTGGGCAGGGGCAGGAGCAGGGCCGGGAGCGGGTTTGGGTCTCTTTGGATCTGCTTGGGGGGCTCTGTGCGCTTTCTGCGGGGGGAGCAGAGGCGAAGCGAACAACCGGCCCCCTCCCCAAAACATCCAGGAGCCTCCCTTCACCCCGCCTCACCCCGGCGAAGAACCCATTCTCTACTCACCCTTTTCGCAGAATTATTTTTTTTCATCGTTCCTCGGTGCGCTGGGAGGCGATTTGGGGGCGGGGGTCGCAGAGGGGCTCCCGCGGCCTCCTGGCGCGGGGGAACACCCGGGACTGCGCCCGCGATCCGCGTGGCTCACGGCCCTCTCCCGTTACACGGCGCCCGGTCCGGCGCTCTGAGCCATCGCCAGCGCCGCCGCCGCCGCCGCCGCGTCCCCCCCCGCCGCCACCATCCCGCAGCTCGGGGGGCTGCGCCGGGCTGCGCCGGGCTCCCGAGCTCCATCTATAGCCGCCAGCCCGTGACGTCGGGGTTCGCGGCACGGCGCGAATCGCAGCCCACGAGGGTTTTTCTTCTTTTGTCTCTGACTCACCGGGGGACACGGGGCCGTGGGGCAGCGGCAGCGGTGCCTCGCCTGCCGCTCCCACCGGGGACCAGCCGCGTTGCCGGCGGTGTCGTGGGTCACCGGGAAACTTCCTAGGAGAGGGAATAGCAGCCGGGTGGCACTGGGAGGGTTTTCGCCCCTAAAGGTGTTCGGAAGTGGGAGCAAATCTCTCTGGAGAGAGGAGATGGGGGATTTCCTGGGGAGGGGGATGGAGGAAGGGGTCGCTTCCAGCACGGAGGGTCCGACAGCCAGGATTCAGCTGGATTTAGAGCATGGGTTCCAAAAGTCAGGAGACACTCAGCTTCCTAAAAAATGCCCTTTTTTGGCTTATTTTGTCTGCCTCCTTCATGTCCTGCAAGAAATAGATTGATCCATCATCCATCAGTGGATCAGGTTTCCAATGGCTGTCCATCCCCCACCCTTGATTTCAAGCTGTAGTTTCACCCCAGTACTCTGGAATTAATGCACGCAGAGTCCTAGGGATGTACTTGGATTCTGGAGTATTTCCAGAGCTGCTGTGTTTGTATCCCATTCTGAGCATTGGCATTTTTGCCATGAGCTGTGGATGCACTGCATACCTGAGAATACCTGGGACAGAGACACAAACCAGTCTCTACACCAAATCTGGGGGTTGCCTTCTCATCCTGTGCCTGTGCAATCCTGAACTCCATGGGGCTCAAGACCGGGATTTGTTGTCTCTGTGCCTCAGTTTCCCCTTTTACCCCAAAGTTTGTTCCTGGCAGGGCTGATAGCAGAGGGACAGATGACCCACGTCAGCTGCCCAGGGCCCCCAGTGTATCCCTAGGACATCACAGAACCTGCCAATTTATTTAATGACATTTTGCCTTCCAACCGGACTTGTCCTTCCTCACATCCTGTTTTTGGTGGCCAGGGCCTGCAGAGAACCGGCTGATGGCCAATACCAGATGGCACAGTGCTGGTGGCAGTAGGACAGCTCCGTTGTGCCCTTTGGATCCAGGGCCCACGCTCTTCCCAAACGTCCTCTGGTGCCAGGGAAGTTGCCCTGAAACCACAGCAGGTAATGCACCTGCAAACACCTCCCTCCCCATCGCTGGGAGCAGAAATTCAGCCGCAGTTGGGATCCTCAGGCTGTTCTGACAGTGCGACAGTGAGTCACACTGTGAAGGATGTGACCAATGATTCAGAGCTAGAAACATCAACAATTTACAGGGAAGGAAGGAGATAGGAGGGAACTCGTCTCCCATTTCTCTACCAGGAACAGGAGGCTGCACTTCCAGCAATGAGGCTGCTCACCAGTGGTCAGTGCAGCTTCTCATCTCCATCCCTGTCCACATCCCTGTGGGCAGAATGAAAAGCCTCTCCAAGGTGTGTTTGTGTCTCTCCCTGTATTCACAAGCCCCTGTTGCTACCCCGGTCCTGATGCTGTGGCTGCTCCTTGTGCTGATCCATTATAAACCGTTGCCAGAATCGCCTCTTCTTGCAGAGCGGAGCAGCAAATGCTCTGTTTATTTATGTAGTTAACACCCCACACACAGCATTTTGCCTCTGGATATCAAGTGTGAAGCTGCTGCCTGGAAGGTGAGTAGAGTTTAATTAGGACACATGCTTTTCTGTGTCTCTGATGACAATTAGTGCCTTAGTGTCTAGGGAAGGGGCTGCTGGAGGAGTGGATGGGGCAGGGGTTGTCCAGTATCCTCTGACAGCTGTGACTCAGCTGCCCCAGCTGTTGGGGTCTCAGGCTGTCAGAGAATTCCCTGTAAGAGGGAATTCTTGCAGCTCTGCCTGTCCCAACGACCCAAAATTCACCAAAAATTCACCATACAGATGCCCACCCAGTTCCACCCTGGCTGTGGGCAGAGAATCCCCCCCCAGCACAGGCTTTGTTCTCCCCTCCCTTCCCCAAAGAGCTGACCCCCAGGGCAAGGTCCCCTCCTCCCTGCAGGGCTTTGCTCTCTCCCACATCAACGGGACTTAGCTGCGATGCCAAGATAATTCCCAGGGATTTAGGAGCTCATTTCATTTGATCTGGCTTGTTAATTCCAAATCAAGTGCTGATTAGAGGCCAGGGGGCAGAGCTGGAAACACACTTGCAGGTTCCTTGGTGTGGTCCTGGAGGGGAGCAAAAGCTCCCGTGGAGGCTCAGGCTGTAACTGCACCTTGTGGCCTTGGGAAAGGGAAAGTGGGAATCATCCAGCAGACAGATTCGGCCAAAGTGGGGGATTTAATAGGATTCAACATATACAGACAACAGAGCAAAGGGCTCCTGTGCCCACCAGCCACACCCCCACAGCTGCTCCCCCAGCACGGGGCAGCATCGCTGGGCTCCTCATGGGACTCAGCCCATGCGTCCCATAAAGAGCCAGGAGCTGCAGGGATTCAAGGGCTTTCCCAGGCTCTCCTCAGGTGACCATCCCAGTCCTGGAGCTGTTTGTGAGGGGACAATGAGGAGCTGCAGTGGGGGCACATCCTTGCCTTTGGGCTAGCACCAGCTCCAGCGTTCGCTGCCATTCTGGGTGCGGAGGTTCCAGCTGCAGGGCAGGAACATCCTGCTCTGCTCTGCTCTGGGAAAGCTCTGAATGTTCAAAAAAGTACTCATTCCTTCAGGATTCACCGTCGGCTGCTGGACCTTGGTGGGACTTGGGAGCTGTCGGTGCTTCGACCGCGGAATCCTGCGGCTGTGACCTCCTCCAGAAAGCTGCCGGGAAAGGTTCAGGTCAGTGCAACAAGGGCCAGAGATCTGCTCATGGCACCCTGATACTTGTCCCAGAGGTGTCCATGGCCAAAGGGGCTGTGACTGTCCCCAGCACAAGCTTCAGGTCTGCTGGCATCACACACCCACAGCTGGGAGCAGCTCCCAAAGCCAGGAATGCTCCCAGCTGGAAGGATGCTGCCCGAGGATGGCACCACGGCCATTCCCAGGCTGACTCATCCCTCAGTGTGCTGATCAGGTGATCTCAACAGCAGCGCTTAAAAAATGCCCCAAAAGATAAAGAAATACAAAGCAAGATATGCCACGAATCCTACAGAAATGGGATTCCTCTAAACTGGGGAACTGGGGCTGGAGCAGTTCTTCCTGCCCAGGTTGTGAATCTTGAGGGGTTTGAAAAATAGCAAAACCCTCAAATCTGCAAAACCCTGCAGCAACACCCAGCTCTGAGCCCATCAGACACAGCTGGGAGGGGGCACAGCCAGGGCACTGCCCACGGTGGCACCAGCTCTGGCACAGGCTCTGGCACCTGGCTTTGTGTTCCAGCCTGAGCTCTCCCTCCTCCAGGTTATTTTTAGGCACTAGAACCAGGCAGAACTGAGCTCTGGCAGGGAATGACTGGTGTTTCTCGGGTCTCTGGTTCTGTGCTGTCTGGAGCAGGTTGTGCCTGTGACCAGTGACACCTCAGGCTCCCTTGGCACGGCCGTCTCTGAGCACATTCCCAGTCTGGAGCGACTGGAGGCGAGATCCAAACTCCCACCTGCCCTGCAGGGATGAGCTGCACCACAGCACAAATCCCCCTGCTGAGGTTGCAGGAACAAGCGAGGACCCAGCACAGGCACCTGCAGGTACCTCCACAGCTGCTCCACCCAAGCAGGGCCTGGAGATGGAAATCTCGGGAGAAATGAGCCTTGTGCAGTGAGGAGGGTCCCCAGGAGGATCCGGTGCCACCAGCGTGGCTGTAACTGGGTAACTGGGTCAGGCCCCACATCCTGGGATTAGTCCCAGCAGGTTCATCTCAACCTGCCCAGGATGAGTCAGCCCCAGCACCAGATGTTCCTGGCAACCCTTTTTATCCGATTATTGATCCTTTGTAACCCTTTCTCCTCCAAACCCTGCGGAATTGCTCTGGAATCCCTAGGAGCAGAGCGCATTCTCCATCCTTTGGGCCACCCCTCTGGGCCCACAGATGTTGGTCCCAATTCCAGCAGGGAGTAAGGACAATGGGACCAGGATTAGGTGCTTACACGGCTGCTCAGCACATTAACACCCAAATCCTCTTGTTTCTGGTGACATATCTGCCCTAATCCCACAGGAATCAGCAAGGCCATGGATTACGTGAGGGGTTGGGACACACTAAAACCTGGCTTTCCTTGTATCAGACACCTTATGGATGTGCTGAGATATCCCTGATCCTAGGGCACTGTGCTGAAATTGTGGATAACAGTGGACAGGAGACAGTTTTATTGTCCTTCCATCCTCAAGGAAACCTTATCCAAGAGAAAATGGATCATTTGGGACAGGGCTGTTTCAGAATAGACCCTTTGCTGGCCAAATCCAGCCCTTCCAACGCACCAGCCTTTTATTTTCCTTTTTCCACCCCCACCTCACTTCACTCTTTGAAATGCAAATTTGGATACAGAATCCCAGCTTTTCTGTAAATAATTCAGGGACTGCACAGCAGCAGAGCCCAAACCAGCCCGGGTGGCTCCTAGCAGCACCAATCCAAGTAGATCCAGTGATGGAGCTGCAGATCCTGAGCTTCAGCAGCAGCTCAGGATTTTCCCACCATCCCACACTGAGCACTGGGAATCTGGAGAGAATTCCTGCTCTCCTGCCTCTGTGCTGATGGGAAGCAATTCCCACTGTGGCCCCAATTCCTTCCTGTACCCAAAGTGAGTAATTTGGGTTCAGGAAAAGTTATTTGTATTTATAAACCAGACATTTCCCACTGGGAATTCCATACTGACAGGGATCTTTGCCCACCTTCAGCAAAGCAGCTGCAGGTTCATTCAGTGCTGAATTCACATGTGCTGCCCCGGCTTCCCATTGTTACGAACTAGAAAAACTCTGCAGAAAACTCTACTTGCCTGCCCTTGAACTGATGGAAATGCAAGTTAAACCTCCAGCTCAGGGATCTGTCCCAGAGCCACCATGAGCAGAGCTGGGTCTGGAGCACTGACACCCACTTCCATGTGGGGATCCCCCAGGTATCCCAAATTCCTGCCCTTCCAGCAGTTTCACAGGCAGGACCTGCAGAAGGGTGGATTTTACCTCCTGGTGTTGTGGATGGTGGTCCCACCCAGGACGATGCGGACGCCGGGGTTGGAGCGGTTCAGGTTGAACACGGTCAGAGCCTCCTCGTAGGTGGCCCCTCCGATGAGGAACACGATAATGTCCTGAGGCCTGGGATAAAGGCACAGATCATGGATTGGTTTGGCTTGAAGGGACCTCAAAGCTCATCTCTCATGCACACCTTCCACCAGACCAGGTGGATCCAAGCCCTGTAAACTTAGCCTGGGACACTTTCTGGGATGGAGCAGCCACAAATATTGAACTGGGATCAGACAAAGCCAAGGATAAATCCTGCAGCTTGGAGGCAGTGATCCATGATCCAGAGGGTGCCTCTAGACCCTCCCTCATCCCCGTAACGTGCCGGGCTCGGAGCTGAAAACAACCCACTGAATCCCCCAAAACCTCTCCTCTCCTAAACTCACCCACAACCCTGAGCAGCCTCCAGCAGCACCACCCCGATCCCTGTGGATCCATGTGCCACATTTAATGCATGATCTGCTGGGGCTGGGAAATCAGGATCGATTCTGGAGTCAGGCAAGGACACAGGCTGCAGGAGCTGTGCTGCCTTGGAGCTCCCAGGCTCAGGAACTGCCAGGATTTGTGCCTCAGTTCACCTGAGAGGACATTTCCCAGCCAGCAGGAAATGTGGGATGGTCGAGGGAAGCCAAGCAAGAGGAAGAGAGGAAAGGAGGGAAGCACCTTCCTCCATCCCAACACAAACTCAGGTGTGCTGTGCACATCCTGCTTTCAAGTGAGCTGGTCCTTTCTTCTCCCGTAACCACCCTCCCAATCCCTTGGAAGGATCAATACCAGGGATTTCTTTCTTGGAGCACTGCTTAGACAGCATGACCTGGAGCAAAGCTGCTCCCAGCTGGTTGGGACACAGGAACAGAGGGAGCATGTTGGCCACTAGATCTCCATGGATCCTCACACCATTTCCTCCCTGCCCAAGGGGATGTGGGAAAGCAGGGAAAACTCACGGGAAAGGTGAATGCAGTCCTTTCCCACTGTGATCTGTATCACCACTAAGCACCCACAGCCTGTCTCCTCAGAGTCTGGGTTAGGTCTGCATGACCCTCTCCAGCAGGATCCCATTTCCATTGGGAACAGTACTGGCTCAGGCCAGGAGAGCTGCAGCTGGACTGTTTTTGGCAGTCCCCATACACCATCACAGAGCCAGCTCTGACGAGGAAGGGCTTCATCCTTCACCTGAGCACATCCAAGCCAGCAAAGCAAGCCAGGCTGAGACACACCCCAGTCCTGCTCCAGGGAACATTCCTGGGGATACAGGACCTTCACGATCAAGGGATTTCCGTGCCAAGCCCTAGTTCTGTTCATCATCAGTGCAACCCTGCTGTGGGACAGCAGGGATGTCCCAGTGCCAGGGGCAGCCAGCGTGTCCCAGTGCCCCAAAGGCCCCACGTACCTGTCCCGGAGTGTGTTGGGGCCCAGGTAGGGATATTGGCTGTCCTTGAGCTTTCCCTTGATGAGCTGGTCCAGGGTTTCCTGGAGCAGGGGCTGGTGCTGGGTGTACACGTTCTCGATGCCCTGCGGCCGGAGAGAAGCTCTTTAGAAGTGGCCCAGCAAGGAAGGAGCATCAGCAGAGGCACAGCAGCTGCTACCCCTGAATTTAGGATTGAGAAGCTCTCCAGCAGCTCACTCCCGTTGTTCTGAGTGGAATCAGGCCCTGAAGCCACCAAGCCAACCCTGCTCCTCCTCTGGGCTGCAGCTCTGGTTGGGTCTGTCCCCATTTCCCCAAGGCATCTCGGTACCTTCAGGCCTTTGAGGAACTGCTTGGTGATGGCCACGGCATCCTTGGGGCTGAACAGGTCACTGCCTCGGACACGCTTCCCTCCGTACTCCACCACGGCAGACACCAGCTGTGCAGGGAGAGGGCAGGAGCCCCGTCAGCCTGGCAGCTCCTTCCAGGCCGTGCTGAGGAGTCACTGCAGACACCTCGTGGAGATGTGGAACGGGGACAAGGAGCCACGGAGGCGATCCCAATGGAACTGCACATGGAGGTGAGGGGGCAGAGCAGCAGCACACCCACGCTCCCCAGACCCTCCTGCTTGAGGAGAAGCTTCATCTCCATCGCCTGCAGCAGCGACAGCAGCTCCTCCACACGAGGTGACATCATCCCGCTCCTCCACCTCCTCCCCAGCTGCTCCTGGCACTGCTGCCCGCTCCCTCCCTGCCAGCTCCTCTCCATCCCCAGCCCCTCGCTGCAGCCACTGCCTGTGCTGCAGAAGCTGGGGAAAGTGGGGGAGGAAAAGAAGAGAGGAAGCACATCCCAGGCCCATGTACGTGCCACACTCCCCTCCCAGCAGGCTCCTGCCATCCCTTCTTTCTTAAATCCTTCATAATATCACAGAATCACAGACTAGTCAGGAGTGGAAGGGACCTCTGGAGTCCAACCCCAACATCACTGATTTAGGACATGGAAATCGAGTCACTTATTTAGAACACCTTTCAAAGCCACACCCACAGGTCCCAGCCGAGCTCAGAGCTCCGTGCAGCAACACAGCCCTGGGCTGACCCGGAGCAGGCAGGTTTCACCCCAAACAGCAGCGATTCCCCCATCCTGTGGGACATCGGGGCTGCGCCACCCCGGGGTTACCTGGCAGTACCTGCCCCACCCCGGGGTTACCTGGCAGCACCTGCCCCCCGTCCTGCCCCACCCCGGGGTTACCTTGCGGTACCTGTCGGTGCCGCCGCGGCCGCGCAGCTCCTCCAGCAGTGCCGGGAGGCCGCTGCTGGCGTGGCGCTCGTAGCGCAGCGCGTAGAGCATCACCAGCCGTGCCGCGTCCAGCTCCGACACCCGCGGGCTCTGCAGCAGCCGCCGCACGCTCTGCGGGACACAGGGCACTGCTCAGGGCCAGGACTGCCTTCATTGGTGTCACCGTTTATCAGTCATTTATCAGTCACTAATCAGACTGGTTTCACTGCCCAGCAACAACAAGAGGATCCAGTTGTGTAAACCCCACAGCCCGGCTTCCTCAGGTGTTTCACAGGAGGATTTACTGGAGTACCAGTTGGTTTTGGGTCTTTCCATGGAACTGGGAATTCACAGCACACCTCTGATGGGTCCTGTGCCCCTCGTGGTGCTGCAGGAGGGGGAAGTTGTGCACAGGCACTTTCAGACACCTCCAAGCTCTGCCTGGGTTTTTCAAGCTCAAGCAGAGCCACCCCACAGGCTCCACCACTCTAGTGGCTGCAAAGAAACCCCTCAGGCAATCCCCCCAACTCCATTTCCTTTTTGGAAGGTGTAAGGCAGAGGCATCAAAGTCTCAGCAAACCTTTGGATGTGAGACATGGAGGAATAAACTGCACATTTGGAAGAAAAGGAGGGAAGGAATTAAAGCAGGAAAGAGAGATCCAAGCTACAGGGAAGAGCAGGGATCTGTTATCACTCCTGATCTGCTGCTGGATTCACCACCCTGGCCCAGATGTTTGTTGGCATCTATTTAACTGATGCTGACTAAAAACACAGCATAAAATCCTGGCTGTGAGGAGGAATTTCACCATTGAAGGTCAGGAATTCACCTGTGAGGGGAGAGCCGGAGCCCCAGGGAGGTTCCTGTGCTGGCAGTGGCAGGACCAGCAGGAAGCAGAGAACAGAACAGCCATTGTCCATGGGAGGAGCCGGGATTCCAACCCTCCATTCAGCTCCCAGGCCTCATGCACTGTGTCAGGGTTAATGAGAGCCCAGGGGAGGAAGAACCCGAATGTCCCAGACTGGGGGGGGGGGCAAGGCCACCAGAGATCCAACAATCCCTGAAGTGACATCAGAGGAGAACAATTCCAGCCTTATTCCAGGCTCTGGCTGCTGCTTCTTGTCCCGTGGCCTTGCCCCTCTTGCTGCCAGTGGGAGCCGCAGCAGGGACAGCCCAGGGACAAAGATCCCACCTACAGGGGTTTCCATTTATTTCCAAGTTGCTGCATATCTTCCAGTGGTCTCAGCTGCCAGAAATACAACAGGGCTTTCCAGGCACAGGGCTGGATGGAAACTGAGGCAGCATTTCTGCTCTGAAACTGCAGAAATGCTGTTTGTGTAGAGCAGGACCAAGGTGACCCCAGGAACACCAGGATTCACCTGGCACCAGCTCTGTGCTGTGTATATTCCATCAAAAATCATGGCTCACAGTGCAGGGAGGGAGCAGACTGGGAATATTTGACTTTTAAACCTCAACAACCTGAGCTGGAGACAGTGATACAGCATGAGGACCTCAGAGGCTGCTTCCAGCAAACACATTTCTGGCTGCATTCCCAGTTCCATACCCAGCCATGTAAATCCTGCCAGACACCAGCTATGGAATCCCATCCCTACACTCACTGGTCCATAGGGAAGCATCAGCCCGGGGAATGGGAGCACATTCCACCTCTGGGGACAGTCCAGTGTTATCCCCTGGGCCCCCACTTGGAGTTCAGAGTCACAGAGGTGGGGAAGAAACCGATTTCAAACCTGCTGGGAATGCTTTTCCTCATTTTCCAATCCCTCTGCTTCCCCAGTGCCATGCAGGGGTCTGTTACGTGTTGGGAATGCCCCTCCACTAATCAAGGAATTATTTTTCAGAAGTGAGTGGCTGCTCCAGCCCTGCTCTGAGCCAGCCCCATCCCAAAGCTGCTGTTGAACACCAGCCCAAATCCATCACCACTGACTCTGCCAGACCCTGCTCTGGTCACAAGGGGCCACACTCAGCTGTCACAGAGCCTCCCTCCAGCTTTTCCAGGCCTCTCTGCCAAAGAAATCTTGGATCTAAGAGTCTTTCCAGTGGCCTTTCTTAAAAAAATAGGTAAAGACAATTCCACAGATTCCAGCTCTTCTCCTGCCCAACACACATCAGCTCCTGCGTAACATCTGATGAGGTTTTTTTATCCTAGTGCCTGCCAGAAGCCAACTGGCTGAATATAATGAAAGAATGTTGGATTGTGGGATGTAAGGACAGGATTTGCAAAGATGCTTCTCAAGCCAGTTATTAACGATGACTCATTCCCATCTGAGCGCCGAGGAACAATTCCACACGCAGTGTCCCTCCCCACAGGGTATCCACACACAGAGCTCCCACTGTCACATCCCCAAGGGAGTGATGGGACGAAATTCCCCAATCCAGGGGCGGGGTGAGTACCTGGAGGGCACTGGAATGGTCATTCTGGCAGGCCAGCTCCTGCTCCACCTCTGACACCTCCAGCAGGTTCCGCTCCGCCACCAGCCGGGACAGCTCCCCCACCACTGTCACGTGCTTGGACACTGTGCCTGACATCTTCTTGAACTGAGGGTAGTTCTCCACAAAGGCCTGTGATGGGAAACTGAGGCAGTGGGTGCTTCCAGGGAAAAGCAGGAGATAGAAGATGGGTGCAGCCAGCCATAAACTGCACAAATTCCCAGCAATTCTGTGTAGGTGTGCAGAGGATCAGACACCTTCATCTCAGGAGCCCACAGGATTTCTCTCATTACCAGGAGATTTCTAGGAGGGATGTAGTTTTTATTTACTCCTAACATTAAAGGATGGGACATGGCTGGGATGGACTTTGTCCCTACCTTCATATCCGCTATGGACTCCAGCTTCTGCTGCTCCTTTGGCTTCCTCCTCTGGAAATCCTCCATCAGGTTCTTGATGTTGGTGCCAATCTCGGCAAAGTTCAGGTACATGTTCTGTGTGGAACAAGATGGGAAGCAGAGGGAAACTCATTTGAGAGAGTCTTGACCAAGGAAGAGCCTTGAGCACCTGGGAGAAGGTGGCTCCATCCCCCAAAACCTGCAGCAGGGTTTGAAATCAAACAAACACGTTTTCTAGGACATGTTATCCCACGCCAGGTGTCACTGGTGCTGCACACTGGCCGTCACAAATGGCACATCCCCACCCTGAGGCTCAAAGTCATCGGGAAGCTCCTTTCCCGTGGCAAACCCCCAGATGTGGGTGCTGGAGAAGCCTCCCTGGGACACCTACGTTGGCGTAGAACTCGTCGTTCTCAGCTGACAGGACGACCTCCCGCAGGTCCTTGCTGATCCCCGGCACCCGGGACAGGTCGATGCGGTTGTTGTTGATCCCCAGCAGCTCGTGGACCATAGCCTGGTACGTCCACTGCCAGGGGACAGAGGAAGGCAAAGGGATGACCTTGGTGAGACACAGCACTTGGGAAATCAATGGATTTCAGCTGAACCCAGCCAGAGCTGCTCCTGCTACCCCAGACACACAGCAGAGTTTGGGAGTGCGTCCCTCAGAGCAGCCAGGACATTCTGATGAAAATGAACATCACGGATAAACAGTCAGATGGGGAGACGGTGCAGAGGGAAACCTCCCCCCTCCAGGGCCATTCCAGAATCACAGTGTCATGGCATGCTTTGGGTTGGAAGGGACATTAAACCCATCCTGTTCATGGCAGGGACACCTCCCACCAGATCAGGAATTCCTGCAGGCACCTTCAAAAGAGTTGATGGGGATTAACATTCCTGTTCCAACACCTCTGTTGGTCACCAAACCCCACAACTTTCTGCCCAGGCAGGGAGAGGTCCCACAGTTCCACTGCAGAATTCCCTACATGCTCCGCTGGCAGGAGCATTTCTGCACATCAGGAATTTCTATTTTTATCCTGAGAAGTCTAATAATAACCCAGAGAGAACAGTGACAGCTGATCAGAGCCCTGCTGTGCCCAACACTCCATTTACATCCCCAGGAATCTCTTTGGGATAGGAAATCCTGAAACAGCAGATAACGCCTGATGCTGAGCACAATCCTAAACACCACAAACCAGGTGTGAGCTGGGCTGTGACAGCCACACCCCTCTGTGACACAGATGTCACCTCCAGCTCCTGCGGAACTGGTGTTACAGCAGCTCTGGGGCTGCTGGTCCCACTCAGGTGCAACTCCTGATCCCCAGGTTCCAAGGGAACCCCACAGAAAACACAGAAAGGAAGGGAGACCAACAGATCCTGCCAGGATCTGCAGCACAGCACAGAACAAATAAATCCAACAGCTCCCAGCAAATCCAGCAGCCATCAATAACAGAGGGAGACTCAGCAGGGCAAGGTCACTCGACAGCCGTGTGCTGCCCACAGCCCCACAGACAACCCTTGGGAAAGGCCCTGCAAAGCACTGGGGCTCCAGAAGCCACCTGGAAGTGCTGGTGGCCCCGTTTTCCAGAGTGCTGGGTCCATCTGCCACTGAAATCAGCACAAATAACCCGCACTCAGGTCTGGAAAATCTAGCCAGGGGATAAAAGAGGGATTTTGTAGGGATTGAGGGTGGGAAGCAACACTTTTCTCCCCTACATCCAACCCACGACCTGACAGGGGTAGAACTCCAGCTGCTGCAGGACTCCCACCCCTGCCCCAGCCTGGCACACCTGGGTGTGCTCACCTGGTTCAGGAGTGGGGTGATGGCATCGTCCGACCGGTCCAGGATGAGGAGCAGGGGAGGGACCTCGGTGCGCCGGAAATCAAACAGCTCGTACTCCTTCGTGATCACTTGCTGTGGAGAAATGGGAAAAATCCCACTTGGAACGCCTGGAAAAGGCTCCCACTCAGCGTGGACTCAGGCGGAAGGGAGGCTGAAACAGAGGGAAGGGAGGCTGAAACCCCAACTGTGCTGCTTTGTCTGCACTGCCAGGGAGGAGCTGAAGGCCCCGGGGAACTGGGACACTGCTCCCAGGAATGCTGTACTGGGAGCGGAGCAGGACATGACCTGCCCAGTGCTGGGCCCCAAGTAAGCGATGGAATTTACAGGAATTGACTGAAAACAGGTGTTTCCCTCCGCATGTAAAAAACTAACCAAGACTGAATTCATCCTAAAGGGATGTGCTGTGGGCTGCTCTCACCTTCACACATTCGGCCAAGCGCTTCGCTGGCTCTGAGGAGAGCTGGTACCGGATCATGGGGCACTTCTTCAGGGACAGGAGCAGAGCAGTGAGCCCTTGGGTTGTCCTGGTGAGCTGAGCCGGGTCCCAGCTGCGGCCCTGGAAGGAAAGGCTGCACCTCACATGGATGCACTGGTCCCAAACTTTCCCACGTCCTCGTTTCTAAGCCCTGAAGTCTCACAGGAAAGCACAGCTTGCCTGAAGCAGCAGACACCCAGGGGCTGAACACAAACTCCCTGCTGTTCCTCTCCCTGCCACGGCCCATTCCCCTCCAGCAGCCCCCCAATGCCCCGGGTTGTGAGGGCTACACGTTACCCAGTGCAAGGACAACTCGCCGTGTTCCTACCCGGCAGCAGCCCAGGAGGTTCAGGGAGAAGACGTGTGGGTTCACCGCAATGTAGTCGCCGTAGAACTCCTGGGGAAGGCAGCAGGACAGTCCTGTGTCTCTGACCCTGACCCCAGGCACAGCCACGGGCCAGCACTGGCCACACAGCCCCCTCCACCACCTGGACACACTGGTTCAGACCATCCCTCCTTCCTCCACCCCAAACCCTCCAACCCCGCTGAGAACTCCACTCCCATTGGTACTGTGCATTGCTCTGGTGCCCAGCTCTTCATCAGCACCACAAATGTGGAATCGTGGAATTACTGACTTTGGAAAAGCCCTTTAAGACCACTGAGTGCAACTGTCCCTCCAGCACTGCCAAGGCCTCCTCTAACCCCTGCCCCCAAGTGCCACATCCCCATGGATTTGAGCTAGGCAGCACCTTGTGAGACACCAAAAACAGCAGCAGCTCTGAGAGCACAGGGCACAGAGAAATGAGACCTTTTCTGCCTTTTACCTCTTCATCCCACATTTGTGTCCACCCCTCCTCCCACCCAGGCCTGGCACGCACAATTTGGGAACAGCCCTCCTGCTCCCAGTGTTTGGCAGCCTGGACCTTCCCTTTGCTTTTGGCTCTACCTAAAAACATCCAAACTTCACCTGGACTTCAGCCACGACCTCCTGCTCATCGGCCTCGGCCAAGGCCTTCACATCGCTCTTGCTGATGACGTTGCTGAAATCTGGGAGGAAACAGGGAAGGGACAGTGGGGCTCCATGGAGACCCTGTGGGATGGGCAGCCCGATCCCCTTTGGAGCAGGAGCAGATCCCACAGGGACCCTCTAACCCTGCACCTGCAGGTGCTGGAATCCCGAGCCACCTCCCAGGGATGCTCCCAGCTCATTCCCTGCCCATCTCCCCAGCGCCTGGTCCCGCTGCGTCCTGCAGAGCCACAATGACATCTAGAGGCCACTTCACCCAGTTCCTGGCATCCTACTGACTAATTCCTGGGCTGCAGGACTGGACTTCAACCCCAAACCAGCTGGAGTCATTCTGCTCAATCCCAAACTCATGGAACATTCTGTGGCATGAGCAGGACACGTGGGAAGCCCCTGCCGGATACGCCTGGCACAGGAAGGTGCTGTGTGATCTTTGCTGAGCTGTGGAGCCCATCCCAACCCATCCACACTGGGATGCGGAGCCTGTTCCAGGTTCATGGAGCTCCAGGAGCCCTGGACTCTGCATACTCACAGATGAAGTAGATGCTGTACTTGGGCCTTCGCAGCTCCTGCACCAGGAGCTCCACGTTCTCCTGGATGGAAACAGCACCAGGAAGAGCAGAGTTAAGGAATACAGAACCATGGAATCCTTAGGGTTGGAAAAGCCTCTGAGATCTTGGTGTCCAGCCATTCCCCCAGCACTGCCAAGGCCACCACGGACCCCTGTCCCCAGCACCCACATCCACACGGATTTGAACAATTCCAGGGACTGTGGCTCCACCACTGCCTTGTGCCAGGGCTGGACAACCCTTTGCATGACAGAATTTTCCCGAATATCCAACCTAAAACTCCCCAGCCCCGTACCTTGGTGGGCCGCAGGAAGCAGATGGCCTTGAGGTGCTTCATGGGCTCCCTGTTGGGCGAGTCGAGGCGCTCGAAGAGATAAACCTCGCGCTGCAGGATCTCGGACTGGGTGTACACCACGCTCACGGCGCCGGTCTGAGGGCGACAGTGCCCGTCACGGCCGCCCTGGCCCCGGTCCCCGGCCCCGCCGCCCTCCCCGTCCCGGCCCAGCCGCTCACCGTCTCCCGGTCCATCAGCAGCACCTTCATGCCGGGGCCGCTGTCCTCGATCATCTTGGACACGTACTGCCGGACCGCCAGCACCGCGTTCATCCTGCCGGGGATGCTCCGCTACCGGGCTGCCCCTGACCCGCTTCGGCCCGGCTTCGGTCCGGTTCCGGCCCCGCTTCGGCCCGGCTTCGGTTCGCTTCGGCCCGGCTTCGGTCCGGCTTCGGTTCCCTTCGGTTCGCTTCGGCCCGGCTTCGGTTCCCTTCGGCCCGGCTTCGGTTCGCTTCGGCCCCGCTTCGGCCGCGCCCCGTCCGGCCGCGCTGCCTGCTGGGAGTTGTAGTCCGGCAGCGGGACCGGTCCTGCAGCCCCGGCCCGTCCTTCCCCTCCCGCGGGGACCCGAGCAGTGGGAATGTCTCGGGAGGGCGGAACAGTTTGGCACTGAGCCCAACCGGACTCGCCCCGCAGTTAAACCCACCCAAACCTACCGTAAAACAACACGAACCCGCTCCAACCCGCACTAAATGCACCCTAAAACGAACCTAAACCCATCCTAAACACACGCAAACTCCCCCCAGGTCTACCCAAATCACCCCAAACATCCCCAAATCGTCGCAGACCCACCCCAAGCTCCCACAGCCGAGGGAGCTCGGCACACCCGAGGGTCCCCCTGGGGTCCCCAAGGACAAAGGACGGGACTCGGTTTCACTGAGCTGCTCCTGGGATGGACAAGGCTGCTGCTCCAGGACCATTCCTGCCCCACTAATCCCGGGAGCAGGACGCTGGGATTAGGTGCTATTCCCGGCAGGACAGAGCTGACCCACGGCCAGGCACTCCCCTGCTGCCAAAGCCCTATTTATAGCGGGGGATAACAATTAATTAATGAGCATGTCCTGCCTTTCACTTCCAATTAAGCGGCTCCCCACTTCCTCTCAGAGTGAGGGACACCTTTGTCGTCTTTAATCCTTCCATTTCCTGCCAAGATTTTGCTTTTCACTTCCAAACGCTTTGGGTCTTCTTTCTGGAGGCTGGGGAGTTTTGCACATGTACAAACCCCAAAGATTTCAGTGGTTTAAACAGGGATTTACCTAGAAAAATACAACTCCAGTAGTTTCTTTCTTACATTTTTTGTTATTTCTTGATTGATTTTGTTTCTCATATCCAAACTGATGCCTTAAGGAGCGTGTGGGTGCTCCTGGCCAAAGGATACACACAGTAACGGCAAATGGTATAAAAAATTGGGATTTAATTGCAGCTGATTGATTTCTGGCCTTATTGTTAAATGATTCAGTGTCTGGAAGGTGCTGGTTTAGTTATTGTCCATGTTCCTTGGAAATGCTTTTGGATTTTATTTGTGAACTAACCAAACCCAGGGCGTCATCTCCTCTTTAAATCCGTCTTTGTCCTTGTCCTTAGGGAAAACAAACACCTTCTTGTGCCATTTTAATGAAATGAATCACAAACCAGATCTCTGAAGCTTCTTGGTAGGACGTTTACCCCTGGTTTGCAGGTAAAACATTTTAAGCAACTTTTATTCTGCAGAAATTTTACACTTTTCATTCCCCACAGGTCGATTGGTGGGGTGGGAGAACAGTTCTGTGTCCCGGGAGTGGTTGGAATAATGGAATTATTTAGGCTGAGAAAGAGCTCTGCATTTGCTGTAATTTTTAATGTAAACCTTCCTTAAGCATTTATTCAAGTATAATTTCTGTAAATAACCCTGATTTAACTCACCAAACAATTTCCCTGGGCCTGTCACCACTGCCCAGGCACGAGGACAGACAAATTGAGGCAATAGGATTGTCCTGGATTACGGCACTGCTATTTTAAGGGATTGAATTCGGCGTCGATTCTTTCAAAAGCAATGGATTCTCCACTCCTGATTCCAAGGGGGAATGGCCACGGCAGCCTGTGCCACCCCTGCGTGGGGCACTTTCCCTGTCCCTGCACGTGGCTCTGGAGGGACCAGCAGCACCCATCTCGGGGTCTGGGTGTCAGGACGAGCCCAAGAGTGTAAAATCCTCATTTCCCAGCCTGTGCAGCCAAAGAAGAAGTTTGAATGTGTAGGATCAACTTCTCCAGGTTGTTTATTTTCCCTTATCCAGAACATTCTTTCTCTGATCTGCTGAGCACTGTCCAGCAGCTCGGCCATGGCATTCTGTCCCAAATCTTGGGCGGTGTTTACATTTTATACCCAAAAGTCCATGTATTATATTTACAATAATGTGCCAATACCTATCCTCTATGTTAGACAGTGTGTCTCTACCTTAAACCAACAGAAAAGTGATTTTATAGTGGGCTAATAAATATATATAATGGCCAGGCTGCCGTGGCCATTCCCCCTTGGAATCAGGAGTGGAGAATCTATTGCTCTTGAAAGAATCTATGCCAAATTCAATCCCTTAAAATAGCAGTGCCATAATCCAGGGACAAACAGGGACAAACCCTGGGCCTGTCCTTTGTGTGCTGGACATTTCCCTGCCCTGACACACAAACAATCCCTTTGTGCAGGACACAAACAAGGGCAGGTTCCTGGCACAACACAAAGAATGGATTCAGCGTCGGGATCAGCTGAGCTGTGCCCATGACGTGGCCTGTTTGCCCCAGCAGCCCCCACTGCCACTGCTCCAGCCCAGGGCCTGGCCCACCTGGGTTTTTCCTAAGAGAAAACCCGGTGGTTTTATTCCAGGAAGGAAGAAGAAGGCAAATTCCCCAGCAATGGCTCCGTGGGAGCTGTGCCAGCACTCCCCAGCACATCCTGACGCAGCTGGTGGCCCAGGGTCTTGGGCTCCTCATGGGGGTCATGGGCTCCTCATGAGGGTCTCAGGCCCCTCATGGGGGTCTTGGGCTCCTCACGGGGGTCATGAGCTCCTCATGAGGGTCTTGGGCTCCTCACGGGGGTCTCAGGCCCCTCATGAGGGTCATGGGCTCCTCATGAGGGTCATGGGCTCCTCATGGGGGTCACGGGTCCCTTCTGGGGGTCTCAGGCCCCTCACGGGCATCCCAGGTCCCCCATGGGGGTCATGGACCCTTCACGGGGGTCTCAGGCCCCTCATGAGGGTCTTGGGCCCCTCACGAGGGTCTTGGGCTCCTCACGGGGGTCTCAGGCCCCTCATGAGGGTCTTGGGCTCCTCACGGGGGTCATGGGCTCCTCACGGGGGTCTCAGGCCCCTCATGAAGGTCTTGGGCTCTTCATGAGGGTCTCAGGCTCCTCACGGGGGTCATGGGCTCCTCACGAGGGTCATGGGCTCCTCATGGGGGTCACGGGTCCCTTCTGGGGGTCTCAGGCCCCTCACGAGCGTCCCAGGTCCCCCATGGGGGTCATGGACCCTTCACGGGGGTCTCAGGCCCCTCATGAGGGTCTTGGGCTCCTCACGGGAGTCACAGGCTCCTCATGAGAGTCATGGGCTCCTCATGAGGGTCTTGGGCTCCTCATGAGGGTCTTGGGCTCCTCACGGGGGTCTTGGGCTCTTCATGGGGGTCATGGGCTCCTCCCGGGGGTCCCAGGTCCCTCACAGGGGTCCCAGACCCCTCCCGGGGGTCCCAGACCTCTCCCGGGGGTCCCAGACCCGTCCCGGGGGTCCCAGACCCCTCCCGGGGGTCCCGGATCCCTCCCGGGGGTCCCAGACCCGTCCCGGGGGTCCCGGGTCCCTCCCGGGGGTCCCAGGTCCCTCCCGGGGCTCCCAGACCCCTCCCGGGGGTCCCAGACCCCTCCCGGTGGTCCCAGACCCCTCACAGGGGTCCCAGACCCCTCCCGGGGGTCCCGGGTCCCTCCCGGGGGTCCCAAATCCCTCCCGGGGGTCCCGGGTCCCTCCCGGGGGTCCCAGACCCCTCCCGGGGGTCCCAGACCTCTCCCGGGGGTCCCAGACCCGTCCCGGGGGTCCCAGACCCCTCCCGGGGGTCCCGGATCCCTCCCGGGGGTCCCAGACCCGTCCCGGGGGTCCCGGGTCCCTCCCGGGGGTCCCAGGTCCCTCCCGGGGCTCCCAGACCCCTCCCGGGGGTCCCAGACCCCTCCCGGTGGTCCCAGACCCCTCACAGGGGTCCCAGACCCCTCCCGGGGGTCCCGGGTCCCTCCCGGGGGTCCCAAATCCCTCCCGGGGGTCCCGGGCGCTCTCCGCGCTCCCGGTGAGGCGCACCCCGTACCGCCGCCAGGGGGCGCGCTGCTCCCCCCGCTCCGTGCGCGCCTCACGGAGGGGGCGTGGCCTGGCCTGGCCCCTCCCGGCAGGGCCGCGTGCGCCCGCCAAAGCATTCCGGGCGGGAACGGGGGCGGCGGCGCGTTCCGGGTGGCGCGTTCCGTTCCGCCTCCCCCCCCGCCCCCCCTCCCCGCACCGGGAGCGGCCTCAGCGGCGGCGGCGGCGGCGGCGGCGGGAGGGCCCCGGGGCCGCTCCGGGCCGGGCCGCGCCGGGCCACCCATGGAGCCTCTCGTAGGTAACGGCGGGCCCCCGCTCGGCCTCGGGAAAGTTTTGGCGGGGCCGGGCCTCGGGGCGGCGGCGGCGGCGGCCGCGGGGTCACGGCGCGGCCTGAGGGGGCGGCGGGGGCGGGTCCCGGGGTCGCTCCCGGGGTACCGGGGGGGTGGCGGGGTGCGGGTCCCGCCTGCGGGGCCGGGCCGGGAGGGCTCCCCGCGCCGCCGCTGCCCGGTGCCGGTGCGGAGCCCCCGGGCCTGTCCCGCCGCGGTTCGCGGCTCCCCGCGGAGGGGCCGACCCCCGGGGCAGGGCAGTGACGTTTTGCTGGTCCCGGCGATTTAGGGACAAATAATTTTCCTCTCGGTGCTCGTTTTCCCCCCGGAGCACCGGGATTTCCCGAGGGCTGCCCGCTCCAGGCTGGGGTCGCTCCCCGGGGCCGGTGTCGAGCGGGGCAGAGCCGTGAGCGGCCGCCGGGGCCGGGCTGGGGTCTGTCGGCGGAGAAACGCGAGCTCAGAAACAATCCTGGAGTTTGGGACTTCCCGAGGAGAGGGAATTCCTCCTGTGACTGATTCCCGGTGTCCGTGTTGTCGGGGAATCTGTTCCGAGGCCTTGGCACTCACTCCCGGTAGCGGGACGGAGCCTCCCCGGGAGTTGGGTTGGATCCCGGTGCACCGGGAATGCTGCGGGGCTTTCCTGCCTGTGAAATGGGTACTTGTGACCAGGGATCTCCGGGTTCCTAAAAGCCTTGCTGTGTCTAAAAGCCTGAAGTCGTGGAGCTGGAAAATCCAAACTTCCAGCCAGGATTCTTCGCCCTGAATCTTTTTTTTTTTTTTTTGGGAAATGGGATTTTTAAGCTACTTAAAGGTGGTTTTGTGCTAAAGAAGCTTCTGGAGTGGAGCTGCTGTGGCCACCTGTGGATGCAGTGTTGGATGTGTCTGAAGGGGCACAGCTGGATCCACAGCTGGATCCAGGCATCCCCCGGGTGTGCTTCAGCTGGGAGAACCTTGTCTGGTGTGGGCAGGAGCATCCAAATCCCACCAGGATGGAAAAAGGAGCCCAAACCACTTAAAAATTCAGGACTCTGCTCTTCCTGCTGCCGTAGTATTGGTTGGTTCAGTTTTCTGTTGGAATTTATTACATTTTCTGCTGGTGTTTGTGCTGAATCTGTGCCACTCGGCGCTGGGACGTGGCTCTGCTCTCCGTGGGGGAGATGCTGTGGCACTTCAGCTCTCAGAGTCCTGAGTCACACCCTAAACTCATCCCTGAAAATGGATTGTCCTTGCGGGAGGAGCGCTGGGTTGAAATATTCTGGGGAGGAAACGCGCGGAATTGGCGCTGGAGCTGCCGTGGCCTGGATTGCAGAGGGGACACTTGGAATATCCCCCGGGATACGGGCAAGGACAGCACGTGCCAGGCCCAGCTCTTGCACAGAACCAGGCTCAGGCTGGAAATAGGCACGGCCTGCTTCAAGGAGAACTTGGCTCAAAGGGAATTTCTGTGGTGCAGACGCTGAGAGAGCTGAGTTTGTTGTCAGTGCTTCATGAGAGAATCCTGTGATTTTTGGAGCAGTTAATAACCAGGAGGGATAATGATGGTGGGACAGAGCCTGGATTTGATGGAGCTGCTGTGTTTGTGTTGGAGACTTATTGGGCTTTTCTCTGTCTCTGGTGGGTTCTTCAGCCCAAAGTTCAGGATGACCTGGGTGTCCCAGTGCCCAGCTGTGTCTGGAGCACTGGGAAGCAGCTGGAGCTCTGGAAAAAACAGGATGAAGCTGTTAATTGAACCACTGAAACTTTACAAAAATGGGATGATTTCCATAACTGTTGCTTCACTCCAACTCCTGAGCACCAGCGTGGTTTTAGGATCCCCTTTTCCTTGCTGGAGCAGCTCCTTTGTGGGGTTTATGTGCTGTCCTTTTGGATTGTGCTAAAACTCTGCCAGAGATTCCAGAGCCTGCAGTTCTCAGAATCTTGGAGAGCTGTTCCTACCAAGCATGAGGTGCAGCCACAGAGCCACGTCCAGCACTGCCACAGCTGCCTGTGCCCTCTGATCCCCAATATCCCTGTTTTTCCCTGTCAGACTGGCTTCCTTCTGCACTCACAGCACCCCTCCTTGGGGCTGAGGGGCTCCAGGGGTGTCCTGCACCATCACTTGTATCAGGAATAACTGATTTTTTGTGGATGATGATGAGGAGCTGGGCTGATTCCCTGGCAGAGGCAGGAGCTGCAGGGTGTGTGTCCCACCCAGCACTTCCAGATGGAGCTTAGTGACAAGGCACAGGTGTCAGGTCAGGACGGGTGCCGCTAATCCCAGCGTTAGGTAACCTGCTGGGCCAGCACAGGGATGTGGGATGGGATGGGGGCAGCCCCCACTCTTCTGGGGAGCAGGAGGAAGCCAAAAACCTCCCTCTGGAGCATCAGGGCATGCTCAGAGCTCATGGAGAAGCTCATTTTTCTCATTGTTACCCCGACAGAGCTCAGGTTGGAGCTGCTCCCGCATCCCACGTGCAGGTCCCAGCATGGCCTTTCCCCTGCTTAGCCCTGAGTGCTGCCAAATTTCAGGGTTTTGGAGGAATTTGGGGTTTAGGTGTTTGTTATGTGCTGGTTTGCCACTTTGCTGCGGGTCCCCGATGGCGTGTGGGTCTGGCAGGATTAGATTTCCCATGGATTTAGGCACCTCCTGCCTCACCTGTGGCTCCCTGAGGGTCTGGCTTGGTGTCCCCTGTGTCCCTGTGGGGAAGGGATGTGGCAGAGGGGCTGGGCCAGGAGCAGAGCCCTGGGAGTGGAGTCCTGGCTCCCAGCTTGGTTCCTGTCCTCAGCAAAACATCACGTGGCAGATCCGGGGGAGAGACGTCAGAGTTTGATGCTCCTAAAATATTTCTGGAAGTATCTTTATAAACAAAGTGGAGCCACCAGTCAGGCCGACCTTGGGTCAGGATTTGGCCCTAACAAAGAGAATTATTTCCTCTTTCTGCAGCATGTTCAGCACAAATGAAATCTAACAAATTAATGGAATTAAAGCCCCATAAATTCCAGTCTGGGACTTTAAATTGATCCAGTTTGCTGCTCCACAATTGGTTCTGGTGAACTGCTTCAAGTCAGCGTTCCCAATGGTTGATTTCCCCCAGGATGGAGCCGAGAGACACTGAGCTCTTGGACCTTGTGTCTTGAATTCCTCCCTCAGTTTCCTGACTTCTCTGATGGTGTTGTGGCAGGGAGTGCAGTCCTGCCTGCGGAGGGCTGGGATGCTCCACGTGCTCCTGGCGAGTCCCTTCCCAAACCTGGCATGCAACCATTGGAGTTTCCCTGGGAGAGGCCATAGGCAGCAAGAGAGAGGAGGCTCCAGGGGGGTTTTATGACTTTCCCCTTATTTTGGATGGACATTTGGTGTGAAAAGTCTGAATTCCCGTTAGGAAGGATTTGCAGGTTGCCAGGATGGACTAAACCCAGCTTTGCTCCATTCCCAAAGGTGGAACTGGGCAGATTCCTGCTGCCTGGAAGGCTGAAGGTTGGTGTCAGCATTGGGTGGATCCGTGGGCACTTTGGAATGGGGCTCTCACTGGGTTCCCACGGGCGTGTGGCCATGGAATGCTGTTTGCATGAAGCTCCAGCTCCTTCTGGTCCCAGCGAGCTGCAGCCCCAGCACCAGGAGCGTTGCTGTGCTCAGTGTGGGGGATATTTGTAAAACATTTGCTGATGTGTCCTGCAAAGAACTGTTGGGATCACAGGAACAACGGGGCTTAGTCCTAAATACATGTTTTCCACATATTTCTGGTTGGAATGTGCCAGGAACGCTCGCTTTGGATTACATCCAGCTGTGCTGCACCCCCATGCGCTCCCGGGGGCTTTGGGGTGTGCTCAGCGCCTGCTGCATTGCTGGGGGATGGATCTGCAGTTGTGGATCTCCTGGGGCTTGGATTTCCTCCCTGGGCTCATATTTCCCACCTGTTCTGGAAGGAGGGAAGAGGAGAGAGCATTTCCCTTCCACAGGGAAAGGAAATAATCGATAACTCTGGGGTGGGGACATTTCTCCGTCCGATCCCTCAACAAATCTCCAACAATCCGTCAGTGCCTCGTTGGACCCCGAGTTTTCCATCTGTGTTTTCCCTGGCATTTTTGTGCACGCGGGAGTTTGGAATGCCGTGGATGAGGGGGTGGGATGTGCTGCTTGTTCCCTCCCCACACCTCCGCCGCGCGTGCTGAGTTTTCATTTTCGTTGGAATTCCACACCCACCTGAAGGAAGCTGTTCCCGTTATCGCAGCCAGTCTCATCCTGGAGCTGCTCCTTGCTCCGGCAACTCTTGCCAGGGATTAGAGGATCCAAATGTGTGGCTCCTAATTAGGGATGTTCCCTAAATTGGTGGAGTAAGAGCAGGAATCGCTGCCAAATCCTGCTCCCGGAATGCGCCGGGCTCTGGCATCGCTTCTTCCGACGGAGCTTTTCTGGGAGGAGGAACTTAACAACTCGATTGTGGGAATGGTGTTTCTCCAGCAAAGCCAAGAGATTCCAGGTTAAAGTCTGGATGCTGGTGTGGAGTTGTGCTGTTAGGGAATTTCACCCACCTTTAAGGAAAATCTTGAAAAAAAATATTTCAAGGCACCAAGGGGGTTTTGCCCCTTTTTAGGGATAATCCTGAAAAAGAGACTTTATTTTTCGGACATCAGGAAAACAACCAGGTTTGTTCATATTCCACACAACAAATGGAATTTGCTCTCATACCTAATACATCAGAACCTCTCTCCCAGCCTTCCCAGATTTTCAGCTCGGCATAAATTCTTTTCCCATTCTTTTCTGTTCCTTGATGGCAGAATTTTTATCCCAGCCTTTAACTGCAAAGTACCAAATTCCGTGGAGCGCTTTGCTGGTCTGGACTCCCACGGATGAGGCTGCTCTTCCTTTCCCTCTCTGCCCCGAGGAATGCGGAAAATCAGGATTTGAAGGCATGGCAGGAGCACACGCCTTTCGCAGGCTCAGAACCCAACAAAATCCAGATTTACAGACTAGATCTGTGGTTTTGTTCCCCTCTGGGAAGGAGCTCTGGAGTGGAAAGGAGCTCTGTCTGGACATTGATTTTGTCTGCCATTGCAATTGGGATTGTTTGGTTTGGGTCTTTTTGTCTGAAAGGGGCTTTTAAAAATGTATTTTCTTTAGGGCACATCTCCTAATTCTTCCCTTTCCCTGCCTCACAGCTGGGGTGCTTGGAGTGGGATGAAACAGGGATTTGCTCCCTGTAAATGCGCAAGAGAAACTTTCTGCTTTCTCATTGCTCCCAAATATTAATTTATATATAGATATTCATTTATGTAATTTGGTAAGAAAATCTGCACCACCTTTGAGATGAGAATTGAGTTCGGCTCGTGAATTTTCCAAGGAAATGCCCCGTGTTGGTTACAGCAAAGTGAGTGTTGTTCTCCCATCTCCCAGGGAATGAACAGCACTCCTGGAGCACAGTTAATTTTGAGGGAGGTTCATTCACCCCTCAGCTCGTTCCCAGCTGGGGTGTACAATCCATGTGTGCTCTCTGGCATTCCCAGATTGATGCCGAGGAGCCGATCCGGTGCCGCTGACTCCGTCTGGCCTCGGCTATGGACATCGTCCTGTCGGATTTTGTTCGCTCGACGGGGGCAGAGCCGGGGCTGGCCAGAGACCTCCTTGAAGGTATGGGAATAATGATGGAAAATTGGGAATAATGGAGTGGCTGGTGAGCAAAAAGGGTGAAGGAGCTGGGGGCTGGAGCCAGAGACCTTCTTGAAGGTGTGGGAATAGTGATGGAAAATTGGGAATAATGGAGTGGCTGATGAACAAAAAGGGGCTGGAGCCAGAGACCTTCTTAAAGGTATGGGAATAGTGATGGAAAATTTGGAATAATGGAGTGGCTGATGAGCAAAAAGGGTTGAAAAAAAAAAGGAGCTGGGGGCTGGAGTCAGAGACCTTCTTGAAGGTATGGGAATAATGATGGAAAATTGGGAATAATGGAGTGGCTGATGAGCAAAAAGGGTTGGAAAAGGGTGAAGGAGCTGGGGACTGGAGCCAGAGACTTCCTTGAAGGTATGGGAATAATGATGGAAAATTGGGAATAATGGAGTGGCTGATGAGCAAAAAGGGTGAAGGAGCTGGGGGCTGGAGCCAGAGATGTTCTTGAAGGTATGGGAATAGTGATGGAAAATTGGGAATAATGGAGTGGCTGGTGAGCAAAAAGGGGCTGGCCAGAGACCTCCTTGAAGGTATGGGAATAGTGATGGAAAATTGGGAATAATGGAGTGGCTGATGAGCGAAAAGGGTGAAGGAGCTGGGGGCTGGAGCCAGAGACTCCAGACATGGGAATAATGATGGGAATAATGGAGTGGCTGATGAGCAAAAAGGGTGAAGGAGCTGGGGGCCGGAATAGTTTCCAGCACAGATGTTTAGGAAGTGCCTCGGTTTCCCTGCTGGCTGAGGGTGACCGGTGCTGCTCCCTCCCCATCCAGGCAAGAACTGGGACCTGAGCGCGGCGCTGAGCGACTTCGAGCAGCTCCGGCAGGTGCACGCCGGGAACCTCCCGCCTTCCTTCAACGAGGGCCGCGGGGCCCGGCCCCCGGAGCGGGAGGTGGCGCGGCCGGCGCGGCCCCCGCTGCAGCGCCAGGATGACATCGTGCAAGGTCAGCGTCCTGCAGCCGAGGGGGATCTGTCACATCTCCTCTGCTCGCTGCCACATCCGCAGCCTGGGAGCCCAGCTCATCCCCCTGGCTGGCTCCAGACCCTGGCAGGGGCTCAGAGATGTGGCACGAAGTTAAAACCACCTGTGGCTTCCATTATAGCCCGTGGAAATAACTGCCAACTCTGTGTGAGGAATTACAAGCCACAGGGGTTTGAGTTGTGGGGTAGTTGAATTAACACAGGCTGGAAAAAGTAGAATTTTGGGGTTTTTAGAATGGAGTTCAAGGGTACAAGATGGAGAAGTTTGAGCATATCCTGGCCTCCTTCTCCTTCTTCTTGTCCTCCGTGTCTTGGTGTGATGGTGACACTTTTCTATTGGTTTAAGGTAAAGAGACACTATCTCACATAGATTATAGATATTGGCACATTATTGTAAACATAGCACACGTAGGTTTGGGTATAAAACGTGTAAACTTTAGTATAAAATGTGTAAATTTTAGTATAAAATGCCCTAGAGGGCAGACAGAATGCCACAACCTCCTTGCTAGACAGAGCTTGGCAGGTCAGAGAAAGAATATTCTAGTAAGGGAAAATAAACAACCTTGAGGCTCAGACTCCTCCTGTGGCTGCACGGGCTGGGAAATGAGGACTTTTACACTCTTGAGGCCATCCTGACATGCAGACCCTGAGGCTGCAGCAGTTTGGTGCTGGCTGCTCTGGGATTTGCTGCTGCTGCCCAACTTTGCGTTTGCTGTTCCTTCTTTCCCCCAGAGAAGCGCCTGTCCCGTGGCATTTCCCACGCCAGCTCCACCATCGTGTCCCTGGCCCGTTCCCATGTCTCCAGCAACGGCAGCAGCAGTGAGCACCTGCTGGAGATGCCCATCTGCACCTTCCAGCTGCCCGACCTCACCGTGTACCCCGAGGACTTCCGCAGCTTCATCGAGCGGGATCTTATCGAGCAGTCCATGCTGGTAGCACTGGAGCAGGCTGGTGAGTGCTGGATCCACGCTGGTGCCGTGTGCCGTGGGCAGCTGGGGGGTGCCACCCACGGGATATCACATGGATGCGTATCCAACAGGGAATTATTCCATTGTTTTTGTGACCTGGTGCAAGGGTTGAGTAGGAGCTGCTTCCCTTCACCCATGGAAACGGAGTGTAAATAACCCAGGGCTGTTACCACTGTGCACAGCTGAGAGGGAAAACACCCCAAAACTGACATTGTCTCATCCCTGGAGCATCCCAATCCTCTGTCCTGCCTGTCCCGTGGAGAGACAGGGAAAATGGAATTCCAGTCTGACACATCCTGACAAATTCTGTGCTGATTACAGACCCTTGAGGTCGGTGCTGCTGCTCCAGTGCCTGCTGGGTGCCTGGGGAGGAACCCCCTGCTTTGGTTCCAGGTTCCTGGGGAGCTGCCAGGGGGTCTGTAAATGAGGGAATGAGGGAGACATCCGTGCTGGCAGGGAAAACCTCATCCCTGGCACCAGGAATGTTCCCGTGGGCAGGGGCAGGACGGCCTGAGGGATCTCATGGGGGTTTACACCCCCCACTGTTTCTGTGCTGCTGCACATGGCAGAAAACACATTATCCCTAGGGATAACAGACACTCTGAGGGCCCAGCTTCTCCCTCTCCTGCTCAGGAGTTGCTGTAAGAAATATTCTCATGTTTTGGGAATGAGCACTTGATCCCAGCGATCCCGTTACACGGCGACGCCGCGCGGTGCCAGCAGAGCTGCTGGCTCTGGTGCAGATGAACCCCAGATCTCATCCCAGCAGAGCCTCCTGTGCCCCAGCACAAATGGAATGCGGGGCTGGGGGTTGCTGGGTGCTTCATCCCTGGGCTGGGGGCACTTCCAGGTGTGCTGAGATCCTGGTAGCGGGAAGGAATTTAGAAATTCAGAGTTTTAGAAAATGCCTTTTGGAGATTTGAGTGTCTGTGGGTTGTTATAAATGAGGGTTTTGTCTGTAACAAAGGGCTGTAGTGCAGCTATGAAATATTCCAAGCCGGATTCCAAGTAGGGTTTTGAGCATGGTGCTGTGATCTACGGGGACTCCTGTTATTAGCACACACCATCCTTAGGGAATTAAGGAAATATGTTTTAGAGCCCAATAAATGTTCAGATCCTCTTCCCCATGTATTCAGAGGTCCTGTTACACCATTGTGGCAGAGTAAGCACTTCCAAAGTGGTGGTAGACTTCAGTGAGATCCTCTGGGAGTGCTTTGAATGTGCTTGGAGTGGTATGGCAGGGTCTTGGTGGAGCTGAGACCTCAGCTCTCAGCGGAGCCTTGGTGTCCTTTGACACAAACCCTTGTGGATCAGGAACTGGGCCTTGCTCTGATGATAAAAATCATCAAGAACTGAAAGATCCCGATCCTTTGAGTTGGCCTCGGGAGCAATCCTTGGGACACTCCTTGTGTCAGGAAGCCAGAGTGGATTCCTGGTAGCCTTGGGGAAGCCGTTTATGGTTTGGATGAGGCAATCCTCCCTTCAGGCTGGGTGGAGCCATCAGTTCCTTCCCATTGCTGTGACCTGTTCCGGTGGCTCCTGCTGGAAGATCCCATGGGATTTGCCCAAACACCCTGTGGGATAACCCAGGCTGATGGTGCAGAGGGAGCCTCTGGATGCCAGTGGGCTTTTCCTGTGTGCAGATCTGTTGCCACCATGGCTTTTTCTGGGAAGATCCCTCAGTTGATTTCCCTTTTGAGGGGAAATCAACAGTTGATTTCCAGTTGATTTCCCTGCCGAGCTCTCAGGGCTGCCTCTTAAGAGCCACACAGAGAGAAATGTGTTGTTTTCAATACTTCTGGGCAGCCTCTTGGCCTTTTGACGGGAGCAAAACACTGGGAGGAGGGTTGGGCGTGTGGTTCCTTTGGAGACGACTTCTCTTGCGTAACTGGAGCCAGGGCAAACACTCGGGCACAGAAATACCTCTGCAAGGTGTGTCCCCTCGGATTGACTGGAGCAGAGCTTTCACAACCTCCAAAGCACCAGCAGGACATGCAAACTCCAGGGAAAAGAGCATTGAATCCTGCAGGAATGAGGGAAAATGGATCAGAAGGTGCTGCCCCTGGCAGGGTTACGTGTGGGACAGCTCCTGTGAGGCGCCCCTGGCCCTGGGCCATTTGGCCAGGCTCCCGACTCGGCCGTGCCAGGAGCTAAATTGAGGGAACAGGCAGCTTCTCTGTGCAGAGCCATTGTCCCCAGGCTCAGTGCAGAGTGCTTCCAGCTCTGGCGGGTCCCTTTCCTGGCGCTGGGAGCAGCCCCGACCTGCCCGTGTCACACTGAGCGCCATGGTTTTTGTTTTCTCGTGTCTGGGGATGTTTTAACCCCTGTTTTCTGTGTTTAGTTCCTCTCCAGCTGCTCTCCCTGAGGTTGTACAAAGCATTTCCAGCAATCCCGTGTCTGTGTACTGGGATCTCTGGCAGGGATTATGCTCCAGAGGAAGGACAGGCTCTTTGGAAGCGATGGGAAAAAGGGCTGGTTTCCTGCAGGAGCAATTTAAATACAACTTGGAAGCCTCAACAGCGTAATCCAGCCAAAAACCTGCCTGTTGCACAGGATCCAAAAACTCCTGGAAAATAATGGCAGCCAAGGAGGGATGTTGAGGGCAGGGCAAGACACAGACGGGGCTTCAAAGTTCTGATGCAGCCCAGCTTCACTCCCTTGGGAAGGGCTGAATCTCCAGCCACACTGGGCATTTCTTCCTACCTTCTATTTTTAGCTGCTCTTGACTTGAATCACCACAATGACCCAAAACTCCCAGCCTAAAGCGCCACTGGTTCGTATTTGCAGCAGGAGAGCTGCTGGGATCAGCAGAAATCCTGGAATATTCTGCCTAAAAATCAGTGAGCAGGGAAACGTGGCCATGAGAGAGTTGAAACTGGAGGGATTTGGTTCCAAGAAGCAGCAGAAAGCTGGATTTCCCTGGAGAGGTTGTTTGTGCTGGGTGCTCCTGGAGGCATTTTCAGGCTGATGGGATGAAATAAAGGAAATAAGGGGTGTGGGGGAAAAACAGATAGAGGAGAACTGGTCTGGGTGGAAGTCCTGGCTCCTATTTGTGTGTAATTCTGATTTGTGTGACCCCAAATTCAGCCAGGTCTTTTCCTGGCATCCTCGGGGAGTTTTGCAGCCCCAGTCTCCTCTCTTTTGTTGCTTTGTCCTGACTCTTCCCCACCCAGTCCTGGCATGGGTCTGTACCTTCCCACCTGCCCAGGCACTCCCCTGCTTGTTCAGCTGGTTTTTGGCCGTGGTTTCAGAAGGGCTGAGCCCTGCAGTGCCCCCAGAACGCCCCAGTCTCGTGTTGTGCCACGATTTCACACTCTCCCACATCTCCCCAGGGCGTCTCAACTGGTGGGTGACGGTGGATCCCAGCTGCCAGCGCCTGCTGCCCCTGGCCACCACTGGCGACGGGAATTGCTTGCTCCACGCCGCCTCCCTGGGTAAGGCTTGGCTCAATCCCCAGGGAAACGGCCAACCAGGCCCTGGGCAAGAGCCCACCACCCCTTTTGGGAGCATTCCAAATCTAACTAACTCACAACTCGTGACCCTCTCTCTCGAGTCCAGCCCCAGGTGGGTTGGATTGTCCATCAGGCTCAAACAATCCTCACCAGAACCTAATCAAGTAATCACTCTAGGTAAACAATTCTCCAAACACATTCCACATGGGAAAAACAAGGAGTAGAAATAGAAATTGTTTTCTCTTTCTTACTTTTGTGTTCCTCTATGAAAAAATCGAGAGAGAGAAGAATGTGCCTGCCACACTCCCCTTCTGTCTGGCAAGTTTCCCTGGATGCCTGAAGGAAATGTGGGATAATAGAGCAGCCCCTCAGTGGGCCAGGGAGTCACACGAGCCCCTCCTGAGCTTGCAGCCTGTTCCTTGTCCCTGCAGGTATGTGGGGCTTCCATGACCGGGATCTCATGCTCAGGAAATCCCTCTACACGCTGATGGAGAAGGGAGCGGAGCGGGAGGCGCTGAGGCGGAGATGGCGCTGGCAGCA
The DNA here is from genome assembly GCF_003957565.2 of Taeniopygia guttata. NCBI lineage: Eukaryota > Metazoa > Chordata > Aves > Passeriformes > Estrildidae > Taeniopygia > Taeniopygia guttata. The sequence continues at coordinate 1,848,277 of NC_044237.2, read as the reverse complement.
GACGCAGCAGAACAAGGAGGTGGGAGCCAGCTGAGTGTTGGTTTGTGCCCTCTTTGGTGGGTTTGGGAGGCGCTTCCTGGCGGGTCTGGAATTTTGGGCAGCTCCCTGCTGTGCCATTGGACTGTGCTGTGGGAAGGGGTCTTGGGACAAGTGACAGGACGAGGGGAATGGATTTAAATTGAGAGGGGAAGTTTGGATGAACATTGGGAAGCACTTTTGAGGACACGGTGCAGAATGTGTTGGTTATTTTTGCATAAACCCATAGAGGAAAGTTGTGCTCTGGGTATAAACCAGTGCTGGAGCAACTGGAAGAGCTCTGTGTGGAGGATTTTTGGGTTCTCTTTGCCGTTTTTCAGTCTGGCCTGGTTTACACGGAGGAGGAGTGGCAGAAGGAGTGGAACGAGCTGATCAAGCTGGCGTCCAGCGAGCCCCGCGTGCACTACAGCACCAACGGCGGCAGCTGCGGCGGGTACGGAGCAGAGAACACATCCAGGTGTAGAGAGGGAATGAATTCCCTCGGGGCACAGCTCTCGTGGTGCTCCAGGGCAGGAAAGCGGGTCTCTGGTGGTCTGGTTGTGGTTTCAGGGGAAGGACAAGGATCCCGAGGGAGCACAAGGCACACTGAGCGTCCCAGGAAAGGATTTTGGTGCTGCACGGCCTCTTCTGTGGGGCAGCACATGGATTGAGCAGGGAATTAATCTTTCCCTGGTGTTTCCTGGTGTTTCCTGGTCTTTCCTCGTCTTTCCTGGTCTTTCCTGGTCTTTCCTTGTCTGTCTTTCCTTGTCTTTCCTTGTCTTTCCTTCTGCTTCCTTCTGTTGCTCACTCTGAAATAAGAGAATAACCCAGAGCTGAGAGTTTTTGCCACCTCGCTTCTGTTCCAAGGTTCAGCCCTGCCACAGCTGTCCAGCTCCTTAGATAAGGGACTCCCAGCAATGCCAGGCAGCAGCTGGGCATTCCTTGGGCACAAGCCCTTGTCTTGGAGCAGGACATTTTGAGAATCCACACCCAAACCCTCAGATTAATGCTGAGATCAGCCTCGGCTCTGTCCACCCACCCCTACGTGCAGCTTCCTCCAGGTGTTACAAAGCAAATGATTGAATATCCAAGGGATGACACTGACCTTCTCCTTTGCCCAAGGGTGGAGAGTTCAGAGGAGCCGGTGTACGAGAGCCTGGAGGAGTTCCATGTCTTTGTCCTGGCCCACGTGCTGAAGAGACCCATCGTGGTGGTGGCAGACACGATGCTGCGGGACTCGGGCGGCGAAGGTGAGACCTGCCCCTCTTCCCAAAGCCTCTCTGAGCTCTCCACCTTTCCTTTCTACCCTTCCTGGCACCCCTTTGCTATCAAGGCTGGACCTGGAGGTGGGAATGGTGCAGAGGGGAAAACTGACCTGCTACAGGTGAGCCCGCAGAGGGCCCAGGGCCAGGTTTGGCTCCCAGCCTGATTTCTGCTGCTTTAAGAGCATCCACAGGAGTTTTTTGTTTTGGTTTGGTTTTTTTACCTCTTTTGCCCCTACACACACATTAGAGATGAGACATTCCGTTCCCTGGGTGGCGGATTTTCCACCATCAGCTTCAGTTTCCTGTCAGAGAAGGTTAATCAACTTCCGTCATTCTGTGGGCAAAGTTTGTCTTGTGGGGGAGTGCAGAGGAAGGCTTTTTATAGAAAATACCCGTTCATTCTACATTTTAAATCCTCCTGATGTAAAATAAGCATCTATTTTGGGTTGTGGTTTTGTTTAATGTCCCCTGAGATGACAGATAATTGCAGGTGAGCCCTCGACCGAGGCAAAGGGCTCATTCTGGAGCAGTTGCAGCACAAACAGCTCTGAACTCTTGAACCTGTCATCAGAACTAACCACTCTCATTTCTTCCCAGCCTTTGCCCCAATTCCCTTTGGAGGGATCTATCTTCCCCTGGAAGTCCCAGCCAACAAATGCCACCGGTCTCCACTGGTTTTGGCTTATGACCAAGCCCATTTTTCTGCCCTGGTCTCCATGGAGCAGAAGGAAAACACAAAAGATCAAGGTGAGTGATGAGGTTCAAACTGAGGAGGAGGATTTGGGAGTGCTGGGGGGGAAAAGCTGGCCAGGACCCATCAATGTGCACTGTCAGCCCAGAAAACCAGCAGTGTCCTGGCCTTGGAGCCCTTCCAGTGCCTAAAGGGGCTCCAAGAGCTGGAGGGAGACTTGGGACAAAGGCCTGGAGTGACAAGACAAGGGAAATGGCTTCCCACTGACACAGGGCAGAGTTAGATGGGATATTATAAAGAAACTCTTCCCTGTGAGGGTCATGAGGCATTCCATGGTGCTCTGACAATTCCATAATCCCAGGAATTGCCAGCACTGGCATTTGCCATCAGGCCATTCCCATCAGAGGTGACAATGCTCCTGGTGGGTGTTCAGAGTTGGCTCCAAGCGTGGAATATTTGTCCTTCTGGGCTGTAAACGTGACATTTCTGTCCCGGGGCAGCTGTGATCCCCCTGACAGACTCTGAGCACAAGCTGCTCCCCGTGCACTTCGCCGTGGATCCCGGGAAGGAGTGGCAGTGGGGGAAGGACGACAGTGACAACGTCAAGCTGGCCAGGTTGGTGACCTGCAGGTGATGCAGGGTGAGGCTCCACTGGGGCTCTGGGTGATCTGCAGAGCAGAGAGGTCACGGATGAAGGGGTCAGTCCTGACCCCAGCTGGGTTTTCTTGTGCTGGATAAAAGTTGTGCCCACAGGGAATGGCACCGTTCGTGGGGATGGAGGAACTTTTCCTTCATTTTCCTTCATTCTGATATGATTTGGGTGGGGCTGTGACATCTCACGAGCTTCATTCCCACATAGCAAGTAGATGATGCTCCAGATCCTGGAGCTCTGGGCTGGCTGTAGCTCAAGACACCAGCAGCAGGGGAGGCTCTTCTGTCATAGCAGCACAAAAAAGGGGTATTTTAACATTTGCCACCAAATCCCTGTGTCGTGGGTCCCTGGAGCAGGGAGGGTGGTGGCCACCAGACCATGCCTGGTCTGGGTGAGGCTTTGGGCAGGTCTCACCATGGTTTGGTCCCAGCAGTTCCTTTGATTTGATTCCAACACCGAGGAATCTGATTTCTCCCTTTGGCTTTTCATTGAAAGGAAAACTGCATAATTGTCCCTTCTGTGCCCTTGGACCTGCTGTAGGAAAACCCCCATTTAAATACATAACACAGGGAATAATGTAAATACGGGGGGAGATATTTCCAGGTGGGAAATGGCTCTAACTTGTGGCTTTACCCCCTCCAATGCCAGCGTGACGCTGTCACTGGAAGCCAAACTGCACCTGCTGCACAGCTACATGAATGTCAGATGGATCACGTTGCCTTGTGACATGCAGGTAAAGGGACCAGGGGGATCTTCTTTGCCTATGAATTATTCAGCCCTTCTCTCTACAAGGAAGCTGTTGTAGACTTACCTGGGGGCTCTGCCTCATGCGGGGCTCTGTGCCCGCAGGAATTGTGGCTGACTGCTCAGAGAGCAGGGAAGTGGCTCAGTTTTGTGGGTGGGCACCTTTTCCCTAGAGCTTCCACGTCTGTTTTCAGTCTTCACATGACCCAGCTGCCCCTCAGGGACTCCCTGTGCTCCAAACAAACGGGAGCTGTTGGTTTATGGCCACCTCGAGACTGGGACAAGTCTCACCCCTCTCTTCCCTGGCTTTGCACCTGAAACCTTGAGCAAGTGGAGGTATTACAGAACCACAGAATAGAATAATAAGATCCTAGACTACCTCAGGTTGAAAGGGGGATATTTAGAGATGCACAGGATGTGTGGGGATGTGCTTCTCTAAGCGTGGCCGGACGCCGTCCCCTCCGCGTTCCAAGCAGCACCACCTCCTTTGCTTCACCTTCCACCTGAAAATCTGTACCTGAGGAGTTTCTAGACTTTGGTAATTTGTTTTTCCTTCCTGCCCAGGCGCCTCTGGCCCAGCCAGAATCCCCCACGGCCTCCGCGGGCGATGACGCTCGCTCGGCAGCGGAGTCGGGCGAGTCGGACAAGGAGTCAGTGTGCAGCAGCTCTGCCAGCAACGGGGGCACCAGGGCGGGCAAGGACAGGGAGAAACCAAAGAAAGAGCGGGAAAAGGAGAAGGAAAAGGATAAAAAACGAGCAGACTCGGTGGCCAACAAGCTGGGGAGCTTCGGGAAGACTCTGGGCAGCAAACTAAAAAAGAACATGGGGGGCCTGATGCACAGCAAAGCCGTGAAGGGCGGCGTGAGCAACGGGCAGGGAGACACCCTGGAGAAGAAGAAGAAAGGATCCCTGAAGGCACAGAAAGACAGCAAAGAGGAATGTTCCCTGGGAGACCTGGCTCCTGCAGAGAAGCTGTGCACAGGTAAAGCAGCCCCGGAGAAGCCGTCGGATCCCCACAAGTACAGCAGCGACGTGCGGCTGAGCCTGAGCATCCTGCGCGCCGCCATGCAGGGCGAGCGCAAGTTCATCTTCGCCAGCCACCTCAAGACCAGCACCCGGCACCAGTTCCAGGAGGAGATGATCCAGAGGTACCTCCTGGATGCTGAGGAGCGTTTCCTGGCGGAGCAGAGGCAGAAGGAGGCCGAGAAGAAAGCGCTGGGCAGCGCTGCCCCGGCCAAGAGGCCGGAGGGGGAGGTGGGCGCCCAGCGGAGCGAGGAGGCGATGCCAAGCCCCGTGTTCTGCCAGCCACCCCCCACCTACCCCCCTCAGCCCCTGGAGCCGGCCGTGGGTGCTAAAACAGCTGCTTTTCCAGCTGGCTATTCTGGCGTTTTCACCTTCCCCAGGCCCTCCATGGGCAGCGCTGAGGGGCTGCACCCGCCCGCGTGCCCCGAGGGCCGGCGGCAGCTGGCGGGGGGCCCCTGTGGGAGCCTCCCCCCCTACGCCACCCTGCCCCGGCACCACCAGGGCCGGCTCGGGCCCTGCGCCCCCGGCCCTGCCCAGCTGGGCCGGTTCTCCCCCACGGACACGGACACCCAGGCTCCCTTCCCTTCGCAGTGCGAGGGCTCCGGCTGCCTCCCCCCGCACAGCAACGGCTGCCAGGAGCTCCTCGAGCAGGACAAGGGAGGAACAGTGGATAAAATGAGAAGCCAAGCCCTCTACAACATCCAGCAGACCAAGTGCAAACAGCCCAACTGCAGCTTTTACGGACACCCGGAGACGGGGAATTTCTGTTCCTGCTGTTACAAGGAAGAGCTGCGGCGCAGGGAGAGGGAGGCTCTGGTGCACAGGTTTTGATGCTCCCCGTGTGGATCCGGACCCCTGGCACGTGGGGAATGCAATAACGGAGATCCGTTTTGGTTTTACACCCACCCACGCTCCTCTCCCACTCTGCAGGAGGTGGGAGCAGGCGTTGGGCCTGCTGGGGTGGGCTGGGAGTGGCACGGGGCTGGTGGGATCGAGAGAGGGGGGAAAGCAGCCCCTGCTTTCCTGGAGCCCCTGCAGAGGAGCAGAAGGATTCCCAGGGGTGCCTGGGGACAGTGGGGGCTGCTCGGGTTGGAGCACAGGGTGAGGGGGGAGAATTCCTCAAAAACTCAATAAACCAGACCAAAGCTTTGGGAGCGGGCAGGGGGAGCAGCTCCCGCCAGGTCCTTCCCGCTTCCCGACCACCTGGGACGGAGCAAAAATGCCCCATTTTGAGCGTCACAAACCTTTTAATGGAGTTTTTTAACACTGGTTTTATTCTGTATTTCTTCTTGCTGGTACTGAGCGACACCGTGTTGGAGTTGGACATTGATGAGGCGAGGTGGGTTGGACACCCCCCACTCAGTCCTGGATGAGTCCGAGCACCAGGACAGGCTCAGGGCTCTGTCCCCTCCTCTCCTCCCTCTCAGAGCTGAACTCTGGTTTTAAAATGTTGTTTCTAAACTCTTCCTGAGGCGGGGGAGCCAGGGGGACTCCCAGAGCTCAAGGGATTGGAGGTTTCTCTTCCCACACAGAACCCCAGCCCACAGGAGAGCCGAGGCGAGATCCTGGCTCAGCATCTCCTGCCAGGAATTCCCAGTGGCCTGGGGCAAAAACCCCAGGAATTCCCACTGGAAAGGGGTCCCAAAGCACCCCCAGGCCCGGGGTGGAGCCAGGGGGTCACAGCCCCACGTAACTCCTACTTGAGCACAGCTACTCTGTACTACCTCTGATCCTGATTAACTCGGCTCCGTTGTGCTGAGCCACCAACTGACCTTTAGGCTGCGGAATTAATCCATATTTTTGATAACAGGGCTAAAAAGCAGAACAATAAGGTAAAATCCTCCCGTGACTAACGTCCCACGCCGTTCCTGACCCCATCCCGGCCCCCTGGCTCCCAGGGTGGGATTCACTTTAGCACTGCGATGTTTGCACAGAATTCCTTGGGGGTTTTTTGGTAACTGCAGCTCCCAAACCGGGCCTGATCCTGCACGCAGCGAGGTGCAGCATTTCCTATCACACGGAAATAAAACAGGAGTTGTATCCTTCAGCCAGAGCTTTACAACATTCCCTCGTTTCTATTTTTGGGTTGATTTTTTCCAAAAGGCATCAAACTATGCAACCCCTTCCTGCCCATGGCCGTTTCCAGGAGAAGGGACGAGGCAGAGGAGCTGGAAGTGAGCTCGGGGACTCACACTTGGCCCAAAAAATGTTAATTTAGTTAACTTAGACCTAAAACCCCCTGAGTTAAGGCCTTTCCTACACATAAATGCTCCCAAATAAGGCCTTTCCTAGCGGGATCCCAACACTTCGAGTCCAGCCAGCAACGCTCCTTGTCCGCAGATTTCCAAATCCAAATTTCAGAGACACCCCAGGGATGGTTTGATTCCAGTGTAAACTGATTTCCCTGGTTTTATAAAACCCCCGAGCGTGGCTGAAGCTGTGGGAAGGGGAAGGTGCGGCACCCACTCCAGCTGGCTCCTCTTGCCTCAGAACTAATTCCAGGTTTCTCCCTGAACTGCAGGAATTCCGATGGACTTTAACCCTGGGGCAGGGGCATGCAGGGCCGGTTAAGCAGCACAGGCTCTGCCCCTACTTGGTTCACCCTGAAATTTAAGCTGAGATGGTTAAAACCCAACCCAATCCCTTCACTATTTACAGGCACTTGGTTTAAATTCCACTTTCTGATGTTTGTTTTCCCCCAAATCGGAGCAGCAGCTTTATTTTGGCGTTGGGGAATATCCTCTGGCTGTGCCGGGAGCACCGGGAGCAGGGACGGCACGGGAGGGCAGGGGGGAGGTGATGCTTCATCATCCTCGTTTTGGGGCAATTTCTCTCCTCTTTGTTATCTCCACCCCAGTGGATGCTGGACTTGGGTGAGGATGGGAAGCCCCCAGAGCTGCTCGCTGGTGTTGTGGGAGGAGAGAGAAGGAGAAGGTAGAAAACCTGTAGGAAAAGCACCAGTCCTGGAGGGAAAACTCCAAAACTGGAGGAGAAGCACCAAACCTGCCCCCAGGAGGGATTTTTCCATGGGGACAAGGACGGGGAGATCGTGGTGTGACCCCAAGGTCAAACTAAGTGCACTTACTGGTGTGGTTGGAATTCAAATTGCTGCCATCGGATCCTGGTGGAGGAAAACTTTGTCTTTCAGCGTGTGTAAAACCCGTTCATGAGATTTGATTTGATTTTATTAAATGAGATTCACCTTCGCCATTCCCTGGCCCCTCAGCGGAGGAGGCCGGGGCAGCTTTGGGTCTCACTAACGCGACACCGAGTGACCTGAATTAATTCTGCAGTGGTTTATTCATGAAAAACCCTTTTTTTAATAATTATTATTATTATTAATTCCAGATTAATTGGTGATATTTGGCCTCCTGGTGAACAGGGCCAGAGCGTTGCACTTGGGCTGTACCTGTGGCCTCGTTGTGGCACCACAGACTCATTGACAATAAAAACCTTCAGCTGATGCACCTGAGGCTCCTTCATCCCCTCACCCTGAGGGCTCTGGGCATCCCCAATTCCCTCCTGGGGCTGCTCCTCATCCCCTTCTCCATCCAATTATTGGGATTTTGGGGTTACCATTTATTATTTTTTGGGGGGTTATTATTTATTTTGTGATTCCATGTTGGTACTAATTATTTGCTTTCATTTAAGAAAGAACACACTTCCCTCCCTGTTCCTGTCTATCCTTGCTGGTCTTGGAGCCCTTTCCCCAGCTGCATCCCTTTGGCTCCCTCAATCCTGAGTCTCAGGACAAAATTTAAAAAATATAAAAATTCCAGCATGGATTTTATGGATGCTGAGGCTTTAAATTAAAGAAGAAAAGGAGGTTTGGGGGTGGTTGGAGATGGATTGTGGAAGGTGGGACCCCAGGAGCAGTTTCCCATCGGATTGCTGGCTTTGGGATTTTCTCTCCCACCTCCCTGGATGATTTTCCTCCAGGATCTTTCCTCCTGCCACGGCCCAAACTGACCCCGTCCTGGCTTGGAGCAGCTCCCGGCTCAAAGCCTCCAGGAAATTCCTCTCAGCTGCCAGAGCCAAAAGCTTTTCCGAGCCCCCGGGAACCTCTGCTGCTGATCCTGCTGCAGGAGGAAAATTGAGGTGCACGAGCTGCAGCCTCCAAAGCTGGGCCTGCCCCAAAAATTTGGGGGGAAATACTCCAGGAATCCGAGCTGGGACTGGAGTTGTGTTGAGTTTTCCATGTGCCTGGGTTGTGTCAGGATTTATCCCGCAGCGTACTGGCACTGCCGCCTCGGCTGCCCCGGGTTTTGGGGTGCCCGGAGGTGTCGTGGCACTGAGGGTGACACCGGTACCCCAGGGCCACCATCCACGGGCTGTCCCGTGGGGTCGGGGGCTCGCGGGAGCGGGGCCGGCTTGGCCCGGGAGGAGAAGGCTCCGTGCTTCTGCCGTGAGTCACCGAGCAGCTTCTCCTGCCCTGCCCCGGGAGGGGCCCCGGGCCCCCCTCCCGCAGGGTTTGGGGGTTCCCCTGCCCTGGGCAGCGCTTGCGGGACCCCAGAACCGCCCGGTTTGTACCCCCGCCCCAACGCTGAAGTGGGTGCGGGGCCGCCCCCCGCTTCCAGAGCCCCCGGCCCCGGACCCCACCGTCGGTACCGGGCAGTGGGGCGGCGGGGGGCGGAATGCCGCGCTCCGAGGGTCGGGATGAGCGGAATCCCGGGTCCCGAGGGGCGGGATGCCGGGACAGGGATGCCAGGGGAGGGCGGGATGCCGGAGCGGAGGGCGGGATGCCGGAGCCGTGCCGGGCGCTCGGGGCTCTTTCCCGGGCCGCTCCGGCTCCGGGCCCGCCCGGCCAAAGTCCTGCGCCATGAGCGGGGCCCCGGGCGGCCGCCGCCCGACCTTCCCCGGGCTCCCAGGTAGGGCCGGGCCGGGGTTTTTGGGGAGGCTCGGGGCTCTCGGAGCCCCGCACCCAGTGTCGGTCCCCGCAGGAGAACGGGTGCTCGAGGAGGCGGCGGGCGCCCGGCGGCGCTGCGGGAACGGCGGCGGCTCCGTCCCGGGGACGCTGCTCTGCACCAACCGCCGCCTCGCCTTCCTGGCCGGCCAGGTGCGACGGGAACACCGGGAACACCGGGAATAGCGGGAACACCGGGAACAGCGGGAGTGGCACCACGAACGGGACCCCTGCCCCGGCGCGACCCCACCCCAGCGCATCCCGATCCCATCCCGATCCCATCCCGACCCCACCCCGCCGCACCCCCGCCTCCCCTCCCAACCCGTCCCGGCTCTGCGGCACCGCCGTGCTCGCCCTGGGAGCTGCTCGCTGCGGGACATTGCGCGGGACAAGGCGCAGGGGTGCAGATCCATCCCCACCACCCTTCCCGGCACCGGGGGGACACTCTGGGGCAGTTCCCAGCCCTCCCCACTCTCCGCAGGCTCCTGGCTCCCGTGGCCTCCTCCACTCCGAGGACGAGGTGGCCCTGCCCTGCATCCACAAACTGGTGGCAGGTAAATGGGGACACCTGGGGCACGAGGGGCGAGCTGGGCCGGTCTCGGGCTCAGCCTCATCCCCCCGACCCCAGCCAGCAGCTTCTCCAAGCCCAAGGTGCTGACGGCCGCCTCCACCCTCAAGTTCATCCCCGAGGAACTCGCCGTCTTCTGTCGGGATTTCCGCCTGCTCCACTTCTACTTCCCCGAGAGCGGCCGGGCTCCGCAGGCGTTCCGGGTACGCCGGGGAGGTGCAGGGGGGTCGCACCCCCACTTTGGGGTACCCCAGAGGAAGCCTTTGGGGGGCTCACGGCTCGCACCCCACCCCGGCTGCGCTCGCAGGTGGCCAACGCCATCGCACAGGCGCGGGAGGCGGCAGCGCGGCTGGGGGATGCTGCCGAGGCACCCGATGGCTGCGCCAGCCCTGGAGAAACCACCCCAGAGGAGGAGGAGGATGAGGATGAGGAGGAAGGCTCGTCCACCGTGCTGCTCTTCGAGAGCCTGCGGGACTGGGAGAAGGAGCTGCAGCGTCTGGGCGCTGCGGGCTGGAGGGTGAGCGCCGTCAATGAGCGCTTCGACATGGCCCCGAGGTACGGCCCGGGGGTCCCCCGACACTGCCTGAGCCGCTGGAAACGGCACCCGAGATTTGGGGGACCCCAGCCCGCGTCCCACCTTCCCACAGCCTCCCCCAGTACCTCTGGGTGCCCAGCGGCCTTCTGGACCACGACCTCAAGAGAACTTTTGGCCACTTTCAGGAGCGACGGGTGCCTGTGAGTGCCCGGGCAGGGTGGGGGGCACTGGGAGGGGATGTGGGGGTGTCACCCCGATTTCTTTTTGCAGCGCCTGTGCTGGCACCACCCGAGTGGGGGGGACCTGCTGCGAGCCGCCGGCTTTCACCCGGCCTCAGAGCCAGGCAGCGAGGACGTGAGGTGGGTGCCAGGGGCCCTGGGGTGGGGGGCTGAGGGTGCCCCCGGCCTGGCCCCACTTGGGGCTCCCTGTGCCCCCAGCCTGGCCACACTTGGGGGTCCCTGTGCTCCCCAGCCTGGCCCCACTTGGGGGTCCCTGTGCCCCCAGCCTGGCCACACTTGGGGGTCCCTGTGCCCCCCAGCCTGGTCCCACTTGGGAGTCCCTGTGCCCCCGGCCTGGTCCCACTTGGGGGTCCCTGTGCCCCCCAGCCTGGTCCCACTTGGGGGTCCCTGTGCCCCCCAGCCTGGTCCCATTTGGGGGTCCCTGTGCCCCCAGCCTGGCCCCACTTGGGGGTCCCTGTGCCCCCGGCCTGGCCCCACTCGGGGGTCCCTGTGCCCCCAGCCTGGCCCCACTTGGGGTGGGGGTGCCCCCCAGCCTGGCCCCACTTGGGGGTCCCTGTGCCCCCCAGCCTGGCCCCACTTGGGGGTCCCTGTGCCCCCCAGCCTGGCCCCACTTGGGGGTCCCTGTGCCCCCCAGCCTGGCCCCACTTGGGGGTCCCTGTGCCCCCGGCCTGGCCCCACTTGGGGGTCCCTGTGCCCCCCAGGTGCCTGGAGGCGCTGCTGCTGGGGGACCGCGGGCCCTGCGTGTTGGCCGACACGGCCGAGCTGCCCACGCTGGCCGACATCCAGCTCGCCCACCTGAGGCTGCGGGAGCTCTGCCTGCCTGGTGAGTGGCACCGGGCGGACCCCGAGGACCCCCAAACCCCCTTTGGGGGGGCTGGGAGCCCCCCCTTTGAAACCCCACCCCGTGGGATCCAGGCGCGGTGGCAGAGGAGAAGTGGCTCTCGGCCCTGGAGGGGACACGCTGGTTGGACCACGTCCGGTGAGGAGGGGGTCTCTGGGGTGTAGGGTGGTATTTTGGGGAAAATTCACCCTAAATCCCATGGTGGAATGTCCCCCCCGAGCCCACCTAGCACCGTGGGGTGATGGGGGCATTGTGGCAGGTGCATGAGCCACCCAAGGGGGTGACAGTGACATTTTGGGGTGCCCTGAACCCCTGTTTCTGCCCCCAGCTCCTGCCTGAGGAAAGCAGCGGAGGTGGCGTCGCTGCTGGCAGGGAAGCGCTGCTCCGTGGTCCTGCAAGGTGTGGGGCTGGAAAAGGACGGGAGGGGGCTGGAAAGGGGACCCCCATCATCAGCACATTGCCCCCCCAGAGCCCTCGGACCGGGACCTGAACTGCCTGGTGGCCTCCCTGGTGCAGCTCCTGGGGGACCCGCACGCCCGCTCCCTGCCTGGCTTCCAGAGCCTGGTGCAGCGCGAGTGGGTGGCAGCCGGGCACCCCTTCCCACGCCGGCTGGGGCTGCAGTGCCAGGACAGCCCTCGGGAGGAGGTGAGACCCCCACTGCTGTCCCAGCGGGGTGACAGGAGCTGGGACCTGCCTGAGAGGGGTGAGACCCCCCCCCAATCCCGTATCCCCCCCAGGCCCCCGTGTTCCTGCTGTTCCTGGACTGCACCTGGCAGCTCCTGTGGCAATTCCCGGCGGATTTTGGCTTCACTGAGGCTTTTCTCCTGGCGCTCCACGACAGCAGCTTCAGCCCCTACTTCAGCACTTTCCGCTTCAGCTGCCAGCGCCAGCGGGGCCACAGCGGTGCGGTGAGGGGCAGGGGCGCATTTGCACCCCCAAACCTCTCATTTCACCCCTTCTCCTCACCCTGTCTCGGTTTATCCATCCCCATTCCCAAACTGGGCACGAGCACCCCCAGATCTCCCATTTTACCCCTCCTTTCCCCCCCCACCCCGCTCTGTGCCTCAGTTTCCCCATCCCAAAGAGGGGGACTGACTTCCCAACCGCTTCCCCCGCAGCCCCGGCTCCCCAGCCAGATCTACCGGCCCATGGGGGGCTGGCAGGACGCCGGGGGGCACAGGGGAGGCCCCCAGCCCTGCAGCTTCCCCCCGGTGTGGGCATGGGGCCGGCGCTACAGCCGGCAGCAGCGGGAGCAGTTCCGGAACCCCGCGGGACCCCCGGGCCCCACCGAGTCCCGGACCCCCGGCACGGTGAGTGTGGCTGGCCTGGGGGGGCTGCACCCTTCCTTTGCCTCCCTTTTCCCCCCCTGCCACATTTCCTCTATCTTCCACCCCCTTTTATTCCCAAATCCTGTTTTTTCACCCCGCTTTTCCTCTCCCCTGTTTTCCCTTCACCCCTTTTTATTTTCCCTAATTCCCCGCTCCCCTTTGCCAGCCCGCAGACCCCTGCCCGTGGCGGGGTGCCAGCCTGGTGCTGACGCTGGCCAAGGGCTCCCTGTGCGCTCACCCCCTGCCCTGGTGGGGCCGTCCCCCATGGCGGGGGTCCCCCTCAGACAGCCAGGGGACACAGGGGGGGCTCCTGGGGACCTGCCAGCCCACCCCGGGGCTGCTCCTGCCCTGCACCGCCGGGCCCTGCGTCCGCCTCTGGCACCGTTGCTACCTCAGGGGGCTGCCCCAGGAACAGGTACAGGGGAAACTGAGGCACGGGGGAGGGCTGGGGGCTGGGGGTGGTGGTTTGGGGGGGTCCCAGTCTGGCTGGGAGGGAGGATGGAGCCAGTTTGTGTGCAGCTGGTGTCTGTGTGTCCATGGGGGTGGAGGGATGGATGATGGATGATGGATGGATGGATGGATGGATGGATGGATGGATGGATGGATGGATGGATGGATAGATGATAGATGGATGATTGATAGATGGATGATGGATGGATAGATGATAGATGGATGATGGATGGTGGATGATGGACCCCATGTCCATCCATCCTATCCTGCCCATGTTCCCGTCCTGTGCTGGACGTTCTGCCCCGTGTTCCCTGGACACTCTGCCCTGTGTTCCCATCCTCGCGTCCCTGTCCCATGATGATGAACACCGCACCTCTCCACGTCCTGCTCCCCGTGTCCTTGTCCCCACGCCGTGCTGGCCACTCTCTCTGCAGCGCGGGCGCTTGGCCCCATCGCTGGCCGGGCTGGCTGAGGAGCTGCAGCTGCTGCAGGACCGTCTCCACACCTGGAACCTGCAGAGACCCCACTGAGGCCTGAGGGCACCGGAGCCCACCCAGCCCCGCTCGGGGGCTCTCAACAGAGAGCTGCTCCGGCTGCTCCCGCCACCTCCGGTTGCTCGGCGGTGCCGGGAAGGCCGAGCGGCGGCTCCCGAGGTGTCCCCGCCGCTGCACGGGCGCTGCGGGCTCTCGGTTCCCCATTAAATCTGTGCTGCCTCCATGAGGCTCCGGGAGCTCAGCCATGGGGATGGGGATGGGGACGCTGCGGGAGCGCACACCTGGGACCTCCGCGCCGCTGGGATCATGGGGCACTGAGGGCACGTCTGGCCGTGTCGGGAGAGAAAGGCCATGTCGCGACAGAAGGGGCCCTGTCGCGACAGAACGACGGGCAGCGGTCTCTGCCCGCACCCAAGATGGCGGCCGCGCCTTCCCCTCACGACGGCTCTTCCCGCCAACGCCGCGCTCGCGCCGTGACGTCACGCCGTGCGTGCGTGCGTGCGGCGCCGCGCGCGGAGCGGGGCAAGATGGCGGCGGGGCCGATCTCGGAGAGGAACCAGGGTGGGAGCGGCGGGAGCGGCCCGGGGACACCGGGACAGCGCTCTGGAGGCGCCTGAGGGCACCGGGGCCCTGCGGGGTGCTGGCGAGGGCTCTGGGGGGAGCGGGGAGTCCTTGGAAGCGCTGGAGGGGATTTGGGCCGCGGGGGATACGGAGGGAGGAGCGGGCGGAGCTCCGAGGCCACGGTGGGCTGGGGATTTTCCCGAAGGAAAAAGAGGGGCTGTGGGGCTCCTGGGTTAAGGGTGACGAGGGGGGATTGGGGTTTGTGGGGGTTTTGGCCGGAGGGTTTTGAGTGGAGGGTTTTGGCTGGAGTGATTTTGAATGGAGGGTTTTGATGGGGAGGGTTTTGGCTGGAAGGTTTTGAGTGGAGGGTTTTGGCTGGAGTGATTTTGAATGGAGGGTTTTGATGGGAGGGTTTTGAGTGGAGGGTTTTGGCTGGAGTGATTTTGAGTGGAGGGTTTTGGCTGGAAGGTTTTGGGTGGAGGGTTTTGGCTGGAGTGATTTTGAGCAGAGGGTTTTGTGGGGAGGGTTTTGAGTGGAGAGTTTTGATGGGAGGGTTTTGGCCGAAGGGTTTTGATGGGACGGTTTTGAGTGGAGGGTTTTGACCGGAGGGTTTTGAGTGGAGGATTTTGAGTGGAGGGTTTTGAGTGGGGGGTTTTGAGTGATTCTGAGCGCGGGGTGTGGCGGGGTCCCGGCGCTGAGCCCCGTTCCTCGCAGATGCCACGGTGTACGTGGGGGGCCTGGACGAGAAGGTCAGCGAGCCCCTGCTCTGGGAGCTCTTCCTGCAGGCCGGGCCGGTGGTCAACACGCACATGCCCAAGGACCGGGTCACGGGCCAGCACCAGGGTGAGGGACCCCAAAAATGGCAATGAGGGGGTGACATTGGGGTGTGGGAGAGGTGGGGATCATCTTCTGTCCCTCAGGAGGTGTTGGTTTGCATGAAGTAGGGGTTGAATCGAGTATGAGGTGGTATAAAATAAAATCAAGGGGGTTTCAGTCAATAATTAAATGGGGTTTTTAATGAGCTGGAGTTTTAAATCGGGGTGTGGGGGGCAGCTTTGTGCCTTGAAGTCATTTAGGGGTCTTGCCCCACCCCTGAGCTCAATCGGGGTCCCCCAGGCTACGGCTTCGTGGAGTTCCTGAGCGAGGAGGACGCCGACTACGCCATCAAGATCATGAACATGATCAAGCTCTACGGCAAACCCATCCGGGTGAACAAGGCCTCGGCCCACAACAAGAACCTGGACGTGGGCGCCAACATCTTCATCGGCAACCTGGACCCCGAGATCGACGAGAAGCTCCTCTACGACACCTTCAGCGCCTTCGGGGTCATCCTGCAGACCCCCAAGATCATGAGGGACCCCGACACGGGCAACTCCAAGGGTTACGCCTTCATCAACTTCGCCAGCTTCGACGCCTCGGACGCGGCCATCGAGGCCATGAACGGGCAGTACCTGTGCAACCGGCCCATCACCGTGTCCTACGCCTTCAAGAAGGACTCCAAGGGCGAGCGGCACGGCTCGGCGGCCGAGCGGCTGCTGGCGGCCCAGAACCCCCTGTCCCAGGCCGACCGGCCCCACCAGCTCTTCGCCGACGCGCCGCCGCCGCCCTCGGTGCCCGCGCCCGTGGTCACCGCGCTGGGGCCCGGGGTCACCCCGCCAGGTGGGTGCACGGCGTGCTGGGGCGGGGCTCGGGGTGCTGGGGTGCAATTCCCACCCCTTTCCCAGATTTTTAGGGCTTCTTTCCCTCCTGGCCCATTTTCCAGCACCTTTATGGGGCAGGGCTCTTTCCCAAATTTTGGGGTTTTTTCCCTCTTGGCCCACTTTCCAGCACATCTATGGGGCAGGACTCTTTCCCAAATTTTTAGGGCTTCTTTCCCTCCTGGCCCACTTTCCAGCATATCTATGGGGCAGGGCTCTTTCCCAAATTTTGGTTTTTTTTTCCTCTTGACCCACTTTCCAGCACCTTTATGGGGCAGGGCTCTTTCC
The DNA here is from genome assembly GCF_003957565.2 of Taeniopygia guttata. Classification (NCBI taxonomy): domain Eukaryota; kingdom Metazoa; phylum Chordata; class Aves; order Passeriformes; family Estrildidae; genus Taeniopygia; species Taeniopygia guttata. The sequence continues at coordinate 1,831,983 of NC_044237.2, read as the reverse complement.
CAAATTTATATGGGTTTTTTTCCTCCTGGCCCACTTTCTAGCACATCTATGGGGCAGGGCTCTTTCCCAGATTTTTTGGGTTTTTTCCTCCTAGCCCACTTTCCAATGTGCCTCACACCTGTATGGGACACAGCTCTTTCCCAAATTTATATGGGTTTTTTTCCTCCTGACCCACTTTCTAGCACATCTATGGGGCAGGGCTCTTTCCCAGATTTTTTGGGTTTTTTCCTCCTGGCCCACTTTCCAGCACATCTATGGGGCAGGGCTCTTTCCCAAATTTATATGGGTTTTTTTTCCTCTTGGCCCACTTTCCAATGTGCCTCACACCTCTATGGGACACAGCTCTTTCCCAAATGTATATGGTTTTTTTTCCTCTTGGCCCACTTTCCAGCAGCTCTGTGGGGTGGGGCTCTTTCCCAAATTTTCATTCCCCTTTTGTTCCAGGCCTGCCTCCCCCCGGCTCCTTCCCTCCGCCGGTGCCGCCGCCCGGAGCGCTGCCCCCGGGGATGCCCCCGGCCATGCCCCCGCCGCCGATGCCCCCGGGCGCCGGAGCCCCGGGACCGCCCTCGGGAGCCGCCCCCGCCGGGGGACACCCCCCTCACCCGCACCCCTTCCCACCGGGAGGGATGCACCACCCAGGTACGGGGCTGGGAGGGGACCGGGAGAAGCTGGGAGGGGACTGGGAGGGGACAGGGAGGGGACCGGGAGGGGCTGGAAGGGACCGGGAGGGGCTGGGAGGGGACCGGGAGGAGCTGGGAGGGACTGGGAGGGACCGGGAGGAGCTGGGAGGGGACCGGGAGGGGCTGGGAGGGGACAGGGATCAGGATCTCCTCCTCTTTTTATCTCCCCTACACTTCTCCTTTCCTCCCACTTCCTACTGGACCCTTCAACCAATTCAAACATCAGCGAGTTACTGAATTTCTGGCTTAGAACTAATTAGCTGACTGGTCCCTTTAAGTGTGGCATCCAGTAATTTTTTTTTTTTTGATAATTTATCAAAATACTGGAAAATCTGAGTGGGGGTTGTGGTTGCTGAAGGATCTGGGGAGTTCAGGAGGTTGTTGCTGGCTGGGAGGCACCAGTTTTGCCTTGAGTTGGGAGGGTGTGGGATGCAGGGACAGGGGAAGGAAGGAAGGAAGGCAGTGATGCAGAGAGGGAAGGCAGGAGCTGATTTTGGCATTAATTAATGAAACCACTTTTCCCCCTGATTTCCCCACTCTTTTGGCCCTGTGGTCCTGGGAAGGAGCTGTGTCTGCATCTCGGCTCTGTGTTCAAAAGCACAGATTTTGTGAAATGTGCAGTTTAATGATTCTCTGGGATTTGTTTGATCTCGTGGCTCCAGAGCCGCCCTAATTAGGGAGCTTTGTGTGATCCTGCCCTGGCCACGCCAGGAACAGATGCTGCAGGGCCTGAGCAGAGCCAATTACACCTGGCCAGGGAAAACCAGGCTCAGGAAGAAAGAATCATTGGTTTATTTGGTGTTTTTAATGGGATAAAACGGGATAACTGGGAGAAAGGAAGTTTGGGGGGACCCCGGCTGCCCCAGCTGGAGCAGGGCAGCCTCCCACAGTTGTCCAAATTCTCCAGGGATGGGGATTCCTCACTGTGCCACACTTCTCTTTTCCCACCCACTTGCATCCAAACCCTTTCCTTTTGCTTTAAACTCCATGTTCCCTTCTCTTTAACCCCCTTTTCGGCAGCAGAAGCCCCCCCTGCACTCAGGATTTCCAGTCCCAGCTGGAATTTTGAATCCTGAGGTGGGGGGGGTTCCTGCCACCCCTAACTCCATCATTCCCCCAGGAATGCCGCCCATGCAGGTGCACCATGGGCCGCCTGGCATGGGGCAGCACCACCCAGGACCCCCAGGCTCTGGGGGGCAGCCACCCCCCCGGCCCCCCCCGGGAATGCCACACCCCGGACCCCCCCCCATGGGGCTCCCCCCACGGGGGCCACATTTTGGATCTCCCATGGGTGAGTGGGGTCTGTTTTGGGGGGCTCTGCTCTGGGGGAGGAGGAGGAGGAGGGGATGAAGCAAGACCTGGGGGACCTGGCACCCCCCAAAAATCTGTGGCCTTTAGGGGGCTTCCTCAGTGTGACCCTGCAGACGCCCCCCATGGGGAAATCCACAACTTTGGGGTGGTTCTGGGGGTCTTGGGAACAATTCCTGCTTTTGGGGAGTGTTTGCCAAGCTGGGGTGGGACGGGGCACCTGTGGGTGGGGTGGGGTGAGCACCTCCAGGGAAGTTTGGGGGTGGCTTTGGGCTGGTGGGCCGTGTTCCTGCAGCGAGTTTGGGGGGGCTCTGTCCTTTCCCCCTGGCACTGACCCCCCCTGTCCCCCACAGGTCACCCCGGGCCGCTGCCGCACCACGGGCTCCGCGGGCCCCCCCCGCTGATGCCGCCCCACGGCTACAACGGGCCCCCCCGGCCCCCCCCCTACGGCTACCAGAGGGTCCCACTGCCCCCTCGGCCGGCGCAGAGACCCCCGGGAGTGCCCCCCCGCGGGCCCCTGCGGGGACCCCTGCCCTGAGAGGCGGGGGGCTCTCTGCTCCCCATCCTCCCACGGCCCCTGCCATCGACATTCCCATCCCTGCAAAGCTCCAGGGGCCACCCCCTACTCCTCCCTTCCCTCCCCGTTTTCTCCCCTCTGTTTATTTTTATAGTGTTAATTTTCCTCCCTCTCTCCCCATCTCCTCCTGTTTCTCTTCCCCTGGAAGCTTTTCCAAGCTCCTTTTTACTGGGTTTTGTTGGTTTTGTATGGGAAGCAGTGGCCACCCACTTGCAAATAAAGGATTTGAGGAACCAAAAGGGTTTGTGGATTGGGGATGAGGCTCTGCTGAGATCTCTCCCCTGCTTGGGCCTTTGGGAAGAACCAGGCTGGAGGGATTTGGGACAGAGCTGATCCATGATCTGATCCCTGCTCTCTCCAGCTGCTCCAGGAAATGTCTGGATTTCCGTTCCTGAGCTGCCCAAATCCAGGTTTGACTGTGGAATATTTTGGTGCCAAAGTTTAGACAAAGTCAAACATTCCCCAGGGAAATCTTCAAGAGGCTTGGAGTCCACAAACCCCTTCTGCTGCCCCTGGGCAGTGCCAGAGCCTCCAGGAGCTGGGAGTTTGTGGGGGGACATGGAAGTGGGAATTTGCTGCTTGCTTCCTTCTCATCCCAGGGAAGGTTGGATCCCACTCCTGACCCTTCACATCCAGAAATGTGGGGAGAACCCCACGTGGACTTGGTGGAGGGAGTGGGTTTAGGTGTAAGGGGTGGGATGTGTGTGGGGACAGGGGTTCCCTGTGGTGCTGAGAACCAAGGGGCTGAAGAGATCTCCAGTATCCAAAGAACCCTGGGTGGGTGCAGGGCACCCCAGGGTGGCATTTCCCTGCTCCTCAGTCATGGAAGACACCAGGATCCCTCCCGGAGCAGCCAATCTCCCTGCCTGGACACAATCATCATCCCCTTTTCCCCTGGGGGTATCTAGTGTCACCTCCAGTTTTATCTCATCATCCCTGGTGTTATCCTGTCATTCCCAGTTACATCCCACCTTGCAGTCCACTGTCAGCCCTGATTTTCTCCCCTTTCCTCCCATTTTTACCCGTTTTTATCCCATTCCACCTTGCAGTCCGCTGTCAGCCCTGATTTTCTCCCATTTTTACCCGTTTTTATCCCATTCCCCTCAGCTCTTTCCCACTCCCCGTGTTTCTCTGTCCTTCTGCCAAGCCTGTTCCCTCTGATGAGCCACAAAAAAACCCCCGGGGCCGAGCAGAGCTCTGCGGTGACAGTGGCACATGAGTCACCGGGAGCCTCGGGATGTGGCACTCCTTGTCCCCTCCCTGGATCCCACAGCCTGGATCCCGGCGCTGCCCATTTTCCAGGGATGCTCCTCCACCCCTGCACTTCCATCCCCCTTTTAGTTTGGTTTTTTTGGGTTTTTTTGGGTTTTTTTTCCTCCACAATTGCTTCTCAGCTCCTGGATTTGTAAATCCTTCCCAGTGCAGACTGATCCCCGTCCCTGTTTTCCAGTCTGAGGGGGTGAAGTGACGGATCCTGACTGTGAGGTTTCGGGGTTGACACCCTGGAAACTGGGACGGGGTCGGCTCATTGCAGGGGATGCAGGAGGATTGGGGTTCTGGGAAGATTTGGGTTCTGGGAATGTTGGGATGCAGGATGAAGAGGCTCTGGGAACACTGGAATGAATGCCAGGGAAGATTTGGGCTCTGGGAATGATGCAGGATGAAGGAACCCTGGGAATATTGGAATGCCAGGGAAGGGGTTCAGGGAAGATTTGGGCTCTGGGAATGTTGGGATGCAGGATGAAGGAGCTCTGGAAACATTGGAATTCCAGGGAAGCCCTGGGAATGATGCAGGATAAAGAGGCTCTGGGAACACTGGAATGCCAGGGAAGGGGTTCAGGGAGAATTTGGGCTCTGGGAATGTTGGGATGCAGGATGAAGGGGTTCTGGGAACATTGGAATGCCAAAAAAGGGGTTCAGGGAAGATCTTGCTTGTGGGGGCACCCCAAACCCTGCTCGCTGTGCAGGGCCCCCCACTCTGAGCTCAGCCAGTCCCAGGAGCACCCAGCACCCCACAGCCCCGGGATATGGGGCCGGACATCTGTGGGTCCCAATTTCCCACCCTCGGGAAGCCATCCATGGGAAATGGGGGTGGGTTTGGACACCCCACGCTGCAATGTGCATCTCCAGCCGTAACCCCCCTCCCCACCACCACCACCACCTAAAAAATTCATCGGGGGCTTTTGTGTCGCGTTGTAGCCTCGGGGCCGAGCCTGGACGATTTGATCCCAAAAAAAAATCCCAATCCAGCCCCGCGGAGGCCGTGACTCAGCCGTGACGGGGGCGGGGGCGGGCGGGCTGAGCTTCTCCGCGGGATCCGGGGGGGCTCCGGCCTCACGCCCCCCATCCCACCGCCGCTCCCCGCCACCCGCAGCCTCCGGAGCGGCTCCATCCCGGCGGCTCCATCCCGGGAGCCCCGATCCCGCGGGAGCTCCGCTGGCGCATCCCGGGAGCTCCATCGCATCCTCCCCGGTGGGCCGAGCCCCCCGCCCCCGCCGAGCCCCCCCGGTTCTCGGCGTGCCGTGGTTGATCCCTCCCTTCCCGGGGCTGCGCCGATGGACTCTCCCAGCGCTCCCGGTGTGCGGCGGAGGCTGCGGCGGTAGCGCTGGTACCCGGGAGCTGCTGCCGGAGCATCCTCTTCCCTCTCCGTTATCCCTCCCCGAGCATCCTTCACGCCGGAGCATCCCCCTCGCCGGCGCCGGGAAGGAGCTGGAGCGGGGCTGAGCCAGGTAAGGAGGAACAAAACGGGTTTAGAGCCCGCATCCCCCCTCCCCGCGGCGTTAATCGGCGTCCTCGGAGCCGCTGATGGATTCGGGGTTCGGCTTCCCTACTTGCTGTGGCCATTTTGTCCTGGAAAACCTCTGGAGCCCGGCTTTGCTTTTGGATGTGCGTTTTTGGGGGCTCCTCTCATCCACCCCCCCACCCCGCGCCTGTGGCCGCAGAGCAGCCGGAGGGGGGTCGGGAATTCGCCGCAGGGACGGGAGGGGGGAACCGGGGGGGGTTTTTGGGGGGATGTTGGGGGGTGACCTTGGACACGAGCGATTCCCAACTCTTCCCCCTTGTCGCCATGTTCCTGGCGTTCCGCAGGGAGGCTGGGGGCTGCGGGGGGGTTTGGGGGGGATGCAGCCCCCCAGTGTGAGAATCCCGGGGGTTTTGGGGTGCAGGGTTGCATCCATCCTCAGCTGTGCTTGGATGCGTGGCAGGAGGAGACGGATCCAGAGCCGATAACCTTGTCCAGAGCTGTCCAACGCCACGACGGGGCTGCAGGGCCAGCGGCGTGTTCAGCCCCCAGACAGGCATTTTTTGGGGGGATCTCCCTGGCTCCCACATTTCAGGGACTGTGATCTGGGGGATTTCTGGCTCTCCTGTGGGATCTAACCCCTGATCTCAGCCAGCTCTGGCTCCTGGTGTCGGCTCAGCCGCTCCAGGCTGCCCGGTTTGTACGGCACCGAGCCAGCCGTGACCTTGCTCCCCGGCCCATCCTCTTCCTCACCGTGCACCCAGCCTCTCCCTGCTCCCCATTCCTCCTCCTGGCCCCCCAACACCTCCCCAATGCCAGCCCCACACGGGGATATTCCAAAGGGAACCTCAAGCCTGGATGGAGCAAAATGACCTTGGTCACGGATCAGGAGCTCCGCAGGCCCACGGGACCCCCAGGGAAGGGATTTGGGGTGTCCCCGCAGCCAGAGGGGAGGACATGGGGGGGAATTTGCCATTTTATCCTGTAAAACCTGCCTCTGCTCAGGAATTGGGGCCCGTGCTTGCCGCAGCCCCCCTCCCTGCAGGGTTTCCGAAGGGCTAAATTTAGCGTCCCTGCGTGCCCTGTCCCCTCGCCTGGGCAGGGGGGGACACGTCGCCGGCTGCGTCCCTCTGCCCGCAGCTCCTTCCCGCCTCGCCGGGGATAAAAATAGCATTTTTTGGGGAGGGGAGGGGGGGTCACGACGTCCCCTGAGGGTGGAGCAGCAGACGGGCTGGGGGGCTCCATCCCTGTCACGAGCTGAGCCGGGCTCTGTGCAGTGGGTGTGGGGACGCTGGGCTGGGCTGGGAGATGCTGGCACGTGAGGGGACGAGGAGATGCCACCCCCAGGGATTCTCCTCCCCCCAGGGGACTCGTGGTGCCCCCAGCCCCCTTTGGCTGGTGTCTCCCGCAGTAAATCCTGCAGTGAGCGTGGCCTGCCACGCACGGGTCACTGTCACTCCAGGGACCCCCCCGAGGGGCTCCTGTACCTGGAGCCACCCAGCCAGGGCAGTGCTGGGAGGGTTTGGGGACCTCCATGCCCTCAGGGGGCTGACCCCCCTCATCCTCCCTGTGGTGTCCAAGGAAATGGGGAGATGTGCTGATGGCCTTGTTGTTTTGGGGTGACTCGCGGTCCTGGGGATGCTCACATCCCTGCTGTCCCCCCAGCTCCCCCAGTGCTTTGGGATGAAGGCAGAAGGCAGGGATCCAGGGGGATTGGGGGGTCCCAGTGAGCTGTGGCAGCTGGAATCCCCCATGTGAGGGGAAGGGGGCTAGCATGGAGCTAATGTCTCTCAGCCCATCCCCACTCCAGCTCCCGCCTGCTGCTTCATTGGGGTGGGGGTGGGGGTCCCCAAATCCTCCTGTTTCCATCCAAGACGGAGAAAAAGCGCAAGGTGGCACACAGGGCTGCTACCACCCAACCTCAGCCTGGTTTTATCTGGGCTCCCCAGGTCCAGGCTGGCATCCAGAGTCCTCCCACACCCCGTTCCACGGATGGGTAGCTCCATCACCCCTCTCCCCTCACCCCGGGCCTGAGGGCGCAGCCCCCAACGCAGAGACCCCCGCACCTCCACCCCCAGCGCCCCGTGCCAGCCCAAGGGCGCCATGGACGAGTCGTTCCGGGACCGGACCGCGTTCATCCGCGGCGCCAAGGACATCGCCAAGGAGGTGAAGAAGCACGCGGCCAAGAAGGTGAGCCGGGGCATGGACCGAGTGCAGGACGAGTACACCCGGCGCTCCTACTCCCGCTTCGAGGAGGAGGAGGATGATGAAGACTACGCGCCCCAGGACGGCTACTACCGAGGGGGCGAGGGGGCCAACGAGGAGGAGGGGGTGTCCAGCGACGCCACTGAAGGCCACGATGAGGAGGACGAAATCTATGAGGGAGAGTACCAAGGGATCCCCCGGCAGGAGTCGCTGAAAGGGGGGGAGCGCCTGGGGGCCGCGGCGGCCGCCGGCGCTTTCGACGACAGCGAGGGGCAGCGCAGGAAGGACCGGGAGGAGCTGGCGCAGCAGTACGAGCTGATCCTGCAGGAATGCGGCCACGGCCGCTTCCAGTGGACCCTCTACTTTGTCCTGGGCCTGGCCCTCATGGCTGACGGCGTCGAGGTCTTTGTGGTGGGCTTCGTCCTACCCAGCGCCGAGAAGGACATGTGCCTCTCCGACTCCAACAAGGGCATGCTGGGTGAGGAGAGGGGCACGGGGGGCAGGTAGGGGGATGTGGGAGTCGTGGATAGGGGGGTAGGAGGGGCACTGGGAGGTGTGGGGCATGAGGACATGTTGGGAGGGCAGAAGGCCGTGGGAGGGTGGGGACACAGAGCTGGGGAGGGGGGAGGACATGGGGGGCTCAGGGAGATGGAGTGGGGGGTCATAGGGGCTATGGAAGAACACAGGAAGAATTGGGAGGCCTTGGGATGTGGGGTCCAGGAAGGGATGTGGGGTGAAGGACACCCTGGTGAGGGCTCCCACCATCCTCCTCCCAGTCCCACACTGGTCCCCACATGAGCAATGGTGAGGGGAGCGAGCTCAGAAACTTGGGCTGACTAGTGGGTGCTGAGACTGGGTTTGGGGGGCCGTGGGGGGCTTTGTTTGATTGCTTCCCTCTTCTCTGTGATGCCTGCCAGAGCCTGACAACCCCCCCAAATCCCAGGGGACATCAGTGCCCCCCGTCCCTGAGGTCTGGCAACCTTGGGACAGGGGGAGGGGCTGGGTGTGGGGGTCCTGGGGGTACATCTGCCCCCCGTGTCCCACAGTCCCTGAGCAGAGCAGGGGGACAACACAGGATTCTGTCCCCTCCCAAAAGGGGACGCAGCATTTTGGGGAGAGGGTCCCTGCCCGCTGCCCTCCCCCAGTGCCGAGGATGCTCCCTCTCCTCCGGGTGACTCGGGGTGCAGGTCCCTGTGTCCCCCAGGACTGACCTCGCTGCGTGTCCCCCTCCCCAGGCCTCATCGTGTACCTGGGCATGATGGTGGGCGCGTTCGTGTGGGGCGGGCTGGCCGACCGGCTGGGCCGAAGGCAGTGCCTCCTCATCTCCCTCTCCGTCAACAGCGTCTTCGCCTTCTTCTCCTCCTTCGTCCAGGGCTACGGCACCTTCCTCTTCTGCCGCCTGCTCTCGGGCGTGGGGTAAGGGGGCCCGGCCGCGCGGGGACCCCCAGAGCAGGGGGTGGCGCGTGGTGGGGCGTGGGGTGATGCCGCTCCCTCCCCTCCGTCCCCAGCATCGGCGGCTCCATCCCCATCGTCTTCTCCTACTTCTCGGAGTTCCTGGCGCAGGAGAAGCGCGGGGAGCACCTGAGCTGGCTCTGCATGTTCTGGATGATCGGGGGCATCTACGCTTCCGCCATGGCCTGGGCCATCATCCCCCACTACGGTAGGAGCCCTGGGCTGGTGGCACGCAGCGGGTGCGCCGGGGCTCGGCCCCACCGCCGTGTCCTGTCCCTGTCCAGGCTGGAGCTTCCAGATGGGCTCCGCGTACCAATTCCACAGCTGGAGGGTCTTTGTCCTCGTCTGCGCCTTCCCCTCGGTCTTCGCCATCGGGGCGCTCACCACCATGCCGGAGAGCCCACGCTTCTACCTTGAGGTGGGGTCTGGGGGGCCACGGGGGGAACCTGGGGTGCAGCGGGGTCCTGGAGTGGGGGTCCCATCATGGAAGGGACGCCCAGGTAGGGGTGGAGATGGGGCAACCCAGACAGGGGGTGGTGAGGTCTGGACAGGAAACCCCAGCTGGGTTTTGGAGAGGGGTGGGAGTAGGCAGGAACCCCCAAGTGGGTGATGGGACCCCCCCCCAGAGGGATGATGAGGTGATGAAGGTGGTGATGAAGATGATGGTGGAGGGATCCCCGGCTGGGTGGCATAACCAGGTGGGTGGTGGAACCCAGACTGCTGATGGGGGGTCAGGGTCTGGCTCTGGGGTGTCCCAGGGTGACTTTTCCCTGCCCTCACAGAACGGGAAGCACGACGAGGCCTGGATGGTGCTGAAGCAGGTCCATGACACCAACATGAGGGCCAAGGGCCACCCTGAGAGGGTTTTCTCGGTAAGGACCCCCCAGGACTCAGCTCTGGGGTCCCCAGCACCCCGAGTGAGGGTGGGGTGTCCTCCAGGCACAGGGGTGCAATTCCCACCTCTGGGAAAAGCACCACCCGGGGAATGTGGTTCTGCTGTACCAGGTGGGGAAACTGAGGCACAAGGCAGTGCTTCCCGGTGCCCCCAAACTGTCCCACCCCCAGGTCACCCACATCAAGACCATCAAGCGGGAGGACGAGCTCATCGAGATCCAGTCGGACACCGGGACGTGGTACCGGCGCTGGCTGGTCCGATGCCTCAACCTGTCCCAGCAGGTGAGGCCGGGGCCACCCAGGGGTCCCTGTGCCCGCTGTCACCTCCCGTGTCCTTGTCACCTCCCGTGTCCCTCCGCAGGTCTGGAGCAACTTCCAGCAGTGCTTCGTGCCCGAGTACCGGCGGGTGACGCTGATGATGATGGCGGTGTGGTTCACCATGTCCTTCAGGTGCTGCGGGGTGGGATGGGGTGGGGTGGGATCCATGGGGTAAAATGGGATTAGTGGGATGGGATGGGATCCATGGGATGGGATGGGATCAATGGGATGGGATCCATGGGATGGGATCAATGGGATGGGATCCATGGGATGGAATGGGTTGTGATCCACGGGATGGGATAGGATCCATGGGATAAGATGGGATCAGTGGGATGGGATGGAATTGATGGGATAGGCTGGGATCAATGGGATGTGATGAGACCCATGGGATGAGGTGGGATAGGATTGTCGGGATGGGATCCATGGGATGGGATGGGATCAATGGGATGGGATCTATGGGATGGGATGAGATCAATGGGATGGGATGGGATGGGATCAGTGGGATGTGATGAGGTGGGATGGGATCCATGGGAGGGGATGGGATCAATGGGATGGGATGGGATCAATGGGATGGGATTAACGGGATGGGATCAATGGGATGGGTCGGGGCAGCACCAAGCAGGATGGGATGGAACCAGCATCACTGGGCTAGCACTGGGAGCTCAGGGCTGGCCCTGGCAGCCCTGGGCCAGCTCTGGCACGCCCAGGTGTGTGGTGCCCGCTCACCCCTGTCCCCGCAGCTACTACGGGCTCACCGTGTGGTTCCCGGACATGATTAAGCACCTGCAGAGCATCGAGTACGCGTCACGCACGAAGCTCTTCACGCGCGAGAAGGTCCGGCACTTCACCTTCAACTTCACCCTGGAGAACCAAGTGCACCGTGGTGGGGAGTATTTCAACGACAAGTGAGTGAGGGGAGGCTGAGCCTGGGGTTGCTGAGCTTGGGGCTGCTCATCTGGGGTCCCCTCCTGTCCCCCCGTGCAGGTTCATCGGGCTGAAGATGAAGTCAGTGACGTTCGAGGACTCGCTCTTTGAGGAGTGTTACTTCGAGGACATCACTTCCAGCAACACCTTCTTCAAGAACTGCACCTTCATCTCCACCGTCTTCTACAACACAGGTGGGGGAATGGGATCCCCGTGTCCACGCAGGGGGTTTGGATGGGGATGGGGGTGAGGCAGCAGCTTGGCAGAAGGTCAGGAAAGCCCCCAGCGGCACGGTGGAGTTGGGGTGGTAGAGGTAATGTGGTCCTCGAGGGGGTGGTGGAGGTGTGGTTGACCCATGTCTTGGTTTGAAAAGCAAAACCAGTGAGAGGCTCTAAGTCAGAAATACAATTTATTCAGAAAAGGGGACAAAGAACCAAATAGATACAACAGCACAAAAGAAGAACCACTGGCAGAGTCAGAGATACAACCTGACACTCGCTGGCTGGGGCGGTGGTGGCAGATATGGCTCTGTCCAAGCAGTGCTCCTGTAGACTGATGGAGTTTCCCTCTGGAGGTCCAGTGCAGAGAAGGTCTCAGCTGTTCCTCTTGGAAGAGGGGATCTCCTTGGTGTCTGCACAACCCTGTTATATCCTGGAGGGACATAATTTGGCTCCTCCCTCTGGGCGGAGCCTCTCACAATAGAACGCTGTGATCTTATCAATCATGTGGCTAAAAGAACAGCTCCTCCTGAAGGGATTTATCTCTGAGTCACGAGATAAGGGGAGAAAAAAAAAAAGGAATTGCAGCTCGAGGTGGTTATGGACTACACCCCAATATTATAACCTGGGACACCCAGCAGGTGGGGCGGGAAGGGTGTGCACGGCGATTGGGGTGACCCCCACGGCCCCGCTGTGCCCCCAGATCTCTTCGAGTACAAGTTCATCAACAGCCGGGTGCTGAACAGCACGTTCCTGCACAACAAGGAGGGCTGCCAGCTGGACTTCAGCGACGACAACAACGCCTACATGATCTACTTTGTCAGCTTCCTGGGCACCCTGGCCGTGCTCCCCGGGAACATCGTCTCGGCCCTGCTCATGGACAAGATCGGCCGCCTGCGCATGCTGGGTGGGCAACGGGATGGGCTCGGGGCAGCCTGGTGGGGCTGGGGGGTCCTGGAGGTGCCTTCAGGCTCTCCATCTTCTTCACCCACCTCCCACCCGCTGGGTCACTTCATCGCCATCACCTTCACCCCGCTGCGTCGCTGTCGAGGCAGGACGGGAATGAAGAGACTCTGATCAGAAGGCTGCTGAGAGTAAAACTCTGATTTATTCAAAATATCCTGCTCTTTTATACAGAGCTTCGCAAGGACCAAATCCATTGGTTCTGAAGCGAAAACAACTCAAAGCATTGGTGCAGAGCGCTTGATGCACAGTGATAGAACTTAACTATAAACAATGTGAACAACAGGAGAGATAAAGGATTATTTACATTCTTTCCAGCTCTTTCTCAGGCATCTGCCTGGCTAGAAACTCTCAGTTTCTTTCTTTGACTGAATCTGAGTCCCACCCCGCTGGGTCATCCCACCTCCATCACCCCTCTGGGGACTTTCCTGATCCTCCTCCCACCCTCCAGTCACCTCCATCTCCGGTGACCTCTCAGGGACCTCCTGGTGGGTCACCCCCATCTCCCTCTCCCCTTTGGGACTGTCATCTCCCACCCCGTGCCTCAGTTTCCCTGTGCTCTGACGTGTCCATGTGTCCCCCAGCCGGCTCCAGCGTCATGTCCTGCGTCAGCTGCTTCTTCCTGTCCTTTGGGAACAGCGAGTCTGCCATGATCGCGCTGCTCTGCCTCTTCGGCGGGGTCAGCATCGCCTCCTGGAACGCGCTCGACGTGCTCACCGTGGAGCTGTACCCCTCTGACAAGAGGTGGGGGCCTGGCACGGAGCTTTTGGGTGCAAGGAGTGAAGATTTGGGTGCAAGGAGTGAAGTTTTGGGTGCTGGGTGGAAGTTTTGGGTGCTGGTGGGAGGTTTTGGGCGCAAGGAGTGAAGTTTTAGGTGCGAGGAGCAAAGATTTGGGTGCTGAGTGGGAGGGTTTGGATGCTGGGTGGGAGGTTTTGGGTGCTGGGTGGAGATTTTGGGCACAAGGAGTGAAGTTTTGGGTGCAAGGAGTGAAGATTTGAGTGCTAGGTGGAGATTTTGGGTGCAAGGAGTGAAGATTTGGGTGCAAGGAGTGAAAATTTGGGTGCAAGGAGTGAAGTTTTAGGTGCTGGGTAGAGGTTTTGTGTGCAAGGAGTGAAGTTTTGGTTGCTGGGTGGAGATTTTGGGTGCAAACAGTGAAGTTTTGGGCACTGGGTGGAGATTTTGTGTGAAAGGTGTCAAGTGTTGAGTGCAAGGAGTGGAGTTTTGGGTGCAAGGAGCGAGGTTTTGGGTACTGGGTGGGAGGTTTTGTGACCATTTAAGGTTTTAGAGTTCCCATTTTGGGGTGCTGGGTGCCCATTTAAGGTTTTAGAGTTCCCATTTTGGGGCGCTGGTGCCCATTTAAATGTTTTGAGCGCCCATTTTGGAGTCCCAGGTGCCCATTTCACCCTTCCAGGCGCCACTTTCGTGGTGCCACCTGCCCACCTCAGGTGCCCCCGTTAGGCTGAGCACCCACACCTTCCTCCAGGGGTTGCCCCCACCAAATCATTCCCTCCTCATCCTCCCCAGGACGACGGCCTTTGGCTTCCTGAACGCTCTGTGCAAGCTGGCAGCCGTGCTGGGCATCAGCATCTTCACGTCCTTCGTGGGCATCACCAAGGCCGTGCCCATCCTCTTCGCCTCGGCCGCGCTGGCCCTCGGCAGCTCCCTGGCCCTCAAACTGCCCGAGACACGGGGGCAGGTCCTGCAGTGATGGGGGGGAGCTGGGGGAGAGGGGAACCCCCTCCTCGCTTGGGGGAACCCCCAAAATTCAGCGTTTCCCCCTCCCCACCTTCCTCCTCCTCCTCCTCCTCCTCCTCGTGCCCCCGGGGTTAGTCGCGTTAGACACTGTGAAACGTCTTCTCGGAGCATTTGGGATCTTTTTCATTTGCACTTGGACTCCCCCCGCCCCCCCAAAAAAAAAAAATAATCCCCCCTTGTACCTCCAAAACCTCCAACTCCCCCCCCTCAAAAAATCCCAAATTCTCCCCCTCAGCCTCTCCCCCCCAATTTCTTTTCTTGGTGTCATCCCCCCCCTTTTTTGTGAGTTGCTGCTCATTCCTGGGGGGCTGTGGGGCAGGATTTTGGGGGGTGGGGGGGGTTGGCATTGGGGGGGGGGTGACACAGGCCCTCTGAACCCCCACATTGCTGTGCATCCCCCAAATCCCTGCTGAGCCAAGGAGCAGGAGGATGAAGTCTCCGCGTGGGCCCCCGTGCCTCAGTTTCCCCATCCTTGTGAATGGCACCCAGCAGGGTCCCCCAAACCCCCGGGGATTTTGGGGTGGGGGGGGCAGAGGATATTGGGGTGCAGATCTCTTTTGGAGGGTGCAGAATCCCTTTTGGGGCTGCTTAAGAATTTTAGGGTGCCCCCCCCCCCCTTAAAGCACATTTTCCGACACCCCCACCCCCCCCAGGACACCCCAATTTTTGGGTGCCCAACTTTCAGGGGTGCAAAGCACAGCCCCCCCCCCCCCCCAAGCCAAAATCCTTGGTCTCATTTGGGGGTGCAGCAGCGGGGGGGACCCCCAAAAACTGCCAGTTAGTGATTTTTAACAGATTTTTAAATAATTTAAAAATAGGAAAACCCCTATCGGAGGGAGGCTGGTGTGGGTGAGGGGGGGGTGCGGGGTGAGGGGGGGGTCTCCCTGCACCCTCTTTTCCTCCTCCCAGCCCCCCTAATCCCCTATTAACCCCTTCCCCACCACAATCCCCCCACCCCCCCACTTTTACCACCCCCCCACCCCAAAACCACCAGCGGTTTGCAAAGCACAAACAGCCCCTAAACCCCCCCCCCCCAAAAAAAAAAATCGGGGTACAAGGGGGTCCCCAGTGCTCAAAAAAAATCGGGGTTCAGGGGGGGATCCCAGTGCTATGCCCCCTCAAAACCTGAGGGGTTTGGGGGGGTCCCCCATGCTCTGCCCCCTTCCCACAGGGTTGTCAGAGCCTGGGAGCCCCCCCAGCCCCAGGGCAGCCCCCCCCAATCCAAGCAGCCCCCCCGTGTGCTTTTGTCCCCTCCTTGGTGTAGCTGGTCTTTGGGGGGGGCCCCCCCCGGCCCCCCCCTGTAGCTCTGTCGTGCCGTGCTGTAGTTTCAGGTGTTTGTAAATTAATTAAAATGGAAAAAAAAAAAATCCCAAAAAAAAAAAAAGGCACAAAAGTGTTACCCCAAACCTCCCTCCCCCTCCCCACCCAAAAAAAAAGGATTCCCCAGACTCTGCTGCCCACAGAACACATTTATTTAAATTGATTCAATGGGAGGGACACCCCAAAAATCCCCTGCAGGGTGGGGGTGCTATGGGGTGGGGGTCCCAAGAGCCCCACGCTGTTCCTGGCGGATTCCCAAGAGCTCCACGCTGTTCCTGAGGGGGTCCCAGGAGCCCCACGTTGTTCTTGGGGGGGGGTCCTGGCATCCCCACACTGTTTCTTGGGGCTCCCAAGAATGCAGTCTTGTTCCTGGGGAGGTCCTGGCAGCTCCACGTTGTCCGTGGGGAGGTCCTGGAAGCCCCCACGTTGTCCCTGGGGGGGTCCCAAGAGCCCCACGTTGTTCCTGGGGGGGGGTCCCAAGAGCCCCACGTTGTTCCTGGAGGGCTCCCGGCGCCATCACTTCTTCCCCGCCTCCTCCTCTTCCTCCTCCCGGGCCCCGCGGCGCTTCTCCCGCTTGGACCCCCCCAGGCAAGGGGGCGCGGGGGGGTTCTGGGGGTCGCTCTGCCACTGCTCGGGGGTGCGGGCGACCACCTGCAGGGCGTGCAGGGGCCCGGCCAGCTCGGCCCGCAGCGCCTCGTGCACCAGCCGGTGCCGCTGCAGCGGCGGCAGCCCCGCGAAGCGCCCGCTCACCACCAGCACCCCGAAATGAGTCTCGGCTCCGGGGGGACCCCCGTGGAGGGGGGAGTCGTCCCGAACCTCCAGGTGGGTGGGCTGCAGGGCCGCCGTCAGCTTGGCACGGATGGTGCGGGCCAGGGGACCCCCCATGGCCCCCGCCAGGAGGGGACCCCGCATCGGAGAAGGGCTGCAAGAGAGAGGGGGGATTTAGGGGGTGCAAGCAGAGAAACCCCCCAGTCCCAGAGAGGACCCCGGATTGGAGAAGGGCTGCAAGACAGAGGGGGGATTTAGGGGGTGAAGGGAGAGAGACACCCCAAAATCCCCACCTGGTACCAGAGAAGGGCTGCAAGACAGAGGGGGGATTTGGGGGGTGCAAGCAGAGAAACACCCCAGTCCCAAAGAGGACCCCGGATTGGAGAAGGGCTGCAAGACAGAGAGGGGATTTGGAGGGGCGCAGGGTGAGAGACCCTCCCAGATCCCTACCTGGGGAATAACGAGGTTCTGGGGGGGTGGAACGGGGAATAAGGGGGTGCTGGGGGGTGGAACGGGGAATAAGGGGGTGCTGGGGGGGGGTGGGACAGGGAATAAGGGGGGGCTGGAGAGGGCAGAAGGGGGAATAACGGGGTGCTGGGGGTTGGAACGGGGAATAACGGGGTGCTGGAGAGGGCAGAAGCGGGAATAACGGGGTGCTGGGCGCAGCGAGTCTGGGGGAGCCCTGAGGGCCCAGCCCCGGGAACTCGGGCCCGCAGCCGGGGAAGGCCCTGAGGGCAGGAGGGCCGGGCCTGACTCCCCTCAGCACCCCCTGTCCCCCGCGGGAACCCCCCGATCCTCCCACAGGACACACCCCGTGACCAGCAGATGCTGCCCGAGTCCCCAGTGCCGCTCGGGCCCCTCCCGGTCCCCTCCGGTCCCTCCCGGTCCCTCCCGGTGCCCCCGGGCCCGTCCCGGCCCTCACCGCCCGCTCCGCTCCCGCCGCCGTCACGTGACCGCGCCCCGGCCAATCAGCGCCGCGAAACGCTCAGGCGGCGTAAGCCACACCCACACAAGGAGACCACTCCCATTTTTCCTTATATGGAATGAATGGGCGGGGCTTGCGGTGTGGGGGCGGAGCCAGGCGCGCGCGGGGGGACACGGGGGGGACATTTTTTATTTCTCCTCATTTTTTCCCTTATTCTCTTCCTATTTTCATCCTTATTTTTCCAGACTCATCCTGATTTTCCTCCTTTTATCCTGAATTTCCCATATTCACCCCTATTTTTCCAGCATCACCCTCATATTTCCCAGATTCACTCTCATTTTTTATTCCATTGCTCACTGGAATAGGCAGCTGCAGCTTTCTCTTATTATTTTTTCATTTATTTTCTCTTACTTTCTTATTTTCTCTTTCTTTCTTATTTTATTTTCTCTTTCTTTCTTATTTTGTTTTCTCTTTCTTTCCTATTTGCTTTTATTTTCTCTTTCTTTCTTATTTTCTCTTTCTTACTTTCTCTTTCTTATTTTCTCTTTTGTATTTTCTCTTTCTTTCTTATTTTCTCTTTCCTTTTTTCTCTTTCTTTCTTATTTTCTCTTTCTTATTTTTCTCTTTCTTTCTTATTTTTCTCTTTCTTTCTTATTTTCTCTTTCTTATTTTCTCTCATATTTTCTTTCATGGTTTCTCTGTCCAGGACCTCAGCAGGAAATTTTTTCATGGCTGAACACGGATCCTCTCCTCAAACCTCTCCCACACCTGGAGAAACCTCAGGATGGGCAGCTCTGAGCAACTCCACAGAATTTTGCCTCTCTCTGCCTTCTCCCTTCCCCTCCCCACTGGAATTCGCCTTTTGGGATCAAAAATCACCCCGGCTATTTTTAAAGCTCCCCCATCCGCCTGTCAGAATCTTCAGCTGTTTTTTCCTCCCTCTGCTCCAAGCCTGGCTGGCAACAGCCGGGATTCCCTTCTCAGACCCCAACCGAGGACCAGGATTTTCCTCTGGAGGGTTTTGCTCTGGGATTTTGGGATTTTTTTGCCCATCAAGTGGCATTTGAAAGGGTAAGTGGAGTGTTTGGATTCTTGGTAGAGGTGTGGGGATGGAGGGATGGGATTTATGCTTGGGATGGGATTTATTTCCTTTATTTATGGAAAGGATGGAATTTAATTCTTTTATTTATGGAAAGGATGGGATTTATTTCCTTTATCTATGGAAAGGATGGGATTTATTTCTTTTATTTATGGAAAGGATGGGATTTATTTCTTTTATTTATGGAAGGGATGGGATTTATTTCCTTGCAAGCATGGCATGGAAGGAAGAGTGCATCCTTTGGGATTGACTGTGCACATGGCCCATCCTGGAAAGAAGAGGGATCCACTCTTCCAGCTCTCTGGCAAAACTCTGATTTCACCAAATACTTCTTTTCCCACCCCAGTCCCAGCGCTGGGCTCAGGTGGGCACCAGGATTTGCTCCCTGCAGGGCAGAGCCAGGTGTGGAAAACAGCAGGAACTTGGTTTAGGAGGCAGAAGGCTTTCCTGAATGTGTCCCCAAAGGGATTTTTGGGTGCTGGAATGCTGAGGGACCAACTTCCCACCCCCGTCCTCCTCCATGGCCTCTGGAATGGACCTGAAAAATCCCGGTTTGGACATTCCTGAGAATTCCTTCTCCTTGCAGGGAGCAGGGGTTGGTGCAGCTCCTTCCTGCACCTGTGTAAATGGGATTTTAGGAGTGCAGCCAGCGTGGTCAGGCAGTCATTGATCCCTGGGGACATTGGCCACCAGCCCTGGGGACACTGGCCATCGACCCCTGGGGACATTGGCCAACTTTGGCCCGTGCCATGTTTGCGCTCAGGACTTGGCTGTGCCCCAGGAGGGGAGGCTGTGAGACAAATCGCTGGAAAAGTCCTCCCTGCCAGGGAACATCCCATTCCCTGGGGGACACATCCCACAGGGAAAAGCTTTTCCACAGGGATTCACTCCCAGCTGGTGCCAGCTGAGGTTTCCAAGGAGGAAAACTCATGGAGCTCCAGGAAAGCTCCTATGAAACCCCACAGTTCCCCAGGGTTTGGGGGCTCCCAACTCCTCCTGGAGCTGCTGTGCCCCACCTTTTCCATGCTCTGGCTGTTGTTCCCGGCTGGATCAGAGCCCAGCTAAATTTAGAAGGATCGATTTCACCCCCCGCCTCTGCTCTGCCCCGCAGGGGAAAGGACAGAGCAAAGGTGGCCAGGGACGAGGAGCCACGGGGGGCTCCACTCCTTGGCCCCCGGATTTTTGGGAGCCCAGATTTTATCCGGCTGCAGGACCATGGAGGAGCCCAGAGGGGCTGGAATTTTCCTGGCTCGTGCCATGGGTCCCTCTGGCTGGCACTTGGGGCAGAGCTGGTGACAAGGACGCCCATGTGGCCCGCAGGGAAGGAGCTCCCAGCGCTGGGAGCCAGATCGTTTCCTCAGGAGGCTGAGACAGGTGAGGGGGCAGTGGGAAAGCAGGAATGAGGGTCCAAGGATGTTGTTGGCACCCAGGGATGCTTCAGGCTCTGATCCCACATGTGCTGTCCCCAAAGTGAGGGTGGAGAGAAACGCTCAACACCCACCCCTGTGAGGAAACAGCACCGGGGAGGGTGGGATTAGGTTGGATAACAAGAAATTTCCTCATGAAAAGGGTGGTCAAGGCATGGCACGGGCTGCCCGGGTGGAGTCACACCCCTGGAAGTGTCCAAAGCCATGTGGATGTGCCACCAGGGGACAAGCAGTGGCCTTTGGAAGGGCTGGGTTGGATTCGCTGCCCCTCTTGGTCCCGTCTCTCCAAGCCCACCTCTGCTTCCAGGGGAGCTGCCGAATGAAGCCGGGAGCTGCTGGTGGGTGAGAGACCCCCCAGGCTCCACATGGATGGGAATGGGCAGAGCTGCCCACAGCAGGAGCCCAGGGCAGCTGGAAAACTCCGGCCTCTTCCTCCGAGCTCTCCTGCTCCTCTTCCTCTGCCGGCATGGTAAGGAACGGCTGGGCAGAGTTGTTCCCTGTAAAAACCAGGAAAAAATGCTTCCAGGAGGACTCTCCATGAGAACCTGGATGGTGGGGGGTTATTGCTGCTGGGATCCCTGATGTGGGAAGAGTGATCTGTAGGACTCTCATGATTTCAGAAGGATAATTAATTACTTTATTATACTATATTATACTATAATTTTATTTATTTACACCGACAAGAGCTATTAGTAACTACTAACTAGAAAAGCCATCACTGCCTCCTGAGAGTCACACGTGGATCTAATTGGTCAATGAATCTAAGCAACTATTATCAGAATTCAATCAATAATCACTTTGGGTAAACAATCTCTGCACTACATTCTACACGGGCACCAACAGTGAATGAGATAAGAATTGTTTTGATTCTCTTTTCTCTGTTTCTCTCAGGGGGAAATCCTGAGAGAATCTCTCTCTGTTCAGAGGGCATGTGAACACCACAAGGGCTGGTGGGGGTGCAGCGTTCAGGAACACACATAATCACAGGATATGATCATCTGTAGGTGCCTTTATTGATGAAGAGCTCTGAAATCAGGGGTACAGACCCAAATCTGACTCCGACACAGCTTTGGAGCTGAATGTATTTTATATTCTATCATTATATAACTTACATATTAATTATTAAACATATATTGTTCTATTGTATACATTGACATGAGTTTCTCGTGATCTTTCTTGGGCCCCTGACCACAGTTTCTCATGATTAAACAGTAATTGTATTTAATTACTAAACAATCATCACATTTAATAATTATATCACTTATCATCTACTAGATACACAGGTGCAGTTCTAGCAAGGTACAAGGCCTTCATGTACTTACAGTATTTATTTTCTTTTCAGGGCCTACTAAGCTTAATTTTCCTTTTAACCCCAAATCCCCATGATTTTAAAACCCTTTTACCATCAGGGGGAGGACAGGCTGCCCTTCCCCACCCCATCCCCTCGTCTCAAGGAGCCACCCCGTGTCTCCCAGTCTCTTCCCAGTGCAAGATCCTCCGTTGCAACTCGGACTACGTGGCGGCCACGCTGCACCTGCGCGGGCCCGAGCGCGGCGCCGCGTTCTGCACCGCGCTGCGCTCCTACTCGCTGTGCACCCGCCGCACCGCCCGCACCTGCCGCGGCGACCTGGCCTTCCACTCGGCCGTGCACGGCATCGAGGACCTCATGATCCAGAACAACTGCTCCAAGGAAGGGCCCACGGCCCCGCCACGGCCGCGGCCCCCGGCCCCCAACCCGCACGGCTTCGAGTCGCTCGATATCTGCGACTACGAGCGGAGTTTCCTCTACAAGCACGGCCGCCCCCCCGGTTTCCAGCACTGCGCTGCCTTTGGGGATCCCCACATCCGAACCTTCCACGATGACTTCCACACGTGCCGGGTGGAGGGCTCCTGGCCGCTCTTGGACAACGATTACCTGTTTGTGCAAGCCACCAGTTCGCCGGTGGCCAAGGGGTCCAACGCAACGGTCACCAGCAAGGTAACGTTGGTGCGCAGGATGGGTGGCCAAATCCAGGGTCGGGGCTCCTCCTAAACTTCCCAAAATCCTTCCCAAACCCCGGTGGGGGGATGAAGAAAGAGGGACAACAGTGGTGAACGTTGTTGAGGGGACCTTCAAGCACTCCTGCTGCTGTCAGGTGATTGTGTGGTCCATGGGGTGCCTGGAGGAATCCTGTGGTCCATGGGGTGGTGGACAAATCTTGTGGTCCATGGCGTGCCTGGGGGAATCTTGTGGTCCATGGTGTGCCTGGGGGAATCTTGTGGTTCATGGAGGAATCTTGTGGTCCATGGCGTGCCTGGGGGAATCTTGTGGTCCATGGAGGAATCTTGTGGTCCATGGGGCGCCTGGAGGAATCTTGCTGGGTTTGGCTCCACCTGAGTTTTCCGTTGCGTAAAAAAGAAGGAAAGATTGCTGTTATCCCCAAAGGACTGTAGCAGGGATGGTCTGAGGATGGATAGGTGGGGTGGCACCTCCATCCTGGGACACCCCACACACCTGGGATGGCACCACAACCACCACACTCATCCCCCTCCTACCCCGCTCCCCACAGCTGACCATCATATTCAAGAACATGAAGGAATGCATCGACCAGAAGGTCTACCAGGCCGAGCTGGACAATGTCCCTGCAGCCTTCCAGGACGGCTCCATCAACGGTGGCGCGCGGCCGGGCGGGAGCAGCTTGGCCATTTGGGAGCGCAGCCCCGGCCGGCACGTGGAGATCCGCGCCGACTACATCGGCACCACCATCGCCGTGCGCCAGGCCGGCCGCCAGCTCTCCTTCTCCATCCGCGCTGCCGAGGAGGTGGCCCGGGCCTTCACGGAGGAGCAGGACCTGCAGCTCTGCGTGGGCGGTTGTCCCCGCAGCCAGCGCATGTCCCGCAGCCCCCGCGGCCGCGGCCGCGTCCCCGCGGAGACGGCGCGGGCGCTCTGCCGGGAGATGCTGCCCGTGGAGGATGTCTACTTCCAGTCGTGCGTCTTCGACGTGGTCACCTCAGGGGACACCAACTTCACCATGGCAGCGCACGGGGCGCTGGAGGATGCCCGGCTCTTCCTGCCCGATGCTGAGAAGCTCCACATCTTCCAAGCTGGAGGGGGCTGCCCGCTCACCTCTCCATCCCTCCTCTTCCTCCTCCCCTGTGGACTTTGGGCTGTTTTGTTGCACTTTTAACCCCTGCCTGCTCCACAGGGAACCCGTGAGAGCTGCTGGCTCCAAGCTGCAGCCAGGAGAGATTCCTCACCTTGAGGAGGTGTCTCAGAGACCCGAGAGAGGGAAGAGATGAACCCTTGGTTTGCACCCACTGGTCTCACACGGATGGTGCAGCTGCTGCCAGCTCCTCTCCTGAAGATCCAAATTTTTCTGTTCCATTCTGACATGTTCCTTTTCTCCTAAGGATGTGCCATTGCAGTGCATCAAAGAAAAATAAACCCCCTGGGTTAGAAAGCCCCTCTGTCCCTCAGAGCCTTTCCATAACTCACTTCCCACCTTTCCCCCGTGTTAATCCAGCAGAATTCCATGCAGGAACCTTACAGATCCAGAAACAACAGACTCAAAGCCCAGTTTTCAGCAGTTAAAAAAAGTGGCTTTTTTATGGATTTGGGACCCTTTCACCTAGCTGCTCCCAAAGCAAAGCAAGGCCACAGATCAGTTTGGGGAGCGTTGTGACCAAGAGGGAGACTTTTGAGTAGAAATCAGCTGGTTTTGTCCATGTGCTCTTCTTCCAGGATAAATAACAAGTGGATCTCCAGCAGTGGGAGCTGTAGAGCTTGAGACCTCCTATATCCCAGGCCACTGTTGCTATTTTTCCTTGTTTTCTTGGCACCTGCTGTGGACTCGATTTAGCCGGGTCTGGACTTGGGACCGGTGTCAGGTTTTAGGGAGGACAAAACACCCCTTGGGAATTCTCTCCCTTGGGCCCAGATTCTCTGTCACTGCTCAAATCCAACCCAAACTGGAACTTTTGCTTGGAAAACAGAATTCCTGATGGCAAAGAGCCAGCTGGGCACACAGAGGGGCAGGGTATTGCCCCGTGGAAGGTGCAGAACTGCAGAGGGGAGGGCAAATTTCACATATTTCAGAGGATTTCAGTAAAGCAGATGGAGCTTTACAGGAGAAATAGTTTCCTTAGGGAAGGAAGACTTTATTTTTAATAAAGCATTAAAAACTTGGCCATCCCTGTCCCACAGAATTGCAGGCAGGGCTTGTGGAGGTGGGGGAAAGGGAATTTCAGCCCCTCCAGGCATTGAGGCTCCATCAAGGAAGGTTCTAGAATTCATGTTTCAATACGTCCACGGGGTTTTCTCTCTTGACTCTTTTGTGCCAAGAGCACAAAGGAGATAATTTCATGGATACCACGGCGAGTTCCCCCTCGGAGGGGTGCTCAGAGCACACAATGAGCAGCAGGAGACCTGCTCCACGTCTTTTACCCTGCTCCTCATAATCCCTGATGGGTTTGACATTAAAGGGGACTATTTTTGAGTCCTCATTTCCTGTCATCTGTCTCTTCACGTCTTCGGGTGGCAGTGGCAGATGAGGATAAGAATATCTCCTTCCTCCCCTGCTCCTTTGACTCTCCAGAGCTTTGGGAAAGGAAAGCAAGCTGCTTCCTGGTGTGCTCCATGTGTCACTTTGGGAAGAAAATCATCTGGGGGGGATAAAACCCTCTGTGAGGGGATAAAATCCTCCGTGGGGAGAATGTTCTCCATCGGGATAAAACTCTCTGAAGGGATGAAATCCTCGAGCAGCGTTGCTGGTGCTGGAGCTCCTGGTGGAAATGGGATGGATTTGAAGATTCAGAACCTAATTGTCCTTTAGTTGTTGGCCAGGAGAGACATTCAACAAGAATTCCACGGGGAAAGGAGGGTTCCAATGGAACTAGACCTTCCCTCCTCCTGAACAGCCCATCACCTGCGCCACCAGGACTGGGCCTGGCGCTTTCCTTGCCAGCCCTGCTTTCAGGAGCCACCTCTGAAATTTAGAGCGCAGCTCCCACACTGAAAATGTCCAGGAATTCTGATGTGGAGAGCCTTTGTTGCAGCTTTGAGGCTCGGCAGCTCCACCCCACCCAGAGTTCCACCAGGAGTGGCCCAGTGCGGACACTGGTGACAACTGGATTTCAGCACGGAGAAGCTGTTGCTGATGAATTATGGACTCATTAAGGCTGGAGAAACCTCTGAGGTCATTAATCATTAACTCTCCCACAGCACTGCCAAGGCCACCCATGACCCAGCTACCACATCCACCTGGTTTTGAACACATCCAGGACGGTTCACTGCTCCGTTCCAGCGTCCGCCCTCCCTTCCCATGGACACCATTTCCAAAATTTCCAACCCAAACCCTCCCCTGAGGCCTCTCCCTCTTGGGAGACCACCCTGAACCCCCTCAGCTCCTGACCCACCCCAAGTGGGAGCTGGATGGAGCTGCTGAGGTGTTTTTTAGCAGGTGACATCAGCCGGGGAGGGGAAGGGTCGATCCAAAGTCTGCTGACGTCAATGGAATCACTCTTGTTGACATCAACAACTTGGACTGGCGCCGACGTTCTGCTCCTTGATTCGGGGTGGGGAAAGAGGTCTGTTCCCTGCCTCAGTGTACCTCTGAGGAGGAGCGGTGTGGAATAATTTGGGAATGGGCCAGGACCTTCCCAGGCTTGGCACATTTTCGCCATTTAGCTGAAGCCCTGCATGGCTACGGCTCAGGTTTGAGCCTTGGCTGGGTGTCCAGAGGAGGTGGTGGCCCTGTGCCAGAGAAGGTGGTGGCTTGTGACAGAAGGAGATGGTGGCCTTGTGATAGAGGATGTGGTAGATGGATGGATGATGGATGCATGGATGGATGATGGATGATGAATGGATGGATGGATGGATAGATCGATTGATGGATGAATTATGGATGGATGATGGATGATGGATGGATGGATGGATGATGAATGGATGGATGGATGATGGATGGATGGATGGATGGATGGATGATGGATGGATGGATGGATGGATGGATGGATGGATGGATGATGGATGGATGGATGGATGGATGGATGGATGATGGATGGATGGATGGATGCATGAAGAATCCTCTGCCATTCCTGGGAAAGCCTCTAGATGTCCACAGAACCCAGCACTCCGGCACAGTCAGAGCTCCAGCGTGCCACGATTTCCATCCTCACCCCAATCACCAAGAAATCACAGAATTCCAGGTTTTGAATTGGTTTTGGCCGGAAAAGACCTTCACGATCACCTTGCTCATGGCAGGGACACCTTCCAGACACCAGATGGCTCCAAGTCACACTTCTCTTCCCCAAGCTTGACACTCCCACTTCTTGCTTGAAGCCTCAGAGCGGTTTCAGCTGCTGAAAAAGAGGAAAAAAATCCACAAAAAAAAGTCCCTCTCTCCCAGCTGGAGTGGAGCTGATGGCACTGCCTCTTCCAGACCCAAGATCTGAATTCCTCCTTGAGCTCTTCTGGAACCTTATCTCCTCCTCCCTGCTCCAAAAACCCCCTTAGGGCAGAAAACAGGGGAAGAAATCCCACCTGGATGAAGAACTTCCACGTCCCAGTTTCCAGTGGGAGTTGGAAAAGTGGGATTTTGGTGGGGAAAATCTTCCTGTGCAAGTTCTGAAGGAAGGGGGAAAGGGGATCCTATCCTGGCCCTGCTCTGGAGCCTCCACTCCTGAAAATCCCCGTGTTGGATTAAGATTATTTGGTGTTTGTTTTTTTTTGTTAGTTTGTTTTTTATTTGTTTATTTGTTTGTTTTGTTTTTCAACTTAGAGATGAGGCAATTGAGAGGGTGTTTTAAAAATTTTGATTTTATTTTTAGTTTTATGAGATGGGCGAGACAAGAGAAATAAACAAATGTTATAAATAATAAATAGAATAGAAATACATGTGTTGCTTTGATTTTTAAGATTTTTTTTTTAAAGCCTTCTAAGTTTATATTCTTGTAGAGAACTTTCTTACATAATTTTCTGTAAATAATCTATTGGTTTGTATTCCTCTATAGAGGTGGAGAAACTTGATGTACTGGTAGCCTGTGTAATGTGTGTCCTGTAGCAACATACATGTTATAAAAATAGAAATAAATGTTATAAAATAATAGAAATTAATGTTATAAAATATAAATACATATTCTAAAAATAGAAATAAATGTTATCAAATAATAGAAATAAATACTACAAAAATAGATGTTATAATTTATGTTATTACAATTAGAATTTAACTATATTTTAATTATACTATATAAGTGTGTTTTGGTTTATTAGTTGTAGTTGCACTCTGTTGTAAATGTTTTAAAGCTACGCATTTAAAATTACTCTTTGTAGGTTTTATTATAATGTATTTTTATAGTTCTATTTCTGTAAGTATTAAAAGGTATTTTTTACAGTTCTGTTTTTAAAGTATTTAGTTTTATATTTTGAAACTTTTTTTTAGTCAAACTTTTTCCCTTAATAACATTAGCTTCATTTCATGACATTTCTACGCCAGTATTTCTCATTTTAATGTTTGTATATATGAGTTTTCTGTTAATCTTTGGCTTTTCCCTTAGGCTATAAATTTATTTCCCACATTATTGGACAAGCAGTTGCTTTCCAGGAGCCACTCCAGCCCCACAGTTCCCTTTTTTTTTTTTTTTAATTTTTTTTTCCCTCCAGCTGGGCTCTATTCCCAATGTTCCCCCGTGCACAAACAACCAGAGGAAATGCCTTTTCCATCCCAGCTCCCAGCTGCACACCCGGGACACTCTGTCCCCACGCTCCAACCATTGTGGATCCCTCTCCCCACCCCTTTCCCCAGCTTGGAATAGGTTGGAAGAGACCATATAAGGTGAGAAATATGGAATAAACACCCCGGAGAAGCTTTGGGGCTGCTGGAACTTTCCTTCTTCCCAGCGATCCCGACTGGATCCGATAGAAAGGACAAAGGCCAGGCTGTGGCTTCTCCTGGCAACCAACCCAGACAACCCGGAGCAGAAAAAACACGGATCTTATCAGCACGCCAGAGAGTTGTGCTGGCAAAAACAAGTTTGTGCCATGCCCAGCTCCCTCCTCGGGACCTTCCCCGAGTGAGTCACCTCAGGGCCCATTTTCTCGCCCCGTGGCTTTGGAAGTGGGTTATTCCCAGGAGAAGTGAGTCACAGTGGCCTGGCCACCTCTTTTTCCCTGGTTAGGAGCTCCGGGAAAAGCAATGGGTCCTGGATTCTTCCCCATTTATTCGCCTGCGGCAGTGGGAAAGAGATTTGGGATCCTCTGAGCCCCATGTGAAAGCAGCTTGGAGGGGGATGAATGCCTTAAATAACATTTTAGTGGGTGTAGGACATTGTCCCTGCCTGCCCTGGTGATTTCTCTCCTGATTTTCTTGGTTTTGAAGATTTGCTAGTAGGAAAGTTGTTGTTTTTTTTTTTTTTTTTACAAGTAAAAACCCCACAGCATTCCCGACTCCCAGATCCATCCAGATTTCCAAGCGCAAACCCGACCCTCGAGGGAATTCCAGCAGCAGAGAGTGCTGGAAGGGGATTGCCACGGGATGGAGGGCAGGAGGGGAAAGGGCAGCACTGATTGACAAGTCTGGAGGACTTCAGGGAGGATTTGGGATGTGGAACACGTTTGGGATCATATCCTGGACGTGTTCCCTGGCATGGGGCTCCAAGGCCCTTTGGCTTTGCTGGAATGTGTCGAAGGGGGGAACGGTTTCCTTTGAAAGGCACAGAGGGAGAGCGTAAACAGGGCTCAGATCTGAGGGGTCAAATATCCCATGGCAGGGAAGGCTGGAAAAAACCTCCCCACCTTTCACCAAATTCTTGCAAATCCCTAATTCTCCACTAACCCAGAACCATTTTATTAGTGGGAGAACAACGGGGTGCAGAGGAAAAAAGGTGCAATTCCTCTATTCTGTACCAAACCAAGAATTCCCTCTCAAGGAGGAATTCTGCACCAAACCAAGGAATAATTCCCCCTCAAGGAGGAATTCTGCACCAAACCAAGGAATAATTCCCTCTCAAGGAGGAATTCTGCACCAAACCAAGGAATAATTCCCTCTCAAGGAGGAATTCTGTACCAAACCAAGGAATAATTCCCTCTCAAGGAGGAATTCTGTCCTGCGGTTTGGCAGGAGAACAGTTTATGCCCACAGTTTATCCGGTGCTTTATCGGTTTATACGATCAGGTGTGAATTAACTCTGGGGGGGGGGAAGGAGGCGATGGAAGGGCAGGAAAAGTGCCAGGAACACTCGGACAAACAACCTCTGAAGGACAACTCCCAACAAAAACACCTCCCCGTCCCTCCCCAGGGTGGGGAGCCCCCCCGTTTCCACTGCTGGCTCGCTCCATGGACATTGTTCTCCTATTTCCTCTGCTCCCAGCATTTTCCCGAGCTGGGAAGGCACTAAGGACTGGGGAAAAAAAAAAAAAAAAAAAAAAAAAAAAAAGGGTAAAAAGTGAATTCCTGTCCTGGATTAATGCTGATGCAAGGAGTGACATCTGAAGGTTTCTTAGAAGCCAAAGTCTCCTTTGGAGGGGTTGTGGCGGAGGGGGAAAAATGCTGTCCTACTCCCCAAATCCCAGGGCCAGTTTGTGGAATGGAGGCGGGTGTTTGCTGAGGCTTAAATCCATGTTTGGGAGGGGTATTTTGGGGAAGAAGGAGCGGGAAGTGTCCCCAAGACAGAGTAGGAAGCAAAAGAGGCGCCCACAAACACACCAGGAGGGAGGGAACCCCCAAAGCCAGGCTTGGATGCTGAACCCCCAAACTCACCCTTATTTACCCCAAATAAAGGGGGGAGTGTGTGTGGGAGGAGGGGGTGGCAGAATACCACCCAGGGGGCTGAGGGAACCCCTGAAGGGATTCCAGGGGATGGAAGCAGCAGAGGGGGGGGGGGAAATCCTGCCCAAAACCCGACCAGTCCCCCCAGTTCCATCCCGCACCCCAAATCCGCCCTTATTTCCCCCAGTTTACAGGGGAGGGCTCAGCGGGGGGGCTGAAGGCTGCCCTGGGTGGGGAGATTCTGAGGAAGGGGATGAATCCCCCCACCCCCGCCGCCCCTCAGGGCCGCTCCCAGTCTGCCCAGTACAACACGGCCCGTCCCAAACTGGGACCAACACCCCGCACCCCCCCCGCCCCAGCCTGGGAACATGACATCGTGTTCCTCGCTCCCCATTGGTCAGACCACCTCCCATCCTCGCTCCCCATTGGCCCCCGCAGCTGTCACTCCGCCCCCGTTCGTCCCGCCCCGCTGAACACGCGCGGCTTTCCTTCACCCGCTGTCCACGCTCCTCAGCCACCCCTCTGATTGGTCAGCGCTGCCGTAAACAAGGCAGCGGCAGCCAATGGGCGCGCTGATCACGCGAGCAGCACGCCGGGCCACGCGCCCTCGGCGTGGCGGCCCCGGCAGCAACAGGCGCGGGCGGGGGTGGGCGGGGCTGCCGAGCCTATAAAAGGCAACGGCGGCGGCGGCACTCGCAGAGCGCTGAGGGCCCGGGACTGAGCTGCCTGTGGCGACTTCGCAGCGTCTCTAAACAAAGCCTTCCATCGCTTTATTTTATTTTTTTAATTTGTTTTTTTTTTTTTGTGGTATATTTTTCCGCCTCGCTGATTGCTTGGCCCGGGCCGATTTTGTTGCTTTACGGGGATAAAAACCCTGCGAGCCGTTGCTTTGTGCGCCCTCGTCCTGCCCCAAACCATGGTGATGTTCAAGAAGGTGAAGAGCTTCGCGGTGGCCTTCAGCGAGCCCGACAAGGTGTACTGCAGCGGGGACAAGGTGGCCGGGCGTGTGCTGGTGGAGGTGGCCGAGGTGACCCGTGTCAGTGCCGTCAAGGTGCTGGCGTGTGGCGTGGCCAGGGTGACCTGGGCCAAGGGCCCGGCGCAGTGCCGGCAGGAGATGGAGTACCTGCGCTTCGAGGATGTGCTGGCCCTGGAGGAGCAGCCCACGGGTGAGGAATGAGGCTGCGAGTAACTTTGAACAGCGATTTATCAGCCCAGCCCAACCCAGGGCTTGGCCACGTACGGGCTGGATGGGGGTAGGGGGTTTGGGAGGGGGACAAAAAGACCAGAAGCACCCCTGGGTCACAGTGATGACCAGCACAGAGTTGGTGCTGTGTGTGGAGCTTGGGAAAAAAATGACCAAATGGAGGAAAACTTAAGGAAGTTGGGAGGTTTGGTCAAGCCAAGTGGAAGTTTGGGAGCTAAAGGACGAAAAAATCAGAGCCTGGGGAGCTTCCTGTGGTAACATCGGTGGCACCGTCAGGGACGGGCACAAGATGACACCCTGGGGCTGGAGGTGGAGATAAGGGGGAGCTGGAGGTGGGGTGGGGCCAGTGAGACACCGTGTTCTGCCCCGGGGTGTTGGTGAGGTGAAGGGACAGAACACGGGGTTCCCGGGGTGTGGGCAGGTGTTACCCAACGCCCTTGGAAACGAGGATCACCTTGGAGCTCCAGCTAATGTTTCCCTTCCCTTTCTCCCTTCCAGATGAGGACGGCTCCGTCATCCTGAGACCTGGCAACAAGTACGAGTACAAATTCGGCTTTGAGCTGCCCCAGGGGTGAGTATGAGGCAGCAGCTGGCACTGGGGGGTGGAATTAAATGGCAAAACCACGCTTTGGCTCTGGAGTGACCCCCTGCGTGTCTCCAGGCCGCTGGGCACCACGTTCAAGGGGAAGTACGGCTCTGTGGATTACTGGGTGAAGGCGTCTCTGGAGCGCCCGGCCTGCCCCACACAGCAGGTGAAGAAACGCTTCGAGGTGATGGATCCTGTGGATGTGAACACCCCGGAATTGCTGGTGAGCCCCGAGTGCTCCTCAGAGGCTGGGGAGAAAAGTCCTTGGGGAGGGTCAGCCCAACCCAGGTGGCTTTAATCAGATCTGGGCTGAGCGGGATTAAGGGTTGGGATTAAAGGGTTCTGGATAATTCCAGAAACTGACACTGGGTGGGGCGTGTTCTGTACTCCAGGGGAATTTGAGGGCTGGTTGCAAAAAAGGGAAGGAAGAAAAGGAGGAAGGAAGGGTGGAGGGTGGGAAAGACAGGATGGGGCCGGTGTTTGACCGTTCTCTCTCCCCCGCAGTCTCCAGTTGCAGCCAAAAAGGAGAAGAAAGTGTCGTGTATGTTCATCCCCGATGGACGGGTGTCTGTCAGCGCCCAGATCGACAGGAAGGGCTTCTGTGAAGGTGAGGATTGGTGGGAACAGGGAGCTGGGGAGCCAGGAAGGAAACCCCCAGCATCCCTAACATCTGGAAACCCCAGCATCCCTAACATCTGGTTCCTTCCCTCGGCAGGCGACGAGATCTGCATCAACGCCGACTTTGAGAACACCTGCTCGCGCATCGTGGTGCCCAAGGCGGCCATCGTGGCCAAGCACACCTACCTGGCCAACGGCCAGACCAAGGTCTTCTCCCAGAAGCTCTCCTGTGTCCGAGGCAACCACATCATCTCCGGTACCTCGGAGTCTTGGCGTGGCAAAACCATCCGCGTGCGGAAGCTCAAACCCTCCATCCTGGGCTGCAACATCCTGCGTGTGGAGTATTTCCTGCAGGTGAGTGGGGGGACCCTTCATCCTCGCCCTCATCTTCCTCCTCATCCTGAGGTGCTGTCCCACCAAGCCTCTAAATCCTGGCTTTTCCTGCAGATCTACGTCAGCGTGCCAGGCTCCAAGAAAATCATCCTGGAGCTGCCGTTGGTCATTGGGAGCCGCTCCGGCATCGGCAGCCGCAGCTCCAGCATGGCCAGTCAGACCAGTTCTGAGATGAGCTGGGTGGACCTGAACCTCCCCGATGCTCCAGAGGGTGAGTGGGGGGAGAGCCACAGTGGGGTGGGATCCACAGTGGGGATCACAGTGGGGTGGGATCATGGTGGGGATCACAGTGGTGGGGATCACAGTAGTGGGATCACAGTGGGGTGGGATCACAGTGGTGGGATCATGGTGGGATCACAGTGGTGGGATCATGGTGGGATCCACAGTGGTGGGATTGCAGTGGGATGGGATCACAGTGGTGGGATCATGGTGGGATCCACAGTGGTGGGGTCACAGTGGGGTGGGGATCACAGTGGGATGGGCTCACAGTGGTGGGAACATGGTGGGATCCACAGTGGGATGGGCTCACAGTGGTGGGATCCACAGTGGGATGGGCTCACAGTGGTGGGATCACAGTGGTGGGATCCACAGTGGGATGGGCTCACAGTGGTGGGAACATGGTGGGATCCACAGTGGGATGGGCTCACAATGGTGGGATCACAGTGGTGGGATCATGGTGGGATCCACAGTGGGATGGGCTCACAGTGGTGGGATCCACAGTGGGATGGCCTCACAGAGTGTGGTGGCAGCCCCTCAGTGGCTTCCCAGTTGAGCTCACCAGTCCCTCCCCGCACCCCCACAGCCCCCCCGTGCTACCTGGACATCGTTCCCGAGGATCACCGGCTGGAAAGCCCCACCACGCCGCTGCTGGACGATCCCGACGGGTTCGACAGCCCCATCTTCATGTACGCGCCGGAGTTCAAGTTCATGCCTCCCCCCACCTACACGGAGGTGAGCCCGGCAGCGGCACGGGAGCAGGGGCCGGGTGGATCTGGGATCACCCGCCTGGATCCCTCACCCTCATCCTGCTCCGCCGCCCAGGTGGATCCCTGCATCAACAACAACAACAACAACAGCAACAACAACGTCCAGTGAGCACCGCAGCTGGGCTGTGCCGCACACCTGCAGCACATCTGGCCAGTACACCTGGAGAAGGGGACTGAGCTGCTGCATTCCCGGGGAACCGCCGAATTCCCGAGGAGCCGCCGCTCGTCCCGAGAGCCTCGAGGAAAATTGAAAATTCCCCAGAAAACCCTCAAAAGGATTTGGGGAAGGGGGGGACTCGAGGCAAAGCCAGCTGGGGAACAGCAGGAAAAACTCAGCTGTCGGGACACAAACGCTGCCTGTCGTGACATGTGGTGGCAGGAAATGGTGGTTTGAATTAATTCCATCCTGATTTTCTAACTCTGGGTGCTGCTCTGGCTGCCCTGCACTCCCGCCCGGGGAGGAGGTGGGGGGGACGCTGTGACATCACGAATCCGTCCTGTCGTGACACAGAGCTCGCTATCGCGACCTTTTGTACTCTTGGGTTTTGTACATAGTGTTTGGGGGTGGGGGGAAGCACAAAAATGCAAATTTTGTACCTTTTTTGTGGCCCCTGGGGGGCAAAGTTTGTAATAAACTAATGAAATGGTGCCCGGATCTCTTTGTCTCTTCTGGGGGGGGTGGGAGGATGACAGGAACCCTCCCTTGGAGTGGGTTTTTATTTTTTAAAATAATTACTTAATTTAAAATTTAAAATAAATAAATAAAACAGGTTTTTTTTTTTTTTTTTTTTCCTAACTTCTGGATTTTCTGGGAGCAGCTCTGGTGGAATCTCCCGTTTTGGTTTTTTTTTTTCCCAGGGGAAAAAGCAAAAAAATAAGCACAGAGGAAGGGAAACTGAGGCACAGAGACAGGCTGGGGTAGGGCGGGGGCGGGTGCAGAGTGGGGAAACTGAGGCAGGGGAATATTCCTGCTATTCCTGCCTTTTTTGGGATCTGGGTGAAAGGTTGCTGCTGTCGAATAACAAGGCCGTGACCTTGGCTCTGCTTCCCACCCTCTCTCCCACTTGGAGCCCCCCCAAAATTGCTCTGCCTTGCCCCCCCCACCCCCCCAATCCTTATCCCAGTCCGTGCCTCAGTTTCCCTTTGGAATGGAGCCATTCTGGCTACTGGCCAAGTAGGCAAAAAGTCATCCCGCTCTGGGCCAGGGATGGGCTGGGCTGAGAGGGCTGTGGGAAAAGGGGGAGGGCACAGACACCCCCCAAAAAAATTTGGGAGACACTCGCCAGTCCCCTGAAATTGTTGATTTTTCCCCCCTGGAAAAGGTTCTGCCACCCCCCACCCCAAACCGTGGGGCTGAACCCTGCACTCACCGCCCCCCCCGCCCAATTTACAGCTCTAATTAAGATAATTAAAGCCATAAACCTCCCCCACTCTGTGTCAGAGCAGGATCCCCACGGATTTGGGGGGGTTTTTCCCTGTTTTTTTTTGGGGGGTCCCCCCCACTCCAGGGCAGCTCTCAGCTCCGGAATTCCCGACTGGTTCCAACTGGGCCAAAGGGGCTGAACTGGGAGTAGTGGGAAGATCCAGGCTCGGAATGGGGTGGGAATATTGGGATGGGATCAAGCTGGAAGCACCAGGGGGACCCCAAAAAATTGGGGGCGTCCCCCCAGCACCGGGGAAACTGAGGCACGCAGATGGATAAAATGTGTATCAAAGGGATTTGGGCACTTTGCCCAATCCCAAATCTTTCCCCAAGCTCAGTGGGGGGACAGATCCCAACCCCTAAAAGCATTTGGGTTCCCAAAAATGCCTGGAAATAGGGAAAACAGGGATAAAAAGGGCATGGGAGCAGCTGGAAATTCACATTTTCTGGAGTGTTCCTGGCCCAAGGCGGGGGGAGAAGGGCCAGCATGTGACGCTCATGTGAGCAACCCCATCCTGCGGCACAAACACACCCCTTGTGAGAAAAAAAAACACTCCTTCCTCCTCAAAAACATAAACTAAAATACCCCAAATCACCTCCCCCCCGCCCCAAAATCTTTATCCCCACCAAAAAACTCCCCACCCCCCCCAAAATGTCTCTCCCTGCAAAAAAAAAATCACCTTTCCTCACTCCAAAAATTCATCCTGGGGGAAAAAACCCCAACTTTTCCCTCCCCCAAAATCCACCTTATCCCCTAAACCCCTGAAATATTATTAAAAAAATAAACCGTGTCCCTCCAAAGAACACATCTCCTACAATAAACCAAAATTTCCTCCCTCAAAAACACACCTTCCACCCAAAACATACCTTTCCCTCCCCAAAAATACAACTTTTCCCCCAAAAAGATAGCTTGACCTGCAAGAAGTCACCTTCCCCTCCCCAAAACTATACCTCTATGCCCCAAAAAATCCACCTTCCCACCCAAAAATATACCCTTCTCCCCCAAAAAACCTTTATCTCCCCAAACCCACTTTTTTTCAACCCAAACAACCCACCTTTCCCTCCCCATAAAACCTTCCCTCCCCCCCAAAAAAACCACTTTTCCCTTCATAGAAATGCATTTTCCACCTCAAAAAACCCCCATTTTATCCCCCCAAAACCCCTGTCTCCATTTATAGGTGGTAACCCCCTTATCCAACCCCCCCCCACGCGTGAAAATCACCAAGAGCTGAGCCAGAAATACCCAAATTCTCTTTGATTCACACAAAATCCACCAAAATAAAAAATAAAAAAAAACCCAAAAAAACCCCCCAAAAACCAAACCAAAATTTGGGGGTTTGGGGGGGGTCCCGCCCCTCCGGGCCTGGGCCACCGGCGCCACCTGGTGGTGAAAAGGAGAATGACAGGCAGCCAGGGGACCCCGCGACCCCCAGAGGGGGGACAGGGACCCCAATGTCCCCAAGGGGTTACAGGGTGTCCCCACTGTCCTGGGGAG
Source organism: Taeniopygia guttata (assembly GCF_003957565.2). Classification (NCBI taxonomy): domain Eukaryota; kingdom Metazoa; phylum Chordata; class Aves; order Passeriformes; family Estrildidae; genus Taeniopygia; species Taeniopygia guttata. The sequence continues at coordinate 1,795,965 of NC_044237.2, read as the reverse complement.
GTGGCAGGGACCCCAATGTCCCCAAGGGATAACAGGGGTGCCCCACAGCCTGGGGGTAACAGTGGTGCCAGGGCTGTGGGGCAGTGCCCGTTTTGAGGTGTTCCCGTTTTTGGGGTGCCCCACAACCCAGGGATGGGGTGTCAGGGCTATGGGGCCGTGCCCGTTTCAGGGTGTCCCCACTTTTGGTGTGTCTCCGTTTTTGGGGTGTCCCCGTTTCCGGGTGCCCCCGTTTCCGGGTGTCCCTGTTTCAGATGTCCCCGTTTCAGGGTGTCCCCGCTTTGGTGTGTCCCCATTTTTGGGGTGTTGCTGTTTCAGGGTATCCCCGTTTCAGAGTGTCCCCATTTCAGGGTGTCCCCACTTTTGGTATGTCCCCGTTTTGGGGTGTCCCCGTTTTGGAGCTCAGTACACCGCCTCATCGCCGTTATCGTCGCTGTCGGGGCCGAAGCTCTCCCCGTTGTCAAAGTAGGACAGGACGTAGTCGGTCTCCTGTGGGGGACACGGGGGGGACACGGTGACACCCCAGGGATCCCTGAGCACCCACCAACCCCCCCGGTGTCCCCCCATTTCACCTCTTCGTGCTCCTCCTCATCGTACTCCTCCTCCTCCTCCTCCTTTCCCTCTTCTTCCTCCTCCTTCTCCTCTTCCTCCTCTGATGTCACCTCCTCCTCCTTCTTCTCCAGGCTCTGGGGGGCTCAGAGTTACTTGGTGGGGGGGAAAAAATCCAAAATCCACCCCAAAATCCACCCCAAAATCCAGCTTCACCCCCTTACCTCCAGCTTCTTCAGAGCCTCCTCCTTGTCCAGTGCCACGCGCTGCTTGGGGACAAGGGCAGTGGTCCCTGTGGGGACACAGGGGGTGTCCCAGATTGCCAGGCAATATTTATTTTATTTGCCATCCATCAGAGGTGTGGCAGTTCTGTTCATTGGGAAGTTTTCTTTATCTCTTTTATATATTTCAATCCTCCCCTTGGGGAGACATCTGCTGTTAATGGAATATTGAATGTCTCTGCATGGCTGAAAAAATTATCCCATTGTGACATGGGAGGAGCCAAGAATTCCTACCTGGATATAATCTGGATTTTTGGGACACCAGACTCAGCCTTTCCAATGGATTTCCCAGAGGAACACCTGGGTTTTCCACTGGGTTTTCAGCACACCCTTCTAGAGGATCACTGCTCCCAAAGAATCGGGAGGATTGCAACAATTCCAGTTTCCTGACCAATTTCCTGACCAATTCCCATTCCACACCTTGACCAAAAAGGGTGTCAGGTTGGATTCTGACTCTCTCCGTGTTTTCTTTTTCTTTAAATTATTCTATTCTGATAATTCTATTTTAATTATAAATGATTCTATTTTAATTATAAATTAATCTATTATATTTCAATTACAAGTGATTGTATTATATTTAAATTATAAATCATTGTATTATATTTCAATTACAAATGATTGTGTTATATTTTAATTATGAATAATTCAATAATAAGAAATTATTATTATTAATGATAATTATAATGTTAATAATAACATAATAATAATTATTATTATAATAACATAATAATAGTAATAATAATAATAATAGTAATAATAGTAATAATAGTAATAATAATAGTAATAATGATAATAATAATAATAATAATAATAATAATAATAATAATAATAATAATAATAATAATTTTTTTCCCCTTTTCCTAATAAATTTCTCACTTGGGAGTCTCTCAATGGTTTTGTGTCAAACCAGAACAGGGGGGACACAAGGGGTGAGGACAAGGAGGGGACACAGAGGTGGGTGAGGACAGGGAGGGGACAAGGAGGGGACACAGAGGTGGGTGAGGACAGGGAGGGGACATACGGGGAGGGGACAAGGAGGGGACACAGAGGTGGGTGAGGACAGGGAGGGGTCACTCACGGCCTTTCCGCACCCGCCGCACGCGGATCTTCAACTCCCGTGGGAGCCGCCTCCAGTCTGGGGGGGCAAAACAGGAGGTTGGGGATCCCCCTCTCAAAAAAACCCCAAAAAACCCAAGACCCCTCTCGTGTCCCCCCCTGGGTCCCCTCCCGTGTCCCTCACCTGGGTTCCAGTCAATGGCGTTGTCCACAGGGCTGGAGAGCTGGTACTTGTCAGAGTAGCGCTCGATGTCTGTGGGGGCACGGGGGTTTGGGGACATTTTGGGGGGTTTGGGGACATTCTGGGAGATTTAGGGACATTCTGGGGGGTTTGGGGACACTTTGGGGGGGATTTAGGGGACACCCACCCCTGGGGACACCTGTGGGACACACAGTGGGGGACAATAAAAAATGGGAATAAATAATGGGGGGATAAAATGAGGGCAATAAAATGAGGGGATAAAATGGGGAATAAATAATGGGGGGATAAAATGAGGGGAATAAAATGGGGGGATAAAATGGGGAATAAATAATGGGAATAAATAATGGGGGGATGAAATGGGGAATAAAATGATGGGAGAAATAAAATGGCGGGGGGAATAAAATGGGGGAAATAAATAATGGGGGGATAAAACAGGGGGGATAAAATGGAGGGAATAAAACTGGGGGGATAATACGGGGGATAAAATGGGGGGGATAAATAATGGGAATAAAATGGGGGGGAATAAATAATGGGAATAAACAATAGGGGAATAAAATGGAGGGAATAAAACTGGGAGGATAAAACAGGGGGATAAAATGGGGGGAAAAAATGGGGGGATAAATAATGGGAATAAATAATAGGGGAATAAAATGGGGGGGAATAAATAATAGGGGAATAAAATGGAGGGAATAAAATGGGGGGGATAAAATGGGGGGGCTGGGGGATCCCAACCTGGTGGGGTGGGTGCTGAGGGGGGGGGGTGACAGTGCTGGAAAGGCCGTGGAGCAGCAGGGTGAGGAGGACTGGGATGGGCTCCATTCCCAAACCCATCCCAAATCCATTTGGGACACGGGGTGGGGGTCCGGGGCTGGTACCTCTGCGGGGAGCCCCCGGTTTGACGAAGTAGGGGAGTCCCCTCATGGCCCGGCGCAGCTCCTGCTTCAGGGCCAGCATGTACTCGCCCTCCTCGCCCCCAGGCAGGGGCGCAGCGCGGCGCTCCAGGGCCTGCGGGGGCACCAATTCCCGGGGAGCTCTCACCGGGATGCCCAAATTCCCAGAGAATTCTCACCGGGATGCCCAAATTTCTGGGGAATTCTCACCAGGATGCCCAAATTCCCTGAGAAGCCACCCGGATACCCAAATTCCTGGGATGCCCAAGTTCCTGCGAAATTCTCATTGGGATGCCCAAATTCCCAGGGTGCCCAAATTCCCAGAGAACTCTCACCGGGATGCCCAATTTCCCAAGATGCCCAAATCCCTGTGGAATTCTCATCGGGATGTCCAAATTCCTGGGATGCCCAAATTCCCAGAAAACTCAAAGGGATGCCCAAATTCCCAGGGAATTCTCATTGGGATGCCCAAATTCCCAGGATGCCCAAATTCCCAGGGAACTCTCACCGGGATGCCCAAATTCCTGTGGAATTCTCATCGGGATGCCCAAATTCCCAAGATGCCCAAATTCCTGGGATGCCCAAATTCCCAGAAATCTCAAAGGGATGCCCAAATTCCCGGAGAATTCAAAGGGATGCCCAAATTCCCTGAAAACCCACTGGGATGCCCAAATTCCCGGGGAATTCTCATCAGGATGCCCAAATTCCCAGGGAATTCTCATTGGGATGCCCAAATTCCCTGAAAACCCACTGGGATGCCCAAATTCCCGGGGAATTTTCACCGGGATGCCCAAATTCCTGGGATGCTCAAATTCCCAGAGAATTCTCACCGGGATGCCCAAATTCCCGGAGAACTCAAAGGGATGCCCAAATTCCCAGGGAATTCTCACCAGGATGCCCCAATTCCCGGGATGCCCAGATTCCCGGAGACCCCACCGGGATGCCCGAATTCCCGGGATGCCCCAGTTCCCGGGGAACTCACCGGGAAGAGCGGCGCGGGCTGCAGCGTGGGCGGCGGCAGCGCGTCCCCCTTGCCGATGCCCACGGCTTCCACGTTGAACGTCATCTGCCCCCGGCCGCGGCCGCGGCCCCGGCCCGCCATACCGGCAGCCCCGGGACGCTGGGGACAACGGGGACACGGTGACACCTCCGGTCAGCTCCGCCCTGCCCGGTGCCGGTGATGCCCCAAGTCCCGTTCCCTCTTCCCCAGCCCGGTTCCCCCCGCCTCGGGCCGCTCCCGGTTGTCCCGCTGGGTACGGTTATGCCCCGTTCTGCTCTCGGTGTTCCCCCCCAGTCTCGGTTCCACCCGGTGCTCCCCGGTGTCGCTTCGTTCCCCTGCCGAAAACGGGTGTCGGTCCGGATCCCGGTCCCGGTGTGTGCCCCGTTCCCGCAGTCCCTGTCCCGGGTCCTGTCACGGTGTGCATCACCCGGTCCCGGTGGCCTCCCCCGGTCTCGGGCCTCGTCTCCATCCCCGTTCCTGGGTCCTCCCGGTGGCCCTCCCGGTGCCGATGTCCCTTCGTACCCCCGGTCCCGGTCCCGTTCCCGGTGCCGATGTCCCCTCGTACCCCCGGTCCCGGTCCCATTCCCGGTGCCGATGTCCCCTCATACCCCGGTCCCGGTGCCGCTCCCCCGGTCCCGGTCTCGGTCCCGGTGCCGATGTCCCCTCCTACCCCCGGTCCCGGTGTCGTTCCTCCGGTCCCGTTCCCGTTCCCGGTGCCGATGTCCCTTCCTACCCCCGGTCCCGTTCCCGGTGCCGATGTCCCCTCGTACCCCCGGTCCCGGTGCCGATGTCCACTCGTATCCCCGGTCCCGACAGCCGCTGGTACCTCAGTCCCGGTGCCGATGTCCTCTCGTACCCCCGAACCCGATGTCCCCTCCCCCGCTGCCGGTTCCGGTCCCGTTCCCGGTGCCGATGTCCCCTCGTACCCCCGGTCCCGGTGCCGCTCCCCCGGTCCCGGTCCCGGTCCCGGTGCCGATGGCCCCTCCTACCCCCGGTCCCGGTGCCGATGTCCCCTCCTACCCCCGGTCCCGTTCCCGGTGTCGATGTCCCCTCCTACCCCCGGTCCCGGTCCCGGTGCCGATGTCCCCTCGTAGCCCCGGTGCCGGTGCCGGTTCCGGTTCCGGTCCCGGTGCCGCTCCGCGCAGGCGCAGTCGCTCCCCACATGTCCGCGGGAGCCGCGGCCCCGCCCCGCGCGGAGGGGGCGGGGCTTGGGCGCAAGCCCCGCGCTGATTGGCGGGTCAGAGCGAGGGGCGGGGCCTGGAGACACACCCATGGAGGGGGCGGGGCCGGGGGCGCGAACTGGGGGAATCCAAAGGGGGATTAAAAACCGGATAAAAAATGGATGAAAAACGCATCAAAAGGGGGTCAAAATGTCCCGCACACCCGGACCCCCCAGCCCCTCTGCCCTGGGGTACCTCGTCCCCCCGGTACTAGCGCCACCCCGGCCCCCAGCCCGGCCATGCTGTGCCCCCCAGTCCCGCCGCCCCACTGCCCCCAGCCCCTCTGCTTTGGGAGCCCCAGGCCCGCTGCCCCCTGGCCTCCCCCAGTGTCCGATGCTCCAGCCGCCCTGCACGGCCACCCCCAGCCCCGCTGTGCGGTCCTGCTGGGCTGTGCCCCCCAGCCCCGCTGCCCCCCGAGAGCCCCCCGTGCCCCCCAGCCCCCGGTCCCCCCTCCTGGCTCCCACGCAGGGCCGGGCTCTGGATGCGCCGTGGCTGATTCATCCCGCTCCAGCCCCCCCCGGCGCCGCCAGCTGCCAAAAATAGCGCTGCGGGAGGGGGGGGACCCTCCACATCACCTCCCGCCCCCCCGCCTCACCGGCGGCAGGCCGGGATGGCGGCCACGGGCCGCTGTCCCCGACAGCCCCATCCCCGGGGCCGCGGGAACCGGGACCAGGGACCCCACGCTCCGGTGGCCACGGTAAAAACGGGGATGGAGAGGGGCTGGATGGGGTGGTCCGTGTCCTCGCTGCTTGAGGTGGGGGGGGGGGGTGACGGGGCAGCCCCCAGGCCCGGGCTCGGGGGTGTCTCACCGAGGGGACCGAGGGGAGCGGGAAGGTGCGGGATTGTCCCGCATTTTCCCGGCTGGTCGGAGAGGGATGAGCGGCCGTCGCCATGGGAACCGTGCGGGCAGGGATGGGGGTACCCGCAGGGATGGGGGTACACGCGGGGATGGGGGTACCCCCAGGGTGTAGGAGACCAGGTAGGGATGGGGCTGTGGGCAGGGGAAGCAGGTGGGGCAAAAGGAGGAGCGGGAAGAGGATGAGGAGGGGGTGCAGAAAAGCATTTGAGGAATGTTGGCAAGGGCAGGTGGGGTTTGGGGGTGCGGGCAGAGGGGACACAGCCCGGAGAGCTCAGCAACCCTCCCTTACTGGGGAAACTGAGGCACGGAGGGGGAACACCCCATCCCGGGGGACCGGCGGGGTCTCACCTCACCCTCTCCCCTTGCAGTGAGCGAGTGCCACCCCCGTCCCTGCCCCCCGTCCCGCCAGCCCGGCCATGCCCAGCGCCTCGGTGCCACCGGGGGGGCTCCCCATGATCCCCGCCGAGGGCTCGGCGCTGCTGCGCGCCGTCTCCCAAGGGAAATTCCGCCTGACCCGCCTGCTGCTGGAAGGGGGAGCCTACATCAACGAAGGCAACGCCGCGGGCACCACGCCGCTGATGGCAGCGTGCCGGGCCGGTTACACCGAGCCTCCCGAGCAGCCGCGGATGGTGCAGTACCTCCTGGAGAACGGCGCCGACCCCAACATCCCCGACAAAACCGGCAAAACGGCGCTGATGCACGCCTGCACCGAGCGAGCCGGCCCGGCGGTGGTCTCCACCTTGCTGGCCCACGGGGCAGACCCCAGCGCCCGCGATTACACCGGGGGCTCGGCGCTGCTCTACGCCTTGGAGAGCGGCGACCGGGACACGCTGCAGGTGCTGCTGGACGCGTGTCGGGAGCGCGGGCGCGATGTCATCATCATCACCTCGGCCACGTCGCCCCGAGGCACCAAAACCACCCGGCAGTACCTGAACTCGCCCCCGTCGCCCGCTCCGTGCGCGTCCCCCTCGCAGGTGCAGGTGCGGGCGGCGGCGTCACCGGGGGCCGGCGGGAGGGACGAGGAGCGCGATGTGTTCCGCTTCCCGCCCGCCAACCCCGCTCCGGAACCTTCCCGGGCCGGGCCCAAGCGGCAGCTGAAGAGGCTGAACTCGGAGCCCTGGGGGCTGGCGGTGGAGGGGACGCGGGGACACTCGGAGGGCACCCAGGGACCCGCAGAGGGAGCACGGAGAGCCTTAGATGAGCTATGGGGACCCGCGGAGGGCACACGGAGACCCTTGGAGGGGACACGGGGCCCCTCGGAAGGGTCGTGGGGGTGTCCCGAGAGCTCCCTGGAAGGGACATCGCTCCCCCCGGAGCGGCTGGCGGCGGGGCTGGAGGGGCTGCGGTTGCGGCCGCGCCGCCACAGCGTGGAGGGACGCGAGGTCTCGGGGCTGCCCGGAGCCACCTGGGCAGAACGGGTGCCCCCGGTGCCCGCCGCGGGTCGTTGGGTCCCTCCTGATCCTCCACGGGGCAAAGCCCAGCGGCGGGACCCTGAGCTCGCCACCCCTCCCGGGCCGCTGCGGCACACGGCCGGGCTACCGGAGCGCCGCGGCTCCGGGACGCTCCCACCGGAGCCGGGCAGGGCCGGGCTGCTGCCGCCGCTGCCGCCCCGAGCGCTGCTCCGCCGGCACTCCATGCAGCCCGAGGCTCTGCGGCACCTCGGAGCCTTCTGCGGGGGGCTGGCTCCCGAGCCTGGCTCTTAGGGACCCCCCAGTCCCACCCAAATCCCACCCAAATCCCCCATCCCCAAAGCCAGGATGCTCTGAACCCCGCTGAGGTTCCATCCCTTTGTCATCGACTCTGCACCAGCCCAAATTCTGGTGCACCCCAACTCCCAGGGCCTCCCCTCGGTATCCTCGTCCTGCTCCTGCCTCATCCTCCCAGCAGCTTTTTCCCCACCAGGGTCTGGAATTAAAGGTGTCAGTGTGGGGGGTGGTGGGCACATCTGTGGGTTTGGGGGGCACAGCTGGACGCTGGCACATCTGGGATCCCCCCAAGCTCAGCAGTCAGTTTTAAGGAGTAAAAAAAATATATATTTTCCAAGAGCTGAGTTGTTCTAGTGCCAGGCTGGGGATCCTCAGGGATCCAGCAGCCTGGATGGGGAGGGATTTTAGGGAAATTTTAGGGAGCTTTAATGAAGGGTGAAGAACCAAGAAGACAAACTTAGACAAAATCTTGTTATTTAACACAAAACAAGGAATTTCCAGGTGGGATAAATACCATGGGAGATTTAGGTTTGCCTAGGGCATGGAAAAAAAACAACTCTGGGATGTTCTGGGATGGGGGGCAGGGAGGGATCCCCCAAAACCGTGGGAAATTCCCCCCCCAACCCTCAGAAACTGCTGCTTCCCTCATACTTGTCCTTTGAAAACAATAAAATTCCATAAAACCCGAATTCCCCCAGGGGATGGAGCTGCTTTGGCTCCTCGAGGCCGTGTACAAAGCCCAGTTTTTTCCCAGTTTCCCCCCAGTTTGGAGGTGGGACACAAAGGGGTGGAGGTTTGGATCCATCATCGGCGGCGCCGGTCCGGACTGCGGCTCCGCCGGCGCCCGCCCCTGGAAAACAGGGAAGAGGTGGGGAAGGGGAAAAAAAGGGGGGAAAAAAGGGAATTAAAGGGGAAAGAAAGGAGGGAGAAAGGGGGAAAAGGGGGGGGGGGAAGTGGGAAAAAAGGGGGGGGAAGGGGGGGGGAAGGGGGAAAAAAAAGGGGAATTAAAGGGGAAAGAAAAGGGGTGAAAAGGGGGAAAAAGCAGGAAAAAGGGGGTGAAAAGGGTGGTAAAAAGGGGAGGAGAAGGGGGGGAAGGGCAAAAAAAGGGGGTGAAAAGGGTGGTAAAAAGGGGAGGAGAAAGGGGGGAAAAAGCAGGAAAAAGGGTGAAAAGGGTGGTAAAAAGGGGAGGAGAAAGGGGGGGAAGAGTGGAGGGAGGAAGGGAAAAAAGGGGAAAAAGGGGGGAAAAGGGGAAAAAGGGGGGAAATGGGGGGAAGGGGGAAAAGGGGGAAAGAAAGGGTAAAAAAAGGGGGGAAGGGGAAAGAAGGGGGGAAAGGGGGGAAAAAGGGGGGAAAAGGGGGGGAAAGAGGGGGAAAGAGGGGGGAAAGAGGGGGGAAAGAGGGGGGAAAGAGGGGGGAAAGAGGGGGGAAAGAGGGGGGAAAGAGGGGGGAAAGAGGGGGGAAAGAGGGGGAAAGAGGGGGAAAGAGGGGGAAAGAGGGGGGAAGAGGGGGAAAGAGGGGGGAAAGAGGGGGGAAAGAGGGGGGAAAGGGGAAAAGGATAAGGGAATGGGGAAAGAGAGAAAAGGGAACAGGGAAGAAAGTGGGAGGAAAGAGGAAATGGGGGAAAGGGAAAAGAGGATAAGGAATGGGGAAAGTAAAGAAAGAAAGGGGGAGGAAGGGGAAGGAAAAAGAGGGGAAAAGGAGGGAAAAGGGTACAGGAAATGGGGAAAATGAATGAGAAAAGGGTACAGGAAATGGGGGAAGAAGAGGGAAGGAAGGAGTCCAGCAGAAGAGCATTTTGGGGTGTTTATCCCTATTTTAACCCCGCCACCCCCATAACGCTGCATACAATTCCCCCATTCCCCTCACCGAGGGAAATCCCACAAATCCCTCCCATTCCCAGCTCCAGGAATTCCCTGGAACTGCCAGGATTTGCCTCACCTCCTCTTGCCCTTGGGGGGGCCCCTGACGAAGCACCAGTCCACGCTGACCGGCTGCCCCATCAGCTCCTGCCCGTTGAGCCCCGCCATGGCCGCCTGCGCCTCCTTGTAGGTCTCGTACTCCACCAGCGTGTAGCCCTGGGGTGGGATGGGTCAGGAACGGGATTGGGAAGGAGCCCAGCTCAGGTTTGGGGTGCACAGACCCCCTGACACCCCAGGTTTAGGATTGGGAATGAGCCCAGCTCAGGTTTGGGGTGCACAGACCCTCCCTGACACCCCAGGTTTAGGATTGGGAATGAGCCCAGCTCAGGTTTGGGGTGCACAGACCCCCCCTGACACCCCAGGTTTAGGATTAGGAATGAGCACAGCTCAGGTTTGGGGTGCACAGACCCCCCTGACACCCCAGGTTTAGGATTGGGAAGGAGCCCAGCTCAGGTTTGGGGTGCACAGAACCCCCCTGACACCCAAAGTTTAGGATTAGGAATGAGCCCAGCTCAGGTTTGGGGTGCACAGACCCCCCTGACACCCCAAGTTTAGGACTGGGAATGAACCCAGGCTCCCAGCCCAACCCCCAGCTCAGTTTTGGGGTGCAGGAACCTCCCAATAAATCAATTTTGAGGTGCAGATACTCTCATAACCCCCAGCATTGGCTCAGTTTTGGGGTGTACCCCTGTAACCTCCCACCCTGAAGCCTCCCCCCAGGCTGAGATGGAGTTTGGGGGTCCCCAAAAGTGTCCCCTCCCCACCTTGAGGTATCCCGTGCGCCGGTCCAGGTTCAGGTGGATGTTTTTGATCTCCCCAAATTCAGCGAATCTGTCGTGCACGTCCTCCTCCGTGGCCTCCTCGTGCACCCCTGTCACAAACAGGATCCAGCCCTCCACGGCTGGGCAGGAAAAGGGGGTGTCACAGAGCTGGGAGTGGAGATTTACACCCCCAAATTTGGGGAGGGGTGAGACACGGACCCCTCAGGGGGGAGATTTGTGGGGGGTTGACCCAAAAGTGATCCCAGGAAAGTGAGGAAGAATCATCCCAGTGTGACCCTAATTCCTCCTGGCTGTGGTGGAAAGGGTTTGTCACCCCAAAATCACTCATTTGTCACAGCTTGGAAAAGGAAATGGAGGCCCAGAGCCCCCAAATCCTGGGCATGGTTGGGGGAAAGCTGAACCCCAAATCCAGATCCCATTCCCCCTCCAAGGAAGGAGCATCTCCCCCAAATCCCCACCTTGGATTTACCCTAAAATAAATCCTGGGAATGAGGGAAAGGGAAGGGAGCCCCCCTGAAAGCCCTGCAGGTCCCCAAAATCCCCCTCACATCTCTGTGGCCCCGGCTCGTCCCCGTCCTGCTCCACGCTGTCGTAATCCTCGCGCACCCGAGCGCGGGAGCCTTCCTCTGGAAAAACAAAAAAAGGGGAAAAATAGGGGGGAACCAAGGGACCCCCGAAGTTCAGGGGTCACCCAGAGCGCCAGAGAAAGGGTTCTGGGGGGGGTTTTGGGGTCTCACCTGAGCCGAAGCCGCGGCCCTTGCGCTTCTTGGCTTTCTCCTTCAGCTTGTGGATGCTCTCTGGGGAAACTGGGGGTCAGCAGGGGCAGAGACCACCCCGGGATGGACAGGGACCCCCCAACCCGGCTGGGAGTGGCCACTGGGCTGGGAATGACCCCCCCAAGCTGGGAATGACCCCCAAGATGAAAACGACCCCCCAGCACCGAGCAGGAGCCCCCTGGGAACCACAGCACCCCCAGCCGCGGGCCAGGGCCGTCCCTGAGGCCGGCGCGGCTGGAGGCGGCGGGAGCGGCCGCGCTGCACCGGGACCCGCCGGGATCGCTCGGCGGGGCCGCTCCGGGCCGGCCGCAATGACCACAGCCCCGCGCTCACCGTCGCCATCCTCGTCCATGGCGAAATCCTCCCCGCCCGCCTCATGAAGGTCCAGCACGTCCGCCATCTTGCCGGGAACTGCGGGGCATGCCGGGAGGCGCCGGAAGCGGCGGGAGAAGGGCGGAAGGGCCGGCGCGGCCATTTTGGGAAGGGCACCGGGCCGGGAGGCGGCGGAAGCGCCAGCGCGGCCATTTTGGGAAGGGCACCGGGCGGGCGGGCCCGTCCCGCCATGATGGGAAGGGCGGGCGGGGTCACTTTGCCCCGGGAATTCCGAGCCCCGGGAATTTCATACTCTGGTAATTTTAAACCCCAGGAATTTTGAATCCCGGGAATTTTAAACCCCAGGGATTTTAAACCCCATAAATTTTGAATCCCAGGGATTTTGAATCCCAGGAATTCCCAACCCCGGGAATTCTCAAGCCCACACCAAGGCGGCTCAAAGCAGTTTTTGGGCACAACTGCCCTCCCTCAAAAAAAAAACCAACGAGCAAGAGCACCAAAGTTAACCAAAATCGCTGGGTTTATTGTATAAAATCCACAGCAGCATTTATCCCATAATTCCATCGCCTCAACAAGAAGAACAACTGAGAAAATTTGAATTTTGTTCATTTTACACCTTCCACGGAGATCTGGAACCTCCAAACCGGTGCCCTGATCCCGCAAGCAATGGAATATTTTATTTTTATTTTTTTTCTTCCCTTTTATTTTTTTTTTTTTCCTTCCACAGCGATGGGAACTCCCAAAGTCCTCCCTTATTTAAATCCTTTATTTAAACAAATCCTAAATCAAATTTTCCCCCATTTCAAGAAAATGACACCCCACAACCCCCCCACCCCCCAAAAAATCCCTTTTAAAACCCAATTTCTAGCGGCATCAAACGTTAATAGTGTTTGTAGAAAGTATAAAAAAATATATAAACCCCCCAAAATAGGTTCGTTAGGATGTGGATATAAAAAATGGGGTACCTACAGATAATGGAATTATTCCAATTTTAGCCTAAAATAATGATTATTGCTGGAATATGCTGTGGTCAGGCAGAGGGAAGGAGGAGGGTGGGAACAGTGGAATCTGCAGGGGATAAGAAGTGGAAAAAGCTCTAAAAATCTGGGGTGAAAAAATGGAATTCTGGCTTGGAATTCAGTTTGTATTGCTGGGGGAGAAGGGGAGCAAAATGGGAATTTCCATGGATAAACTGACATTTTCTGGGGAGCTGTTTGAAGAATTCCATGCCCAAAAAAGGGGATTTAAAGGTAAATATAATCTAAATTCCATATGGATACAAGGGATAAGGAATGATTAGTGCAAATCCCTCCCTCATCCACAAATTTTCCAAGACTTTTCTTGGAAAAAAACTTCCAATGCCGATTTTTGGGCACAGAAAGGGCAATTCCAAAATTAAATCTGGATATTGCAGGCGTTGGCATCTGCTCATTTAATTAAGGAGCTCATCAAGGAGCTTTAACTGGTCCCTTTCTGCTGCAGGAGGGAGGGGATCCAATGGGTTTTGTTTTGAACCCCAAAAAAAAAATCTGTAGGGAATGAGGGAATAAAAAGTTTCCTAGGGAATAAGGAGTTCTGAAGGGAGGAATGAGGAGCAGCTCTAAAAATCAGGATAAAACTTGATAAAATCTAATCAGGAGATTTTTTCCCTACGTTTCTTTCAAATGTGCAAACGGGCTGGGATTGGGGAAAGGTTTTGGGATCAGCTGGGGTGGGATTTTGGGGTTCAGCAACCAGAGGAGTGTAAAAATTCCCTAGGGAATAAAGGAGTAATGAAGGAATGAGGAGCAGCTCTAAACTTCCTACAATGCATTCAAAGAACTTTTTCCCTAAATTTCTTTCCAATGTGCAAATGGGCCGGGATTCAGGGTAAGATTTTGGGATCCACCAGGGAGGATCTCAGGGTGGGGATTTCGGGGTTCAGCAACCAGAGGAATGCAAAAAATTCCCTAGGGAATAAGAAGCTCTCAAAGGAGAAATGAAAGAATGAAGAGCAGCTCTTTTTCCCTAAATTTCTTTCAAACGTGCAAACGGGCCGGGATTGGGGAAGGGTTTTGGGATCAGCTGGGGTGGGATTTTGGGGTTCAGCAGCCAGAGGAGTGTGCTGAGCCCAGCTGGCCAGCTGCCAGCAGCAGGATGTCCTTCTTCTCCTTGTGGAACCTCAGCTCCTTCCCAGCCAGCCGGGCCTCGTCCAGCTCGCGCTCGGTGGCCGCCAGCTCCCGGGAAAGGGCTCCTGGAATGTTCTGCTCCCGGTTCACCCAGTCCAGGGCCATCTGGTTTCGGATGTCATCGTCCAGAGCACGGTGGGAGTAGTGAGCCAGGACCTCCTGGTGGGAATGAGAGGCAGAGAATTGTTAAAGTTGGGGAAAAACCTCGTGGGAGGCATTGGAATTGGGGGAAAAACCTCGTGGGAGGCATTGGAATCAGGGAAAAAACCTTGGGGGAGGCATTGGAATTGTTAAGGTTGGGGAAAAATAACCTGAAAGGTTGGGCTAGGACAGAGGTTAGACATGGTTAATTAATTAAGTAGGGATTTATTAAAAGGATCTCCTTAATGGATGTACCTTGGGCAGTGTGAGAGCTCAGCCAGGGCTACACCCAAGATGAACTAAAATGGTCAAAAATAGGCACAAAATGGACCAAAATGAACACAAAATGGACCAGAATGGGCACAAAACACACCCAAGATGAACCAAAATGGTCGCAAAATGAACACAAAATGGACCAAAATGGTCACAAAATGAAACCAAAATGGGCACAGAACAGACCCAAGATGAATCAAAATGTTCGCAAAATGGTCACAAAATGAACCAAAATGGTCCATTGGGCATTGTGAGAGCTCAGTGTGAGAGCTCAGCCAGGGCTACACACAAGATGAACCAAAATGGACCCAAAATGGTCACAAAATGGACCCAAAACGGACCCAAGATGAACCAAAATGGTCACAAAATGAACACAAATGGTCACAAAAAGAACACAAAATGGTCACAAAATGCACAACCGGTCGCAGATTCTCTCTAATTTTATAATTCTGCTCCATTTGCACATTGGAGTTCATTGTCCAATTACATCTCCAGCCCACGAAATCCCATTTTTCTTGTTTTTCTCTCTTCAGCCCACGTTGTTTGTGCTCTTGGGCCTGGGATTTGGGTCAGCTGTCCTTCCCAAGGTGTTGGGGGAAGCTCAGCAATGGGAAGGAGCCCTGGACTCACCTGGCGCGAGCACTGACGTTCCCTCATGGCCTTCAGGCTCCCATTCCAGTGCAGCAGCTGGAAAACTGTCATCAGCTCCTGGGGTGGTTTAAAATACAAAAAGGAGAGGGTTTAAAAACACAAAAATCACCATTTCTGCGTGCGCTGGGATGATTTCCACTTCTGTGTTTTGGAAGGTTGGTAGCATAAAATGTTGTTTGATGCGTGGAAATAAACTGTCATAAATGCTCACAGCAGCAGGGTGATAGAATATAGGGAATTCTCATTAGGGAATTCTACATTAAAGGAAAATAATAAAATAAAGGCAAATAATAAAATTTAAATGCAGTGACTCTCTGTTATGGTTTGACACTGGCATAACGTTAGCGCCCTCATAAAAATGTAACCTTTTAATTGAATGCTGTGAAATGTAATTGAGAACAGAGTAAAGCAGGATTGAACTTAATAACAAGGGGAAAAAAAAACTTATTAAGCTACTACTATGTTATTATAAAGAAAAAAAAAAGGAAAGGAAAATACAGAAATCTAAAATGAAAATCTTTTAAAACAACCACAACACTCTCTAAAGTGGGGGCTAACTAAATATTCACTCTCTCAGTGGATATTTGCTTTGCAAATATATCTGTAATTGTATATATGTGTGTGTTTGCATGAGAGCAGATAATCCACTCCAAACTGCTCTCCTAATTCCTGATCCACATTCCAGAACCTTCCTTTGGCCTCCCCTTGTCCTGATGTTGTTCCCAGATTCCAGTGGTATACAAGGACTGTGGTTTGGGGTCACAACACCCCAAATTCCACTTTGGGGGGAACGTCTTCCCATCCTGTGGGAGCTCTTGCTCCCCCCATTTTCAGGGATAAATCCCACTAATTAACTGCACCACTGCAATTAGGACAATTGGAAATATCCCAGTGAGAAACCCAATTCCAAGGGTGGTAACGGAATTACGCCAGATCCGATCAAAATGAAACCCTGAGTTGATTTCCAGTGGGAAAAAAATAAAAATACACCTGGTACACCAACCCAAACATCCCAAAACCAAGCCAGGAATGGGAACAGGAACGGGATCAGCACAAACCTGGAATTCCAGCATGGATTTTCCCTTGTTGGACTCCAGCATGAAGCGGAAGGCGCCGATGCCAGTGTTGGGATTATCTGCCTCTTCTCGGTCGCCCTGCAGAGAAATTCCAGACATGGAGCTGCCATTCCCACCCCTGGGTGAAACGTAAATTTGAAGGAATTTTAGAGATTTTAGTTCAAGATAAGCCTTACTAGAGTTAATTAAAATCAATTAGTAAGCCTTGATGAAGTTAAGAGTTAGTAGTTAACTAATAATTGATTGCTTGTGAGCACAATGTTGAGTTAGCTGGGTTTATAATGAAGAATATAAACTGATAAATTGCTTTTAGGAAAAAAGTTTGGAAATGAGGAAAAAAGTTTGGAAATGAGGAAACAGTTGGTTTCTGATTGTGATGGGTCTGAATTATAACACCTGTATTGCCTCATCCTACACGAGGCTGAAAATGGAATTAGAAAGAAATAAATAGAAATTAGAAATAAATAAATAGTAATTAGAAATAATTAGAAACAAATTAGAAGGAAATAAATAGAAATAAAGTTTAGAAATGAGAAGGAAAGTTTAGAGATGAGAAGGAAAGTTTAGCAATGAGAAATAGTTGGCTTCTGATTGTGATGAGTGCGAATGATCACATTTGTCTGTATTGCCTCACCCTACGCATGAGACTGAAAATGGAATTAGAAATAAATAAATAGAAATTAGAAAGAAATGAACAGAAGTAAAGTTTAGAAATGAGAAGAAAAATTTAGAAATTAGGAAAAAAGTTTAGAAAGTAGAAACAGTTGGCTTCTGACTGTGACGGGTGCGAATTATCCCATTTGTCTGCATTGCCTCACCCTGTGCAAAAAACAGAATTAAAATTCTTTCAAGCGCCTCTAAGTCACCCCACCTCAGGGTGAGAAAAGGGCTGAACGTGACCCAAAAAAAGGCCAAAAACACCAGAGCCATGCTCACGTTGAAGGACGCCAGGGCCTCGGAGACGCTCTTCTCGATGAAGTCGTCGGTGATGCGGCGCGAGGGGTGCTCGTTGAACACCGAGTTCATCAGCGCGATCTTGGCCGCGCTCCGGCGCGCCTCGGCCTTGGTGGGACAGAACTGGGGACACGAGGACAAAGTGTCACACAAAACACACGGTGGGGACACTGTCGGAATCTGTGGTATTGATTCTGAGATTGTAGAAAGTCTCTGTCTGTCAGCCCCGCTGCCAAAGCAGAAGCCATAATTCCTCTGTGCTGTTTCAAGGTTGTTTATTCTGTTTATCTCTAACATGTTCTGCTGCCCTGCCGCAGCTCTGTCCTGCAGGGCAGCGTGTGGGGCTCTGCCCTCAGTGGGATGGTACAAACATTAAATACCAGAAACTACCTGTGCTATATTTACAATAATGTGCCAATGTAACATCTCTTAGTGGGATGTTACTACGTGTGTTATATTCACAATAATGTGCCAATGTAACATCTCTTAGTGGGATGTTACTACGTGTGTTATATTCACAATAATGTGCCAATGTAACACCCCTCAGTGGGATGTTACAAACATTATACACCAGAAACTGCCTGTCCTGTATTTACAATAATGTGCCAATGTAACATCTCTCAGTGGGATGTTACTACATGTGCTATATTTACAATAACGTGCCAATGTAACACCCCTCAGTGGGATTTATTAATATTTATTATTAATAAATAAATATTATTATGTGTTATTTATTAATGCATATTAATATAAATAAATATATATTTATTCTTATTTTTATTAATTTTTATTTATTTATTATTTATATATTCTTATTTTTCTTACTCTAATTACATTACAATTTTTATAAATAGTAATGCAATTAAAGTAATAAAAATTTAGATAATAATGCAATTAGAGTAATAAAAATTTAGATTACTATTTATAAAAATAGTAATGCAATTAGAGTAATAAAAATTTAGATAGTAATGCAATTAGAGTAATAAAAATTTAGATTACTATTTATAAAAATAGTAATGCAATTAGAGTAATAAAAATTAAGAGGTTTATTCTTATTTAAGAATAAAAAAATAAGAATAAATATTATTTCTTTATTCTTATTTAAACTTTTATTCTTTAAATTAAAAGAATCAATTTAATTTTAATTTAAACTTAAAAAAAAATTGTAAAAAAAACAAGCGAGTGGCGTTTTTCACCTGGAAGCTGCCGAAGCAGCTGCCCCCGGGCAGGGTGACATAGCAGACGTAGGGGGGACTGGCGGCCGGGACCATCTCGTAGAGCACCAGGGCTCCGTTGCGCAGCTCGGCCCCGCGGGATTGCTTCATCTGCCAGAATTCCTGCAGCGCCTCCACCACGTTCACTGCTCGGCATCATCGGCATCGGCCGGGAGAACAGCCGGGATGGGGGAATGCGGCATGGGAAGGGGGAAAAGGGGGTGAGGAAGGGAGGAAATGGGGCATGGAATGAGGAAAAGGGGTATGGAAAGAAGGAAAAGGGGGTGAGGAAGGGAGGAAATGGGGCATGGAATGAGGAAAAGGAGGAAAAGAAGGAAGGAAATGGGGGTAAGGAAGGGAGGAAAGAAATGGGACATGGAATAAGGAAAAGGGGGTGAGGAAGAAAGGAAATGGGGCATGGAATGAGGAAAAGGAGAAAAGGAAGGGAAGGGAGGGAAGGGAGGAAGGAAAGGGGTATGGAAAGAAGGAAAAGGGGGTGAGGAAAGGAGGAAATGGGGCATGGAATGAGGAAAAGGAGGAAAGGAAGGAAGGAAATGGGGGTGAGGAAGGAAGGGAGGAAAGAAATGGGACATGGAATAAGGAAAAGGGGGTGAGGAAGGAAGGAAATGGGGCATGGAATGAGGAAAAGGAGAAAAGGAAGGGAAGGGAGGGAAGGGAGGAAGGAAATGGGGGTGAGGAAGGGAGGAAATGGGGCATGGAATAAGGAAAAGGGGTATGGAAAGAAGGAAAAGGGGTCAGGAAATGAGGAAATGGGGCATGGAATGAGGAAAAGGAGGAAAGGAAGGAAGGAAATGGGGGTGAGGAAGGGAGGAAATGGGGCATGGAATGAGGAAAAGGAGGAAAGGAAGGAAGGAAAAGGGGATGAGGAAGGGAGGAAATGGGGCATGGAATGAGGAAAAGGGGGTGAGGAAGGAAGGGAGGAAGGAAATGGGGAACAGAAAGAAGGAAAAGGGGCAAGGGGGGAGGAGGAGGGGGTGAGGGAGGGAGGAATTTGGGCATGGAAAGAAGGAAAAGGGGGTGAGGAAGGGAAGGAAGGAATGGAAAGGAGAAAAAGGGGCAAGGGGAGAAGAGGAGGGGGTGAGAGAGGGAGGAATTTGGGCATGGAAAGAAGGAAAAGGGGGTGAGGAAGGGAGGGAGGAAGGAAATGGGACATGGAAAGAAGGAATTGGGGCGCGGAAATAAGGAAGGAAGGAATGGAAATAAGGAAAAGGGGGTGAAGAAGGAAGGAATGGAAGGAAGGAAGGAAACAGGGCATGGAAAGAAGGAAAAGGGACACGGAAATAAGGAAAAGTGAAAAAAGGGAATAAGGGAAAACCGATTCCCCCCCCCTCACCCCGGTCCGTCGGCATCCCCGGCTCCCCCCGGCCCCGCTCACCGCGGCCGTAGCCCTGCGTGTGTTTGGCGAAGCTCCGCACCACGGCCTCCACCGCCTCCCGCAGCACCGCGGGCGGCCCGGGCACGGCCCCGGCCCCGGCCCCGGCCCCGGGGGGCGCGGGGGGGCCCTGCAGACCCAGCGGGGGCGGCGGCGGCGGCAGCCCCAGCCCCGGCCCCAACCCCGAGCCCGCTGCCGGTGTCGGCCCCAGCCCCGCGGGGGCCCCGGTGAGGCCGGGCCGAGCCCCGCGGGGCCCGGCGCCCACCCCGGGCTGCAGCCGCTGCGCCCGCACCGCCTCCATCGCCGCGCTCCCTCCTCAGCGCCGCGCTGTCAATCAGCGCCCAGCGGACCAATAGGAGCGCTGGATCGGGGAGGGGGAGGCGGGGACATCATCAGTAAACCAATCACAACGCCGTGCGCGGCTCGAGGGGCGGGGTCAGGGCGCGGCGCACTCGCCCACTAACACAAATAGCGGTGTGTGGCCGCGGGGGCGGGGATTTGGGTGCCATTGTCCAATCGCATTGCGGGGTTTCTTAGATTGACAAGGGAATAGACGAATCAAAACGCAAGCAGCACGGACCAGCAGAGATGACGGTAGGGGATGACAGCCACACTCTTATTGACCAGGAGAAGCGATTAATGGCCAAAGAAACCAACCGAACTCTTCGACAACGATTTAGAGGCGGAGATTCCTCCCGCCGCCCATTCACGGGCTCTGTTTTGGTAGCAGCGGGCGGCTCCGCGCTCAAACCAGTGCGAAGGAGCCGCGGGCGTAGCGGAAGTGACGCCGTTGTACCGGGCTCGGTACCGGGCCCGCGCCATGGAGGCCTGGGTGCGCTTCAGCGCCCAGAGCCAGGCTCGGGAGCGCCTCCTCAGGTGCAGCCCGGGCTCCCCGGGGGTCGGGGAGGTCCAGCAGGGGTGACAACGGAGGGTCCCAAAAGCCCGGGGATGAACGGAGTGAGGAGGCCCGCGGCACCGGGGTGATGCCGCCGGTACCGCCGCTGACTCCCTCGTTGTCCGCAGGGCCGCCCAGTACGCCTGTACCTTAACCGGGGCCGCGCTGAGCCGCGCCGGGGGCAGCTCCGGGAGCCTGAGCCGCCTGCAGCAGCTGGAGGCTCATCTGAGCCTGGGCCGCAAGCGTGAGTGGGTTGTGAGGGGTGGGCGTTTGAGGGGAGGTTTGAGGGGGAGTTTGGGGGTCCGCACCCCCTCCGTCCCCGGTGACCCCCCATGTCCCCCTCCCGCAGTGCTGCGCTTGGGGGGCTCGGCTGAGGCGCTGGGGGGGGCGCAGCGCTCGCTGCACCTGCCCGACCCCGTGCTGCGCTTCTGCCTGACGCTGTCCCACCTCAACCGCGCCCTGTTCCTGGCCTGCGACAACGTCCTGTGGGCCGGCAAGAGCGGCCTCCTGCCCGGCCTGGCCCTGGAGAAGTGGAGCCAGAGGGCCTTCAGGTGAGCCTGGGGAGGTGGGGGGTTTGCTAAGGGGATTTGGGGGGGGAAGGCTGGAGAAGATGCCTCAGGGAGAGCAGGGAGTGGGGTCCTGATGGAGAGCAGGGAGTGGGGTTCTGAGGGAGAGCCAGGAGTGGAATTCCTCAGGGAGAGCAGGGAGTGAGGTCCTGAGGGGGAGCAGGGAATGGAATTCCCCTGGAGAGAATAAGGAATGGGATTCCTGAGTGAGAGCAGGGAGTGGGATCCTGAGGGAGAGAATAAGGAATGAGATTCCTGAGTGAGAGCAGGGAGTGGGGTCCTGAGGGGGAGCAGGGAATGGAATTCCTCAGGGAGAGTAGGGAAGGGAGTGGGGTACCTAAGGGAGAGAAGGGTATGGGGGTCCTGAGGGTGAGAAGGGAATGGAATTCCCCTGGAGAGAATAAGGAATGGGATTCCTGAGGGTGAGCAGGGAATGGGGTTCCTGAGGGAGAGTAGGGAATGGAATTCCCCTGGAGAGAATAAGGAATGAGATTCCTGAGGGGGAGCAGGGAGTGGAATTCCTGAGGGGGAGCAGAGAATAGAATTCCTGAGGGGGAGCAGGGAGTGGAATTCCTGAGGGGGAGCAGGGAATAGAATTCCTGAGGGGGAGCAGGGAGTGGAATTCCTAAGGGTGAGCAGGAAGTGGGGTACCTGAGGGAGAGCAGGGAATGGGATTCCTGAGGGTGAGCAGGGAATGGAATTCCCCTGGAGAGAATAAGGGATGAGATTCCTCAGGGAGAGCAGGGAGTGGAATTCCTGAGGGAGAGCAGGGAATGGGGTTCCCCTGGGGAGAATAAGGGAATGAGGTTTCCAAGGGAAGCAGGAAATAGAATTCCTCAGGGAGACCGGGGAGTGGGGGTCCTGAGGGTGAGAAGGGAATGAAATTCCCCTGGGGAGAATAAGGAATGTGGTTCCTGAGGGAGAGAAGGGAATGGGGTTCCTGAGGGACAGCAGGGAATGAGGTTCTCGTGGGGAGAATAAGGGATGAGATTCCTCAGGGAAAGCAAGGAATGGGGTTCCTCTGGAGAAAATAAAGAATGGAATTCCCAAGGGAGGACAGAGAATGGGTCTCCTGAGGGAGAATAAGGCAATGGAATTCCTCAGGGAGAGCAGGGAGTGGGGTTCCCCTGGAGAGAATAAGCAAGGCAATCCCATGGGAGAGCTGAACTTTTCCATTCCCCCACATTTCTGTGGCTGCTGGGAGCAGCCAGAGCCTTCTGCTGCCACTGCTTCCCTGTCTCCCACTTTCCCCCCTGTTCTCCCCAGGTATTACCTGTTTGCTCTGGTGGTGAACCTCAGCAGGGACGCCTACGAGATCCGTCTGCTGCTGGAACGCGCCGAGGCCGCCAGGAAACGTGGCAAGAGCCCCCAAAAAAGCCCCCAAAAAAGCCCCCAGCCCCAGGCTGAGGGCAGGATCCAGCACCTCCGGCTCCAGCTGCAGCTCCAGCTGCAGCTCCTGCTGCAGGTGCTGCGGGAGAACCCCCCACTGCTGCTGGACCTGCTGAGGAATGCCTGCGACCTGGTGATCCCTCTGGAAAAGCTGGGCTTGTGCAGGAGCAGCCCTGGAATCGTGGGGTTCTGTGGGCTCACCTCCTCCGTGCTCTCCATCATCACCATCCTCCACCCCTGGCTCAAGCTGAAGCCCTAGTTATCCTGGCTTCGAAATTCCCATATTTGGGAATTTTGGGGGGTTTGTGGCACCTCTGGAGGTGACTGGCTGGTGCCATTCCCATCATTCCCTCCTTGGAGCCACGAGGTTCCAGCGTTGGATCCCACAGGGACTTCAGCTCCCAAAATGTGACTTTTCCCGCAATTTTAGAGGTTCAACGTTCCGCCTTTCTCTCTGGGAAGAGCCTTTCACGTGGAGCCAGCTAACTGGGAATATTTGGGGCTGGAAAATGTGGATTTGGGGCTGGAAAATGTGAATTTCTGGGGTCTCACCCCCTCCCATCATCACCGTCCTCCACCCCTGGCTCAAGCTGAAGCCATAGTTATCCTGGGGACCTTTGGGAATTGTGGGGGTTTATCCCAAAATTGTGGTTGTGGCACCTCTGGAGGTGACTGGCTTGTGCCATTCCCATCATTCCTGACTCCTTGGAGCCACGAGGTTCCAGCGTTGGATCCCACTATGGGATTTATGGGATTTTGGGACTTCAGCTCTCAAAATGTGGTTTTTCCCCCATTGACTTTTCCAGCAATTTTAGAGGTTCAACGTTCCGCCTTTCTCTCTGGGAGGAGCCTTTCACGTGGAGCCAGCTAACTGGGAATATTTGGGGCTGGAAAATGCGGATTTGGGGTGGGAAGATGTGGATTTGGTGCAGGAATATCTTCTTGAAAGTTTTTTGGGAACTCCAACGATTTTGGGAATTATTAAATTCCAGAGGCAGATTGTCCTTGCATCCGTCCCTGGGAGAGCA
Organism: Taeniopygia guttata; assembly: GCF_003957565.2. Taxonomy (NCBI): domain Eukaryota; kingdom Metazoa; phylum Chordata; class Aves; order Passeriformes; family Estrildidae; genus Taeniopygia; species Taeniopygia guttata. The sequence continues at coordinate 1,772,648 of NC_044237.2, read as the reverse complement.
GGAATAGTTTTGAAGGTTTTTTAGGAGCTGGGAATTGTTAAATTCCAGAGGCGGATTGTCCCTGGGAGAGCAGGAATATCTTCTTGAAGGTTTTTTGGGAACTCCAAAATGTTTGGGAAATTAAAGATTTTTTGGGAACGCCAAAATTTTTGGGAATTATTAAATTCCAGAGGCAGATTGCCCTTGGATCTGTCCCTGGGAAGAGCAGGAATATCCTCTGGAAGGATTTTTTGGGAGCTCCAGACTGAGACATTGCCCACTCCTGGGCTGTGCCAAAGGTTTTTTTTTCCTGGGCAAAGCAGGCACTGAAGGCTTTGGAGCAGTGTGGAATTCCCAGTGGGAATTGGGATGGGTGGGAAGCACTCCAGGGGATCCCACAGTGTCATTAATGAATAATTTAATTATTAAAGTGCAGCGGCCTCCAGTCCCTGTGTCCTGGGATGTTGGGAAGGGCACTGGGATGGGCTGGGAATCAGCAGAATTTGGGCTGGGAATCTGCAGAATTTGGGCTGGGAATCAGCAGAATTTGGGCTGGGAATCTGCAGAATTTGGGCTGGGAATCTGCAGAATTTGGGCTGGAAGGGACCCAGTGGATCACTGAGAGCAGCTCCTGGTGCTGCACAGACCACACCTAAACCTGGCTCTGTTTGCCTCCTAAACCTGGTTCTGATCCCCACCTAAACCTGGTTCTGATACTGAACCTGGTTCTGATCCCCACCTAAACCTGGTTCTGATCCTCACCTAACCCTGGTTCTGGTACTAACCCTGGTTCTGATCCCTACCTAAACCTGGTTCTGATACTAACCCTGGTTCTGATCCCCCCCCCAAAATCTGGTTCTGATGCCCAACTAAACTTGGTTCTGATACTAACCCTGATTCTGATGCCCACCTAAACCTGGTTCTGATACTAAGCCTGGTTCTGATGCCCACCTAATCCTGGTTCTGATACTGAACCTGGTTCTGATCCCCACCTAAACCTGGTTCTGATCCCCACCTAAACCTGGTTCTGATCCCCACGTAACCCTGGTTTTGGTACTAAACCCTGGTTCTGATCCCTATCTAAACCTGGTTCTGATACTAAACCTGGTTCTGATACTGAACCTGGTTCTGACCCCCCTTAAACCTGGTTCTGATGCCCACCTAACCCTGGTTCTGGTACTAACCCTGGTTCTGATGCCCACCTAACCCTGAACTGGGAGCACTGGGATGGACTGGGAGCACTGGGGTGGGCTGGGAATGCTGGACTGGGAGCACTGGGCCAAACTGGGGGCACCGTGCCTCAGTTTCCCCCGTGACCCACCTGCTGGGCGGGGCTGCAGCTGGAGCTGCACACTCGCTGTTTGTCTGTTTTTCTCCTCATTCCTTGGGTTGTTTTTCTTTTTTTGGTCTTTTTTTTTTAATTCCCCCAAAAATTCCAGCCCATCCCACAACCGCTGGCAGCACAAGTTTCCCTCTGTCCTAAAATCGCAGAGTTTTTTTTCCTTTTTTTTTTTTTTTTTTAATTTTTTTTTTTTTCAAAAGCTCAGCCCGGCTGGTGGCAGTGTCACCCGGAGGACGTGGCAACCCAAAACGCACCTAAATCCACCCAAAATCCGCCCAAAACCCCCCATCCCAAACCCCAAAACTCTTTTTTCCACCCCCTACTCCTGACTGTCCCCACAGGTATCTGCGTGGTTCGTTCTTTGGGGTAAATGCACATTTTTTTCACCCAGTTTTCCCCCCAAAAAGTGGAAAAATCCCATTTTCAGCACCCCCCAAACACCCGAACCCCCCCCCAAAAAAAATTCCTGCACCCACCTCCTCTTTTTCCTGTGTTTTTACCACTTTGCCTGTTTTTTTCCCGAAATTTTGCCTCCCCCCACCCTCCAAAACCACATTTATTTTTAGCAGCCAATTGAAGATGAAGGAGGAGGGAAAAAATACTGAAAAAAGAGGAAAGAAAAAAGGGGAAAAAAACCCGGGATTTTGTCAAAGAGTCACCTTCGAGCTGCAGCGATGTGGGGTGTGAGGAACCCGGGTGTGCTTCTGGCGCTGCTCCTGCTCCCAGGTAAATCCCCCCCCAAAAAATAGGGATTTATCCCAAAAATCCCCAGATTTTGGGGCAATTTTGGGCCGTTTTGGGGCTCGGATTGGGATCAGAATTTGGGATTTGAAGAATCCCAGTGGTTCCCTTTTGAATATCCAGTTGTGGGGGGGGATTTTGGGATAAAACCAAATTTGGTCATTGCCCCCGGCCAAAATTTATTTTGTTGTTTTTCTTTTTTTTTTTTTTTTTTTTGAGGGTGAAAACACCAAAATTTTGGAATTAGGGCGGGTTTAAGGGAAGGGGAATGTGTAAGAGGAACTAAAACCTGGCTTTAATGGAAAATCTTATTTTGAATGGGGGATTTTTTGTGGGGAAAAAAAAAAAAAAAGACAAAAAAAAGGGGAATTTCCACCCTTTGCGGGTCGGGGGAAACTGAGGCACGGTGGCGAGGATGTGTTTGGGGTGCTGGGGGGGTTCTTTTTTGGGGTTCTCTCCCCCCGCCCTTCCTCCGCAGGGCTCGGCGAGGGCTTCAGCCTCGACGCGCGGCGGGCGCGGATTTTCCGGGGGCCACCGGAATCCCAGTTTGGCTACCGGGTGCTGCAGCGGGGGGGAGATGGGGACAAGTGGTGAGAGACCCCCCACCCCCGGGGGGGACGGGGAAACTGAGGCAGGAAAAGGGAAATTGAGGGGGGAAGGGGAAACTGAGGCAGGAACGGGGAAACTGAGGCAGGAAAAGGGAAATTGAGGGGGAAGGGGAAACTGAGGGGGGAAGGGGAAACTGAGGCAGGAAAGGGGAAACTGAGGCAGGGAAGGGGGAAACTGAGGGGGGGAAAGGGGAAACTGAGGGGGGGAAAGGGGAAACTGAGGCAGGAAGGGGGAAACTGAGGTGGGAAAGGGGAAACTGAGGCAGGAAAGGGAAATTGAGGCGGGAAAGGGGAAATTGAGGTAGGAAGAGGGAAAATGAGGTGGGAAAGGGGAAACTGAAGTGGGAAGGGGGAAACTGAGGGGGGGAAAGGGGAAATTGAGGCAGGAAAAGGGAAACGGAGGTAGGAAAGGGACGGAGGGAGGGAGAAACTGGAGAAGAGAGGAGGGGGGAAACTGAGGCAGGGAAGCCAAAAAGTGTGGTGGGAAAGAGAAACTGAGGCAGGGAGGGGAGGAGCAGGAGGCTGGACAGACGGACGGACAGGAAGCAGCGCGTGGGTGGCACAGCCTGGCATGGTGTCCCCCAAAAACGTGGCCGGGGGAGGGGAGGGGTGGGGTGGTGACATCCCCAATGTCCCCTCTGTGTCCCCCCAGGCTGCTGGTGGGGGCCCCGTGGGATGGGGATGGCCGAGGTGACATCTACAAGTGCGACGTGGGACTCCAAAACTCCTCCTGTGCCAAGGCCAACCTCGGTACTGGGCGGGGGTTGGGGGGTTTGGAGGGGTGTGACAGTGAGATTTGGGGGTTTTGGGGGTGCTGACCCCTCCAAAACCCCCAAATTTTGTGTTTTTTTCCCCAAGGGGCCGCAGTTCCGTGGCTCAGGAGCAGCGCCGGCCACCTGGGGATGACGCTGGTGGAGTCCAAGGATGGGGGGTTTGTGGTGAGCGGAGGGAAACTGAGGCAGGAGAGGGTGGGGAGGGGAGACGATGTCACCACCACCTCTTGTCACCGCTACCCTGTCCCCCCCAAAAAAAAGGCGTGCGCCCCGCTTTGGTCCCAGGAATGTGGCACCTCCACGTTCAGCTCCGGCCGCTGCGTCCGGCTCGACGAGGAGCTCCGGCCCGTGGGCACCATCGCGCCCACAGCCCAGCGTGAGTGGGGTGGCACCCGCCGGCACGCCCTGGCATGTGCCACCCCCCGGTGTCACCGTGTCCCCTGCCAGGTTGTTCTACCTACATGGACATCGTCCTGGTTCTGGATGGCTCCAACAGCATCTACCCCTGGGAGGAGGTGCAGGCCTTCCTCGGCAACGTCCTGGCGCGCTTCTTCATCGGCCCCGGGCAGACCCAGGTTGGGGCCTGGCACCTTGGTGGCACCACTGCGGTGTCCCCAAGGCTGGGCTGGTGTCCCCAGGAGAAGGGGGCTGTCTCCAGGGCAGTGCTGTTGTCCCTGGGGTGGTGCCAGGCTTGGGGTTGTTGTCCTTGGGGTGATGGCAGACTTGGGGTGACAGCATTGTCACTGGGGTGATGGCATTGTCCCTGGGGTGGTGGCATTGTCCCAGGGGTGATGGCATTGTCACGGGGGTGGTGGCATTGTCACTGGGGTGGTGGCATTGTCACTGGGGTGATGGCATTGTCCCTGGGGTGATGGCATTGTCCTTGGGGTGGTGGCATTGTCACGGGGGTGGTGGCATTGTCACGGGGGTGATTGCATTGTCCCTGGGGTGATGGCATTGTCCCTTGGGGTGATGCCCTGGGGTTTGAGGGATGTCCCTGTGGGTTTGGGGATTCCCTGCAGGTTTGGAGATTCCCTGTGGATTTGGGGATTCCCTGGCTGGCTTTGGGGATTCCCTGGCTGGCTTTGGGGATTCCCTGGGTGGGTTTGGGGATTCCCTGGCTGGTTTTGGGGATTCCCTGGCTGGTTTTGGGGATTCCCTGGGTGGCTTTTGGGGATTCCCTGTGGGTTTGGGGGTTCCCTGCAGGTTTCAGGAGGTTTCGGGGCTCCCTCTGGCTCTGACTGTCCCCGTTGCAGGTGGGGGTGCTGCAGTACGGGGAGCAGCCGGTGCAGGAGTGGGCGCTGGGGCAGCACCCCACGGCCCAGCGGCTGCTGGAGGCCGCGCGGAACCTGACGCGGCAGGAGGGGAAGGAGACCAGGACGGCCATGGCCATCAGGGAGGCATGGTGGGCTCTGGGGAGGGGCACGGGGCACAGCTGGGGCTGGGGATGGGGTCAGAGCTGGGATTGGGGGCAAGGCTGGGGTCGGGATTTGAATAAGGATCGGGTTTGGAATTGGTGTCAGGCTTGGGATCAAGCCAGGATTCGGACTGGGGTCAGGGTTGGAGTTAGGGTCAGAGTTGGGATGGGGATTTGAATAAGGACTGGGTTTGGAATTGGTGTCAGGCTTGGGATGAAGTCAGGATTTGGATAAGGATCAGGTTTGGAATTGGTATCAAGCTTGGGATGAAGTCAGGGTTGGGGTTGGGGTTGGGGTCAGAGTTGGATTTAGGGTCTAGGTTGGAATAGGGATTTGAATAAATATTGGGATTGGACTTGGTGTCAGGCTTGGGATCAAGTCAGGGTTGGGGTTGGGAGAGGGAGTGGGGCTGAGATGAGAATCAGAGTTGGGACTAGGGTCTAGATTGATTGGGGTTGGGATTGATATCAGGCTTGGGATCAAGTCAGGATTTGAATTGAGGTTGGGGTTGGGGTTAGGATTGGGGTCAGAGTTGGATTTAGGGTCTAGGTTGGAATGGGGATTTGAATAAAGATCGGGATTGGAATTGGTACCAGGCTTGGGATGAAGTCAGGATTTGGACTGGGCATGGGGCACAACTGGGGCTGGGATTGGGTTCAGGATTGGGATTGGGGTCAGAGTTGGATTTAGGGTCTAGGTTGGGTTGGGATTTGAGTAAGGACTGGGATTGGAACGGGTATCAGGCTTGGGATCAAGTTGGGATTTGGACTGGGGTTGGGGTTGGGGTTGGGGTCAGGGCTGGAGCTGAGATCAGGATCAGGACTGGGAAGACTTTAGGATGGGCATGCCCAGGGGCTGATTCTCCAGCCACGTCCCCGCAGCACCCAGTCCTTCAGCCCGGCGCGGGGCGGGCGCCCGGGGGCCGCGCGGCTGCTGCTGGTGGTGACGGACGGGGAGTCCCACGACGGCGACGAGCTGCCCGCGGCGCTGGCCGAGTGCGACCGCCGCAACGTCACCCGCTACGCCATCGCCGTGAGGGCCCTGCCAGCCATCCCCACCGCCCCTGCCTTCCCCTGGAGCTCCTGCTCACCCCCCGTCCCTCCCTCAGGTGCTGGGGCATTACCTGCGGCGCCAGCAGGATCCCGAGGATTTCATCCGGGAGATCAAATCCATCGCCAGCGATCCCGATGAGAAATATTTCTTCAATGTCACGGATGAGGCCGCCCTCAATGACATCGTGGACGCTCTGGGAGATCGGATCTTCAGCCTGGAAGGTGCTGCTTGGAGGCTGGGGTGTGGGAAGGGCTGGAAGCACGGCTGGAGGAGCTGAGCCTCCTTCCTCCCGCGCTCAGGCACCCACGGCGACAACGAGAGCGCCTTCGAGCTGGAGATGTCCCAGATCGGCTTTTCCATCCACCACCTCGAGGTGAGCCTGTCCCTGTCGAGTCAGAAATGACACAAATCAGGAGGATGAGTCCTCTTTGTTAGGACACTCATTAATTTTTATATTCTAGTTCGCTGCTGGTGGACCTGGTTTGTCCTTTAATCAAAACACCTTTGGCTGATTAAGAAGCCACCCTCTGGTGATCAACCTTGCTGTAAACATCACCTGGCACACCTTAACATGATCCCAAAAAATAGGAACAGCAAGTTAAGATAAAAATTATTATAATTATTATATAATTGTTATTATAATTATTTTCTCTGAGCTTCTCACAGCCACCTTTGGTAATCAAATTACCAAAGCCACCCTTTGGTGATCAACCTGGCTGTAAACATCACCTGGCACACCTTAACATGATCCCAAATATATTTCACTTGTTATAATATATAATAGTTATAATATATATATTATTATATAATTACCACCCCTTGGTGATCAACCTGACTGTAAACATCACCTAGCACACCTTAACACGATCCCAAACACCAGGTGCAACAACTTAACAATTATACAGTAATTATATAATTATAGATTATAATTGTTAAGAATTAATTATAAAAAATAATTTTTGTCTCATTATAATGGCTATAATTATTTTCTCTGAGCTTCTCACATCCTTTCCCAGAAGGAAACTTTCCCTTTCCCTGGGAGATTTACCTGTTCCCTAAAGGAAAACAACCCTGAGCCCATCCCATCCCGGCGGGGTGGCAGGGTGACAGCTTGGGGACACTGAGGCACGGCGGTGACGTGTCCCACCCATCCCGGCAGGACGGGATCCTCTTCGGGATGGTCGGAGCCCACGGCTGGCAGGGGAGTGTGCTGGAGGAGAGGCGGCGGGGCCGCGTGGTTCCAGCCCGGGAGGCGTTCCAGGAGGAATTCCCGCCGCAGCTGAAGGACCACGCGGCCTACCTGGGTACGGGCGTGTCCCCGGTGGAGCGGGCACCGCGTCCTGCTGAGATTCGGGGTCAGGCAGGGATGTTCCGTGGGCTGGAGGTCAGGGGCGGAGTGGGGGTGCTTTGTGGGATGGATATTGGGGGGGACTGGGGATGCAGAAATGCTCCATGTGCCAGGGATGCTCCGTGGAAATGATATTTGGGGGGTTTGGTGGTACAGAAATATCCTATAAATTTGGGGTGCCCTGGGGATGCTTCGTGGGATGGATATTGGGGGGCTTGGTGATACAGAAATGTCCTGTAAATTTGGGATGCTTGGTGATACAGAAATGTTCTGTAAATTTGGGGTGCCCTGGGGGTACTCCATGGAATGGATATTTGGGATCCTTGGTGATACAGAAATGCTCCATGTCCCAGGGATGCTCCATGGAAAGGATATTTGGGGTGCTTGGTGGTGCAGAAACATCCTGTAAATTTGGGGTGCCCTGGGGATGCTTTGTGGGATGGATATTTGGGGTGCTTGATGATACAGAAATATCCTGTAAATTTGGGGTGCCCTGGGGATGCTCCATGGAAAGGATATTTGGGATCCTTGGTGATGCAGAAACATCCTGTAAATTTGGGGTGCCCCAAGGACACTTCAGGGATGCCCCACACCTGGATATTTGGGGTACCCTGGGGACACTCTAGGGATGCTCCAAACCTGGATATTTGGGGTGCCCTGGGGACACTCTAGGGATGCTCCAAACCTGGATATTTGGGGTGCCCTGGGGACACTCTAGGGATGTTCCAAACCTGGATATTTGGGGTGCCCTGGGGACACTCTAGGGATGCTCCAAACCTGGATATTTGGGGTGCCCTGGGGACACTCTAGGGATGCTCCAAACCTGGATATTTGGGGTGCCCTGGGGACACTCTAGGGATGCTCCAAACCTGGATATTTGGGGTGCCCTGGGGACACTCTAGGGATGCTCCAAACCTGGATATTTGGGGTGCCCTGGGGACACTCTAGGGATGCTCCAAACCTGGATATTTGGGGTGCCCCAAGGCCGTTTCAGGGCTGCCCCACAGCTGGCTATTTGGGGAGCCCCAGGAACACCCTGTCTCCTGGGGCTGTGCCTCCCTCTGAGCCCGTTTTTCCCCCGCAGGGTACTCGGTGTCCTCGCTGCAGCTCCCGGGGGGGCAGCGCCTGTTGGTGGCCGGTGCCCCCCGCTTCCAGCACAAGGGCAAGGTCGTCCTCTTCCAGCTGGACCCCACGGGCGGCGTGACGGTGGCCCAGGCACTGGAGGGCGAGCAGGTGAGGGGTGCCGGGGGGAGTTTGGGCCCCCTACCCCTCCCCACCTCAGCCTCACAGCCCCTTGCACCCCCAGATCGGCTCCTACTTCGGCAGCGAGGTGCTGGCCCTGGACCTGGAGGGAGATGGGGACAGCGAGCTGCTGCTGGTGGCAGCGCCCACCTACCTGGGGGGCCAGAGCAGGGAGATGGGCAGGGTCTATGTGTACCGTGTGGGGCAGGTGAGGGGGCAGGTGTGGCCCTGGGGGTGTGGGGCAGGTGAGGGGCAGGGGACTGGGATGCACTGGGGTGTACTGGGACGCACTGGGATGCACTGGGGCACACTGGGGTACACTGGGACGCACTGGGATGCACTGGGGCAGGGGACTGGGATGCACTGGGGCACACTGGGATGCACTGGGATGCACTGGGGCACACTGGGATGCACTGGAGCAGGGGACTGGGATGCACTGGGGTACACTGGGACGCACTGGGATGCACTGGGGCAGGGGACTGGGATGCACTGGGATGCACTGGGGCACACTGGGATGCACTGAGGCACACTGGGGCACACTGTGATGCACTGGGGCGCACTGGGACGCACTGGGGCACACTGGGGCGCACTGGGATGCACTGGAGTGTACTGGGGTGCACTGGGGAAGGGGACTGGGATGCACTGGGATGCACTGGGATGCACTGGGGCACACTGGGGCAGGGGATTGGGATGCACTGGGGCACACTGGGATGCACTGGAGCACACTGGGATGCACTGGAGCAGGGGACTGAGATGCACTGGGGCGCACTGGGGCAGGGGACTGGGATGCACTGGGGCACACTGTGATGCACTGGGGCGCACTGGGATGCACTGGGACGCACTGGGGCACACTGGGATGCACTGGGATGCACTGGGGCAGGGGACTGGGATGCACTGGGATGCACTGGGGTGCACTGGGATGCACTGGGGCACACTGGGATGCACTGGGGCGCAGAGGGACCGAGGCCATTTGAGGCGATCCAGGGGAACACAGCGGCACTGAGGGGGCTTTGGGTGGGGGGGGTCCCCACCCCGTGGGGGTACCGAGGGACCCCCTCCCTCCGCACCCCCAGGACCGCCTGAGCCCCGCGGGGTCGCTGCTCCCCGAGCCGAGCCCGCAGGATTCCCGGTTCGGTTCCGCCCTGGGCGCGGTGCCCGAGCTGGGCCAGGACGGGCTGGCCGGGGCCGTGGTGGGGGCTCCGCTGGAGGATGAGCACCGTGGGGCTCTCTACGTGTTCCACACAGCCCCAGGCTCGCTCCTGCCCCGCTGCAAGCAGGTGAGTGCAGCCAAAACCTGTTGGGAATTGATCCGTGGAGAATTCACCAAGCCCTGCGGGGTTCCTTAAAATCAGAGGTGTTGGAACTCACAATGTCCCTCAGACATTTTCAGAGGTTCCAGGCCTTGGTCAGAAGCATTTTAGACCCTGGCAAGCAGCTGGAAACAGCTGTGATTTTGGGTTTGAGCCATGGAATGAGTTACCAACTTTGAAGGTGGAGCAAGCAGTCACAGAGGGTTAGATGGTATAGTAGAAGTAGCTACAAAATAGAGGGGAAAGTTTTTTAGTGTTGTACAGGGGGGGTTTAACACCTGTACAGGGGGGTTTTAACACCTGTACAGGGGGGTTTTAACACCTGTACAGGGGGGTTTTTACTTTGTACAGGGGGGTCAGAGGTTCTAAGATGGAGGAAAGTGGGCCTGATCCTGTTCTTCCTCCTTCTTCTTCCTTACCTCCGTGTTTTGGTGATGCTGGCACTCATGGATTGGTTTAGTGTAGAAAAGCACCTTGTAACATAGATAGTAGGCATTGGGGGGAAAACTAAACATTTAACACGTAATATATAATATAAAAGAGAGCAGCAGCCCTGGGCAGGGAGTCAGAGAGGATGTCAGGGTGTGTGTGTGCCTCTGCCTGAGCTGTGAGCAAACCACAGCAGCCTGAGAAGAAAATCTTTTAGATAATTAGCAATAAACTGCCTTTAGACCGAGCAACAAGAGGCTGCAAAGCTTTTCTTTGGAAGCTCAGGTTGGAGGAGAGACTTTTCCACCACATGGAACCCCTGAACCAATCCCGGGGTTCTCACACAGAGGGTTTTGGACATGTTGCAAAATTTTGGTGGGGCCTCACAGACGGCAGGATGGTGATTAGAGCTAAGCAGTAGCTGTAAGATTTGTCAGCAGGAAAATTGTACAAGAAGTAGAAAGAAAGAATTATGACATCTGTATTGTCTCACCCTTCACGTGGGACTAAAACCAGGAGTTTTTACAACAGCTCTCTGGGTCAGAAAAGGGGGATTTTGTTTTAATCCAGCAAAAACTGCCGTTCCCAGCGCATCGAGGCGGCGGCGCTGGGCTGGAGCCTCCGGTACTTCGGGATCAGCGTGGACGGACGGGTGGACATGGACGGGGACGGGCTGGTGGACGTGGCCGTGGGGGCACAGGGGGCGGCCGTGCTGCTGCGGTGAGTGGGGGTCAGGGGTCGGGGACAGGGACACCCCGGGATCGGGGACGTGGAGAGGGGACAGGGACATGGAAAAGGGACAGGGACATGGAGAGGGGACAGGGACACCCCGGGGAATAGGGACATGGAGAGGGGACAGGGACATGGAGAGGGGACAGGGACATGGAGAGGGGCCAGGGACATGGAGAGAGGACAGGGACATGGAAAAGGGACAGGGACATGGAGAGGGGACAGGGACACCTCGGGTCAGGGACATGGAGAGGGGACAGGGACATGCAGAGGGGACAGGGACATGCAGAGGGGACAGGGACATGGAAAAGGGACAGGGACATGGGGAGGGGACAGGGACACCTCGGGACAGGGACATGGAGAGGGGACAGGGACATGGAGAGGGGACAGGGACATGGAAAAGGGACAGGGACACCCTGGGATCAGGGACATGGAGAGGGGACAGGGACACCCCAGGATCAGGGACATGGAAAATGGACAGGGACACCCCAGGATCAGGGACAAGGAGGGGGGACAGGGACACCCCTGGATCAGGGACGTGGAAAAGGGACAGGGACACCCCCGTATCAGGGACAAGGAGAGGGGACAGGGACATGGAGAGGGGACAGGGACACCCCCGGATCAGGGACAAGGAGAGGGGACAGGGACAGCCCAGGATCAGGGACGTGGAAAAGGGACAGGAGACATAGAGAAGGACAGGGACACCTTGGGGACAGGGACATGTGGGCCATGGGGACATTCAGGGGAAAAGGGACCCCGTGCCTCAGTTTCCTCTTGTGAGAACCTGGGATGCTCCCGGGATCCTCCCAGGGCTCTCCATTCACAGAGCCCCGGAATCACTGGGTTGGAAGAGACCTCCAAGACCATCGAGCCCAACCCAGCCCTAACACCAACTCCAGGGAGTAAAGAGGAGTCCCAGAGGAGAAAGAGACACAGGGTCTGGTGGTGGGGGATTTTAAACCCGGGGGGGCAGAGGAGAGGGGGCACAACCACAGGGGTACAACTGATGAGAGGGGAAAAGGGGAGGAGGAGGAGGAGAGGTGTGCAGAACAACCCGTGTGATACAAACAAACCACTTAATGCAACACAAAAACTGCTCCGTGCAATATTCCAGCGGGTGATAATAACGAAATAAAGGACCCCACGCTGAGCTGCCGGGTGTGACTGTGTCCCTCAGGTCCCGCTGGATTGTCCAGGTGTCCGCGGGGGTGTCGGTGGAGCCGGCGGCCGTCAGTGTCACCCGGCGGAACTGCCGCCGCGGCGGCTCCGGTGCCGTCTGCCTCCGTGCCAGGATCTGCTTCCGCGGCCGGAGCCGCGCGCGGAGCGGCCCCGGGGACGTGGATCTGGGTGAGTGAGGGCTGTGGGGGGATGCAGGGTGCTGGGAGTGTCCTTGGAGCAGCCCAGAGCATCCCACAGGCTCCTGGAGCATCCTTGGAGCATCCCAAAGGGTCCTGGAGGATCCCAAAGGGTTCTGGAGCATCCCAGAGCAGCCCAAAGGCTCCTGGAGGATCCCAGAGCAGCCCAAAGGGTCCTGGAGCATCCTTGGAGCATCCCAAAGGGTCCTGGAGGATCCCAGAGCAGCCCAAAGGCTCCTGGAGCATCCCAAAGGGTTCTGGAGCATCCCAGAGCAGCCCAAAGGGTCCTGGAGGATCCCAAAGGGTTCTGGAGCATCCCAAAGGCTCCTGGAGCATCCCAGAGCAGCCCAAAGGCTCCTGGAGGATCCCAAAGGGTTCTGGAGCATCCCAGAGCAGCCCAAAGGGTCCTGGAGCAGCCCAAAGGGTCCTGGAGGATCCCAAAGGCTCCTGGAGGATCCCAGAGCAGCCCAAAGGCTCCTGGAGGATCCCAGAGCAGCCCAAAGGGTCCTGGAGCATCCTTGGAGCATCCCAAAGGGTCCTGGAGGATCCCAGAGCAGCCCAAAGGCTCCTGGAGCATCCCAAAGGGTTCTGGAGCATCCCAGAGCAGCCCAAAGGGTCCTGGAGGATCCCAAAGGGTTCTGGAGCATCCCAAAGGCTCCTGGAGCATCCCAGAGCAGCCCAAAGGCTCCTGGAGGATCCCAAAGGGTTCTGGAGCATCCCAGAGCAGCCCAAAGGGTCCTGGAGCAGCCCAAAGGGTCCTGGAGGATCCCAAAGGCTCCTGGAGGATCCCAGAGCAGCCCAAAGGGTTCTGGAGCATCCCAAAGGGTCCTGGAGCATCCTTGGAGCATCCCAAAGGGTTCTGGAGCATCCCAGAGCAGCCCAAAGGCTCCTGGAGCATCCCAAAGGGTTCTGGAGCATCCCAGAGCAGCCCAAAGGCTCCTGGAGCATCCCAAAGGGTTCTGGAGCATCCCAAAGTGTTCCAGAGCATCCCAGAGCATCCCTTGGAACATCCCAAAGGGTTATGGAGCATCCCAAAGGGTTCTGGAGCATCCCAAAGGGTCCTGAAGCATCCCTGGAGCATCCCAGAGCATTCCAAAGGGTCCTGGATCACGCTTGGAGAATCCTGCAGTGTCCCTTGAATATCAACAGATCAAAGATGCTTCTGTGGAGCCCCACTGGAGCATCCCACGACATCCTGGACCTCTTAGGCTTCTCTAGAACCCCGCTAGAGCATCCCACAACATCCTGGAGCTTCTGAAACTTCCCTGGAGTCCCACTGGTGCAACCCAGCGTGTCCCTGGAGCATCCCAGAACATCCTGGAGCCTTTGAAACATCCCTGGAGCCCCACTGGAGCATCCCCCGACATCCTGGAACTTCTGAAACTTCCCTGGTGTCCCACCGGTGCAACCCAGCGTGTCCCTGGAGCATTCCCGGACTTCCCTGGAGTCCCACCGGTGCAACCCAGCGTGTCCCTGGAGCATTCCCGGACTTCCCCGGAGTCCCTCCCCCCGGAGCATCCACTCGCGCAGGTATCCCGGTCGCTGACCGCCCCCTTTCCCGCAGATCTCCGGTACAACGTGTCCCTGGAGGAGGAGCGGATCCCGGGATCCCGAGCCGCCTTTGACTCCGGCGGCCGCCGGCTGCTGCAGCGCCGCACGGAGCTGCGGTTGGGCGGGCAGAGCTGCACCCGCGTCCCCTTCCACGTCCTGGTCAGCCCCGGGCTCATCCCACCCTCATCCCACCCCCCTTCCCGGGCTCCGGGCGGGACGGAGCTGATGGAACCCCCGAATTGTGCAGGACACCTCGGATTACCTGCGGCCCCTCAGCCTCAGCCTCACCTGGGCGCTGGATGCGGCTGCGAGGGCGGTGCTGGATGAGGCGTCTCCCACCAGCGTCCGCAAACTGGTGTGTGCTGGGAGGGTACTGGGAGGTTCCCTGGGCGCCGGGATCACTCCCGGGACATCGGGATTGAGCACCGGGATCACCCCCGGGACATCGGGATTGGGCACCGGCATCACCTTCGGGCACCGGGGTCACCCCACAACACCGGGATCACCCCCAGGGCACCGGGATTGGGCACTGGGATCACCCCCAGGGCACTGGGATCACCCCAGAACACTGGGATCACCCCCTGGGCACCGGGATTGGGCTCTGGGATCACCCCAGAATACCAGGATCGCTCCCTGGGCACCGGGATTGGGAACTGGGATCACCTCCGGGCACCGGGATCAGCCCTGAGGTGCTGGGATTGGGCACTGGGATCACCCCAGAACACTGGGATCACCCCCGGGGCACTGGGATTGGGCACTGGGATCATCTCCGGGGCACTGGGATTGGGCACTGGGATCATCTCCGGGCAACTGGGATTGCCCCCTGGGCACCGGGATCACCCCTGGGCACCGGGATTGGGCACTGGGATCACCCTCAGGGCACTGGGATCACCCCAGAACACTGGGATCACCCCCGGGGCACTGGGATTGGGCACTGGGATCACCTCCGGACACCGGGATCACCCCTGGGGTGCTGGGATCGGGCACCGGGATCACCCCTGGGGCACCGGGATCACCCCTGGACACCGGAATCACCCCCGGCTCCTTGCAGATCCCGTTTTTCAAAGATTGCGGGGACGACGACGAGTGCGTCGCCGACCTGGTGCTCAAGGCCACCACGGACATCGTGGGCTCCAGGTACCCCTGGTGTCCCCCCAGCGTCCTCACGGTGTCCCCGGGATCCCAGGAGCCCCCTGTGACCCCCCTGTGACCCCCCTGGCCTCCAGGCACAGCCCCCACGTCGTGCGGAAGGGCCGGAGGCGGATGCTGGTGGAGGTGGAGCTGGAGAACCGGGGGGAGAACGCCTACAACGCCAGCCTGTGGCTGCACCTGCCCGGGAACCTGCACTTCTCCAGCCTTGTGCTCCAGGTACGGCCTGGGGGGAGCCCAAATCCCTGAGGAGCACCTCAAAATCCATGAGGAACCCCACCAAACCCTCCCAGCAAGTCCCTGAGGAGCTCCTCCAAACTGTCCCACCAAATCCCTGAGGAACCCCTCCAAATCCCTGAGGAACCCCTTCAAATTCTCCCACCAAATCCCTGAGGAGTTCCTGCAAAATGTTCCACCAAGTCCCTGAGGAACCCCTCCAAATTCTCCACCAAGTCCCTGAGGAGCCCCTCCAAACTGTCCCACCAGGGTGAAGATGGAGACCCAGGGCTTTGGAGAACCTCTGGGTCATTCTTGTCCCAGCCCATTGCAGGTGGGATGGGTTGGAGTCCCTTGGGTCCCCAAACCCATTCCACAGGGGATGGGGGTGTTACGTGGGGTCCCCAACCTCTCCCAGGTGGGACAAGGGGCTCCATGGTGTCCCCAACCTCTCCCAGGTGGGACAAGGGGGTCCATGGTGTCCCCAACCTCTCAAGGTGGGACAAGGGGGTCCATGGTGTCCCCAACCTCTCCCAGGGGTGGGACAAGGGGGTCCATGGTGTCCCCAGCTCCTCCCAGGTGGGTGACCACGTTCTGTTGGTCCCCTGTGACCCCCAGAACCCCATAGTGGGGGTTCCATCGCTGCCACCTCGCCGTGTCCCCAATGTCCCCGTGGTGTCCCCCGGCAGGATCCCAGCTCGGTCAAGCTGGAGTGCTCAGCCCTGGGGGGACACCGCCGGCGCTGCAGCGTGGGCTACCCCGTCTTCCGCTCACAGGCCAAGGTAGGACCCCCGAGAGACCCCCCGGGACCCCCCAAATTTCCCCTCACGCCCCTCTGAGACCCCCCACCCCACCCCACCCCACCCCACCCCACCAGGTGTCCTTCACCCTGGAGCTGGAGTTCAGCTGCTCCGTCCTGCTGGACCGCGCCGAGGTCACGCTCAGGGCCACCAGGTAGGGGGGAGAATGGGGGGCTGAGACCCCCGGGGGGGGTTGGGGGGGCCTGGCTGGAATTTGGGGACACTCCTGAGTGTCCCCTCCCCACCCCCCCACCAGTGACAGCGCCGAGGCCACGCCAGAGGACAACACGGTCAAGGTGTCGGTGCCCGTCCGCTACGAGGCCAACCCGTTCCTGTCCAGGTGGGGCTGGGGGGGCACATCGTGATGGGGGTGACCCCCCCCACCGTGTGCCCCCCACCCCCAAAAAACACTGACCTGCAGAGTGGGGGGGGGTCACAGAGGGGGATGTGACCCCCACCCCCAAAAAACACCGACCTGCAGAGTGGGGGGGTGTCCTAGAATGGGATGTGACCCCCACCCCCAAAAAAACACCGACCTGCAGAGTGGGGGGGCTCAGGGAGGGGGATGTGACCCCCTCAAAGTGGGGGGGTCAAGGAGGGGATGTGACCCCCAGAATTGGGGGTCAAGGAGGGGATGTGACCCCCAGAATTGGGGGTCTCAGGGAGGGGGATGTGACCCCCTCAAAGTGGGGGGGTCAAGGAGGGGGATGTGACCCCCAGAATTGGGGGTCTCAGGGAGGGGATGTAACCCCCAAAACAGGGGTCTCAGGGAGGGGATGTGACCCCCTCAAAGTGGGGGGGTCAAGGAGGGGATGTGATCCCCAGAATTGGGGGTCAAGGAGGGGATGTGACCCCCAAAATGGGGGTCTCAGGGAGGGGATGTGACCCCCAAAGTGGGCGGGGGTCAAGGAGGGGATGTAACCCCCAAAGTGGGGGTGTCAAGGAGGGGATGTAACCCCCAAAATGGGCGGGTCAAGGAGGGGGATGTGCCCCCCCAAAACGGGGGTCTCAGGAGGGGCTGTGACCCCCAAAATGGGGGTCTCAGGAGGGGCTGTGACCCCCCCCGTGCCCCCCCAGTGCCACCAGCCCCCATCGCTACGAGCTGCCCCCCCCGGGCACCTCCACCCCCAGCCCCGAGTTCATCACCAGGCTCAAGGTGAGAGGATGAGGAAGGTGATGGGGGGTCTCAGGAATTTGGGGGGACCCCCCCTGACTGAATTTGGTGTCCCCCCCAAAATCCAGGTGCAGAATTTGGGGTGCTTCCCCCTGCAGAACGTCACCCTGCGCGTGGCCCTGCCGGCGCTGGCTGTCACCCGGGTCCTGGCGGAGAACGTGAGTCTGGGGATTTGCTCTTCAAAATTCACTTTGTTGTGCCCAAAATTCACTTTATTGTGTCCAAAATTCACTTTATTGTGTCCAAAATGCATTTATTGTATCCAAAATTCACTTTATTGTGCCCAAAATTCACTTTATTGTGTCCAAAATGCATTTA
Source organism: Taeniopygia guttata (assembly GCF_003957565.2). Classification (NCBI taxonomy): domain Eukaryota; kingdom Metazoa; phylum Chordata; class Aves; order Passeriformes; family Estrildidae; genus Taeniopygia; species Taeniopygia guttata. The sequence continues at coordinate 1,755,113 of NC_044237.2, read as the reverse complement.
TTGTATCCAAAATTCACTTTATTGTATCCAAGATGCAGTTTATTGCTTTTGTTTGTCCACATTCAAAAATCTTCAGATTCCACATTCAGAAATATTCAGGTTCTAGATGCAAATAGCGTCAGGTTCTAGATTTAAAAAACAAACTGCATTCTAGATTAAAAATTATATATTCAATTCCGGATTCATGAAATCTTCAATTCTGGATTTAAAACATCTTGAATTTTGGATTCAATAAATCTGAATACTGGATTTTAAAAAATCTTCAATTCTGGATTCAATAAATCTTCAATTCTGGATTTAAAAAAAATTAGCTTCAATTCTAGATTAAAAAAAAAAACTTTTATTCTGGATTTAATAAATATTCAGTTCTGGATTTAAAAAAATCTTCAATTTTGGAGTCAATACATCTTCAATTCTGGATTAAAAACAACCTTAAATCTTTAATTCTGGATTTAATAAATAATCAATTTTGGATTTAAAAAAAATCTTCAATTCTGGATTCAGGAATCTCCAGGTTCCACATTCCAGGATTTTTTCCTGTTTTTCTCCCCAAATTTCCCCCGGTGCCCTCTGACCCTCCTGTGCCCCCCAGGCCACCTGCGGGCTGAGCCCCCCCGATGGGGGCACCCCCAAAGTGCCCCCGGTGCCCCCCGAGGATCTGCGGCACAGCGAGAGGCTGGTAGGGATGGGGGTCCCCCGGAATTTGGGGGGTCCCCCTGGAATTTGGGGGGTCCCCCTGGAATTTGGGGGGTCCCCAGGATTTGGGGGGTCCCCCTGGGATTTGGGGGTTCAGGGGGGATCAGGCTGGGAGGGATGGCAGTGCCCCCAGATTTGGGGGATCCCCCCGGGATTTGGGGGGGTTTGAGGGGTCCCCTCAGGATTTGGGGGTTCAGGGGGGATCAGGCTGGGAGGGATGGCAGTGCCCCCAGATTTGGGGGGGCCCCCCGTAATTTCCTGGGGGTTTGGAGGGGTTCAGGGGGGGAACCCCACCCCCAGCCAGGTGATTTTGGGGGTTCAGGGGAGGATCCCCAGTGGGGTCATTTTGGGGGACCCCCAGCCGGGTGATTTTGGCGGTTATGGGGGACCCCACCCGGGTGATTTTGGGGGACCCCACCCGGGTGTTTTTGGGGGACCCCAGCCGGGTGATTTTGGGGGTTTAGGGGGGGGATCCCCACCCGGGTGATATTGGGGGACCCTAGCTGGGTGATTTTGGGGTTCGGGGAGGATCCCCAGCCCGGTGATATTGGGGGATCCCAGCCGGGTGATATTGGGGGACCCCAGCCCGGTGATTTTGGGGGACCCCAGCCGGGTGATTTTGGGGGTTATGGGGGATCCCAGCCGGGTGATTTCGGGGTTCGGGGGGGGATCCCCAAATCTCTGCCCCCCAGGACTGCTCCAACTCTCGCTGCCGGGAGCTGCGCTGTGCCCTGGCGGGGCTGGAGCGCGGCGCGGCCGCGTCCGTCGAGCTCCGGCGGAGCCTCCGCGGGGCCGCCCTGGGCCCGGTGAGCGCGGGGGGCTCCGGGGGGCTCCGGGCAGCGGGACCCCCCAAATTCCGAGAAAAAAAATCTCTCGTGGTTTTATTTAATTTTATTATTTTTATTTAATTTTATTATTTTTATTTAATTTTATTATTTCATTTAATTTTACTATTGTTTTATTTAATTTTACTATTGTTTCATTTAATTTTATCATTATTTAATGTTATTGTTGAATGTTATCATTATTTAATTATATTATTTTTATTGTTTATTTTTATTAATTTTATTATCATTTAATGTTATTATTAAATTTTGTTATTATTGAATTATATTATTTAATGTTTATTATTTAATTTTATTATTTTCCTTATTGTTTAATTTCATTATTGTTTCATTTAATTTTACTATTGTTTTATTATTATTTAATGTTATTAATAAATTTTATTATTATTTAATGACATTATTTTTATTTTTAAATTTTATTTTCATTTTTATTATTTAGTTTTATTTTTATTTAATGTTAATAAGTTTTATTATTATTTAATTCTATTATTTAATTTTTATTATTTTATTTTATTACCGTTTCATTTCATTATTCTTTTATTTCATTTTATTAATTTATTTCATTTTACTATTCTTTTATTTCACTTTATCATTCTTTTTTCCTCTTCCATTATCCTTTTATTTCACTTTATCATTCTTTTTTCCTCTTCCATTATCCTTTTATTTCATTCTGTCCCTCAATTCCTGTTTTTTTTCCCTCCTTTTCCCATTCCAGGTGAAATTCCGGAGCCTGAGGCTCGTCAGCAGCGTCTGCCTGGGGGTGGTGGGGGAGCTGCTGCTGCTGGAGGAGGGGGCGCAGTGCCGGGAGGTGGGACCCCAAATTCCATCCTCACCCTCGTCTTCCTCCCCAGATTCTGGTTCTTCTCCCCAAATTCCATTTCCCCTCCTCAAATTCCGTTTCCCCATCCCAAATTCCCCATTTCCACCCCAATTTCCCCCCAAATTCCCTATTTTCCCCCCAAATTCCCCATTTCATCCCCACCATTCCAGTTTTTCCCCCAAATTCCCCCTTTCCCCTCCCGAAATCCCCCACTTTTCCGCCAAATTCCCCATTTTTCCCAAAATTCCCCGTTTCCCCCCCGAAATTCCCGATTTTTTTACCCCAAATTCCCCATTTCCCCTCCCGAAATTCCCCATTTTTCCTGCAAAATTCTCCATTTTTCCCCTGAAATTCCCCATTTTCCCCCTGAAATTCACGATTTTTCCCCCCAAATTCCCCATTTTTCCTGCGAAATTCCCCATTTTCCCCCTGAAATTCCCTATTTTCCCCCCGAAAGTCTCAATTTTCCCCCGAATTCCCGTTTTTTTCCCAGCTGGAGCTGGAGCTGCTCCGGGCCCGGCCGGTGCCGGTGTCCCTGTGGATCCTGGGGGGCAGCGCCCTGGGGGGGCTCCTGCTGCTGGCCCTGCTCAGCCTCGGCCTCTGGAGGGTGAGGGGACACCGGGGTGGCACTGGGGGGACACCGGGGGTGGCACTGGGGGGGGATGATGTCACCTTGGGGTGACACCTTGGGGTGACAATGCGGGGGACACGGTGGCATTTCCCATTTCCCATTCCCATCTCCCATTCCCGTTCCCATTTCCCAATTCCCTGTTCCCATTCCTATTTCCCATTCCCGTTCCCTTTTCCCACTCCCATTCTTTTTCCCATTCCCCATTCCCATTCCTATTTCCCATCTCCCAATCCCATTTCCCATCCCCACTCCCATTCCCCATTCCTATTCCCATTTCCATTTCCCTTTCCCAATTCCCATTCCCATTCCCATTTCCCAATCCCATTCCCCATCCCCATTTCCCATTCCCATTTCCCATTCCCATTTCCCACTCCCATTTCCCTTTCCCATCCCCATTTCCCTTTCCCATCTGCCATTCCCATTCCCCATCCCCATTTCTGTTCCCATTCCCATTCCCACTCCTGCTCCCATTCCTATTCCCATTTCCCATTCCCACTTCCCTTTCCCATTCCCATTTCCCATTCCCATTCCCATTCCCATTCCCATTCCCATTCCCATTCCCGTTCCCATTCCCATTTCCCATTCCCATTCCCATTCCCATTCCCATTCCCGTTCCCATTCCCATTTCCCATTCCCATTCCCATTCCCATTCCCATTTCCTCTCCAGATGGGATTTTTCTCCCGCCCGAAGCCCCCCCGGGAGGAGGAGGAGGAGGAGGAGGAGGATGAAGAGCGCTGAGGTGGCCGAGGACGTCCCAGCCCCTTCCCCCCGGGACATTCCGGGATTTGGGATTGGGGAAGGGACGAGGGAACGACGCTGGAGCCCCGAGGATGGAGCTGGGAGTGGGAAAAGTGGGAATGAACTGGAAAATCAATCAATAAAATAAAATAAAATAAAATAAAATAAAATAAAATAAAATAAATTTAAAAATAAAATATATAAAATAAATGAAATAAAAATTAAAATTAAAAAAATATAAAATAAATGAAAAAAATTAAAATATATATAAATGAAAATAAATAAATAAATTAAAATAAAATAAATAATAAAAATAAAATAAAAAAATAAACTAAATTTAATAAAAAGAAAAAATATAAAATGCAACAGATAAATATAAATAAAAACAAAAAAAACCCAATAAAATAAATAAAAATAATAAGATAAAATAAAAATATAAAATATAAAATAAAATTTAAAAATAAAAATTTTAATAAATAACATAAAATTGTAAAAAATTTAGAATAAAAATTTAAAAATAAAATAATAAAATAAAAGTAAAATATAAAAGATAAAATAAATAGTATTAAAAATAAAATAAAAAATTTAAAAAATTAATTAAAATAAAATAAAGTAAAATAAAATAAAATAAAAAATATAAATAATAAGATAAAGTAAAATAAAATAAAATAAAGCTCCAGCCTGGGGAGCTGCTGGGTCCTGCATCCCTGTGGACAGGGGAGCAGGAATGATTCTGAATCCAGGGTAAAAAAACCAAAAAAAACTCTGGAATGACCCCAAATGTAACCCAGAGGGATGGGGGAGATGTAAACCCAGGGATAAATTTATAAATTTTTTATATTTCTAAATTTATAAACCAAGGCATACATTTATAAATAAACCCAGGAATACATTTATAAACCCAAGGATAAATTTATAAATTTATCCTGGCTAAATAAATTTATAAATATATATTTATAGATATAAATTATAAATTTATAAATTTATAAATATATCCTGGCTTTACCTCTGGGTTTATCAATTTATAAATGTATAAACCCAGGGATAGATTTAGAAACCCAAAGATATCCTGGATTTATAAATTTATAAATGTATAAACCCAAGGATAAATTTATAAATTTATAAACCCAGGATACCACGAGGATGAGGAAATTTTTTCAGGCTGCAGACCTGGAAAAAAATTCAGAGGGAATGAGAAAAAAATCCCAAAACAACCAAATAATGAGGAAAAAAAATCAAGATTTTCCTTAAGTTCTGGGGGGATTCCGAGGGAGTGGTCCTGGAATGAGCAGAGGGAGCTTTGGACACACCTGGGGCCAACAGGCAACGTGGAAAAGGGTCTGAAAAAAACCCCAAAAAACCCAAAAAAGCCCCAAAAAATAGTCCAAGGATGAGAGAAAATCCTGCTGAGGGCACAGAATTCCCAGGGTGCTCCAACCCCCCCCCCTTAGGAAAGTTCCAGAATTTTCCATCTTCCGCCTGCCATGATTTTTGGAGCCCCAAGGATTCCATCCCAAACAGGGCAAAGAAAAATCTCTCGTGGCTGCAATTCCAATCTCCTGAAACGTGGGGGAAAATCCCCCAAAAAATATCAATTTTTATCCCAAAATTTTTTTTTTTTTTTTCCAGAGGAGCCTATGAGGGAGATATAAAATCTCCTCTTCCTTACTGGAAAAAAAAAAAAAAAACAAGCCAACAAATAAACAACCAAAAACACCCCAACATTTCCGCTACAAAAATCAAATCAAATCGCTCCCAAAAATTCCCAATTTATGCAATTCCACGGAGCAGGAGGAGAAATTCCTGGGAGGAGAACGCTTGGTGCTGTAAATCCCAAAATTCCTGCTACTCAGGGTGGGGTTTTGTTGGAATTTTCAGGCAATGTAGACCTCCAGCTGGGATGTTCTTGGCTTCTGGAAGGTTCTGGAAGGTTCTGGAATTTCTCAGAAGGGTCAGAAAGTCCAACTCTCCTGCACTGGGCTGTCGGCAGGGTCGGGATTCGGGATTTGCCGGGTGGAATCTTCTCCCTTTAAACTCTTCCTGCAGACTGGACACGTGTCGTGCTGTGGGGGAATCAGAGATGTGATCCTGGATTTATTCCCACCTGGATGCTCAAAATTTTCCATTTCAGGGATTTATCCCCCTCTGGATGCTGAGAATTTTAAACTCCAGGGATTTATCCCCTCCTGGAGGCTCAGAAATTTCAATTTCAGGGATTTATCCCCTCCCTGGATGCTCAAAATTTTCAACTCCAGGGATTTATCCCCTCTGGATGCTGAGAATTTTCAACTTTCTGTGCTGAAAATCACCAAGCCACAAGGAAATGTCACATCTGACCTGAATCCTTGGAGGAAAATCCCAAAATTTTTTTGGAAGGCTGAGGTCAGTTTGAATAGAAGTGGGAAACATCAATGAAGTGTTTAAGGTTTTAAAATGCAGTCATAGAGAGAAGTTTTAGGAGAGTTTAGTTTAATTTTAGGAGTTTTGTCACTTTCTTCTTCATGAGTTTGAGCAGTGTTATGTAATTAGCTAAAAAATTGCTCACTGTGGGCTTGGGGTGATTAGTTATTAGATTAAAAATAAAAATAATTGAAGTTTCAATTCTTAATTGTACTGTTTAGCCTTAAAAGATCTTAGACAAAAAGTTAATTAGGGTTAGGGTTATTTTGTAGCTCATTAGTTGAATACTTTAAAACTCAGCATACAATATATGTAATATGTTATATTGCATGCATGTAATATAGATAACAATTAATAAACATCTGAGCCCAAACCCAAAATTCCGTCTCCTACACATCCTAATAAAAAAAACATATATAAAAATATTATATTTATGGGGTTTTTTGGGGATCTTACCAGCTCCAGCCAGGGCACGATGCAGCTGCTGTGGAAGACGTGGTTGCAGGGGAGCTGCCGGACCTGCTCGGCCACGGCGTAATCCTCCTTGCACACCGGGCACTCCAGGCCTGTGTCTGGGGAAAAGTGGGAATGAGGGGCAGGAAAAAAGGGATCTGCTCCTTGGGAGGCACTTCTGGAGGGTTTGCTGGGAGTGGGGTGGGAGGGAACACAGGGAGCTCATGAGGGATGGGAGGTGTGGGGTGGAGAGGGAGAATGCAGGGAGAGAGGAATTCCTGGCAGGATCCATCCATCCATCATCCATCCATCCATCCATCCATCCATCCATCAACCATCCATCCATCCATTCATCCATCCATCCATCCATCCATCCATCCATCCATCCATCCATCATCCATCCATCCATCATCCATCCATCCATCCATCATCCATCCCTCATCCATCCATCATCCATCCATCCATCATCCATCATCCATCCATCCCTCATCCATCCTTCCATCCATCCCTCATCCATCATCCATCCATCATCCATCCCTCATCCATCCATCCATCCATCCATCCATCCATCCATCCATCCATCCCTCATCCATCCTTCCATCCATCCCTCATCCATCCATCCATCCATCCATCCATCCATCCCTCATCCATCCTTCCATCCATCCACCCAAAATCCTCTGGGGATGGAGCACCCAGGGATCAAGGAATTCCTGCCAGGATCCATCCACAGAAAATCCTGCTGGGACCATGAGCTCATCCAGGGATCCAGGAATTCCTGCTGAGCTCTGGGCTCCACCCACAACCCCCAGGGAGCAGAAGGAATTCCCCATGTTCTCCGCACGTCATCGTTAACAAAAACCAAACCAAAACCAAAGGAAGGTGTTTGGGTGCCGGCCACAACTTCCCAGCCTGGAACACGGGCTGAAGATCCCAATCCCATGGGAGACGGCTGAAATCCAACTCCTCCTCTCCCTTTTCCAAGCTTTTGATGTTGTCCTGGACACCACCAGGAGCTGAGCTCCTCTGGTGATCCCACCCAACTCGGATATTCCGAAATTTTGTGATTTCTAGCCCGCTTTGTGGGCTCAGACATGTGGAATTCCAGCCGGTCCTTGGCTTCCCAGAAAGGAGGAGGACAGAAAACCACAGGATAAAAATATCCTGGGTGGAAGTGTCTGGTTTAAGCATAATGGTAACAGAGCAGCTGGGAGGGGGAGGGAAAAATTCATGGAGTTTTAATTGCAAAGCCAGGATTGCTCAGAGACATTCCCCTCAGGCCCCTGCTGGCAGATTTCCATGAGATTTCCAGAGCAGAGTGTTTGAAAGGGAAGAAGGGACGAGTTGAGAGCATAGACAGGGATTTGAGATGGGAAAATCATCATGGGGAGGGGAAAATCATGATTCTAGTGGAAAGATCATAATGAGGATGGGAAAACCATCATGGGGATGGGAAAATCGTAATTCTGATGGAAAATCATAATGGGGATGGGGAAACCACCATGAAGAGTCAGAAGAGCACACTTTAGGACTCCCCAAACCCTCTGGAGAATGCCAGGATTCCAAAATTCCTGGGAGAAGGGAACACCAGCAAAGCTTGGGAGCTGCCAGCCCATTTCCAGGGGGACAAAGCGGAGCTTGGGATGTCCCCTGGATTTGGGGGGGATCCATCACCCACCAACTTGTTCCTGTGTCACCAGCACTGTTGGGAGCGAGGAGATCTTCTCCTTGTCTGCTGGAGGTGGTCCCGTGTTCTCCAACTGCCCCAGGAGCTGTGGAGAGGGGAAAAAATTCCAGGTTCAGGAGCAGGAGGGATGGAAGATGGATGGATGGATGGATGGATGGATGGATGGATGGATGGATGGATGATGGATGGATGGATGGATGGATGGATGGATGATGGATGGATGATGGATGGATTGATGGTTGGAGTGATGGATGGATGGATGATGGATGGATGATGGATGGATGGATGGATGGATGGATGGATGGATGGATGGATGGATGGATGGATGGATGGATGATTGATGGATGGATGATGGAATGGATCAATTGGATGGATGGATGGATGGATAGATGGATGGGGGATGGATGGATGGATGGATGGATGGATGATGGATGGACAATGGATGTGGCACTGGAGCTCTCACCCTTCTCCTGGCACAGGTGGCACTCACCTGGGTGACGATGGCGTCGAGGCCGCTCTGTCCCCACGCGTAATCGCCGGGGCTGGAGTGCAGCATCCCGCTCCTGCCAAGGGGAGAGGCCAGGAATTCCCCCCCAGTGCCAAAGCGGGCACAGCTTACTGGGAGTTACTGGTGGGGATCTGGGCTACTCACCAGGAGAAGGGGTGCTGGGAGCCAGGAAGGGCTGAGTTGGCAAAAAAGCCAGCAAAGATCTGCTGGATTATCCTGAGAAAGGAGGAGGAATAGGGGAAGAAGAGTTAAGTGGTGGAAGAAAGGAATTCCTGCTTTTCCTCCCTCATTTTCCTCCAGTTCTCTCCCATCAACACTTACCCCATAACATCTTTAAACCATCCATCCATCCATCCATCATCCATCCACCCATCATCCATCCATCCATCCATCCCCCATCCATCATCCATCCATCCATCATCCATCCATCATCCATCCATCCATCATCCATCCATCCATCCATCCATCCCCCATCCATCATCCATCCATCCATCATCCATCCATCATCCATCCATCCATCATCCATCCATCCATCATCCATCCATCCATCATCCATCCATCATCCATCATCCATCCATCCATCCCCCATCCATCATCCATCCATCCATCCATCCATCCATCCATCCATCCATCATCCATCTATCCATCCATCCATCATCCATCCATCATCCATCCATCTATCCATGCATCCATCATCCATCCATCCATCCATCCATCCATCATCCATCATCCATCCATCATCCATCCATCATCCATCCATCATCCATCATCCATCCATCATCCATCATCCATCCATCCATCCATCCATCCATCCATCCATCATCCATCCATCCATCATCCATCCATCATCCATCCATCCATCATCCATCCATCATCCATCCATCCATCCATCCATCCCCCATCCATCATCCATCCATCATCCATCCATCTTCCATCCATCCATCCATCCATCATCCATCCCCCATCCATCCATCCATCATCCATCCATCCATCCATCCATCCATCATCCATCCATCCATCATCCATCCATCCATCCATCCATCCATCCATCATCCATCCATCATCCATCCATCATCCATCCATCCATCCATCATCCATCCATCCATCCATCATCCATCCATCCATCCATCCATCCATCATCCATCCATCCATCATCCATCCATCCATCCATCATCCATCATCCATCTATCCATCATCCAATTTTCCACACAACTCCAAACCATCCAGACCTCCTAAAATCCCTCAAACCTCCCTAAAAATGCATTTTTTTTCTCTGCTTTTCCAGCAGGCCTCACTCACCCCTCGATGGCCGGCGATCGATCCGGGCGGGAGCTGCCGCGGGCCCGGTACCTCCGCGGCATCGGCAGCCGTGGGGGACGCCCGGGACCCCAAAACTCATTTGGGGGACCCCTCTCCACCTCTCTGCTCTCTCCATCCAAGGAGCTGCTGCTCAGGAAGGGTCGGAAATCCGGGAAGAACATGGTGTGATCCAGGTGGTCCCAAAGCTGGGGAGAAGGAAGATCTTGGTGACCCCAAGAATGTCCAAGTTTGGTTTCCCAGCCAAGGAATAACTCTGAATGTGGAGGATCAGCTTCTCAAGGTTGCTTATTTTTCATTTTCTAGAACATTTTTTCTCTGACCTGCAGGTTGGCCATGGCATTGTGTCTGCCCTCTAGGGCATTTTATACTAAAATTTACACATTTTATTTACGCATTTTATGCTAAAATTCACACGTCATATTAAAATTTCAAATTGCGTACTAAAATTTCACGTTTCGTACTAAAATTTACACATTTTATACTAAAATTTACAAATTTTATACTAAATTTACACATTTTATACAAAATTTTACAGATTTTATATTAAAGTTTCACATTTCATACTAAAATTTATGCATTATATACTAAAATTTACACATTTTATACTAAAATTTTCAGATTTTATACTAAAATTTCTGGCCCAGGATTTCCTGCAAATTTGGATTCGAAAATGGATTTGGATTCTGGAAAATCTGGGAGCAGGGAGAGACCTCCTGATCCTCCCAGAAATCCCAGGATTTGCCAGCACCAGGCTCTTCCCTGAGTCCAAATGGCAATTTTCATTCTCCTGGAAACTGCCCCAAATCCTGCAAACTCCCAGGAAAAAGAGGAAAAAAAAGCAGGAAAAGAAGTTAAAAAAAAGCAGGAAATTGAGGGGAAAAAGCAGGAAAAAGAGGGAAAAAAAGCAGGAAAATGAGAGGAAAAAAAGCAGGAAGAAAAGCAGGAAAATGAGGGAGGAAAAAGCAGGAAAATTAAGGGGAAAAAAGCAGGAAAAAGAGGAAAAAAATCAGGAAAACTCACCTCTGAGAATTGTGAGGAGGGGCTGTTGTCCAGGGAATTGCTGTCAAAAAAACTGGAAGAAAAGGAAATTTAGGGCAAAGATCATGCTTAAAATCCCTCCCTGTGCTTCCCAAATTTTCCCAACTTTGTTTGCTGAAATCTTCCCAGAAAAGGTAAAAAAAAAAAAAAAAAAAAAGGAGGAAAAAGGGTTAAAAAAAAAGGAAGGAAAAAATTATAAAGGAGAAAAGAATACTAAAAAAGGTAAAAAAAAATAAAGACAAACACAGAAAATAATGGAAAGGAGTTTTTTCCTCCTAAATATGAAAAAGAATAAGAAAAAAACAAAAAAGGTAAAAAAAAGGCAAACATAAAAAATAATGAGAGCATTTTTTCCCTGATTCGCCTTGTTAATTGTTTGGATTTCCTGTACCTGGAATCATCAGTAACTTCCTCGATGAAGCCAGACTCACAACGGGGGCAGGTGTATTCCTGGGAAAACAAAAAAAAACTGGAATTAGTCACAAAATCCTTGGAAATCTCAAAAAAATCCTCCCCTTCAGGAAGATTCCCAAACAACACCAAAAAAATTCCAAAAATCCCTTAAAATTTGGGGGAAAATGCAGAAGTCTGGAAGAAATTTCTGTCCAAAAAGAAGATTTTTCCCTGCTCCCATTCCCAGTTTTGGCCCAGATTGGAGGAAAAAAAAAACCCAAAATTCAAAAAAACCTCTCATGGATCTGGGAAGATCCTGCAGTCCAGGATTCTGGAATGATCCTTTTCCCTCAGGAATGGACATTCCTGCAGTCCAGGGCTCTGGATTTATCCTTTATCCTCAGGAACACGGCATTCCTCCCATTCAGGGCTATGGAATTATCCTTTTCCATCAGGAAAATTCCTCCCATTCAGGGCTATGGAATTATCCTTTTCCATCAGGAAAATTCCTCCCATCCAGGGCTCTGGAATTATCCTTTTCCATCAGGAATGGACAGTCCTACAGTCCTGGGCTCTGGAATGATCCTTTTCCCTCAGGAACGGGACATCCCTGCAGTCGTGGCCTCTGGAATGATCCTTTTCCCTCATGAATGGACATTCCTCCCATCCAGGGCTCTGGAATTATCCTTTATCCTCAGGAACGGACATTCCTGCAGTCCTGGCTTCTGGAATGATCCTTTCCCTCAGGAACGGGACATTCCTCCCGTCCCTTTCCACACCGGCCACATTTCACCCGTTCCGTGTGGGAACAACTTCGGGGGGCCCGGAGGTCGCCCCTTCCTCAGGGACTCCAGGAGCCATTGAGGGGATCCTCCCCGGCACCTCAGGGCTCCCCCTCAGCGACCCTCCCTTCCCGCGGCTCACCGGCAGCTTGGGGCTGACCTCTCCCTTGCAGCTGTGGCAGAAGAACCGGTGCTGCTGCACCGCCGCCGCCGCCTCCGCCATCTTCCCTCACGGCCTCCTCTGCCGTCACTCCTCCGGGAGCAGCGAGCGCAGCCCAGAGCGGCCCCGAACTTCCGGTCAACTCGTCTGCTCCGCCCGCGGCCAAGCAAAGCGCGGCGGGGCGGGCTAGAGCGGCCCCAGCGGGGCGGGCAGCGGCGTGGCGCCCCCTGGTGGTGGCGTCTCAATGGGGGAGGCGGGGTAGCGGTGGCGGAAGTGACGTACGGGAAGTGGAGGCGGCGCGGAGCCGTTGTCATGGTGACGGTGATGGCGGCCGTGATGGTGATGGCGGCCTAGGCCGCGCCTGGCGGTGAGGGCGGAGGGGACTCCGGGAAACCGGGACGGGGCGAGGATCCCACCCGTGGGAGGGCACGGAAAGGGAAATCCTACCTGGGGAGCGGCTGATTCTCCCCCCCGGGAGGGGATCCGCAGCGAGGTCAGCCATGTCTCCTCTCTCTCCCCTCAGCTGTTCTTTCTCCTTTCCTTTCCTCTTTCTCCTTTCCTCTCGCGTTCCGTTCCGTTCCTTGGATTTACCGGAGCCGCCGGGATGACTCAAGCGGAGCTCCGGCTCTGCTCCCTCCTGCTGCGGGAGAATTTTGGCGAAATTGTGGAAAAAGTTGGGAATTCTCTACTCCGGACCGGCCCGCGGCCGTTGCGGTTGCTGGTGGGGGACACGGGGCTGCTGCCGGATCAGGTACGGGAGAAAGGGTTTAAATTTAAAAAAGAATTAAAATAATTGCATGTTATTGGAAATTAAGAAGAAATTATTCGAAATTAATATGAATTTTAAAATTAATTTGTGATTAATAAGAAATGATTTGTAATTATTTGAAGTTGATATGGGGTTTAAAATTAATTTGAAATTAATATGGGTTTATTCCTATGAAAAGGGACAGGGTTGTTCCCATTAAAAGGGATGGGGTTATTCCCATTATTCCCATTAAAAGGCACAGGGTAATTCCTATTATTCCTATTAAAAGGTAATTTCCATTAAAAGGCACAGGGTAATTTCCATTATTCCCGCTGAAAGGGACGGGGTAATTCCCATTATTCCCACTAGAAGGGACCAGTTAATTCCCATTAAAAGGCACAGGGTAATTCCCATTATTCCCATTAAAAGGGATGGGGTAATTCCCACTATTTCCACTAAAAGGAGCAGTTTATTCCCACAAATGGCAATACCATTCCCACGGTTTATTCCCATGAAAAGTGATGGGGTAATTCCCATTATTCCCATTAAAAGGCACACGGTAATTCCCATTATTCCCACCAAAAGGGACTGGTTAATTTCCATTAAAAGGGATGGGGTAATTCCTGTTATTCCCATTAAAAGGGACAGGGTAATTCCCATTATTCCCATTAAAAGGGACGGGGTAATTCCCATTATTCCCATTAAAAGAGACAGGGTAATTCCCATTAAAAGGGATGGGGTAATTCCCGTTATTCCCATTAAAAGGGACGGGGTAATTCCCATTATTCCCACCAAAAGGGACTGGTTAATTCCCATTAAAAGGGATGGGGTAATTCCCATTATTCCCATTAAATGGGACAGGGTAATTCCCATTATTCCCATTAAAAGAGACAGGGTAATTCCCATTAAAAGGGATGGGGTAATTCCCGTTATTCCCATTAAAAGGGACGGGGTAGTTCCCATTATTCCCACTAGAAGGGACTGGTTAATTCCCGTTATTCCCATTAAAAGGGACGGGGTAATTCCCATTAAAAGGGACGGGGTAATCCCCATAATTCCCACAAAAAGCCACGGCGTAATTCCCACTACTCCCACTAAAAGGAACGCTTTATCCCCACGAGTGGCACTGCCATTCCCACGGTTTATTCCCATGAAAAGCTGGGCATTCCCTCCCTGCCCGCAGGTGAAGAAGGCGCTGTGCGTGCTCCTGCAGCACGGGCTGGCGCGCTACGCGCCGCAGCCGCGGGGCCCGGTGGAGTACGAGGCGCGGAGCCGGCGCGTCCTGCGCCTCCTGCGCTACCCCCGCTACATCTACACGGCCAAGACGCTCTACGGCGACCCCGGCGAGCTGCTGGTGGAGGAGCTGCTGCTCCACGGGCACCTCCCCATGAGCGCCGCCGTGGCCAGGGTGGCCGAGCGCCTCACCGAGACCATGGAAGGTGAGAGGGAAGCTCCTTCCGCAAAAAAAATGGGATTTGGGATGAGGTTTAGTTGGCGAGCGGGATTGGAGGCACTGTAGGATGTTGGAGAACTGGTGGAGGGATTTCTGCTCCATGGGCACCTCCCCATGAGTGATGCCATGGTCAGGGTGGCCGAGCGCCTCACCGAGACCATGGAAGGTGGGAATGTGTCTCTCCTCCCTCCTCATCCCCAGCACCACCCAATGTGTCCTTCCTCATTCTCAGCCCCACTCAAGGTGTCCATCTTCATCCTCAGCACCACCCACTGTGTCCTTCCTCATCCTCAGCACCACTCAAGGTGTCCATCTTCATCCTCAGCACCACCCAACGTGTCCATCTTCATCCTCCTCACCACCCAAGGTGTCCCTCCTGACCCTCAGCCCCATCCAACCTGTCCTTCCTCATCCTCAGCCCCACCCCAGGTGTTTCTCTTCATCCTCAGCACCACTCAAGGTGTCCCTCCTCATCCTCCTCACCACCCAAGGTGTCCCTCCTCATCCTCAGCACCACCCAACCTCTCCTTCCTCATCTTCAGCCCCACCCCAGGTGTTTCTCCTCATCCTCCTCACCACCCAATGTGTCCATCTTCATCCTCCTCACCACCCAACGTGTCCCTCCTCATCCTCAGCCCCACCCAACGTGTCCATCTTCATCCTCCTCACCACCCAAGGTGTCCCTCCTGACCCTCAGCCCCACCCAACGTGTCCCTCCTCATCCTCAGCCCCACTCAAGGTGTCCATCTTCATCCTCCTCACCACCCAACGTGTCCATCTTCATCCTCCTCACCACCCAACGTGTCCCTCCTCATCCTCAGCCCCACCCTGAGTGTCCCTCCTCATCCTCAGCCCCACCCAACGTGTCCTTCCTCATCTTCCTCACCACCCAACGTGCCCATCTTCATCCTCCTCACTACCCAACGTGTCCCTCCTCATCCTCAGCCCCACCCTGAGTGTCCCTCCTGACGCTCAGCCCCACCCCAGATGTTTCTCCTCCCTCCAGACGGGAAGTCCATGGATGTCAGCGAGGTCTCGGCCACCTTCGTGCGCCTGGCCGACACACACTTCATCCAGCGCTGCCCCGCGCCCCCCGCGCTGCCCCCCGAGGTGCCCCCTGATGCCAGGGTGCCGCCGCCTGCCCCGGCCAGCGAGGACAAGGACAGGTTCCTCGTGCCGCGCCTCGGCCTCGGCGGTGAGACACAGCCCCGGCTTTGTAAAAATCCGTTTAAATTTTAAACATCAATTAAAATTATTTGTTATGTCGAAATGATTCGTAAAAATTCTAATTGTTGCATTTTTTAAAATTAGAATTAAAAATAAATTTTAAAAATTAAAATTATTATATATTTTTAAAAATTATATTTATACTTTAAACTTAATTTTTAAACTTTTTAATATACTTTTATAGATAATTTATGTATAGTTTATATATAATTTTATATAATTTATATATAATTTTTATAAAATGTAAGTATCATTTATATATAATTTATATAATTTCTGCATTACTTATATATTGTTTATATGTAGTTGTATATAATTTATATATAATTTTATATTTTCATATCTAGTTTTATACAATTTTTATATACTTTAATATTTTTATATATAATTTTATATAATATATTATCTATATGTCATTTGTGTATTATATATCATTTATATATAATTTTATGTTATATATATTTTTTATCATTTCTGTTGTTTATATATAATTTGTGTATTTGTATACAATTTATATATAATTTATATATGCTTTCTATATAATTTTAATATCACTTGTATATAATTTATACATACAAATTTAATATACTTTCTATATAATTATTGTACAACTTAAATACCATTTTTATGTCAGTTCATAAAGTTTACATATATAATTTTGGGTTTTCAGGCAAAGGGAAGAGGAGACACTCGTGTGATGAGGAAGAGGAGGGCGAGCACAGAGCCAAAAGGCAGAAGCAGGAGGGAGGAAGCTCCGAGGTCCTGAGATCCAAATTCCCAAAATTCTGGGGACACTTTTCCTTGTTTTTTATGGCTCTTTTTCCTCATTTTTATGTCTCTTTATCCTCATTTCTCGAGGCTTTTTTTCCTCATTTTCAAGGCTCTTTTTCCTCATTTTTGTGGCTTTTTCCTTTTTTTTTCTGCCTCCCATCCCTCATTTTGTGCCTTTTTCCTCATTTTTCAAGACTCCTTTTCCTCATTTTCCCCTCCCTTTTCCTGGCTCTTTTTCCTCATTTTTGTGACTTTTCCCTCATTTTTCATAGCTCCTTTCCCTCATTTTCAAGGTTCTTTTTCCTCATTTCTTGTGCCTCCTTTTCCTCATTTTTCCTGGCTCTTTTTCCTCATTTTTTTGCCTTTTTTTTTTCCCCCCCAGCCTCCCCCAGATGATGGAATTTACTGGCAGGTGAACCTGGAACGTTTCCACCAACATTTCCGAGACCAGGCTCTGGTCAGTGCCGTGGCCAGCAGGATGGACCAGGTGTGTGCTCCCACCCTAAATCCGGATTTTTCCTCTCTAATTCCTGCTTTTCCTCTCTAATTCCTGATTTTCCCACCCTAATTCCTGCTTTTCCTCTCTAATTCCTGTTTTTCCCACACAGACCAGCAGTGAGGTGGTGAGGACGATGCTTCGCATGAGCGAGGTGACCACGGCCTCGGGCGCCTCCCACACTCAGCCCCTCTCCTCCAATGAGGTGGGTCCAAAATTACCCAAAATAACCCCAAAAATACCCCAAAACTAGCCCAGAAACCACCCCAAAATAACCCTGAAAATACCCCAAAAAACATCCCAAAAGCAGCCCAAAACATTCCAAAAGCATCCCAAAACCCACCCCAAAACCACCCCAAAATAACCTCAAATCTCTCCCCAAAAACATCCCAAAAAACACCCCTAAAATACCCCAAAATAACCCCAAATCCCTCCCAAAAATACCCTCAAAACCACCACAAAAATACCCCAAAATAACCCTAAAAAACACCCCAGAAACCACACCAAAATAACCCAAAATCCCTCCTCGAAAATACCCAAAAAAAACCACCCAAAAAGCACCTCAAAAACCAACTCAAAAAATTCCAAAAAGATCCCCAAACCCACCCCAAAATAACCCCAAAAAAATCCCAAAACCCACCCTAAAAATGACCCAAAACCCACCCCAAAAATGACTCAAAATCCCTCCCCAAAAATACCCCAAAAAAATCCCAAAATCCATCCCAGCCCTTGGCATCCCTTCCCATTCCTGCTTTTGTTTGTGTTTTGTGTTTTTAACCTTTTTTCTATGTTTTTTACCTTTATTTCTGTGGTTTTTACCTTTTTTCTGCCGTTTTTCAGATTTTCAGGTCTCTCCCTGCCGGGTACAACATTAGCAAAGCTGTGCTGGATCAATACTTGGCGCTGCTGGCCGATGATCCGGTGAGATTTTCCAATTTATATAAAAATATAAGATATAAATATATAAAAATAATAACAAAATATAATATATAAAAATAATATAAAATATATATAAATATAATATAGAAAAATATTTGTATATTATTTATAAATATATAATATATTATAATATAATATATAAATATATGTTGTATAAATGTAATGTATAATACATACATAGATAAATATATAACATATAAACAAAATATAAATGTAATTTATATAATATATTATATATAAATAATATAATATAGAAATATATATAAATATATAAAAATATATTATATCATATTAATTATATTATAATGTAATATATAATAATATATTATTATAATGAATACTGTAATATATATTATAATATTTTGTTTTATATTGTAATATAATGTAATATAATGTAATATGCAATATAAATATATAATATAATGTAATGTAATAATATATAATATATGTTAAATTATATTAATTGTATTACATTACACTATGTTATATATTAAAGATATTTTTTTTTCCTGAAACCTTTCTCTTCCCACTCCAAATTTTAAGGAAAAATAATTTTTTAAAGGAAAATTCCACATTTTCTGTGTCCTCTGTCCCTGCAGCTGGAGTTCGTGGGGAAGGCGGGGGACAGTGGAGGGGGCACCTACACTGTCAGTATCTTTTGGGGAATTTTGGGGTGATTTTGGGCAGATTTGGGGGATATTTTGTGGGGAATTTGGAGAATTTTGGGGGGGATGTAGGGATGATTTGGGAGGAATTTTGGGGAATTCTGGGTGATTTGGGGCAGATTTGGGTGATTTTTGGGTGATTTTCAGGGCATCTTTTGTTGATTTGGGGGGGATTTTCAGGGGATGTTGGGATTTTTGGGGTGATTTTTGGCCAGATTTGGGGGATTATTGGGTGATTTTGGGGTGATTTTCAGGGTAACTTTTGGTGATTTTGTGGGGGATTTTCAGGGGATCTTTTGTTGATTTTGGGGGGATTTTTGGGAGATTTTGGGATTATTGGGTGAATTTTGGGCAGATTTTTGGGGTGGATTTTTTTTCCGGAATTCTCCTTGACCTCAACCCCCGCAGACCTGCACAAGGCCCTGGTGTCCCTGGCCACGGCCACGCTGGAATCCATCGTGGAGGAGAGGTGAGGGGAGGGCACCTGGAGACCCCCCAGCCCCTCCCCACCTCCCTCCCTCACCCCCCTCCCCCTGCCCAGGTTCGGCTCCCGCTGCGCCCGAATTTTCCGGCTGCTGCTGCGCAAGAAGCACCTGGAGCAGAAGCAGGTGGAGGACTTCGCCATGATCCCGGCCAAGGAGGCCAAGGACATGCTCTACAGGATGCTCTCCGAGAACCTGGTGGCACTGCAGGTGAGGGGTGCCAGGCATTGCCCAGGTGGGATGGGCGCTGCCGGGCGCTTCCGAGTGATCCCACCTGGAATTTGGGCACAGGGAAATCGTGGACACTCCTGGGGAAGGAGATACTGCCATTTGGTTGCCACCATCCTTCCACAGGAGATGATTCCCAGGAGATTCCCAGCTCTGGGATCCCAGAGAGTGCCCAGGTGGGATGGGCACTGCTGGGAGCTTCCGAGTGATCCCACCTGGAATTTGGGCATGAGGAACCATCTGGGGAGGGATCACAGGTTCCTCCTTGGAGAAGGAGATACTTCCATTTGGTTCCCACCATCCTTTGCCTTTCCCAGCTCTGGGATTCCAGAGATTGTCCAGTTGTGACAGGTGATGGGCACTTCTGTGATGGGAATTTCTGGGCACTTCTGAGTGATCCCACCTGGAATTTGGGCATGGGGAACCATCTGGGGAGGGATCACAGGTTCCTCCTTGCAGAAGGAGATGTTTCCACCATCCCTCTGCCCTTCCACAGGAGATGATTCCCAGGAGATTCCCAGCTCTGGGATCCCAGAGAGTGCCCAGGTGTGATGGGCAATTATGGGCACTTCCAAGTGATCCCACCTGGAATTTGGGCATGAGGAACCATCTGGGGAGGGATCACAGGTTCCTCCTTGGAGAAGGAGACACTTCCATTTGGTTCCCACCATCCTTTGCCCTTCCCAGCTCTGGGATCCCAGAGATTGCCCAGGTGACAGCTGGTCAGGTGGTGGGAACTGCTGGGCACTTCCAAGTGATCCCACCTGGAATTTGGGCACAGGGAAATCGTGGACACTCCTGGGGAAGGAGATACTTCCATTTGGTTGCCACCATCCTTCCACAGGAGATGATTCCCAGGAGATTCCCAGCTCTGGGATCTCAGAGATTGTCCAGGTGTGACAGCTGGCCAAGTGATGGATATTTCTGGGCACTTCCAAGTGATCCCACCTGGAATTTGGGCATGAGGAACCATCTGGGGAGGGATCACAGGTTCCTCCTTGCAGAAGGAGATGTTTCCACCATCCCTCTGCCCTTCCACAGGAGATGATTCCCAGGAGATTCCCAGCTCTGGGATCTCAGAGATTGCCCAGGTGTGATGGGCACTGCCGGGCACTTCCGAGTGATCCCACCTGGAATTTGGGCATGAGGAACCATCTGGGGAGGGATCACAGGTTCCTCCTTGGAGAAGGAGACACTTCCATTTGGTTGCCACCATCCTTTGTCCTTCCCCAGGAGATTCCCAAGACTCCTGACCACGCTCCCTCCCGCACCTTTTACCTGTACACGGTGAACGTGATGGCCGCTGCTCGGATGCTGCTCCACAGGTGCTACCAGGTGAATCCCAAGGACCTTCTGGGCCCCCAGGACCACAAATCCTTCTCCATCCATGCAGGAATTTCCAGGGAATCCAGGCCCTGCTCCAGGGAACTATTGCAGCCCCCATGTCCAGATGTCACCATCCTGGTGACGTCCTGGTGACCGTCCTCCCCCTGTCCCCCTGCTGGGTTTTTGGGAGTGGAGGGTCCCTTGGTGTCCCCCCCAGCACACCTGGGCAGGGCTGTCACCTGGTTCCTGTCCTTCTGGAGCTCCTTCCTGCTCCAGGGTCCAGGTGTCACAGTCCCCTTCCTGGTGGTGGCACAGGGGTGGCAGTGACTGTGCCCGTGTCCCACCACGGGGTTCTTCAGTGCCCCCCAGCACTCACCTGTTCTTCACCTGTTCCTTCACCTGTTCTTCACCTGTTCCTCCCCTTGTTCCTCCCCTTGTTCCTTCACCTGTTCTTCACCTGTTCTTCACCTGTTTCTTCACCTGTTCTTCACCTGTTCTTCACCTGTTTCTTCACCTGTTCTTCACCTGTTCCTTCACCTGTTCTTCACCTGTTCCTCCCCTTGTTCCTCCCCTTGTTCCTTCACCTGTTCTTCACCTGTTCTTCACCTGTTCTTCACCTATTCTTCACCTGTTACTCCACCTGTTCTTCACCGGTTCCTTCACCTTTCTTCACCTGTTCCTTCACCTGTTCCTCCTGTTCCTCCCCTTGTTTCTCCACCTGTTCCTTCACCTGTTCTTCACCTGTTCCTTCACCTGTTCTTCACCTGTTCTTCACCTGTTCTTCACCTGTTCTTCACCTGTTCCTCACCTGTTCCTCCCCCTATTCCTCCACCTGTCATTCACCTGTCCTTCACCTGTTCTTCACCTGTCCTTCACCTGTTCCTCCCCCAGAGCGTGGCCAACCTGATGGAGCGAAGACACCACGAGATGCGGGAGAACAAGTGAGCTCCATGGGCCGGGGGTGGTGGCCACGAGAGCCACCGGTGCCACGTCCCCACGCGCCCGCCGCTCCCTCCTAGGAGGCTCCTGGAGAAGTCGCAGCGCGTGGAGGCCATCCTGGCCTCCATGCAGGCCACGGGGGCCGAGGCGGCGCAGCTGCACGAGGTGGAGGAGATGATCACGGGTCCCGAGAGGCAGCAGCTGGAGAACCTCAAACGCAACGTCAACAAGTGAGGGGCGGTTGGGGACCTTGTGGTGGGTTGGGGACAGGGGTTGGGGACGTCGTGGGGGTTGGGGACCTCATCGGGGGTTGGAGACCTTGTCAAGGGTTGGGGATCTCGTGGGGGCTTGGGGACCTCATGTGGGGCTTAGGGACCTTGTGGTGGGTTGGGGACAGGGGTTGGGAACCTCGTTGAGGGTTGGGGACCTCGTCAAGGGTTGGGGACCTCATGGGGGGGTTGGGGACAGGGATTGGGGACCTTGTGGGGAGGTTGGGGACAGGGGTTGGGGACCTCGTGGTGGGTTGGGGACCTCATCAAGGGTTGGGGACAGGGGTTGGGAACCTCATTGAGGGTTGGGGACCTTGTCAGGGGTTGGGGACCTTGTGGGGTGTTGGGGATCTCATGGGGGGCTTGGGGACCTCGTGGGGGGTTGGGGACAGGGGTTGGGGACCTCGTGGGGTGTTGGGGACCTCGTGGGGGGCTGCCCGTCCCCGTGTGTCCCCCAGGATCGACGCCAGCGAGAACCAGGTGGATGAGACCATCTTTGTGCTGGAGGCGTTCATCGAGAGCACCATGAAGAGGCCGTGAGGGGACAGGGACAGGGACAAGGGGGGGACAGGGACAGGACAGGGACGGGACATGGAGCAGCTGCCTCTGCCCACGGGGCTCGTGCTGCTGAGGAGAGTAAAGGAACGGTTGGTGAAGGGCCTGCGTGTCAGCTGGGCACGGGGACACACAGGGACACGGGGACAGACACGGGGACACGGGGACACAGGACACTGTGGTCCCCTCTCCCACGAGTGACCTGGGGTGACGCTGTCCCCAGTGTCCCCTGTCTGTCCTGGCAGCTTCACCTGGGAGCAATCCCTGAATGGATGGAATTTTGGAGCTGGAATCCAGATTTGGGCCAGGTTTAGGGTTTAGGGTTTGGGCCAGGTTTAGGGTTTTGGGTCATGTTTAGGGTTTTGGGTCATGTTTAGGGTTTTGGGTCATGTTTAAGATTCAGGATTTGGGCCAGGTTTAGGGTTTTGGGTCACGTTTAGGGTTTTGGGTCATGTTTAGGATTCAGGATTTGGGCCAGGTTTAGGATTCAGGATTTGGGCCAGTTTTAGGGTTCAGGGTTGGGCCAGGTTTAGGGCTTAGGGTTTGGGCCAGGTTTAGGGTTTTGGGTCATGTTTAGGGTTTTGGGCCAGGTTTAGGGTTTTGGGTCATGTTTAGGGTTTTGGGCCAGGTTTAGGGTTTTGGGTCATGTTTAGGGTTTTGGGCCAGGTTTAGGATTCAGGATTTGGGCCAGGTTCAGGGTTTTGGGTCATGTTTAGGGTTTTGGGCCAGGTTTAGGGTTTTTGCCAGGTTTAGGGTTATGTGCATGGTGGCTCTGGAAGAAACTCAAGATTCTTTGCTAAATCCCACACGACATCACGCACAGAAAGAGAACTTGTGCATATCAGTGAAAATACTGAAAACTTGGAAAATGTAAGAAAACGTTTTCTATGTGAAGGAAATAAAAATAATTCATAAATTGGAGGAATTTGCAGTGAATTGTGGAGGGAGTTTTGGGGTAGGGATTTTGGTGGGTTTTGGGGGGATTTTTATATGATTTTGGAGTGGATTTGGGGTTTTTTAATGGGATTTTGGTGGGATTTTGGGGTCTCAAAATCTGGCAGGGCTGGGGAGGTGGGTTTGGGCACCGGGAGGGAACCGGGGGGGCAAAATTCAAATTTTCCATCCAAATCTGGCATTTCCAGGGGTAAAAAATCCCAAATTTTCTATTTCCGGGGTAAAAAAATCCGATTTTTCCATTTCCAGGGGTAAAAAACACCGATTTTTCCATTTCCAGGGGTAAAAATTCCCGATTTTCCCCGCGGGGGTCAGGAGCTCTTCATCTGCAGGGTCTCGTAGGTCTCCTGGTGGTCGGGGCTGAGACCCTGCGGGGGGTCCAGGAGGGTTTTGGGGTGTCTGGGGGGGTCTGTGCCACCCCCCCACCGATTGTCACCCCCACAGTGTCCCCCCCACATTGTCACCCCTAAATTGTCACCTCCCCAGTGTCACCCTGTCAGTCATTCTTTAGGGGAAGGGGAGCACCCCAACTCCAAACACCCCAAATCTCACCCCATAAATGAGGGGAACACCCCAAATCTGACACCCAAAATTGTGGGAACACCCCAAATCTCGGCCCCATAACTGGTTCTTTAGGGGAGGGGGGACACCCCAAATCCCAACCACCCCAAATCTCACCCCATAAATGAGGGGAACACCCCAAATCTCAGCCCATTAATGGGGGAGTCACCCCAAATCTTATCCCTTTAAATGGGGGGGACACCCCAAATCTGACACCCATTAATGGAGGGGGACACCTCAAATCTCACCCCATTAATGAAGGGGGACACCCCAAATCCCAGCCCATCAATATCCAGGGGTCACCCCCAAACCCCCCCAAAAAAATCTGGGGGGGTCCCCAAAATCTGCCCCCGCCCCCCCGCGTGACTCACGGCATAAACGGCCTCTTCCTCCTTCTGCCGGGAACAGAAAACGAAAGGAGATTTTGGGGGGCTGGAGGGGGGGCACAGCCGGACACCCCCACACCCCAAAATCCCTCCAAAATTCCCCCAAAATCCCCCCAAAATCCCCCCCCTTTACCTGCCCAGCCGCTCTCTGCAGTCGCCAATTCACAAACTGGGGAGGGGGGGAGAGAAAACCAAAAATGAGGGGAAAAAAAAGGGGAAAATGGGTAAAAAAAAGTGGGGGGAGGAGGGAGGGGAGGTTTGGGGACCCCCCCCCACCCCCCAAAAAAAAAAGGGGGTTCGTGGGGCTCACCCTGAGGCGGATGTAGAGGCCGGTGAGGATGAGGCTGTAGAGGAAGAGCACCGCGTCCAGCACGTAGCAGATTTCGGGCTCGGCCAGGGCCCCTGCGGGGTTTTGGGGCGATTTGGGGGGATTTTGGGGCGATTTTGAGGGGCTTTGGGGTATTTCGGGGGGATTTTGGGGTGATTTTGAGGGGGTTTGGGGCGATTTTGGGGGCTTTTGGGGTGATCTTGCAGCGATTTTGGGGGGGTTTTGGAGTGGTTTGGGGAGATTTTGCAGGGTTTTGGGGCAATTTTGGGGGATTTTGGGGGTTTTGGGGGGAATTTTGGGGGTTTTGGGGACCCCCCGGCTCCGTGTGTCACCCCGCAGGTGGCACCGATGGCGCCTTGGGTGGCATCAGAGCCCCTCCTGTGACCCCCCCTGGGTGCCCCCCCCAAACCCGGGAGAACCTCGGGGGTCCCTGGGGTACCCCAAAAGTCAAGGGAGCAGGGAAGGGGATGTAGCGCATCACCAGGACCCCAAATTCCTGTGATCCCAAATCTCTGTGACCCCAAATCCCTGTGACCTCAAACCCCCCGGACACCCCAAATCCCCTAAACCGCCCCAAACCATTTAACCCCCTCCCAAATCCCCCCGGACACCCCAAACTCCCCCAGTTCCCCCGGACACCCCAAACCACCCGCACACCCCAAACCCCCTAAACTCCCCCAAATTTCCCCAAACCCCCCGGACACCCCAAATCCCCCAAACACCCCAAATCCCCCTCAAACCCCCGGGACACCCCAAACCCCCCCAAACCCCCGGGACACCCTAAACCCCCCCAAATCCCCCAAACCCCCCAGACACCCCAAATCCCCTAAACCCCCCCAAATCCCCTAAACATCCCCAAACCCCTAAACCCCCCAAAATCCCCAGACACCCCAAATGCCCCCAAACCCCCCAGACACCCCAAATCCCCTAAACCCCCCCAAATCCCCTAAACCCCCCAAACCCCTAAACCCCACAAAATCCCCAGACACCCCGAATCACCCCAAACCCCCCAGACACCCCAAATCCCCTAAACCCCCCCAAATCCCCCAGACACCCCGAATCCCCTAAACTCCCCCAAATCCCCTAAACCCCCCAAACCCCCCCGTGCCCACCTGCGGCCAGGCCGGGCGCCCCCAGCAGGACGAGGACGAGCAGGGGCCCCGCTGTCCCCAATGTCCCCATTGTCCCCTCGGTGTCCCCCCGCTGCCAGCAGTGACCGCGGCCCCTCCCCCACTTCCCCAGTGCCACCTCCCTTCCGCTGTCCCCAAGTGTCACCCGCGGCCACCAACGTCCGGCCGCTCCACCAGAGCCCCCCCAAAAATCCCCGTGGGACGGCGGAGCTGTGGGGAAACCCCTTCCCCCTTTTTTGGGGGGCTCCTTCCGCCCCCAAACTGGGAGAGAGGCCCCAAAAGGGGAAGGGACCCTAAAAGGGGAAGGAGAACCCCCAAAGTAGGGAAGGAGCCCCCCCAAACTGGGCAAGAACCCCCCCAAAATGGGAGAGAGGCCCCAAAAGGGGAAGGGACCCTAAAAGGGGAAGGAGACCCCAAAAGGTGAAAGGAGCCCCCCCAAACTGGGGAAAGGAGTCCCCCCAAACTGGGGAAAGGAGCCCCTCCAAACTGGGGAAAGGAGCCCCCCCAAACTGGGGAAAGGAGCCCCCCCAAACTGGGGAAAGGAGCCCCCCCAAACTGGGGAACAGAGCTCCCCCAAAATGGGGAAAGGAGCCCCCCCAAAGTGGGGAAGGAGCCCCCCCAAAGTGGGGAAGGAGCCCCCCCAAAGAGGGAAGGAGGTGACGGCGGTGACAAAGGGGGGACAAAGGGGACAGGGAGGCTCAGGAGCCGATTTTGGCTTTATTTGACTCGAAACGGGGTGTGGGGGCACCCCCAAACTGCAGCAGCACACGGAGAGGGGTGGGGGACCCCCCCCTCATCGATCCACCTCCCCAAAAACGATGTCCTGGGTGCCTGTGGGGGAAAAAGGGGGGTCAGGGCACCCCAAAATTGGGGGAAGACCCCCCCCCCCAAACTGGGAAAAGGATGTTGGGATGGGGAAGGAGACCCCAAAACTGGAAGGGGCACCCTAAAAAGAGAGTGAGACCCTAAAAAGAAAGGAACCACCCAAAAATGGGTAAGGGGACCCCAAAAAGGTAGAGGGACTCCCAAAATGGAGAAGGGACCCCCAAAAATGGGGAAGGGGACCTCAAACTGGGCAAGAACCCCCCCAGATTGGGGAAGGGGACCCCAAATTGGGCAAGAACCCCCCCAAATTGGGGAAGGAGCCCCCTCGAACTGGAAGGAGCTCCCCCCAAAAAAGGGAAGGAGGATTCCAATAGGGGAAAATCGAGGAAGAGCCCCCCCAAAATGAGGGGAAAACCTAAAAAGGGAAGAAATCCCACAAATAGGGAAGGAGCCCCTGAAACGGGAAAAAAAAAAACCCAGAAAATTAAAAGAAACCTGAAAAATGGGGAAGAAAGTCCCAAAAGAGAAAAAGAGCCCCCCAAAAATGGGCAAGGGACCACAAAAGGAGAGTGGGAGTCCCAAAAATGGGGAAGGGACCCCCAAAAAGGGAGAGAGACTCCCAAAAATGGGCAAGGGACCACAAAAGGAGAGAGGGACCCCCAAAAGGGGAGAGGGACTCCCAAAAATGGGGAAGGGAACCTCAAAAATGGGAGGGGGACCCCAAAAAAGGGGAAAGGACCCCCCAAAAAGGGGAGGAGGACATACCAATGATGGCCACCACGTCTGCCAGCATGTGGCCCTGGGACATCCTGTCCAGCCCGGCCTGGGGAACCACAATTAACATCCAATTAACAGCCAATTAACAGCCAATTAACAGCCAATTAGCCCACAGGGACCCCAATTAACCCACAGGTGTTAATTATCCTCAATAACCCCCACGGGGACCCTCCAGTGTCGCCTGTCCCCAAGTCCCCTGAGCCCTTGGTGTCCCCAGGTGTCCCCCAGGTGTGCCCAGATGGTGCCCAGGTGTCCTCAGGTGTGTCCAGGTGTCCCCCAGATGTTCCCTAGGTATGCCCAGGTGTCCCCAGGTGTCCCCAGATGTCCCCCAGGTGTTCCCAAGTGTGCACAGGTGTCCCCAGATGTTCCCCAGGTGTCCCCAGATGTTCCCCAGGTGTCCTCAGGTGTATCCCAGGTGTCCCCAGTTGTGCCCAGGTGTTCCCCAGGTGTGCTCAGATGTTCCCCAGGTGTCCCCAGATGTTCCCCAGGTGTCCCCAGGTGTCCCCAGGCCGTACCAGGTGGGCGAAGCCGGGCGCTTTGATCTTGCAGCGATAGGGACGGCTGCTGCCATCGGACACCAGGTACACCCCAAACTCCCCCTGTGGGGACAGGATTGGGGACATGGGGACAGGGTGGCTGCTGCCAACCAGGGCAGGGTTGGCATGGAGCCGGTGCCAGGGACAAACAGGGCGAGAAGTGTCACCTTAGGGGCCTCGATGGCCGTGTAGGTGGCCCCGGGTGGCACCTGGTAGCCCTCGGTGTAGAGCTTGAAGTGATGGATCAGGGACTCCATGGACGTCTGTGGGGACAGAGGTGGCACTGCAGGGCTGGCACCTGCCCTCGGTGTCACCAGCCTTGGGTGCCACCCCAGCCGCGGGGTTGGGGACACGTCACCTTCATCTCGGCGCGTTTCGGGGGTGACACTTTGGCGTCGTCCACCTTGATCTCGCCGGGCGGCATCTTATTGAGGCACTGCAGGATGATCCGCAGCGACTGCCGCATCTCCTCCACGCGGCACAGGTACCTGCGCCCCCAATTTGGGATGTGGGGATCCCCTGAGCCCCCAAAACGGGACAGGAGATCCCCTGTGCCCCAAAAATGGGACATGGGATCCCCTGCGCCCCACAAATGGGGTATGGGATCCCCTGAACCCCAAAAACGGGACATGGGATCCCCTCCGCATGGCACAGGTACCTGCGCCCCCAGTTTGGGATGTGGGGATCCCCTGAGCCCCAAAAATGGGACAGGGGATCCCCTGAGCCCCAAAAATGGGATGTGGGGGATCCCCTGAGCCCCAAAAAAGGGACATGGGATCCCCTGCGCCCCAAAAATGGGATATGGGATCCCCTCAATGCGGCACAGGTACCTGTGCCCCAAAACCAGATGGGGTTCCCATGGGATGGGGTCCCTGGGATGGGGTCCCTGGGATGGGGTCCCTGGGATGGGGTCCCTGGGGGTCTCAGGGATGGGTTCCCATGGGATGGGGTCCCTGGGATGGGGTCCTGGTGCAGGGGACCCAGCGACTCCTGGCACAGCAATCCCAGGACTGGCAGCCCCGGGGGAACGGGGGGCACCCCCCAAGCCCCCCACACCCCCACGCCAGGTGAGCCGTACCTGTCGTAGCAGTCACCGCGGGAGCCGATGGGCACGTCGAACTCCACCTGGTCGTAGACGTCGTAGGGCTGTGTCTTGCGCAGGTCCCACTGGATCCCGGAGCCCCGCAGCATCACCCCGCTGGGACACCCCAAAAATCGCACCTGAGGCTGGGCCCCGCCTGCCCGTGGGCCGGGGCGCACCTGGGGGACCCCCCGGCTCACCTGAAGCCGTAGTTGAGGGCCTCCTCGGCCGTGATGACGCCGATGTCCACGGTGCGGTTCTTCCAGATGCGGTTGTTGGTCAGCATCTGGGGACAGCAGGCACGCCTGGCACACCTGGCACCTGCCCTGGCACACCTGGCACCTGTTCCTTGTCCCCCTCACACCAAAACCTGTCCCTGCCACCGTCACCTGTGTACCCCTCACCTGTCCCTGGCACCCCTCACCTGTCCCTGGCACCCCTCACCTGTCCCTGGCACCTCTCACCTGTCCCTCACACCCCTCACCTGTCCCCCTCCACCCCAATCTTCGTCCCCTCATCCCCCCATGCTGCAAGGCGTGGCCCTGCCCCTCCCAGGTGCCAGGTGCCAGCACGGCTGTCCCCTCCCCATGTCCCCAGATCCCCCCTCACCTCCTCCACCTCGTCGATCCGGATGGAGAAGTTCTTCACGAACTCGTAGATGTCATCCATGAGCCCCAGGGGCAGGTCCTGGCACAGGTGGGACCCAAGGGACAGGGGGGACAGGTGGGACAAATAAGAGCCAAGGGACAGGTGACACAGATGGGATTGACAAGGTTGGGATGGGTGGGACAGGTTGGATTGGAGGGGTTGGGATTGATAGGATTGGTGGACAGGTGGGACAGATTGGATTGGGATTGGGACAGGTGGCATGGGAGGCACACCCAGCACAGGTGGGCACTCAGGTGGCACCAGGGATGGGGGCAGGGGGTTGACAGTGACAGGGCCCAATGGGGCTCCCAGGGTCAGGGGGTCCCCAGGGAATGGGGATTCCATGGACAGGGTTTCCATGGGAATGGGTTTCCCAGGGATGGGGTTTCCATGGGAAAGGGGATTCCATGGGTAAAGTTTCCATGGGAATGGGGTTCCCAGGGATGGGGATCCTGTGGGAATGGGGTTCCCCAGAGAATAGAGATCCCAGGGATGGGGTTTCCATGGGAATGGGGATTCCATGGACAGGGTTTCCCTGGGAATGGGGATCCCATGGATAGTGTTTCCATGGGAATGGGGCTCCCATGGATAGGGTTTCCATGGGAATGGGGTTCCCAGGGATGGGGATCCTGTGAGAATGGGGTTCCCCAGAGAATAGAGATCCCAGGGATGGGGTTTCCATGGGAATGGGGATTCCATGGACAGGGTTTCCCTGAGAAGGGGGATTCCATGGATAGGGTTTCCCTGAGAATGGGGTTTCCATGGGAATGGGGATCCCAGGGATGGGGTTTCCATGGGAATGGGGATTCCATGGACAGGGTTTCCCTGAGAATGGGGTTCCCAGGGAATAGAGATCCCAGGGATGGGGTTTCCATGGGAATGGGGATTCCATGGACAGGGTTTCCCTGAGAAGGGGGATTCCATGGATAGGGTTTCCATGGGAATGGGGTTCCCAGGGATGGGGATCCAGTGGGAATGGGGTTCCCCAGGGATGGGGTTTCCATGGGAATGGGGATCCCAGGGATGGGGTTTCCATGGGAATGGGGATTCCATGGACAGGGTTTCCCTGAGAATGGGGTTCCCGTGGGAATGGGGATCCCAGGGATGGGGTTTCCAAGGAAATGGGGATTCCATGGGTAGGGTTTCCATGGGAATGGGGTTCCCAGGGATGGGGATCCAGTGGGAATGGGGTTCCCCAGGGAATGGGGTTCCCACGGAAGGGGAGCCAGCCCAGCCCCTCACCTGGTGCACGCCGCCAGGCCGCACGTAGGCCGCGTGCATCCGCGCCCCCGAGACGCGCTCGTAGAACTCGAACATCTGGGGGGGACAGAGGGGACCCCGCTGCTGCTCAGCCCCCCCGGCACCCCCAACACCCCCCAAAGCCCACCCCCCGAGCCCCCCGAACCCCCCGAACCTTCTCCCTCTCCTCGAACATCCAGAAGAACGGCGTCATGGCCCCGATGTCCAGCGCGTGCGTGGTCACCGCCATGATGTGGTTGAGCAGCCGCGTGATCTCGGCGAAGAGAACTGGGGAAATGGGGTGGGGGGAAAGGGGGTGATCCCAAAATTCCTGGGGGACGCAGGGAGCCGGGAATGCCGGGGGAGCCTCACCTCGGATCCACTGAGCCCGCGGAGGGGGCCGGATGTTGAGGAGCTTCTCCACGGCCAGCGAGTAGGCCTGCTCGTTGCACATCATGGACACGTAGTCCAGGCGGTCAAAGTAGGGCAGCGCCTGCGGGGACCCAAACTGGGAATACTGGGAGGGCTGGGACTGCTGGGAATACTGGGAATACTGGGAGGGCTGGGAATACTGGGAGGGCTGGGAGGGCTGGGAATACTGGGAATACTGGACACACTGGGAGGGCTGGGAGTGCTGGGAGGGCTGGGAGTGATGGGAGGGCTGTGAGTGCTGCAAGTACTGGGAATACTGGACATACTGGGAGGGCTAGGAGTGATGGGAGGGCTGGAAATACTGGGAAGACTGGGAATACTGGACATACTGGGAGGGCTGGGAATACTGGGAGCACTGGGACTGATGGGAGGGCTGTGAGTGCTGGAAGTACTGGGAATACTGGGAGGGCTGGGAGTGATGGAAGTATTGGGAATACTGGACATACTGGGAGGACTGGGAGTGATGGGAGGGCTGGGAATACTGGGAGGACTGGGAATACTGGACATACTGGGAGGGCTGGGAGTGATGGGAAGGCTGTGAGTGCTGCAAGTACTGGGAATACTGGACATACTGGGAGGGCTGGGACTGATGGGAGGGCTGCGAGTACTGGGAATACTGGGAGAGCTGGAAATACTGGGAAGACTGGGAATACTGGGAGGACTGGGAGTGATGGGAGGGCTGGAAATACTGGGAGGGCTGGGAGTGATGGGAAGGCTGTGAGTGCTGGAAGTACTGGGAATACTGGGAGGACTGGGAGTGCTGGAAGTATTGGGAATACTAGACATACTGGGAGGGCTAGGAGTGATGGGAGGGCTGGAAATACAGGGAGGACTGGGAATACTGGGAATACTGGGAGGGCTGGGAATACTGGACATACTGGGAGGGCTGGTAATGATGGGAGGGCTGGAAATACTGGGAGGACTGGGAATACTGGACATACTGGGAGGGCTGGGAGTGCTGGGAGGGCTGTGAGTGCTGGAAGTACTGGGAATACTGGGAGTGCTGGAAGTATTGGGAATACTGGGAGGACTGGGAGTGCTGGAAGTATTGGGAATACTGGACATACTGGGAGGGCTAGGAGTGATGGGAGGGCTGGGAAGACTGGGAATACTGGACATACTGGGAGGGCTGGGAATACTGGGAGCACTGGGACTGATGGGAGGGCTGTGAGTGCTGGAAGTACTGGGAATACTGGGAGGGCTGGGAGGATTGGGAGTGCTGGGAATACTGGACATACTGGGAGGGCTGGGAGTGATGGGAGGGTTGGAAATACTGGGAGGACTGGGAGTGATGGGAGGACTGGGAATACTGGACATACTGGGAGGGCTGGGAATACTGGGAGTGCAGGAAGTACTGGGAGTATTTGAGTACTGGGAGTGCTGAGTGGACTGGGAGTACTGGGAATACTGGGAGTACTGGGGTCTCAGGGATGCCAAGATCACCTGCAGGTGGGTCTCGTACTCGATGAGTTTCTCGGTGCCGCGGCGCAGCAGCCCCACGTGGGGATTGCAGAGAAATGGGGATCCCATGGGGCAGGGAAATCAGGGAAATGGGATCTCAGGGATGGGAATCTCAGGGAAATGGGATCTCAGGGATCCCACGGAATTTGGGATGCCAGGATCACCTGCAGGTAGGTCTTGTACTCGATGAGTTTCTCGGTGCCGCGGTGCAGCAGCCCCACGTGGGGGTCGCAGCGTTTCACCGTCTCCCCGCTGAGCTCCAGCACCAGCCGCAGGACCCCGTGCGCCGCCGGGTGCTGCGGCCCGAAGTTGATGGTCAGGCTGGCAACCTTCTTGTGGGCCACCGGGTCCTTGTCTGGGGGGCACAAGGACAGGACCAGGGGTCAGGGACAGGACCAGGGGTCAGGGACATGGAGGGGGACAGAGCCAGGGGTCAGGGACACAGGGACAGCCCCCCAGGGAGGGCACAGAACCCCCCCAAATGCTGGGGGCGGCACCTGCTGAGAGTCTGTGGGGATCCTGACTGCCCTGAGTGACCCCAAAGTGCTCCAAGTGACCCCAAAACTGATCTGAGGGACCCTAAAACGGATCTGAGGGACCCTAAAACAGATCTGAGGGACCCTAAAACAGATCTGAAGGACCATAAAATGGATCTGAGGGACCCTAAAACGGATCTGAAGGACCCCAAACTGATCTGAGTGACCCCAAGCTGCCCTGAGTGACCTCCAAACGACCCCACAGCCCCCAAAAACCCTCCTTAAACCCCACTCAGGATCCCAGCATCCCTCCAGGACCACCCCAAAGCCCCTGAGACCCCTCCTGGGCCCCCCCAAATCCCTAAGGACATCCCTAGAACCCCTCCAAAGGCCTCGGGACCCCTCCTGGGGCCCCCCCAAAGCCCTCAGGACACCCTTAGAGCCCCACCAAAGTCTCTGAGACCTCTCCTGGGCCCTCCCAAAGCCCTCAGGGTCCCCCAGAGCCCCCTCCCCACCTTCTCCCAGAGGGTCCCCGCTGTCCCCTCACCGTTCCAGGGTGGCGGCACCCACTTTTCGGTGGCCTTGCTGGGGAACATGATGGCCCCGGCGAACTGCTGCGCCCATTCTATGTCGGGCTGCCACTGGCGGCACCTGCGAGGCCCGGGCGGTGAGCGGAGCCATCCCCATAGCCTCCCCCCCACCCCCGCCGTGTCCCCCCGGGCTCACCGGGCCGGGGCCGGGCCCAGCCGAGCCCTCAGCCCTGAGGGGCCGCGGAGCCGCCACAGCGCCCGCAGCGCCGCCATCGTGCCCTTGGCGCTGCGCATGCGCGGGGGAGGGGGCGCCGTGCTAGGGAAGAGCCGAAGCCGTGGAGGACGCCATGTTGGGTACGGGCAGAGCCCCCGCTAGCATCCTATTTGCAATGCGCACGTTGGTGTGGGCGCTGCGGGCGGGAAGGGAAGAGGCAATGAGCGGCTCTTTGCTGGGTGTGGGCAGACGTGCCGCCGTCGTGGGCTTGGCCGTGGCTGGGAAGGGCAAAGACTGATGTGAGCGCCGCCATGACGGGTGCGGGCAGAAGCTCTGCGCATGCGCAGAGACGCCATGGCTGGAAAGATTCCAAGCGCTGCCATTGTAGGTGAGGGCAAGGTCGCTGCTATGTTTGGTAAAGTGAGGGCGGAGGGCGGCGCCATCTTTGTTACGGGCAGAGGGACGGGGGACAGAGGGGCCAGGGACGGGGACAGGACGGCCGCGGCCGGAGGTGCCCGCTGTTTCCTCCCGTGGGGGATGCCGGGTGGCGGTGACTCCCTTCCCCCTGTCCCCTCCCTGTCCCTGCCCGACATGTCCTGGTCCCCTCCCTGACCTGGTGCTACCCGGGGGTGACACCGCGGGGGGGGGGTAACACCGCGCTGTCCCCAAGGGTTCCCCAAAAACGTCCCCAGCTTGACCCAGAACGGGCTTTTATTGGGGTCTCCGCTCTGCGGGGACACCGCGAGGACAGGGGGGGACACAGAACCCCACAAGGACAGAGAGGGAAGGAGGGGGGGTGCCACACGTGGCGCGCGCGCCCGCCCCGCCCACCCCGCGCCCAATCACAGCGCGCGCTCTGCGTGACGTCACGCGAGGGGGCGGGGGATACGCGGGGCCGGGCGCGGTTGCCAGGGCGACGGCGCCCGCCGTGACCACGCCCACTCGGGGCGGGACTAGAATAAACCACGCCACCTCCGCCTCCTGGTGCTTTACCGGGTCCTTGCGGGCCCCGCGTCCATCCCCGGTGTCACCGAGCGCCACTGGCGCCTCCTCGGGGACCTCCCCGGTTCTCCCCGCTCCCCCCCAGCCCGCCCGGTGCGGTCGGAGCGTGACCCCGCCGCGCGCCCGCCCCGTGACGTCATCACGCCGCGCCCTCCGCTCCAAGATGGCGGCGGCCGGGCGGGGCTGAGCCGGGCCCGGACAGGTACCGGGACCGGGACGGTACCGGGGGGTGGCCGGCGGGGACTGCCCGGAGCGCCGAGCCGGGCCCGGTGGTACCGAGGCGGTACCGGAACCGGGGGGGCAGGACCGGGACAGGGACTGGAAGCGGAGAGGGGAGCAGCACCGGGGCCAGGCGGGGCAGGACCGGCCTCAGGCCTGCACCGGGGCCGGGAGGACCCGGGTAGTACCGGGGTCAGGCCGTACCGGGACCAGCGGGACTCGGTCGGGGAGGCAGTACCGGGGCTGGCACCGGAGACGGGCGGGGACTGAACCGGACCGTTCCCGGTACCGGAACGGCACCGATCTATTCCCCGCCACCGATCCATCCCCCGCCACCGATCCGAGCCGTGTCCTCTCTGTTCCGCAGCCCCGCTGCCCCCGCCATGCTGCCCCGGGCCGCTTGGGCGGCTCTCCGGTAACACCGGGCGGCTCTCCGGTAATACCGGGCGGCTCCCCGGTAAGACCGGGCGGCCCCGCGATGCTGCGGCGGCTGCTGGAGCGGCCGTGCTCGCTGGCGCTGCTGGTCGGGTGCCAGTTCGCCTTCGTGGCGTATTTCTCGCTGGGCGGGTTCCGGAACCTCACGGCGCTGTTCGGTCGAGCCGCCGGTCCCGCCGTGGATTATTCCCGGACCCACGACGTTTACGCCAACCTGAGCCGCGTGGCTACCGGCAGCGGCACCGGGAACGGCCCCGCCGCGCCGCCGGACCCCGACAGGCCGCTGCCGTTCTGCCCTGAGAGATCGCCGTTCCTCGGTGAGAGCGGCAGGGGAACCGGAGGGGAACCGGGAGGGAACGGAGATAACCGGGAGGAACGGGGAGGGAACCGGGCAGAGAACGGAGACTCTTGGCGGGAGGAACCGGCACGGGAACGGGAGCACCGGGTAGAGAACGGAGCCCTCCCGCAAGGGGAGGAACCGGAGGGAGAAAGAACCGGGGAGGGAAGGAGCGAGGAGTAACCTCCCGGTAACGAACCGGCTCCGGGCCCTCCCCCCGGGACCGAACCGGTTCCGGTCCTTCCTCCCGGTAACGAACCGGTTCCAGCCGCTCCCGAGCCTTCCCCGGGAAGAAGAACCGGTTGAACCGGTTCCTTCCCCCTCCCCCCGGGACTGAACCGGATCCCCCTGGGGAGGAACCGGGGCTGGAAGGGAACTCAGGGTGGGGCTGGCCCGGTTTGGGACCGGGAGGGACAAACCCGGCCCAGTTTGGGGACAAACCCATCCCAGTTTGGGGACACAACCCCAGCCCAGTTTGGGGATTTGGGGACACAACCCCATCCCAATTTGGGTCTGGGGACACAAACCCATCCCAGTTTAGGGACAGGAGAGGACACAAGTCCACCCCAGTTTGAGGACACAAACCCATCCCAGTTTGGGGACAAACCCAGCCCAATTTGGGGACAAACCCATCCCAGTTTGAGGACACAAACCCATCCCAGTTTGGGGACAAACCCATCCCAATTTGGGGACAACCCCATCCCAGTTTGGTGACACAAATCCATCCCAATTTGGGGACACAAAGCCATCCCAGCTTGGGTTTGGGGACACAAACCCATCCCAGTTTGGGGACAAACCCACCCCAGTTTGGGGACAAACCCAGCCCAGTTTGGGGATTTGGGGACACAAACCCACCCCAGTTTGGGGACAAACCCATCCCAGTTTGGGGACAAACCCACCCCAGTTTATGGACAAACCCAGCCCAGTTTGGGGATTTGGGGACACAACCCCATCCCAGTTTGGTGACACAACCCCATCCCAGTTTGGGTTTGAGGACACAACCCCATCCCAGTTTGGGGACAAACCCAGCTCAATTTAGGGACACAAACCCATCCCAGTTTGGGTACACAAACCCATCCCAGTTTGGGGACAAATCCAGCCCAGTTTGGGTTTAGGGACACAACCCCATCCCAGTTTGGGTCTGGGGACACAACCCCATCCCAGTTTGGGGACACAACCCCATCCCAGTTTGGGGACAAAGCCACCCTGTCCCCGCAGTGGGCCCGCTGGCCGTGTCCTTCGCCCGGGTGCCGACGCTGGAGCAGATCCTGGCCAAGAACCCGGGGGTGGGGGCGGGGGGCCGGTACCGCCCGCCCCGCTGCGAGCCCCGCTCCCGCACCGCCGTCATCGTCCCCCACCGCAACCGCGAGGCCCACCTGGGCCACCTGCTCTACTACCTGCACCCCTTCCTGCAGCGCCAGCAGCTCGCCTACGGCATCTACGTCGTGCACCAGGTGGGCACGGGGCGCGGGGGGCTTTGGGGGGAGGCTCAGGGCGGTTTGGGGGGTCCTCAGGGTGGTTTGAGGGGGTTTGGGGAATCCTCAGGGTGGTTTGGGGGGTCCTCAGGGTGGTTTCGGGGATGCTTGTGGTGGTTTGAGGTAGTTTCAGGGGTCCCAACAGTGATTTAGGGGGTCCTCAGGGTGGTTTGAGGTGGTTTGGGGGATCCCCATGGTGGTTTGGGGGCTCCTCAGGGTGGTTTGGGGGCTCCTCAGGGTGGTTTGGGGGGTCCTCAGGGTGGTTTGAGGTGGTTTGGGGGCTCCTCAGGGTGGTTTCGGGACTCCTCAGGGTGGTTTGAGGTGGTTTGGGGGATCCCCACGGTGGTTTGGGGGGTCCTCAGGGTGGTTTGGGGAATCCTCAGGGTGGTTTGAGGGGTCCTCAGGGTGGCTTGAGGTGGTTTGGGGGGTCCTCAGGGTGAACGTGGGGCTTCAGGGGGTTCAGTGGGGATGGGTTTAGAGTTTCCCAGGAGATTTCGGGGTGACCCCAGGAGGTTTTGGGGTGTCCCCAGGCCGGGAACTGCACGTTTAACCGGGCCAAGCTGCTGAACGTGGGGGTGAAGGAGGCTCTGAAGGACGAGGACTGGGACTGCCTGTTCCTGCACGACGTGGACCTGATCCCCGAGAACGACCACAACCTCTACACCTGCGACCCCTGGAACCCCAAACACGCCTCGGTGGCCATGAACAAATTCGGTTACAGGTGAGCCCCGCCCTCGGGGACACCCTGGGGACACTCTGGGGACACTCTGGGGACAGCTGGCTCACTGTCCCCGTGTCCCCAGCCTGCCCTACCCACAGTATTTCGGGGGGGTCTCGGCGCTGACCCCCGACCAGTACATGAAGATCAACGGGTTCCCCAACGAGTACTGGGGCTGGGGGGGCGAGGACGATGACATCGCCACCAGGTAGGGCTGGGGACATCCAGGGGACACTGCCATGGCATGGGGGGGTGGCACTCAGGGGGTGGGGGACATGGGGGGTGTTCTATCACCTTGAGGGGGACACAAGGGGTGTGACAGTGCCCTGGGGGGGACATTGGGGGTGTCCTGTCACACTGCATGTCCCCATGCCCTGTCCCCCAGGGTGACGTGGTGATGATGTCACTGTATGGTGGCTGTCGCTGCCACCACAGGGGTGTCCCTGTCCCCTCTGGGTGACACCGCGACCCTCCCTTCTCGCTGTCCCCACCTTTGTGTCCCCACTGCTGGGACACAGGGGGCTGTCCCAGTGCCCTGGCCCTGCCCCGGGGCTGTGGCTGTCCCCACTGTCCCCAGTGCCATGTCCCCATTGTCCCTGGTGCCACTGTCCCTGCTCTCCCAGGGCTGTGGCTGTCCCCACTGTCCCCAGTGCCATTGTCCCCACTGTCCCTGGTGCCATTGTCCCTGCTGTCCCTGGTGCCATGTCCCTGCTGTCCCCGCTGTCCCTGGTGCCACCGTCCCCGGTGCCATGTCCCCGCTGTCCCTGGTGCCATTGTCCCCACTGTCCCTGCTGTCCCTGGTGCCACTGTCCCTGGTGCCATTGTC
Source organism: Taeniopygia guttata (assembly GCF_003957565.2). Classification (NCBI taxonomy): domain Eukaryota; kingdom Metazoa; phylum Chordata; class Aves; order Passeriformes; family Estrildidae; genus Taeniopygia; species Taeniopygia guttata. The sequence continues at coordinate 1,715,956 of NC_044237.2, read as the reverse complement.
CCTGCTGTCCCCATTGTCCCCGGTGCTATGTCCCCGCTGTCTCTGCTGTCCCCGGTGCCACTGTCGCCACTGTCCCTGGTGCCATTGTCCCTGCTGTCCCCACTGTCCCTGGTGCCATTGTCCCTGCTGTCCCTGCTGTCCCCAGTGCCATGTCCCCGCTGTCCCTGGTGCCACTGTCCCCAGTGCCATGTCCCTGCTGTCCCCACTGTCCCCAGTGCCATGTCCCCGCTGTCCCTGCTGTCCCTGGTGCCACTGTCCCTGGTGCCATTGTCCCTGCTGTCCCCATTGTCCCCGGTGCCATGTCCCCGCTGTCCCCGGTGCCATGTCCCCGCTGTCCCCATTGTCCCCGGTGCCATGTCCCCGCTGTCCCCGCTGTCCCCGGTGCCATGTCCCCGCTGTCCCCACTGTCCCTGGTGCCATTGTCCCTGCTGTCCCCACTGTCCCTGGTGCCACTGTCCCCAGTGCCATGTCCCCGCTGTCCCCGCAGGGTGCGGCTGGCCGGGATGAAGATCTCCCGCCCGCCCGTCTCCATCGGCCACTACAAGATGGTGAAACACAAGAGCGACAAAGGCAACGAGGAGAACCCGCACAGGTCCGGGGGTGGGTCGGGGGGTGGCAGCGGGGGCCGGGTGACAGTGGTGACATCGCGGTGACACCCCAGGTTCGACCTGCTGGTGCGGACGCAGCGGACGTGGACGCAGGACGGGATGAACTCGCTGAGCTACGCGCTGCTGGCGCGGGAGCTGCGCCCGCTCTACACCAACCTGACGGCCGACATCGGCTGCGACCCCCGCGCCCGTCCCCGCGCCCCCCAGGGTGGCAGTGCCAGCCGCTTCCGCCAGGAGATGCTGCGCAAGTCCCCCCGCGGGGACCTGCCACCGCTGCCACCCGCGCTGCCGCCCGCCCGCAACGCCAGCGCGGCCGCGGCGCCGGGGGGCAACCACAGCCTGGCACCCCCGCCCTGAACCGCCAGCCCCGAGCCCGCTGTGGGTGGCAGCGAGCCCCGGGGGGCTGCTGGCCGTGGGGGGACAGGGGACACCCCCAGGGGGGACAGGGGACACCCCCCGAGGGGACACGGGGCTCGCCCAGCCCTGCCCCTGGGTCCCCAGCTCGGGCACGCGGGTATTTATTCTATTTATGAGCCGCTCCCTGGACCTTTCTAAAGGGTTTTTTTCAATTAAAAAAAAAATCATTTTGTCCTACGCTGGCGGCTGAGGGGACCCTGGGGCTGCATGAAGTGGGGGGGCACCTCTGGGCTCAGGGGGGGGACCCCAAAATCCGCCCCACGGCCGCCTCGGCGCTGGCGATGCAGTCGTTGACGGAGACCCCGGAGTAGGAGGCGCCGATCAGGCTCAGGGGCAGCTGCTGCTCCTTCAGGAAGCGCTGGATCCGCTCTGGGGGGACACCACAGCGGCTGGGGACACGCTGGGGACAGCCTGGCCACCCCCGGGGACAGCAGGACGCCCCCGGGGACAGCAGGGCCACCCCCACCCCGCTCACCGAGGCGCTCCCAGTGTCCCAGCGTATACTGGGGGATGCAGTCCTGGGGGAAAAAAGGGGTGGGGGGGACATGGGTGAGCCCCTCAGAGCCCCCCCAAAGTGCCACCCACCCCCCAGAGTGTCAGCCACCCACAGCCCCCCACAAGTGCCACCCACTCAGAGGCCTCCAAAAGTGTCACCCACCCACAGACCCCCCCCAAAATGTCACCCACCCACCAAGTGCCAACCTCCCTGGAATGTCGCCCACCCAAAACCACCCACAGCCCCCCAAACTGTCACTCCCTCCCCCGATGTCACCCCCCCAGAGCCCCCCGGTGTCCCCTACCTGCTGCACCCTGACGATGGCGTGGGTGGGGGTCCCGGCCAGCCCCAGGTGGTCGCTCACGGCCGCCCGTGCCCGGCGCAGCAGCAGCTCGGGGGCCACCGTGGCGGGGTCCCCAAAACTCTGCTGGAACCAGGCCCCGCCCAGCATCACCTGGGGGACACCGCCAGACCCCCAAAGTCATCCTTGTGACACCCACGGTGTCCCCAGGGTCACCCCTGTGACACCCACGGTGTCCCCAGGGTCACTCAGTGCCTGCCAGCCCCCCAAAATCACCCCTGTGACCCCCACAGTGTCCCCAGAGTCACCCCTGTGACACCCACGGTGTCCCCAGGGTCACCCCTGTGACACCCACGGTGTCCCCAGGGTCACTCAGTGCCTGCCAGCCCCCCAAAATCACCCCTGTGACACCCTCAGTGTCCCTAGGGTCACCCCTGTGACACCCTCAGTGTCCCCAGGGTCACCTAGACCCAGCCCCCCAAATCACCCCTGTGACACCCTCAGTGTCCCCAGGGTAACTCAGTGCCAGGCCCCCAAAATCACCTGTGTCACCCCACTCCTGGTGTCCCAGTGTCACCCCCCAGTGGCCCCCAATATGTCCCCAGTGCCACACCCAGTGTCCCCAGTGTCACCCTACGATATCCCCAGTGCCACCCCCCAGTGTCCCACCCAGTGTCCCCGCTCTGTGTCCCCACTGTGAACCCCCCAAATCACTCCTGTCACTGCCCCCAGTGTCCCCCGAGGTGTCCCCCCACGATGTCCCCAGTGTCCCCGCGGTGTCCCCACCGTCAGCCGCAGCGGGGGCCTCCCGGGGGTCGCGGGGGTCCCGTCGTGCTCCGGGAACGCCACCGAGTCGTAGACGATGCCCAGGAGCGCCGGGTCCTCCGAGGATGGCACCAGGTGGCCAAAACCCTGCCAGGGGGGTGGGGGCGAGCTGGGGTCACCGCGGGGCTCGGGGACACCGGGGGGTTTGGGGACACGGTGGGGTTTGGGGACACGGGGGGTTTGGGGTCACCGGGGGGCTCAGGGACACCGGGGGGTTTGGGGACACCGGGGGGTTTGGGGACAGAGCAGGGTTTGGGGACACGGTGGGGTTTGGGGACACGGGGGGGTTGGGGACACCGGGGGGTTTGGGGTCACGGCGGGGTTTGGGGACACGGGGGGTTTGGGGACACGGTGGGGTTTGGGGACAGAGCAGGGTTTGGGGACACGGTGGGGTTTGGGGACACGGGGGGGTTGGGGACACCGGGGGGTTTGGGGTCACGGCGGGGTTTGGGGACACGGGGGGTTTGGGGACACTGGGAGGTTTGGGGACACGGTGAGGTTTGGGGACACCGGGGGGTCTGGGGACACGGTGGGGTCTGGGGACACCGGGGAGTTTGGGGACACGGTGGGGTTTGGGGACACCGGGGGGTTTGGGGACACCGGGGGGCTCAGGGACACGGCGGGGTTTGGGGACACCGGGGGGCTCAGGGACACCGGGGGGTTTGGGGACACGGCGGGGTTTTGGGGACACCGGGGGGCTCAGGGACACCGGGGGGTTTGGGGACACGGTGGGGCTCGGGGACACGGCGGGGCTCAGGGACACGGGTCTGGGGACACCGCGGGGTTTGGGGTCACCGGGGGGTTTGGGGACACCGGGGGGTTTGGGGACACGGCGGGGCTCAGGGACACGGGTCTGGGGACACCGCGGGGTTTGGGGTCACCGGGGGGTTTGGGGACACCGGGGGGTTTGGGGACACCGCGGGGTTTGGGGTCACCGGGGGGTTTGGGGACACCGGGGGGTTTGGGGACACGGCGGGGTTTTGGGGACACCGGGGGGCTCAGGGACACCGGGGGGTTTGGGGACACGGTGGGGTTTGGGGACACTGGGAGGTTTGGGGACACGGTGGGGTCTGGGGACACGGCGGGGCTCAGGGACACCGGGGGGCTCAAGGACACCGGACACCGGGGGGTTTGGGGACAGAGCAGGGTTTGGGGACACGGTGGGGTTTGGGGACACCGGGGGGTTCGGGGACACGGCGGGGACACTCACCGTCACCGGCAGCGCGACCCCCTCGTACTGCAGGTTGACCACGGCCACGGAGGCGGCCGGGATCGCCCGGAGCTCCCGCGCCAGCGGCTCCGCCTCGGCCGGCAGCGCCCGGGCCAGGGCTGGGGACAGCGGGGACAGCGGGGACATCAGCGACACGGCGGGGACACGGCGGGACCCGCCCCGCCCCAGGCGCGGCCGTACCTGCGGCAGGGATGGCGCTGACAACGTGATCGGCCGAGATGGTGGCATCGGGCAGCGACAGCTGGGGACACGGGGGGACACGGTGGGGACACGGTGGGGACACTGGGGAGGGGAGCGGGGACAACACTGGGGACACTGGGGGCACTGGGGACAGCGCTGGTGACACTCGGGACAATGGGGACACCGGGGAAGGGACTGGGGACACTCAGGGCAATGGGGACACTGGGGAGGGGACTGGGGATAGCACTGGGGATACTGGGAAGGGGACGGGGGACATTGGGGAGGGGACTGGGAACACCGGCGAGGGGACACTGGGGACGGGCCCGGGTGACTGGGGACACTGGGGACAGCAGTGGGGACACTGGGAAGGGTTCTGGGAACACTGGGGAGGGGACACTGGGAAGGGGATAAGGACACTGGGGATGGCACTGGAGACACTAGGGAGGGGACACTGGGGACACTGGGGAGGGGACACTGGGGACAGGCCCGGGTGACTGGGGACACTGGGAAGGGACAGAGGACTGGAGGACACGGGCTGTGGGGGGGCTGGAGAGCGGGAAGGGGACCCAGGGGGACACCGGGAGGGTGGCACCGGGCGCGTCCCCACCTGCCAGCGGCCGCGGCGGTGGCACAGGTGCGCCAGGGGCGCGTGGCAGCGCAGCTCGCAGCGCGGGGACACGAAGGCCACCAAGGCGCGTGGCAGGGACTCCATCCCCCCCCGCAGGGACCACTGGCTCCAGCGCTCGGCCCGCGCCCGCCGTGCCAGCCCCGCCTGGTCCTCACCTGTGGGGACACCTGCGGGGACACCCGCGGTGACAACGTGCCGCGAGGGGCCCGCGATGTCCCCAACCCCGGGGTGTCCCCGCCGTGTCCCCTGTCCCAGCCCCCCAGGTGTTCCCGCGGTGTCCCCAGCACCCCGGGTGTCCCCACAATGTTACCCTGTCCCTGTGGCCACCAGGTGCCAGCACCAGCCCAGCAGTGTCCCCTCAGTGTCCCCATAATGTCTCGACCAGCACCAGCCTCGGATGTGTCCCCAGTGTCCCACCATGTGGCAGGGCCAGCCCCAGCAGTGTCCCCACCGTGTGACGGTGGCGGTGGCAGTGCCAGCCCCAGCAGGACGGAGCCCCAGCAGTGTCCCCAGTGTCCCCACCGTGTGGCGGTGGCAGTGCCAGCCCCAGCAGGACTTAGCCCCAGCAGTGTCCCCAATGTCCCCAGTGTCCCCAATGTCCCCACCGTGTGGCGGTGGCAGTGCCAGCCCCAGCAGGACGGAGCCCCAGCAGTGTCCCCAATGTCCCCAATGTCCCCACCGTGTGACAGTGGCAGTGCCAGCCCCAGCAGGACGGAGCCCCAGCAGTGTCCCCAGTGTCCCCAATGTCCCCAGTGTCCCCACCGTGTGACGGTGGCAGTGGCAGTGCCAGCCCCAGCAGGACGGAGCCCCAGCAGTGTCCCCAGTGTCCCCAGTGTCCCCAATGTCCCCACCGTGTGATGGTGGCAGTGGCAGTGGCAGCCCCAGCAGGACGGAGCCCCAGCAGTGTCCCCAGTGTCCCCACAGTGTCCCCACCGTGTGGCGGTGGCAGTGGCAGTGCCAGCCCCAGCAGGACGGAGCCCCAGCAGTGTCCCCAGTGTCCCCAATGTCCCCAATGTCCCCACCGTGTGGCGGTGGCAGTGCCAGCCCCAGCAGGACGGAGCCCCAGCAGTGTCCCCAGTGTCCCCACAGTGTCCCCACCGTGTGGCGGTGGCAGTGCCAGCCCCAGCAGGACGGAGCCCCAGCAGTGTCCCCATTGTCCCCACAGTGTCCCCACCGTGTGGCGGTGGCAGTGCCAGCCCCAGCAGGACGGAGCCCCAGCAGTGTCCCCAGTGTCCCCAATGTCCCCAATGTCCCCAATGTCCCCACCGTGTGGCGGTGGCAGTGCCAGCCCCAGCAGGACGGAGCCCCAGCAGTGTCCCCAGTGTCCCCACCGTGTGGCGGTGGCAGTGCCAGCCCCAGCAGGACGGAGCCCCAGCAGTGTCCCCAATGTCCCCAATGTCCCCAATGTCCCCACCGTGTGGCGGTGGCAGTGCCAGCCCCAGCAGGACGGAGCTGCGCTGTCGCTCGGCCTGGAAGAGCGCGGGGAAGCAGCTGCGCACGCTCAGGGCCCGACTGTCCCCGGCAAACACCCCCCGGCACAGGCTGTCCACGGCCAGCTCTGCCACCTGCGGGGACAGGGACACACAGTGACACAGTGACACAGGGACAGTGACACAGGGACAGTGACACAGGGACAGGGACACAGGGACAGTGACACAGGCTGTCCACGGCCAGCTCTGCCACCTGTGGGGACAGGGACAGTGACACAGGGACAGGGACACAGGGACAGTGACACAGGGACAGTGACACAGGGACAGTGATACAGGCTGTCCACAGCCAGCTCTGCCACCTGCGGGGACAGGGACAGTGACACAGGGACAGTGACACAGGGACAGTGACACAGGGACACAGGCTGTCCACGGCCAGCTCTGCCACCTGCGGGGACAGGGACACACAGTGACACAGTGACACAGGGACAGTGACACAGGGACAGAGACACAGAGACAGTGACAGAGACAGTGACACAGGGACAGTGACACAGGCTGTCCACGGCCAGCTCTGCCACCTGTGGGGACAGGGACACAGGGACACAGGGACACAGGGACAGTGACACAGGCTGTCCACGGCCAGCTCTGCCACCTGCGGGGACAGGGACACACAGTGACACAGTGACACAGGGACAGTGACACAGGGACAGGGACACAGGGACAGTGACACAGTGACACAGGGACAGTGACACAGGCTGTCCATGGCCAGCTCTGCCACCTGCGGGGACAGGGACACAGGGACAGTGACACAGGCTGTCCACGGCCAGCTCTGCCACCTGCGGGGACAGGGACAGTGACACAGGGACAGTGACACAGGCTGTCCACGGCCAGCTCTGCCACCTGTGACACAGGGACACACAGTGACACAGGGACAGTGACACAGGGACACAGGGACAGTGACACAGGCTGTCCACAGCCAGCTCTACCACCTGCGGGGACAGGGACACAGGGACAGTGACACAGTGACACAGGGACAGTGACACAGGCTGTCCACAGCCAGCTCTACCACCTGCGGGGACAGGGACACAGGGACAGTGACACAGGCTGTCCATGGACAGCTCCGCCACCTGGGGGGACAGTGACACAGGGACAGTGACACAGGCTGTCCACAGCCAGCTCTGCCACCTGTGACACAGGGACACACAGTGACACAGGGACAGGGACACAGGGACAGGGACAGTGACACAGGGACAGTGACACAGGGACACAGGGACAGTGACACAGGGACAGTGACAATGACACAGGGACAGTGACAAAGTGACACAGTGACAATGACACAGGACAATGACACAGGACAGTGACACAGGGACGGTGACAATGACACAGGGACAGTGACACAGGGACAGTGACAGTGACACAGGAACAGTGACAGGACAGTGACACAGTGACAATGACACAGGACAGTGACACAGGGACAGGACAGGGACACAGGGACAGTGACAGGACAGTGACAATGACACAGGGACAGTGACAGGACAGTGACACTGTGACAATGACACAGGACAATGGCACAGGGACCCCACCCGCCCCGGGCAGGCCCCGATAAGGCCGGGTGGGGCTTTGGGGTGGGGCTCTGGGGGCGTTATCGGGGTTTTGGGGCTCTAGCAGGTTTTGGGTTCAGTTATGGGGATTTTGGGGCCGCTCTGGGGGATTTTGAGGGGGTTTGGGGGTGTTCACGGGGATTTTTGGGGGGTTCTGAGGGTTTCATGGGTGTTTATGGGCATTTTTGGGGGGATGATGGTGTTTTGGGGGGTTCTGGGGATGTTTATGTGGTTTTTTTTAGGGGTGTGATGAATGTTTTAGGGGTTCAGGTGGTTTTTAGGGGTGTCAATGGGATTTTTTGGGTGGTTCTGAGGGTTTTGGGGGTTCAGGGGATTTTTAGGCGCATTAATGAGAATATTTTGGTGGGTGATGGTGTTTTAGGGGTTCTAGGGATTTTTAGGGTTGTTTATGGGACTTTTTGGGTGGTTCTGATGGTTTAGGGGGTTCAAGTGATTTTTAGGGGTGTTTATGGGAATTTTTGGGCGGTTCTGAAGGTTTCTGGGGTTCTGGTGATTTTTAGGGGTGTCAATGGGATTTTTATGGGGGGGTGATGGTGTTTGGGGGGTTCTGGGGGAGTTAATGGGATTTTTTGGGTGGTTCTGAGGGTTTAGGGGGTTCAGGTGATTTTTAGGGGTGTCAGTGGGATTTTTAGGGGGGGTTACAGTGTTTAGGGGTAGTGGTGATTTTTAGGGGTGTCAATGGGAATTTTTGGGCAGTTCTGAGGGTTTTGGAGGTTCTGGTGATTTTTAGGGGTGTCAATGGGATTTTTATGGGGGGTGATGGTGTTTGGGGGGTTCTGGGGGAGTTAATGGGATTTTTTGGGTGGTTCTGATGGTTTAGGGGTTCAGGTGATTTTTAGGGGTGTCAATGGGAATTTTTGGGCGGTTCTGAGGGTTTTGGGGGTTCAGGTGATTTTTAGGCTCGGGGGCGGCCCCGGGAGGTTTTGGGGTCCCACCTCGGGGCCGAAGCGGCGGCGGGCGAAGGCGTGGGCGCTCTCGTCGGGGCCGGTGCCCGCGGGGGTCAGCAGGTCCCGGAGCACCGCCCCGAGCAGCGGCCGCGAGAACGGCGGCACCGCCCGGAACAGCGGCCTGGGGACACAGGGGTGGCATTGGGGACATGGGGGTGGCACTGGGGACACAGCCAGGAACAGGGACATGGGGACACGGGGACACGGGGGTGGCACTGGGGACATGGCCAGGAACAGGGACATGGGGATGTGGGGACACGGGGGTGGCACTGGGGACATGGGGGTGGCACTGGGGACATGGCCAGGAACAGGGACATGGGGACACGGGGACAATGGTGGTACTGGGGACATGGGGTGGCATTGGGGACATGGCCAGGAACAGGGACCTGGGGACGTGGGGACACAGGGTGGCACTGGGGACACAGCCAGGAACAGGGACATGGGGACACGGGGACAAGGGTGGCACTGGGGACATGGGGGTGGCATTGGGGACATGGGGGTGGCACTGGGGACATGGGGTGGCATTGGGGACATGGGGGTGGCACTGGGGACATGGGGTGGCATTGGGGACATGGGGGTGGCATTGGGGACACGGCATGGAACAGGGACATGGGGACACGGGGACAATGGTGGCACTCGGGACATGGGGTGGCACTGGGGACACGGGGGTGGCATTGGGGACACGGGGGTGGCACTGGGGACACGGCATGGAACAGCGGCCTGGGGACACGGGGACAAGGGTGGCATTGGGGACAAGGGTGGCATTGGGGACACAAAGGTGGCACTGGGGAAACAGCCAGGAACAGGGACCTGGGGACGCGGGGACACAGGGTGGCATTGGGGACATGGGGGTGGCACTGGGGACACGGGGGTGGCACTGGGGACATGGCCTGGAACTGGGACATGGGGACACGGGGACAAGGGTGGCATTGGGGACATGGGGGTGGCACTGGGGACATGGGGGTGGCACTGGGGACACAAAGGTGGCACTGGGGACACGGCATGGAACAGCGGCCTGGGGACACGGGGACAAGGGTGGCATTGGGGACAAGGGTGGCATTGGGGACACAAAGGTGGCACTGGGGACACAGCCAGGAACAGGGACATGGGGAACACAGGGACACAGGGGTGGCAGTGGGGACATGGGGACACACAGGGGTGGCATTGGGGACATGGGGACACAGGGTGGCATTGGGGACACGGTATGGAACAGGGCCCTGGGGACACGGGGACATACAGGGGTGACATGGGGGACATGGGGGTGGCATTGGGGACACAGCCAGGAACAGCACCCTTGGGACACGAGGGTGACATGCGGGAGGGACAGCAGGGACATGGGGGTGGCATTGGGGACAGGGATGGCACAGGGGCCAGGGGACACAGGGAGGTGGCCCGGGGGACACGGGGACACGGGGACACCCACCGCAGCCCCGAGGGCAGAGGGTGCAGGGCCCCCCCCAGGTACAGGAAGCGATTTTGGGACGCCGGGTGGCCCTTGGGGACAGCCAGGACGTCACCGGCCAACCCCAGCTCCGACACCTGCGGGGACACGGACACGGCGCTGCCACTGCGGCCACACGGCTGGGGACCCCAACATCCACCCAGGGACCCCAAAAATTCACCCAGGGACACCCAGAATTCACCTGGGGACCCCAAAAATTCATCCAGGACCCCCCTGCTGGACCCCAGCACTTTGGGACCCTTCTGGCACCCCAAACACAGTCCTGGGGACCCCCCCAAACCCCCCCCAGGACCCCCTGTGTCACCTCAAATCAACCCCCAGGGCCCCTCTGTCCCCCCAAACCCAGACCCAGGGACCCCCCCAGCCCCCTCCGTGCCCCCAGCCCCCCAGTGCCCCCAGACCCCCCCAGCCCCCCAGCCCCCTCAGTGCCCCCCAGCTCCCCCAGCCCCCCTGAACCACTCAGTGCCCCCAGCCCTCCAGACCCCTCAGTGCCCCCCAGCTCCCCCAGGACCCCCCAGTGCCCCCCAGCCCCTGGGACCCCCCAGCCCCCCAGACCCCCCAGACCCCCCCATTGCCCCACAGCCCCTCCCAGCCCCCCTGGACCCCTCAGTGCCCCCGAGCCCCCCGGGGACCCCTCTGGCACCCCAAACCCAGACCCAGGGACCCCCCCCAGCCCCCCAGGACCCCTCAGTGCCCCCAGACCCCCCAGGACCCCTCAGTGCCCCCAGACCCCCCAGGACCCCCCAGTGCCCCCAGACCCCTCCAGCCCCCCCGGACCCCTCAGTGCCCCCAGCCCCCCGGACCCCCCAGCCCCTCGGATCCCTCAGGACCCCCCAGGACCCCCCAGCCCCCCCAGGACCCCCCAGCCCCCCCAGCCCCCCGTACCATGAGCAGGGTCTGGGTCCCCGCGGGCCCGGCGGGCCGGACGCCCCTCGGGCCGTGCTCGAACACGGCGCCCTCGGGGGTCCGCGTGCTCTGCAGCCACCCCCCGAAACGGCCGCTGGCCTCCAGCAGCACCACCTGGGGACCCCCGGCACCCCCAAATCAACCCCGGCCCCCCGGGTCACCCCCGGGACCCCGCCGGAATGGGGGTACCGGGAATCGGGGTCCTGGGGATCTGGGGTTCTGGGGAACTGGGGGGTCCTAGGAGGGAAAAGGGAACCGAGGGAATTGGGGGTCCCGCGGGAATTGGGGGTCAGGAGGAATTGGGAGTCCCGAAGGAATTTGGGGTCCCGGGAGAGAAAAGGGAACCGGGGGAATTGGGGGTCCCGAAGGAATTGGAGGTCAGGGGGAATTGGGGGTCAGGGGAAATTGGGGGTCAGGGGGAATTGGGGGTCAGGGGGAATTGGGGGTCAGGGGAAATTTGGGGCTCCCGGGGCTCCCGGAGGGGCGCTGGGTGATCCGGAAGAGCGGAGGGCCGGACACCGGGAGGGAAAGGGGAGTCGGGGGTCCCGGGACGGAGCGGGGGGACAGCCGGGGGGTCCCGCGGGGGTCGCACGCTCACCTTGGGCGGGCGGGGGGCGCGCAGCAGGTGGAAACAGGCGGCCAGGCCGCTGATGCCGCCGCCCACCACGGCCACGGTGGGCGGCATGGCGGGAGCTGCGGCGGGCACGGTCAGAGCCGCCCGGGACCCCCGCGACCCCCGGGACCCCCGAACCGGACCCGCGGCCGCCGCGCTGGCCACGCCCCCTCCGCCGCTCAGCGGGAAAAGGGGCGGGGCCGCAAGCAGGCGGACCAATGGGAACGCGCAGCGCGGTGATTGACAGCGTGCAGAAGAGCGCGGTGGAGATAAGCCACGCCCATCACGCAGCCAGCCAATCGTCGTGCGCGTCACGCCACGGAGACCACGCCCACCCACAGCTGTCAATCAAACACAAGCCACGCCCCCTCCAGCCCCAAAACTCGGCGCTTTTTGGGGCTTTTTTTAATAAATTTATTCACAAAACCCCCCGGGGCCGCGCCGGCCGCGGCCGCACCCCCCGCACCCCCCTCTCCGCGGGGTCCGGGGGGCTCCCGGGGCGGGGGCACCAGGGGTTCACCCCCCACCCCAGCCCCGACCCCCGGGCGGCTCCGGGCGGGGGTCTCGGGGGTCTCAGGCTCTGCGGCCGGGGGGCTCCTCCAGCTCGTAGAACAGCACGTAGCCCTCGCTGGACGGCACCTGGTTCTCGCTGATGGGCGAGACGCTGCGGGGACACCCTCAGCACCCGCGCCGGGGGCTCTGGGGGTGCCCGGGCGGGGCGGGGGGCGCGGGCAGGGCGGGGGGCACTGACCGGGAATCGTTGTAGACGCGCCAGCCGGCGGGGTCGCGGCAGAAAGCCGTGTAGTGCCCGTAGTGGACGCTGCCCGAGTGGTTGCACAGCGCGTACAGGCTGTAGACAGGGCTGCCTGCAGCGGGGAGGAGGAAGGTCGAGGTTAGGATCACCCCAAAACCCCGAGCCCCCCACCCCAAAAAGCCCCTCGCAGCTCTCCTCACCCGCCTTCTCGCTGGCGAACTCGCGCAGGTTGAGCTGCTGCAGCGGGAAGTCCACGAACACCGAGCATTTCTTGATGGAGTAACGCGTGGTGGAGAACCGGTTCAGGTCTGCCCAGGGTCAAGGCAACAAGGGAACCTCGTGCCCCCTCCCCGCACCCCCAAAAATTTGGGGGGGGAGTCCCAAAGCGAGCGATTCCCAAAGGATACGGAGCACCAGGATGCGTGGGAAGCGCTGGATCGTCAGCTTCTTGGTGCTGCGCGTGCGCTGCCGGCACTTGTCGCACACCTGAGGGCCAGGGGATGCTCAGGAAGGGGCTGGGGGGACAAACTGGGGGGCTGGGGAGGGGGTCACAGGGGTTTTGGGGAGGGTGGGGGGTCCGTCCTCTCACCGGGGCGTTCTCCGAGTCCAGCTCCTCCTCCTTGGTGAAGAGGCTGAAGCAGTCGTGCAGCGAGACCTTCCCCCCGGCAAAGCTTTTCTGGGGGGCCACCAGGTCAGAGAGGGAGTTTGGGGGGTCTGAGGGGGTTTTGGGGGGATCTGAAGGGGTTTTTGGGGGGTCTGAGGGGGTTTTGAAGGGTCTGAAAGGGTTTTGGGGAGGGCTGAGGGTTTTTGAGGTAGTCTGAAAGGTTTCTGAGGGTTCTGAGGGATTTTTGGAGGGGTCTGAAGGGTTTTTGAGAGGTCTGAAGGAGTTTTGGGGAGTCTGAACGGGTTTTGGGAGAGTATGAAGGTTTTTTGAGGTAGTCTGAAGGGTTTTTTGGGTGGTCTGACAGGTTTTTGGGTGGTCTGACAGGTTTCTGGGGTCACCCCAGCCCTACCTTTGGGATGGGCAGCGAGAGGTCGCAGAACACCTCGAAGGTGGTGGAGCGGTAGCCGCAGGCCTGGCACTTGAGGCAGCTCTTCAGCTGCCCCACAAAGAGATCTGGGGGGCAAAGGGGGAGGTCAGGGGGGCACCCCCAGAAGTTTTGGGGTCCAGGGGAGTTGGGGGCACACCCCCATTGCCAAGACTCACCCACGATCTTGCTGTCCTCCCTCTCCAGGTAGCGCTTCCACATCTGGTTGGCGCGTTCGTCGTCGCTGCGGGCGGGCGACACCGGGGGCGGGCTGGGCTCAGCTGTCCCCCAAAATTCGGGGTTCCCCTTTTCCCCAGCAGCCCTTCCCTCCTCTCAGCCTCACCTGAGCGTTTCGGGGTCCTCCAGGGCCGGGGGTCTCCGTGTGTCTGACAGGATGCTGGGGGTGCGCCGGCCCTTCCTGTTGATCTCCACGTGCAGCCGGTCCATGAAGAACTTGAGGAATTCCTGCGCGTCCTGCTGGCTGCGGGGACCACGCTCTGTGCCCACCCCGGCCTCGGCCAGGGGGGCACCCCGAAAGGTTTTTTGGGGGGTGTCTCACCTGTAGCCCGTGAAGGAGGGCACGTATTTTTGGAACACGGCCTTGAAGCGCCCGGGGTTGACGGCCTCGGAGGAGTCGGGGTGCCAGAGCGCGGCGATGACATCGGCGAAGGCTGTGGGGACGTGGTGGCATCAGGTCCCCACGAGGGGGTTCTGTAACGCTCTGGGGGGGCTGTGGGAGTTTTGGGGGGTCTGTCCCACCTTCGGTGAGCTCCTGGGGGGCGCGGGGACCGGGGGGCTGCTCCTGCTGGAAGTCCCGGCGCAGGCAGTAGTCCCGCAGCGGTTTGGTGCTGCTCAGGCACTGCAGCACCGCGTTCATGAAGCACTGCCAGGGGGGACACAGGGACATCGTGGCATGTGGCATTGTCACCAGCGGGCCCTCGGGGTGTCCCCTCCACCCCGTGCGGATGGGGTGGTTCCCCGGGGGTCACCAGTGGGTGGGACTGGGGTGGGACAGCCACAGAGAGGCTCTGGACACTGAGGTGACCCCCAGGTGACACCAAGGGACCCTAAAGGACACCAAAGGGACCCTGAAGGACACCAGAGGGACCCTAAAGGACACCAAAGGAACCCTAAAGGACACCAAGGGACCCTTAAGGACACCAAAGGGACCCTGAAGGACACCAGAGGGACCCTAAAGGACACCAAAGGAACCCTGAAGGACACCAAAGGGACCCTAAAGTACACCAGAGGGACCCAAAAGGACACCAAGGGACCCTAAAGGACACCAAAGGGATCCCTAAAAGACACCAGAGGGACCCCAAATCCCTCCACACCCAGGACAGAGGGACAGGAGCGTTGGGGACAGCGCTGGGGGAGCCCTGGCAATGTGACATCCCAGCAGGAGAGGAGGGTGGGACACGGCCACCGAGCATGGGGGACCCCGAGGGGACCCCAAATCCCTCCCGCCCCCAGAACAGAACCCCGGCAGTGTTACACTTTACCGTGTTGCCCAAATTCCTGAGGCCGACGTGGCCCGAGCCCAGCAGCAGCGTGTGGTGGGTCTGGGGGGACAGCGAGGGACACCCGGTGAGCCGCGCCCCGGCCCCTCGGCCATCCCCCCCGGGCATCCCCCGCCGCCGGTGGCTTCACCTCGCCGGTGAGCAGCAGCAGCCCCATAACCGCCGTGTGCACCACGGACTCGGAGATGTCGGTGGCCCGGCCCTGGAGCTCCCGGCGGGTCAGCAGCGAGCGCTGCAGCTTCCGCGGCAGCTCCGCCAGCGGGGCTCCCTGCAGCCCCGGCATGCCGCCACCGGGACCGGGACCGGGACCGGGACCGGGACCGGGACCGGGACCGGGGGCACCGCTGCCGCTCACCGGCGGGTCCCCTCCCCCTCAGCTCATTAGCTGATCCGATTCCCCCGGCTATTCTGGGCCGCGCTCATCCCGGGGGATTAATTAGCCGGAGCTGCCCCGGGGGACGGCGAGAGCCCGGAGGGGCGCCGAGGTAAACGCCCCCCAAAAAGCTCTCCCCGCTTTCCCCCCGAGGGGTTTCGGGGGCTCGGCGGGGCTGCGGGACACCCCGAGGTGGCGCTGGGGACATCCCGAGGGGGGACAAGGCCGGGCGGCCGTGCCCGGTGGGGTTTTGGGGATTACGATCCCCCCACACGTGGCCGGGCAGGTGCGGGATGGGCCGGGGGGGGAGGCGGATGCGGAAACGGGGAGGGGGCAGCGGCCACCCCCGGCCACCTCAGTGCCACCTGAGTGTCACCTGAGTGCCACCCGTGGTCACACCGGAGCTGTGGGGACAGAACCCAGAGCCCCCGGGATGGCACCGGGCGCCCCCAGCCCCACTGAGCTGTGGGGGACAGCAGCAACCCGCACCCCCAGAGTTGTGGGGGTCCCCAAAAGAGGACCAGGGGACAGGTGAGACGGCCACCACCGTGCCACCCTGGTGATGTCACCGAGCCTGAGAGCGGGGACGGCGTGGGGGTCTCAAAGAGTCCCCAAGGCTGGGGACAGTGTGCGGGTCTCAATGTGTCCCCAAAGATGGGGACAGTGAGGGGGTCTCAAAATGTCCCCAGTGCTGGGGACACCGCAGGGATCACACCAGAGCTGGGGACAGTGTGGGGGTCTCAAAGTGTCCCCAAGGCTGGGGACACTGCAGGGGTCTCAAAGTGTCCCCAAAGTTGGGGACAGCGTGGGGGTCTCAAAGTGTCCCCAAGGCTGGGGACAGCACAGAGGTCTCAAAGTGTCCCCAAGGCTGGGGACAGTGTGGGAGTTTCAAAGTGTCCCCAAAGCTGGGGACACCGTAGGGGTCTCAAAGTGTCCCCAAGGCTGGGGACAGCGTGGGGGTCTCAACACGTCCCCGAGGCCGGGGACACCGCGGGGCCCCCGCCACCCCCCGCCCCCTGCCCGGGGCTCTTACGGCGGCCGCCTTGTCCTCGGTGCGGCCGGGCGCGGGGCTGCCGGGGCCGTGGCCGAACGGGGGGTCGGAGCGGGCGCGGGGGCCGCCCTCGGGACGCACGGAGAGCAGCGGCGGGGCGGCTTTGCCGTCGGGCCCGGCGGCCACCGTGACCCTGCGCAGCGAGGAGCTCCTGCGGAGCGCCAGCGCGCCCAGCGGGTGCCCGCAGTCCCTGAGCACCAGGCGGCTCAGCGCCACCGCCACGTCCTCGGCGCGGCTGGGGACACCGGGCACACCGGGGACGCCGCCGGTACCGCCGCCGCCTCCCTGGCTCAGGTCGCCGATGCTGATGGATTTGGAGCGGGCCAAGTTGCTCCGGCGCCGCTCGGCCGCGCTGGGCAGCGAGAAGGAAGCGCTGCCGGGCACCTGCGGGGCACCACCGGGCACCCGGACGCCGTGATCGGCTTTGAGCGGCCCCCGGCGAGCCCCCGGCCCGCGGGGAGCGGGGTCCCCCCGTTTGGCCGCCCGGCCCCGCTCCAGCTCCAGCTTCTTGGGTCGGGGGTCGTCGGGCGGGGGGCGCGGGGGCAGCAGGCGCAGTTTGGGGGCCGGGGAGAGCCCGGTGGGCGCGGCATGGCGCTCCTGGCTCAGCGCTCGGTGCCCGCTGGGCAGGCGGGAGCCCGCCCGGGGCTGCGCGCTCAGCACGGCGCCGCCGGGGTCCCTGGGGCGAGCCAGGCGGTGCTCCGAGGCCTGGGGCATGGCGGGGCCTGCGGGGACAGCGACAGCTCGGTGACAGGGCGGGTGGCACCGCCGCGGGGAGCGGGGCACGAGCCCACGGGGAACGGGCACCCACCTGCTCACAGCCCCCCGCGCCCGGCGGCCGGACACAGCGTCCCGTCGGCGGGGGCCCTGCGGGGACGCGGTGGCACCGGGAGGGTCCCCAAAACCTCGGAGGGACCCCCCGGCTCCGTGGCAGCCTCGCGGTGAGTCCCGGTAGGGTTGGGAGCACCGGGAGTGCGCCCCCCACCCACCCAGGCGGGGTCCTGCTCCCCGGGGAGGGGATGGGTGGTCCCGGAGGGGCGGAGGACAAAGCCCCGGTAGCCCCGGGGTTGGGGCGGGGGTCGCCCCGAGGCTTGGCTGGGAAAGGCCGCTGGAAAAACCCCCGGACCCCCCAAAAGGGGTTCCCGCAGCCCCCCCGGATCCCTCCCGGTGCCCCCCATCACCCCGGGCCCCGCCCCCCTCTCCCGGCCCGGGGGTATCCCTTGCCCCCCCCGTCTCCCCCCCACCGGTTCCTCCCCCCCGCTCCCCCGGTGCTCCCCCCGCTGCCCCCCCCCATCACCCCGGTACCCCCGCCCCCCCCGGGGCCCTGTCCCGCACCCCCCGGCCGGCCCCGCGGCTGCCCTGGGGGGTGTGCCCGCTGTCCCCGAGCCCCCCCGGCCCCGAGTGCCGCCCCCCGGGCCCCCCCGCACCCCTCGGCGGGGTCGCCCCGCGGTCCCCCCGCACCTCCCGCGGGCCGCCATGGCAACGACTCCCGCCGCACCCGCCGCCATCTTTGTTCCTCCCGCCGCCGGCCCCGCCCCCGCCGGCTTCACCGCCGGCTCTGCGCATGCGCCGCTCCCTCTCGGCCACGCCCCTCCCCGGCGCCGCGCGTCGCCATGGAAACCGCGCGGCGTCTTAAAGGGGCCGCGACCCGCGCGGGTTTTGGGGGGCGGGGTTGGGGGACACCGGGGGGTGTTGGGGACAAATCCCCCCAAAATAACAAAGCGCCACTAAATCGGGGTTCAGCGTTTATTGGCGAGCGGCAGCCAAGCGGTGGGGAGGGGTGGCAGCAGCTGGGAGGGGAAGGGTGGGACCCTCCAAAGTGGGGGGACCCCTAAAGGGAGAGGGAGGGGACCCCCAAGGGGAGGGGACCCCCAAAGTCCCCCCCCACCCCCTCGTTGGTCACTTGTCCTTGTGCTGGATGAGGCCTTTGGAGATCAGGTCCGGGATCTCCACGGCCAGCCAGGGACCGAGCTGGGGGGACAGGGGTCACTGCTGAGGGGACACCCCTGGGACGTGTCACACCCCAAAATGTGACAGACCCCCTCGGTGTCACCCCCCAAAATGTGTCACCTCTCCTTGGTGTCACACATCCGGGATGTGTCACACCCCAAAATGTGACAGACCCCCTCGGTGTCACCCCCCAAAATGTGTCAAACCCCCTCGGTGTCACCCCCCCAAAATATGTCACCTCCCCCCTCGGTGTCATCCTCCAAAATGTGTCACCCCTCCATGGGTGACCTCCCGGTGTCCTCAATGTCACCCCCCGTGTCCCGTCCTGGTGCCCCCCTGGTGTCCCTGCTCTGTGTCCCCTCCCCTGTCCCCGGTGTCCCCCCTCAGTGTCCCCCCCATGTCCCCTCCCGGTGTCCCCAATGTGTCCCCCCTGTCCCCGCTCACCCCCAGTGCCATCAGGTGTGCCAGTCCGAACTTGGGCACGTTCCTGGCCCACAGCGGCTTGAAGTGGTCACTGAGGCAGATCTTGCCCCCCCTGAGGGACCCCCGACCGTCAGAGCCCCCCGGGACCCCCCAAAACACCCCCAGGGACCCCCCAAAACCCGGGGATGCCCCTGAGCCCCCTGGGACCCCCGCAGTGACCACCCAAAATCCCGGGAACCCCCCACCAAGGACCCCCATAACCCCCCAAAACCCCTTAGTGACCCCCAAGCCCCAAACCCTCCCTAGAACCTCCCCAGGAGCCCACCCAGGACCCCCCAAACTCCCCTAGGACCCCCCAAGCCCCCCCCAACCCAGCTTAGAACCTCCCCAGGACCCCCAAACCATCCCTAGAACCCCCCCAGGACCCTCAAACTCCCACCCAGGACCCCCCAAACCCTCTCTAGAACCCCCCCAAACCTCCCAGGACCCCCAAACCATCCCTAGAACCCCCCCAGGACCCTCAAACCCCCACCCAGGACCCCCCAAACCCTCTCTAGAAACCCCCCCAAACCTCCCCAGGACCCCCAAATCATCCCTAGAACCCCCCCAGGACACCCCAAAACCCCCCCAGGACCCCCCAGACCTCCCCAGGACCCCCAAACCATCCCTAGAACACCCCCAGGACCCTCAAACCCCCACCCAGGACCCCCCAAACCATCCCTAGAACCCCCCCAGGACCCTCAAACCCCCACCCAGGACACCCCAAACCCTCTCTAGAACCCCCCTAAACCTCCCCAGGACCCCCAAACCATCCCTAGAACCCCCCCAGGACCCTCAAACCCCCACCCAGGACCCCCCAAACCCTCTCTAGAAACCCCCCCCCACCTCCCCAGGACCCCCCAACCATCCCTAGAACCCCCCCAGGACACCCCAAAACCCCCCCATGACCCCCCAAACTTCCCTAGGACCCCCCAAACTCCCCTAGGACCCCCTCAGGACCCCCCAAACCCTTCCTAGAACCCACCCAAGACCCCCCCAAACCCCCAAACCCTCCCTAGAACCCCCCCAGGACCCCACCAAACCCCCCCAAACCCACACAGGACCCCCCAAACCCTCCCTAGAACCCCCCAGGACCCCCCCCAAACCCCCTCCCAAACCCCCAAACCCTCCCTAGAACCCCCAGGACCCCCCTAGAACCCCCCAAACCCCCCAGGACCCCCAAACCCCACCGGTACATCTTGGCCGTTTTCCCGTCCAGCTCGGGGATGGCGATCTCGGGGGCGGTGCCCGGGTACGTCACCGGGATCTGGGGGGGTCAGGGGGGGTCAGGACCCCCTCGGGACCCCCCAAAATCCCCAAACCCCCCCCCGGAGCCCCCCTGCTCACCTCGAACTCGATGCTGAACTCGTAGCGCAGCAGCTCATGGATGTACCAGCAGCGCCCACTCCAGCTGGGGGGGCCAGGGACCCCAAAAACCGCTCAGGGACCCCCCAAAACCCCTCAGGAACCCCCAAAAAACCCCTCAGGGACCACCCCATAACCCCTCAGCGACCCCACAAAACCCCTCAGGGACCTCCAAAACCCCTCAGGGACCCCCAAAAACCCCTCAGGGACCCCCAAAAAACCCTCAGGGACCCCAAAAACCGCTCAGGGACTCCCTGAAACCCATCAGGGACCCCAAAAACCGCTCAGGGAACCCCCAAAAACCCCTCAGGGACCCCCCAAAAACCCCTCAGGGACCCATCAAACTGCTCAGGGACCCCCAAAACCCCCCCAAAACTCCTCAAGGACCCCCCAAAACCCCTCAGGGACCCCCAAAACCCCTCAGGGACCCCCCAAAACCTCTCAGGGGCCCCTCCAAACCCCTCAGGGACCCCCAAAAACCCCTCAGGGACCCCCCAAAAACCCCTCAGGGACCCATCAAACTGCTCAGGGACCCCCAAAACCCCTCAGGGACCCCCCAAAGCGCTCAGGGACCCTAAAAAACCGCCCAGGGACCCCCCAAAAACCGCTCAGGGACCCACCCGGGGGTCCCGGTGTGCCCATCCCGGGGGTCCCGGAGCCCCCCTCCCCCCCTCACCGGGTGCCCTCGGGGTTGGACTCCAGGCGGAACCAGTCGGTGTCGGCGCGTTTGTTGTTCTCCACGTACTGCGGGGACACCGGGGGGTCACCGGTACCGGGAGGCGGTCACCGGTACCGGAGGGAGTCACCGGTACCGGGGAAGGGGGGTCACTGGTACTGGGGGGGATTCACTGGTACCGGGGGGAGGATAACCGGTACCGGGGAAGGGTCGCCGGTACCGGGAGAGGTGGGGAGGGGGTCACCGGTACCGGGGGAGGGTCGGTCACCGGTACCGGGGGACACGCCGCACCTGGATGAGCGCCCGGTACTCCTCCCGCAGCCGCTCGGCCCAGCCCTCGCGGTCCCGCGGCCCCGCCGGTGCCCGCAGCAGCGGCAGCTCCGCCACCGCCCGCCGCGCCGCCGCCTCCGCCATGGCCCGGCCCCGCCATGCCGCCCCGCCGGAAGTGACGTGGCGCCGCCACCGCCGCCCGGGGCCGCCATCTTTTCTACGGGCGCGGCGGGAGAGGTGACGGCGCCGCCGCCATCTTGGGTGAGGGCACGACTGGCGGGTGAGGCCGCAGCTCCGCCGCCATCTTGGGTGAGGGCACAGCCGGCGGTTGAGGCCGCCGCGCTGCCGCCATCTTTAGTGATGGCAGCGAAGTGACGTGAATGGTGGGCGGGGCTTGGGTGGGGAGGCACCGCCCCCCTCCCCAGGGACCGCCCCCAACAGCGACGGGGACCCCCCCCCCCCCAAAATACCGATAGGGACCCCCCACACCCTCCCCAGGGACCGCCCCCTCCCCAGGGACCCCCCCTCTCCCACAGGGACCCCCCCCACAGCAACGGGGACCCCCCTTAGCCCTAAGGACCCCCCTCCCACCGATCCCCCCCATAATCCCAGAGACCCCCCATAACACCAAGGACTCCCCCACAGCCCCAGGGACCCCCCCAGACCCAATTTAAGGACGCGCGGGGGGGGTCTCAGGGCTTTATTTGGGGTTCTGGGATGGGCTCAGGGCTGGATTTGGGGTCCATGGGGGGGGTCTCTGAGGGTCTCGGGGGGTCTCGGGGGTCTCGAGGCTGTCCCGGGGATCTCAGGGGGTCTCAGGGGATATCGGGGCTGTTTTGAGGTCCGTTTGGGGGTCTCGGGGGGTGCCGGGGCTGTCCCGGGGATCTCTCAGGGGGTGTCGGGGGGTGCCGGGGCTGTCCCGGGGGTCTCCCAGGGGGTCTCAGGGGGTCTCCTCGGGGGTGCCGGGGGTCCCCAGGCGCAGCAGGGAGGAGAACAGCCCCATCACGCCGCTCTGCAGCTCCCGGGCCAGCGGTTCCAGCTGCGCGTTAGCCCGGCCCAGGTACAGCCTAAGGGAGAGCGCCGTCAGCGGGGGGCTGGGCAGGGGTCCCGAGCAGGGGAGGGGGCTGGGGAGGGGTCCCGGGATGAGGAGGGGTCCTGGATAGAGGTCCCGAGGAGGGGAGGGGTCCCGGGGATGGAGGGGAGGGGTCCCGGGGTGAGGAGGGGTCTCGGGAAGGGAGGGTAGGGGTCCCGGGGATGGAGGGAAGGGGGCTGGGGAGGGGTCCCGGGGTGGGGAGGGGTCTCGGGAAGAGAGTGGAGGGGTCCTGAGGAGGGGTCCCGGGCAGGGGAGGGGTCTGGGGAGCAGTCCCGGGGTGAGGAGGGGTCTCGGGAAGAGAGTGGAGGGGTCCTGAGGAGGGGTCCCGGGCAGGGGAGGGGTCCTGGAGAGAGGTCCCGAGAAGGGGAGGGGAGGGAAGGGGTCCCGGGAGGGTCCCGGAGTGGGGAGGGGTCCCGGGGAAGGAGGGGGTCCCATGTGGGGAGGGGTCCCGAGGAAAAAGGGGAGTGGTTTCGAGTGAAGAGGGGGCCCGGGGAAGGAGGGGAGGGGTCCCAGGTAGGGGAGGTGTCCCAGGGAGGGGTCCCGGGGAGGGGTCCCAGGTAGGGGTCCCCGGTAGGGGAGGGGTCCCGAGTGGGGAGGTGTCCCGGGGAGGGGTCCCGGGGGAGGGGTCCCGAGTGGGGAGGGGTCCCGAGTGGGGAGGGGTCCCGGGGAGGGGTCCCGAGTGGGGAGGGGTCCCCGCCGCCCCCCGTACTCGGCCTGGCTGCGCAGCTCCTCGGGCCGCAGCTGCGGCGGCAGCTCCCGGGCCACCAGCTCGGTCAGGCTCTGCAGGTGGCGGCTGAAGAAATCCGCGGGCTCCGGGACCCCCGGGACCCCCGGGACCCCCTCGCTCGCCGCCTCCCGCCGCTCCAGCGCGGCCCCGGGGCGGCCGGCGACGAACAGGAGCAGCAGCGCGGCCAGCGGGAGCCTCATGGCTGCGGGGACAGCGTGGGGACACCGTGGGGACAGCGTGGGGACACCGTGGGGACACCGTGGGGACGTGTGCCACTCGTGTCCCTGCGGCCGCAGACCCGCTGGGGCTTCCAGCCCATCCCCGTCCCGTTCCTGCCCCACAGAAACTTCCAACCCCATAAAAACTTCCAACCCCATAGAAATTTCCAGCCCCATCCCCATTCTGTTCCTGCCCCATAAAAACTTTCAGCCCCATAAAAAATTCCAACCCCACAGAAATTTCCAACCCCATCCCATCCCATTCCTGCCCCATAAAAACTTCCAACCCCATAAAAATTTCCAGCCCCAAATCCCAATCCCGATCCCAAATCCCAACCCGGATCCCAATCCTAAATCCCAACCCCAGCCCCAAATTCAAATCCCAGCCCCAAATCCCAACCCGAATCCCAAATCCCAACCCCAGTCCCAAATCTGATCCCAAATCCCAGCCCCAAATCCCGATCCCGATCCCAAATCCCAACCCTAAATTCCAACCCCAGCCCGAAATCCCAGTCCCACACCCCAATCCCTGTCCCTGTCCCCATCCCTGTCCCTGTCCCCGTCCCTCTCACCTGCCCAGGTGCCTCTGCAGTTTTGGGGTCCCCCCTCCCCCGGCCCCGTTTTTATCCCAGTCCCACCCCCCCCGGCAAACACGGTGGGGCCGAGGGGCAGCGCGGGGGGGCCCCGTGTCCCCTCCGTGTCCCCTCCCCTTGTCCCCCGTGTCCCCTCCCCTTGTCCCCCGTGTCCCCTGCCCTGTCCCCTCTGTGTTCCCTGTGTCCCACCCCTTGTCCCCTCTGTGTCCCCCTCGCTGTCCCCTGCCCATGTCCCCTGCCCTGTCCCCAGTGTCCCCTCTGTGTCACCCCCTTGTCCCCCCCGTGTCCCCTCTATGTCCCCTCTATGTCCCCCCATGTCCCCCCATGTCCCCCCGTGTCCCCAAAGTTGTCGCCTGCGCTGTCCCCGACCCTCGGCCCCTGGCGGGAGGGGACAGAGGGGACAGTCCGGCCGCGCTGGGGACACTGGGGCAAAGGGCGGGGGTGGCGCTGGCGACAAAAGGTCAGAGTCCCCCCGGTCACCGTGGGGATGGGGACACGGCAGGGGACAGCGCGGCCACAGAGGTGGCGCGGGGAGGGGACAGTGGGCTGAGGAGGTGGGGACAGCGGGGGACACGGGGCGGGGTGTTGGGACAGAGCCAGGACGGTCCAGCCATGGTGGGGGGGGTGGGGGACACGACACGGGACACGACACAGGACACGACACAGGACACGACACAGGACACGACACGGGACACGCGGGGGGTGACAAGAGGGGACACGGGCAGGGGAGGTGGCATGAGAGGGAAGATGGGATGGGGGGAGTCCAGGGATGCGGGGGGGACGTGGAGGTGACGGGACACGCGGGAATTTGGGGACAATGACCCAAACTGTCCCCAAATTTGGGGGACAGGAGGGTGGCCACGGAACGTCTCCTCTCGGGTGCGGATGTCCGGAGGGGTCGCATTCCATCGCTGCCCCGCCCACCCCTCTCAGCCAATGGGCGGCGCGCGTTTGCCCGTAGTCAAGATGGCAGCGGCGCCTCCCGTGAAGGCGCTCCGGGCGGCGCCGCCCGCGATGGCGGCGGCCGGCGGGGGCCCGTAGGGGCCATGGGCAGCGGCGAGGGCCGAGCCCCGCGGCGGGGCCGGGCCCGCGGCAACCCCGGCAGCTTCGACGGGCTGCACCGGAGCTGCAAAGGTGCGGGGCACCGGGGCCGTGGGGACAGCGGGGCTATGGGGGACACCGGGACCGGGAGGGGGCACCGGGGCTGGGGGACAGCGGGGCCATGGGGACAGCGGGGCCATGGGGACAGCGGGGCTATGGGGACAGCGGGGCTATGGGGGACACCGGGACCGGGAGGGGCACCGGGGCTGGGGGACACCGGCGTGACGAGGGGACAGCGGGGCCATGGGGACAGCGGGGGTGGCAGCTTTGTCCCCTGGGGGGGTGGCACGGGGGGGACATTGCTGTCCCCAAGAAGGGGTGGTGGGTGTCACCAAGGGGGTGACAGCCGTGTCCCCAGTGGGTGACAGCCATTCCTGGGGGTGACAGCCGTGTCCCCAGTGGGTGACAGCCATTCCTGGGGGTGACAGCCATGTCTGGGGGTGACAGCCGTGTCCCCAGTGGGTGACAGCCATTCCTGGGGGTGACAGCCATTCCTGGGGGTGACAGCCGTGTCCCCAGTGGGTGACAGCCATTCCTGGGGGTGACAGCCATGTCTGGGGGTGACAGCCATGTCCCCAGTGGGTGACAGCCATTCCTGGGGGTGACAGCTGTGTCCCCAGGGGGTGACAGCCATTCCTGGGGGTGACAGCCGTGTCTGGGGGTGACAGCCGTGTCTGGGGGTGACAGCCGTGTCCCCAGTGGGTGACAGCCATTCCTGGGGGTGACAGCCGTGTCCCCAAGGGGGTGACAGCCGTGTCCCCAGCGAGGTGACAGCCGTGTCCCCCCAGAGGTGTTCCCGCCGCAGATGGAGGGGGTGAAGCTGATCGTCACCAAGACCCTGAGCAGCCACTTCCAGGTCGGGCAGGGGACACTTGGGGACACCACGGGGTGGCCCCCAGCGCTGTCCGTGTCCCCCGTGACTGCCGGTGTCCCCACAGGTGACACACACGGTGCACATGAGCACCCTGGGCCCCTCCGGCTACCGCTTCAACGCCACCTTCCTGGGGGACCGCCAGCTCGGGCCCACCGAGGTGACACCGCGGGTGGCACCCCCGGGCGGGGGTGGCACCGGGCGGTCCCAGGGGGTGGCAGGGCCTGGGGACATCGCGGCCATCTGTGACCTCGGGGTGGGGGGTGGCTGCGGGGTGGCCCTGTGGGGGACATTGGTGGCCTCGGGGTGGTCGGTGGCCTTGGGGTCATTGGTGGCCTTGGGGTCATTGGTGGCCTTGGGGACATTGGCAGCCTTGGGGTCATTGGTGGCCTTGGGGACATTGGTGGCCCTGGGTGGTCCCAGGTGGCCCTGGGTTCGTTGGTGGCCACAAGGCCGTGGCTGGAGCTGGGGGTGCTCAGTGGTGGCCCCGTGGCCGTCCCTGTGTCCCCCTGTCCCCATGGGTGTCCCTGTGGGTGTCTCTGTGGGTGTCCCGGTGTCCCCGTGTCCCCGTGGGTGCCCCGTGGGTGTCCCCGTGTCCCTGTGGGTGTCCCTGTGGGGTGTCCCCATGTCCCTGTGGGTGTCCCTGTGGGGTGTCCCCTTGTCCCCGTGGGTGTCCCTGTGGGGTGTCCCCTGTCCCTGTGGGTGTCCCTGTGGGGTGTCCCCTTGTCCCTGTGGGTGTCCCCATGGGTGTCCTGGTGTCCCCGTGGGTGCCCTGTGGGTGTCCCTGTGGGTGTCCCAGTGTCCCCCTGTCCCCGTGGTTGTCCTGGTGTCCCCGTGGGTGCCCTGTGGGTGTCCCGTGGGTCCCCCTGTCCCCGTGGGTGTGCCCCTGTCCCCGTGGGTGCCCTGTGGGTGTCCCTGTGGGTGCCCCGTGGGTGTCCCTGTGGGTGCCCCGTGGGTGTCCCGTGGGTCCCTCTGTCCCCGTGGGTGTCCCCCTGTCCCCGTGGGTGCCCCATAGGTGTCTCCGTGGGTGTCCCCTGTCCCTGTGGGTGTCCCTGTGGGGTGTCCCCTTGTCCCCGTGGGTGTCCCTGTGTCCCCCTGTCCCCGTGGGTGTCCCCCTGTCCCCGTGGGTGTCCCCCTGTCCCCGTGGGTGTCCACGTGGGTGTCCCCGTGGGTGTCCCCTGTCCCTGTGGGTGTCCCTGTGGGGTGTCCCCTTGTCCCTGTGGGTGTCCCTGTGTCCCCCTGTCCCCGTGGGTGTCCCCCTGTCCCCGTGGGTGCCCCATAGGTGTCTCCGTGGGTGTCCCCTGTCCCTGTGGATGTCCCCGTGGGTGCCCTGTGGGTGTCCCCGTGGGTGTCCTGGTGTCCCCGTGGGTGTCCTGGTGTCCCCATGGGTGCCCTGTGGGTGTCCCCGTGTCCCCGTGGGTGCCCTGTGGGTGTCCCCGTGGGTCCCCCTGTCCCCATGGGTGTGCCCCTGTCCCTGTGGGTGCCCTGTGGGTGTCTCCGTGGGTGTCCTGGTGTCCCCGTGGGTGCCCCGTGGGTGTCCCCGTGGGTGCCCCGTGGGTGTCCCCAGGCAGCCGCGCTGTCCCCAGGTGTTCCCCACGCTGCTCGGGGACATGGACAGCGCCGGCAGCCTGAACGCGCAGGTGCTGCAGCTGCTGGGGGAGCGCCTCCGCACCAAGGCCGTCTTCCAGGTGAGCCTGTCACCCCCGTGTCACCCTGTGTCACCCCGTGTCACCCCAGTGTGTCACCCCCTGTGTCACCCCCTGTGTCACCCGTGTCCCTGCGCTGTCCCCAGGCGCAGCGCTCCCGCTTTGTGACGTGGCAGTTTGACGCCGAGTACCGGGGGGACGACTGCACGGCCGCGCTGACGCTGGGCAACCCCGACCTGCTGGCCGGCTCCGGTGAGTGCTGCTGGCCCTGGTAGCCACAGGGCTGTCCTGGTAGCCACAGGGCTGTCCTGCTAGCCACAGGGCCGTCCTGCTAGCCACAGGGCTGTCCTGCTAGCCACAGGGCTGTCCTGCTAGCCACAGGGCTGTCGTGGTAGCCACAGGGCTGTCCTGCTAGCCACAGGGCTGTCCTGGTAGCCACAGGGCTGTCCTGCTAGCCACAGGGCCGTCCTGCTAGCCACAGGGCTGTCCTGGTAGCCACAGGGCTGTCCTGCTAGCCACAAGGCTGTCCTGGTAGCCACAGGGCTGTCCTGGTAGCCACAGGGCTGTCCTGGTAGCCACAGGGCTGTCCTGGTAGCCACAGGGCTGTCCTGGTAGCCACAGGGCTGTCCTGCTAGCCACAGGGCCATCCTGCTAGCCACAGGGCTGTCCTGCTAGCCACAGGGCTGTCCTGGTAGCCACAGGGCCATCCTGGTAGCCACAGGGCTGTCCTGGTAGCCACAAGGCTGTCGTGGTAGCCACAGGGCCGTCCTGGTAGCCACAGGGCCGTCCTGGTAGCCACAGGGCTGTCCTGCTGGCCACAAGGCCGTCCTGCTAGCCACAAGGCTGTCGTGGTAGCCACAAGGCTGTCCTGGTAGTCACAGGGCTGTCCTGGTAGCCACAGTGCTGTCCTGCTAGCCACAGGGCTGTCCTGGTAGCCACAAGGCTGTCCTGGTAGCCACAGGGCCGTCCTGCTAGCCACAAGGCTGTCCTGGTAGCCACAGGGCTGTCGTGGTAGCCACAGGGCTGTCATGGTAGCCACAGGGCTGTCCTGGTAGCCACAGGGCCATCCTGGTAGCCACAAGGCTGTCCTGCTAGCCACAGGGCCGTCCTGGTAGCCACAGGGCCATCCTGCTAGCCACAGGGCTGTCCTGCTAGCCACAAGGCTGTCGTGGTAGCCACAGGGCCATCCTGCTAGCCATAAGGCTGTCGTCGTAGCCACAGGGCTGTCCTGGTAGCCACAGGGCTGTCCTGGTAGCCACAGGGCCGTCCTGGTAGCCACAGGTCTGTCCTGGTAGACACAGGGCTGTCCTGCTAGCCACAGGGCTGTCCTGCTAGCCACAGGGCCATCCTGGTAGCCACAGGGCTGTCTTGGTAGCCACAGGGCTGTCCTGGTAGCCACAGGGCCGTCCTGGTAGCCACAGGTCTGTCCTGGTAGACACAGGGCCGTCCTGGTAGCCACAAGGCTGTCGTGGTAGCCACAGGGCCATCCTGGTAGCCACAAGGCTGTCCTGGTAGCCACAAGGCTGTCCTGCTAGCCACAGGGCCATCCTGGTAGCCACAGGGCCGTCCTGGTAGCCACAGGGCCGTCCTGCTAGCCACAAGGCTGTCGTGGTAGCCACAAGGCTGTCGTGGTAGCCACAGGGCCGTCCTGCTAGCCACAGGGCCGTCCTGGTAGCCACAGGGCCGTCCTGCTAGCCACAAGGCTGTCCTGGTAGTCACAGGGCTGTCCTGGTAGCCACAAGGCTGTCGTGGTAGCCACAGGGCTGTCCTGGTAGCCACAGTGCTGTCCTGGTAGCCACAGGGCTGTCCTGGTAGCCACAGGGCCGTCCTGCTAGCCACAGGGCTGTTCTGCTAGCCACAGGGCTGTCCTGCTAGCCACAGGGCTGTCCTGCTAGCCACAGGGCTGTCCTGGTAGCCACAGGGCCGTCCTGCTAGCCACAAGGCTGTCCTGCTAGCCACAGGGCCGTCCTGCTAGCCACAAGGCTGTCGTGGTAGCCACAGGGCTGTCCTGCTAGCCACAGGGCTGTCCTGCTAGCCACAAGGCTGTCGTGGTAGCCACAGGGCCATCCTGGTAGCCACAGGGCTGTCCTGCTAGCCACAGGGCCGTCCTGCTAGCCATGCAGCCATCCTGGTAGCCACAGGGCTGTCGTGGTAGCCACAGGGCTGTCGTGGTAGCCACAGGGCTGTCCTGGTAGCCACAGGGCTGTCCTGCTAGCCACAGGCATGGTAGCCACAGGGCTGTCCTGGTAGCCACAGGGCTGTCCTGGTAGCCACAAGGCTGTCGTGCTAGCCACAGGGCCGTCCTGGTAGCCACAGGGCTGTCCTGCTAGCCACAGGGCCGTCCTGCTAGCCACAGGGCTGTCCTGCTAGCCACAAGGCTGTCATGGTAGCCACAAGGCTGTCGTGGTAGCCACAGGGCTGTCCTGCTAGCCACAGGGCTGTCCTGGTAGCCACAAGGCTGTCCTGCTAGCCACAGGGCCGTCCTGGTAGCCACAGGGCTGTCCTGGTAGCCACAGGGCCGTCCTGGTAGCCACAGGGCCGTCCTGGTAGCCACAGTGCTGTTCTGCTAGCCACAGGGCTGTCGTGGTAGCCACAAGGCTGTCGTGGTAGCCACAGGGTTGTCCTGCTAGCCACAAGGCTGTCCTGCTGGCCACAGGGCCGTCCTGCTAGCCACAGGGCTGTCCTGCTAGCCACAAGGCTGTCCTGCTAGCCACAGGGCTGTCCTGCTAGCCACAGGGCCGTCCTGGTAGCCACAGGGCCGTCCTGGTAGCCACAGGGCTGTCCTGCTAGCCACAGGGCTGTCCTGCTAGCCACACGGCCGTCCCAGTGGCCACGGTGACAGAGGGGACATCTCTGAGCCTGCTGCTGGCCCTGCTGTCCCCGCAGGGATCCTGGTGGCCCTGGGGACATCGCTGAGGTCCCGGTGGCTCCTCTGACAGCCCGCTGTCCTTGCAGGGATCCTGGTGGCCCCATAGGGATCCTGGTGGTCCTGGTGGTGGCCCAGGGACCCCACTGACACCCCGCTGTCCCCGCAGGGATCCTGGTGGCCCATTTCCTGCAGAGTGTCACCGCCCGGCTGGTGCTGGGCGCGGAGCTGGTGTACCACCGGCGGCCCGGAGAGGAGGGGGCCATCCTCACCCTGGCTGGAAAGTACTCGGGTGGGGACACTGGGGACACTGGGGACAGCTGGGGACAGCTGGGGACAATGGGGACAGCTGGGGATTCCTCAGGGACAGCTGGGGGTGCCTGGGGACAGTTGGGGACACCCTGGGAACATCTGGGGATGCCTCAGGGACAGCTGGGGATGCCTGGGGACACCTTGGGAACATCTGGGGACAGCTGGGGATACCCGGGGACACCTTGGGAACATCTGGGGACACCGTGGGGACACCTAGGGATGCTGGGGGACACCTTGGGGACATCTGGGGACAGCTGTGGAGACCTCGGGGATTCCTGGGGAACAGCTGGGTACGCCAGGAGACACCTGGGGACGCCTTGGGGATACCTGGGAGACATCTCAGGGACAGTCTGGGGACAACTGGGGATGGCTGGGAACACCTGGGGATGCTGGGGCACATCTGGGGACATCTGGGGACACCTTGGGGACACGTGGGGACGGTGGCTCTCTGTCGCAGCCCCGAACTGGGAGGCAACGCTCAACGTGGGCTACGGCGGGGCCCACGCCAGCTACTACCACCGGGCCAACGAGCAGGTGGGTGTCCCCATTGTCCCCCGCTGTGTCCCCGCTGTGTCCCCATTGTCCCCTGCTGTCCCCTGACCGCCGTGTCCCGCAGGTGCAGGTGGGGGTGGAGCTGGAGGCCAACCCGCGGCTGCAGGAGAGCTCCTTTGCCTTTGGCTACCAGCTCAACCTGCCGCGGGCCAACGCCGTCTTCAGAGGTGGGCCGGTCCCCCCCCGAGGTGGTTTTTGTCCCCGCTGGTGGCGGGGGTGGCGCTCAGGTGTCACTGCTGTCCCCACAGGGCTCCTGGACAGCAGCTGGAGCGTGGGGGGGGTCCTGGAGAAGCGGCTGCCCCCCCTGCCCGTGACGCTGGCGCTGGGCGCCTTCCTGAACCACCGCAGGGACCGCTTCCACTGCGGCTTCGGTGTCACCGTGGCGTGAGCGACACGGGACAGGGACACCGGACAGGGGACAGGACAGCAGGGACAGCAGGGACAGGATACGGGACGGGACAGCAGGGACAGGGGACACGGATAGGGGACAGGACAGCGGGGACAGCAGGGACAGCAGGGACAGGGGACACGGGACATGGACAGGGGACAGGACAGTGGGGACAGCAGGGACAGGGGACACGGACAGGGGACAGGACAGTGGGGACGGGATAGTGGGGATGGCAGGGACAGCAAGGACAGGGCACAGCGGGGACAGGACAGTGGGAACAGCAAGGACGTGGGACACAGACAGGGAACAGGACAGTGGGGACAGGACAGCAGGGACATGGGACATGGACAGGGGACAGGACAGTGGGGATAGGACAGTGGGGACAGCAGGACACGGGACAGGGGACTGGACAGTGGGGACAGCGGGACAGAGTGGACAGGACAGTGTGACAGGACAGTGGGGACAGCAGGACACGGGACAGCAGGACAGTGTGACAGAGTGGACAGGACAGTGGGACAGGACAGCGGGGACAGCGGGTGAGTGGCACTGTCCTGCTCAGGGAGCCGCCAGGCGGGGCCATGCAGGTGCCACAAGGACCCGCGGGGACACGGCGGGCTGGGGACAGCGAGTGACAGTGCCACAGGGGGCTGGGGGTCCCCATTGTCGCCAGTGCCACCCTCGGAGGGTGGTGGCCATGAGGGGCTGGGGGTCCCCAGCGCGGTGGCGGCCGTGCCTCAGTTTCCCTGCGGTGACGCAGCCGGGAGCCCGGATAAATAAAGGAGCTTTACTCTGTGCCTGGTGGCGGCCGGGGGTGACACTTGGGGACCGGGAGGTGACACGGGGCTCAGCTGATGATCTCGGAGAGAGCGGCATCATGGCTGACAGGTCCTGGATGTGCAGGATCTGCCGCGTGTTCTCCGCCTTCATGGGGACACGCATGGGGACATCCAGCTGGGCCTGGTGGCTGTCCCCAACCCCTCTGGGGACGCTGCCACCCCGCCGTGGGGCTGACCTGCCCAGGCTCACGTGGAACTTGGGGAGCAGCTCCAGGTACGCCTGCTGGAAGCTGGCTGGGGGGAGCCCCCTAAAATCCCGGGGTGAGGGCGGGCAGCGCCTTTGGGATCTGTCCCTGCAGTGTCACCAAGTGCCACCGCCTTGGACGCCTCCGGGGTGGCCGCTCCGAACCTCCCTGGGCAGCCCTTCCAGGGTCTTTTCCCTTTTCCAGGAGGAATTCTCCCAAATTTCCCCTTTGAGCCTCCCCAGGTTCATTCCAAACCTCCCTGGACAGCCCTTCCAGGTCCTTTTCCCTTTTCTAAGAGGAATTTCCCCAAATTTTCCACCCTGAGCCTTCCCTGGTCACCCTGGGGGAGTGGCAGGGTGTCCGCCTGGATGTCCCTTGGATGAGTCTGGGGGTGCCAGGCTGTCCCTTGTCCCCGAGGGGGTGCCAGGGTGTCCCTTTGGGTGTCCCCGAGGTGATTCTGGGGGTGCCAGGCTGTCCCTTGTCCCCGAGGGGGTGCCAGGGTGTCCCTTTGGGTGTCCCCGAGGTGATTCTGGGGGTGCCAGGCTGTCCCTTGTCCCCGAGGGGGTGGCAGGATGTCCCTTTGGGTGTCCCCGAGGTGATTTTGGGGGTGCCAGGCTGTCCCTTGTCCCCGAGGGGGTGCCAGGGCGTCCCTTTGGGTGTCCCCGAGGTGATTTTGGGGGTGCCAGGCTGTCCCTTGTCCCCGAGGGGGTGCCAGGGTGTCCCTTTGGGTGTCCCCGAGGTGATTCTGGGGGTGTCAGGCTGTCCCTTGTCCCCGAGGGGGTGGCAGGATGTCCCCCTGGGTGTCCCCACCGTGAACCTGGCGGTCCCCAAGGGGGGGGGCGGATCCTGCTGCAGCCCCCGGCCCAGGAAATCGGGGTTCCCCACCCTCCTGTCACCGTCACCGCCCCCTCCCCACCCTCCTGTCACTGTCACCGCCCCCTCCCCACCCTCCTGTCACTGTCACCGCCCCCTCCCCACCCTCCTGTCACTGTCACTGTCACTGTCACCCCCCACCCAGAGGAGCTTTTGGCCCGTGCAAAGAATAAAACGTGAGGAAGAGGAGGCTGGGCCGGGGGTTTGGGGGAATTTGGGGAGGGGGACCCCACTGGGAGAGAACCCCGGGTTTCCCCCTCTGGGATTTGAAGGATTTCCAGTGAAATTCCCGGGATTTTCTCACCCGCTGCGGCTCAGGCGCCCCAAAACTGATTCGTGGAGCGGGGGAGGAGGGGGGGGATAAAATCAAGGAGATTTTGGGGGGGCTTTTGGGGGTTTTGCAGCAGAATTTGGGGGGTTAACAGGCGAATTTCGGAGGGTTTGCAGCTGGGTTTTGGCGGGGTTCACAGGAGGATTTCGGGAGGATTCACAGCAGGATTTTGGGGAGTTCACAGCAGTTTTATTAATGGCACCACGGGGACAGGGAGGGGACAGGGACAGGGACAAAACGCGTCGGGGGGCACGGGCGGCTCCCCCAGGCCGGCCGCAGCCTCGCCCCCTCCACGGGGCTCCGGCCGGTTTTTTGGGGGGGGGTCCCGGCGGTTACGGGGTGCGGGGGTTAATGGGGGGACAGGAAAGGGGACGGGGCGGGGACCACCCCGCGACGTCATTTGGGGTCGGTCGCGGGGAGAGACGAGAAAACGGCCAAAAAAGGAGCAAAAATGGGGGCACAGAAACCCCCCCGAGCTCGGGGAGGGGACACCGACCCCAAATCCGCCGGGTTTGCGTTCCGAAGGAGAAATTCCGCTCGGGGCTGGGCAGGGGGCGACCGAGGGGGGGACACGAGGTTGTCCCCAACGCCACCCTCAAGGCCGGGGGACCCGAGGCGAGGACCACACCCCGCTCCTCGCCGGGTCCCGGGGCCGGGGGGCCATCAGGAGCCCCCCGAGTTGGGTTTGATGATGCTCAGCAGGGCGTTCTTGAGGCTGGCCCGGCTCGGGGAGCGGGCGGCGGGCGGGGGGGCGGCCTGGGGCTCCCCCCGCAGCTCCATCTCGATGGTCATGATGACTTTGGGGGGCCGGGGGTCCCCCGTGTCCCCGCCAGCCCCCGGGGGTCGCTCCCTGCCCGCTAACCGCTATTTCCTATCCTTGCGCGAGTCCCCTTTGGCTTTCTTGGCGCTGCGGCCGTGGTCCAGCATGGCGTAGAGCACCGGGGCCTGCGGGGACACCGGGGATTCAGCTGCCGGTTCCGGGCACCGGGGGCACCGGGGGGACCGGGGGGACCGGGGGGACAGCCCGCCGAGCCCCCCGCCCCGCTGGGCGCTCACCTGCCGGCTGCGCTTGGAGCCGTCCTTGGCCGAGCGCTGCAGCTTCCCCTTCTCCATGGCGCTGGCACCGGGGGAAACGGGAAAAGAGCGGCTCGGGGCGGCGGGGCCGGGGCCGCCGGTTTGGGGAGGGGGAACGGAAATTGCAGCCCCGGTGGTCCCGGTTTGGGGACGGGTCCCGGTTTGGGGAGGGGGCGCGGAAAACGCAGCCCCGGTGGTCCCGGTTTGAGGAGGGTCCCGGTTTGGGGAGGGGTCCCGGTTTGGGGAAGGGTCCCGGTTTGGGAAGGGTCCCGGTTTGGGGGGGTCCCGGTTTGGGGAGGGGGCGTGGAAATTGTGGCCCCGGTTTGGGGAAGGTCCCGGTTTGGGGAATGTCCCGGTTTTGGGGGGGGTCCCGGTTTGGGGAGGGGGCGCGGAAAACGCAGCCCCGGTGGCTCCGGTTTGAGGAGGGTCCCGGTTTGGGGAACGGTCCCGGTTTGGAGAAGGTCCCGGTTTGGGGAAGGTCCCGGTTTGGGGGAGTGTCCCGGTTTGGGGAGGGTCCCGGTTTGGGGGAAGGTCCCAGTTTGGGGAAGGTCCCGGTTTGGGGAGGGGTCCCGGTTTGGGGAAGGTCCCGGATTGGGGAAGGGTCCCGGTTTGGGGATGGGTCCCGGTTTGGGGAGGGGTCCCAGTTTGGGGAGGGGGCGCGGAAATTTTGGCCCCGGTGGTCCCGGTTTGGGGAAGGGTCCCGGTTTGGGGGGGTCCCGGTTTGGGGAGGGGGAACGGAAATTGCAGCCCCGGTGGTCCCGGTTTGGGGACGGGTCCCGGTTGGGGAGGGGGCGCGGAAAACGCAGCCCCGGTGACCCCGGTTTGGGGGGGGTCCCGGTTTGGGGAGGTCCCGGTTTGGGGGGGGTCCCGGTTTGGGGATGGGTCCCGGTTTGGGGAAGGTCCCGGTTTGGGGAGGGGGCGCGGAAATTGCAGCCCCGGTGGTCCCGGTTTGGGGACGGGTCCCGGTTTGGGGAGGGGGCGCGGAAATCGCAGCCCCGGTGGTCCCGGTTTGGGGATGGGTCCCGGTTTGTGGCGGGGGTCCCGGTTTGGGGAACGGTCCCGGTTTGGGGAGGGGGCGCGGAAAACGCAGCCCCGGTGGCCCCGGTTTGAGGAGGGTCCCGGTTTGGGGAGGGGTCCCGGTTTGGGGGGGTCCCGGTTTGGGGAATGTCCCGGTTTGAGGAGGGGTCCCGGTTTAGGAAAGGGTCCCGGTTTGTGGGGGGGGTCCCGGTTTAGGAAAGGTCCCGTTTGGGGAAGGTCCCGGATTGGGGAAGGGTCCCGGTTTGGGGGGGTCCCGGTTTGGGGAACGGTCCCGGTTTGGGGAAGGTCCCGGTTTGGGGAGGGGTCCCGGTTTTTGGGGGGGGTCCCGGTTTGGGGAAGGGTCCCGGTTTGGGGAACGGTCCCCGTTTGGGGAGGGTCCCGGTTTGGGAGGGGGTCCCGGTTTGGGGAATGTCCCGGTTTGGGGGAGGGGTCCCGGTTTGGGGAGGGGGCGCGGAAAACGCAGCCCCGGTGACCCCGGTTTGAGGAGGGTCCCGGTTTGGGGAAGGTCCCGGTTTGGGGGGGTCCCGGTTTGGGGAAGGGTCCCGGTTTGGGGGTGGTCCCGGTTTAGGGGAGGTCCCGGTTTGGGGGGGGTCCCGGTTTGGGGGGGGTCCCGGTTTGGGGGGGGGGTCCCGGTTTGGGGAACGGTCCCGGTTTGGGGGGGGGTCCCGGTTTTGGGGGGGGGTCCCCTCACCTCAGCCGCCGCTGCAGAACCGCCTGGCGCCGCCGCCAGCAGTAGCGGGTGACATAAACCAGCGCCACCAGCACGGCCACCAACAGCAGGACCCCGCCGATGACAGAGCCCAGCACGACGCCGTAGCGGGTGGGCACTGCGGGGACAGTGGCACCGTGTCACCCCCCCTGGGTGGGTGGCACTGCGGGGACAGCGGCACCGTGTCACCCCCCCCGGGTGGGTGGCACTGCGGGGACAGCGGCACCGTGTCACCCCCCCCGGGTGGGTGGCACTGCGGGGACAGTGGCACCGTGTCACCCCCCCCGGGTGGGTGGCACTGCGGGGACAGTGGCACCGTGTCACCTCCATCAGTGGGGATCAGGGAGGTGACACCAGCCCGGTGTCCCCATCACCAGCAGCGATCAGGGAGGTGACACCACCACTGGGGATCAGGGAGGTGACACCGCCCTGGTGTCACCACCAGCACCAGGGATCAGGGAGGTGACACCGGCTCGGTGTCCCCACCACCACTGATGATCAGGGAGGTGACACCAGCCCGGTGTCATCACCAGCAGGGATCAGGGAGGTGACACCACCACCGGGGATCAGGGAGGTGACACCGGCCCCGTGTCCCTGCCACCACCGGGGATCAGGGAGGTGACACCGGGGCGGTGTCACCATCACCAACAATGATCAGGGAGGTGACACCACCACCAGGGATCAGGGAGGTGACACCACCACTGGGGATCAGGGAGGTGACACCGGGGCGGTGTCCCCGCCACCACCGGCGATCAGGGAGGTGACACCACCACCGGTGACCAGGGAGGTGACACCAGCTCGGTCTCCCTGCCACCAGGAGCGATCAGGGAGGTGACACCGGCCCAGTGTCACCATCACCACTGATGATCAGGGAGGTGACACCGGGGCGGTGTCCCCGCCACCACCGGCGATCAGGGAGGTGACACCACCACCGGTGACCAGGGAGGTGACACCAGCTCGGTCTCCCTGCCACCAGGAGCGATCAGGGAGGTGACACCAGCCCGGTGTCCCCGCCAGCACCGGCGATCAGGGAGGTGACACCACCACTGGGGATCAGGGAGGTGACACCAGCCCAGTATCCCTGACACCACTGATGATCAGGAAGGTGACACCACCACCAGGGATCAGGGAGGTGACACCAGCCCGGTGTCCCCACCACCACTGATGATCAGGGAGGTGACACCACCACTGGGGATCAGGGAGGTGACACCAGCCCAGTGTCACCATCATCACCAGCAATCAGGGAGGTGACACCACCACTGGGGATCAGGGAGGTGACACCACCACCGATGATCAGGGAGGTGACACCGGGGTGGTGTCCCCGCCACCACCGGCGATCAGGGAGGTGACACGGGCCAGCCGCGGGGTCCGGGCAGTGCCACCATGTCACACACCTTTCTCCAGCACGTAGAGGGTGACCTGCGAGGACTTGCCCACGATGTCGGGCGGGTTCTTGACGTC
Source organism: Taeniopygia guttata (assembly GCF_003957565.2). NCBI lineage: Eukaryota > Metazoa > Chordata > Aves > Passeriformes > Estrildidae > Taeniopygia > Taeniopygia guttata. The sequence continues at coordinate 1,677,973 of NC_044237.2, read as the reverse complement.
GCAGGTGAAGGTGCCGTTGTCGCTGGGCTCCAGGCTGTGGATGACGATGGAGCCATCGCGGCGCCGCGGGTTCCCCGCCCACTCCATGCGCTCCTTGAATGTCCCCACGTCGTCGATGTAGGGCTGGCCCTTGGCGTAGTGGAAGATCTGCCACAGCGGAGGTGACACCGCGGTCACCGCGGCGCTGAGGTGGCCCCCGGGCTCGGCGGGGTGGCAGCCAGCCGTGGGGTGGGTGGGGACAGAGGGGACAGGGTGATGGAGGTGTTCGTGGTGTCCCCAGGGTGTCTGTGGGCGGTGCAAGGGGACACGGTGGCTGGTGGGGACACGGTGGCTGGTGGGGACACGGGGACACCGCAGGGACAGCGGTGTGCCCACCTGCTGAGGTTGGCACGGGGACACTGTGGGGACACCCCGGTGCCACCTCAAGGGAAGGTGTGTCCTGCTGGGGCTGGTGCTGAGAGCCAGCGGGCACTGGGGACACCTTGGGGACACCTTGAGGACACCACAGGGCAAGGGGACACTGCTGGGGTGGAACCCAGGGGGCAGCAGGGCTGGGGACACCTTGGGGACACCCCAGTGCCACCACAGGGCACGGGGACACTGCTGGGGCTGGACCTGGCGGGCACTGGGGACACCTTGGGGACACCCCAGTGCCACCACAGGGCAAGGGGACACCTTGGGGACACCACAGGGCAAGGGGACACTGCTGGGGCTGGAACCGAAGGAAAAACAGGGTTGGGGACACCTTGGGGACACCCCAGTGCCACCACAGGGCACGGGGACACTGCTGGGGCTGGACCTGGCGGGCACTGGGGACACCCTGGGGACACCCCAGTGCCACCACAGGGCAAGGGAACACTGCCGTGGCTGGAACCAAAGGGACAGCAGGGTTGGGGACACCTTGGGGACACCCCAGTGCCACCACAGGGCAAGGGGACACTGCCAGGGACTGGTGACACCACGGGGACACGCCAAGTGTCACCCTCAGGGAAGGCTCCGTCGCGCTGCCGCTGCGACAAAGGGACACCGGGGCTGGGGGCGCGGTGGGGACGGCTTGGGGACAGCTTGGGGACATTGGGGACACTGACGGAGATGCTGTCGCGGGAGCCCTCGGCCTGGAAGTGCCAGGTGATGGAGATGTCCTCCGAGATCCACTCGCGGGACCAGAAGCTGCAGGACAGGGTGACACGCGAGCCCACGGTGCCATAGACCTCGCGCGGCGTGTACACGTGGATTGGGGACACCGGCGACACTCCTGGTGACACAGAGCCGTCAGTGCCACCCCCGCGCGGGGACCACACCCACCGCTGTCCCCGAGCTGCCACCAGCGGGGTGGTGGCACCGCCGTGCCCAGGGGTGGCTCCGAGGGGACAGTGGGTGGTGGCACTGTCGTGCCCAGGGGTGGCTCCGAGGGGACAGTGTCCCCCGGTGCCCGGTGACACGGGTGGGGGTGGCAGCCAGCACAGCGGGGAGGTGACAATGGGACGCTCTGTGCCCGCCGGTGACACCATCAGAGGGTGTGGCACCCCTGCACCTGTCCCCAGGGAGGTGACAATGACCAGGACCCCCCTGGCTGCCACCCGCCCGTGTCCCCAAGGAGGTGACAATGACCGGGACCGCCCTGGCCGCCACCCGCCCGTGTCCCCAAGGAGGTGACAATGACCAGGACCCCCGTGGCCGCCACCCTCTGTGTCCCCAAGGAGGTGACAATGACCAGGACCCCCCTGACCGCCACCCGCCCTTGTCCCCAGGTTGGTGACAGCCACGGCCACCCCCAACCCCCCCCCCCACCCCTTTTTGGGGACCTGTCCCTTGTCCCCAACTCACCCAGCGCCGCCAGCAGCCCGGCCGCGAGGAGGAGGCGGCGGGTGGCCCTCGGGGACATGGCGGTGGCACGGAGGGGACAGCGGCGGTGGCAGCAGGGGACAGCGGTGGCGCCGCGGTTTTAGGGTGGCCCGGGCAGCGCTGCACCCCCAAATCTCGGCCAATGGGCGGCGGGCGCGGGGGGGGCCCGGCCCGCGGGGTCCCCGCTGAAAGGGGACATTGAGGGACACCGAGGGACACCGAGGGTGGCGAGGGGGACGGGGACACTGGTGGCCTTTGTCCGGCCGCATTCCCGCGCGCCGCGGGGGCGGGGGACCAGGAATGTGGCCGGAGGGGACAGCGGGGACAGGGGGGGGACATTGGGGGGACACAGGGAGGGACAGGGGGGACGTTGGGGACACGGGGAGGGACATGGGGGGACACGGGGGGACATGGGGGGACATGATGGGACACAGGAAGGGACAGGAGGGGACATTGGGGGACACGGGGGGACATTGGGGGACATGGGGGGACACGGGGAGGGACATGGGGGACATGATGGGGACATGATGGGGACATGGGGGGACATTGGGGGGACAGAGGGGACATGAGGGGACAGCGGGGACATAGGGGGGACATGAGGGGACAGCAGGGACAGCGGGGGACAGCGGGAGGGACATGGGGGACATTGGGGGGACAGCGGGAGGGACATGGGGGGGACACGGGGGGGACACGGGGGGACATTGGGGACATGGGGGGGACAGCGGGGACATAGGAGGGACATGAAGGGACACGGGGGGACATGGGGGGACATGATGGGGACACGGGGGGACATGAGGGGACAGCAGGGATATAGGAGGGACATTGGGGGACAGCGGGGGGGGCACAGGGAGGGACACGGGGGGACGTTGGGGACACGGGGAGGGACATGGGGGGACACGATGGGGACATGGGGGGACATTGGGGGACATGAAGGGACATTGGGGACACGATGGGGACACGGGGGGACATGAGGGGACAGCAGAGACATGGAGGGGACATTGGGGGGACAGCGGGGGGGGACGCAGGGAGGGACATGGGGGGACATTGGGGGACATGATGGGGACACGGGGGGACATTGGTGACACGGGGAGGGACATGGGGGACATTGGGGGACATGAGGGGACAGCGGGGACATAGGGGGGACATGAGGGGACATGATGGGGACAAGGGGGACACGGAGGGGACATGGGGGGGACATGATGGGACATGAGGGGACAGCAGGGACATAGGGGGGACATGATGTGACACAGGGAGGGACATGGAGGGGACACGGGGGGATATTGGGGACACGGGGGGGACAAAGGGGGACACGGGGAGTGGCATTGGGGGACATTGGGGGGCAGCGGAGGGGACATGGGGGGGACATTGGGGGACAAGGAAGGACAAGGGGGGACAGCGAGGACCGGGGGGGACACAGGGAGGGACATGGGGGGTTTGGGGGGGTTTTTTTGGGGGGGTTTTAGGGGAATTTGGGGAGGGTTTTAGGGGGATTTTAGGGGATTTTGGGGGGATTTTTGGGGGATTTTTGAGATTGGGGATTTTTGGGGATTTTTGGGGGGTTTTGGGGGAGGACATGGGGGGCACGCGGTGCTCGTGGTTGGGCGAGGGGGATTTGGGGGATTTGGGGGATTTTGGGAGGGTTTTGGGGGTTTTTTAGGGGATTTTGGGGAGGCTTTGGGTTTTTTTGGGGCGGGTTTGGGGATTTTGGGGGATTTTGGGGGGAAAATTGCAAAGGGGGGTCTGCTTGGGGGGTGATAACGGGGATCGATAACGGAATTGATAACGGATCTGATATCAGGGATTGACCCCAGGGATCAATAACGGATCCGATATCAGGCCTCGATCCCGGGGATCAATAACAGTGACCGATCTCAGTTATTGATCCCAGTTATCGCTATCAGTACCAATATCAGTTATTGATCTCAGTGACCGATATCAATACCGCTATCAGTTATCGCTAATCTCAGTTATTGATCCCAGTGACCAATCTCAATACAGATATCAATACCGATATCAATTATGGATCCCAGTTATCGATCCCAATGACCATTATCAGTTATCGATCTCCGTTATCGCTATCAGTTATCGATCTCAGTTATCGCTATCAGTTATCGATCCCAGTTATGGATCTCAGTTATCGATCCCAATGACCATTATCAGTTATCGATCTCAGTTATCGCTATCAGTTATCGATCCCAGTTATGGATCTCAGTTACCGCTATCAGTTATCGATCCCAGTTATGGATCTCAGTTATCGATCCCAATGACCATTATCAGTTATCAATCTCAGTTATCGCTATCAGTTATCGATCCCAGTTATCGATCTCAGAGACCATTATCAGTTATCGATCTCAGTTATCGCTATCAGTTATCGATCCCAGTTATCGATCTGAGTTATCGATCTGAGTTATCGATCTCCGTTATCGATTCCCGCCCTCCCCGCGCGCCCTCTCCCACCGGAAGTGCGTCACAGCACTTCCGTCGCGGCGGCTCCAAGATGGCGGCGCTGGCGCTGAGGTGACTCCGGGGACCGGGACCGGGCCGGGGACACGGGGGGACATTGGGGGGACATTGGGGACATTGGGGGGACATTGGGGACACCCAGGGGACAGCGCGGCGGGGGCGGGCCGGGCCTGAGGCCATTTCTCGGCGTCCCGCCGCAGTTCGGGGCTGGCCCGGCCCAGCCATGGTTGCGTGTCCTCAATGTCCCCTGAGTGACCCCTGAGTGACCCCTGAGTGACCCCTGGGTGTCCCCTCAGTGTCCCTTGGGTGTCCCCTCAATGTCCCCTGAGTGTCCCCTGAGTGACCCCTGAGTGACCCCTGGGTGTCCCCTCAGTGTCCCTTGGGTGTCCCCTCAGTGTCCCCTCGGTGTCCCCTCAGTGTCCCCTCAGTGTCACCCTGTGTCCCATTTCCCCTCATTTTTCCCGTTTTCCCCTTTTTTTTTTTGTATTTTTCCCCATTTCCCCTCATTTTTCCCATTTTCCCTCAATTTTCCCCAATTTCCCCAATTTTTGTTGTACTTTTCCCATTTCCCCCCATTTTTTCCCCATTTTTCCATTTTTTTTGTATTTTTCCCATTTCCCCCCAATTTTCCCCATATTTCCCATTTTCCCCCCATTTATTCCCATTTTCCCAATTTTTGTTGTATTTTTTCCCTTTTTTTCCCATTTCCCTCCATTTTTCCCATTTTCTCTCAAATTTCCCCATTTTCCCTAATTTTTGTTGTATTTTTCCCATTTTTTCCCATTTTCTCTCAATTTTTCCAGTTTTTCCCATTTTTTGTTGTATTTTCCCCCAATTTTTCCCATTTCCCCCACATTTTTCCCATTTCCCCACCATTTTTCCCCCACATTTTTCCAATTTTTCCTCATTTTTCACCCATTTTTTCCTATTTTCCCCTTATTTTTTTCCCATTTTTCCCTATTTTTGTTGTATTTTTTCCCATTTTTCCCCTTTTTTTTCTCTTTCCAGGGGTTTGGGCCGGCGCTGCCTCCTGGCCCGGCTGGGGCCCGGCCCCACCCTGCACCAGTGAGAGCCTGGGAGAGAATTTGGGAATTTTGGGCATTTTAGGGGGATTGTTGGGTTTTGGGATGGATTTTGGGGTTTATTTTGGGGATTTGGGGTGCGATTTGTGGTGTTTTGGGCTGGATTTGGGGGTTTTTTTTGAGTTTTGGGGTGACTTTTAAAGTTTTTTTTTCATTGTTTTGGGATGGGTTTAGGGTTTTAGGAGTGGGTTTAGGGGTTTTTTGGGTTTTAGGGTGGGTTTTGGGGTGATTTTAGGGGTTTTTTTTTGGGTTTTGGGGTGATTTTAGGGGATTTTTGGTGTTTTGGGGCGATTTTAGGGATTTTTGGAGTGGACTTTGGTGTTTTTTGGGTGCTGGGGTGGGTTTAGGATATTTCCTGTGTTTTGGAGTGTGTTTGGGGTTGTTTTTCTGGGTTTTAGGGTGGATTTAGGGCTATTTTTCTGGGGTTTGGGGTGGGTTTGGGGTTTTAGGGTGGGTTTAGGGTTATTTTTCTGGGTTTTAGGGTGGGTTTAGGTTTTTAGGGTGTGTTTGGGGTATTTCCTGGGTTCTGGGGTGGCTTTGGTGTATTTTTGGGGTGGGTTTGGGGTATTTTTGGTGTGGCTTTGGGGTATCTCCTGGGTTCTGGGGTGGCTTTGGGGTATTTTTGGGGTGGCTTTGGGGTATTTTTGGGGTGGCTTTGGGGTATTTTTGGGGTCGGGGCTCAGGCCCTGCCTGTCCCCAGGACGATCCCGATGGGGACGACGGCGCAGGAGGAGATGAGGCGGTTCTGGGAGAGGAACTCGCGCTCGGGGCGGCCCGTGTCCCCCCACGTCAGCATCTACAAGTGAGGGACCCCCAAAACACCCCAAAACCGGCCCTAATCACCCCAAAACCAGCCCAGATCACCCCAAAATCAGCCTGGGAACCCCCTAAACACCCCAAAACCAGCCAGGGAACCCCCAAAATCAGCCCAAATAACCCCAAAACAACCCTAAAATAGCCCTAATCACCCCAAAACCAGCCAGGGAACCCCAAATCACTCCAAAAACACCCCAAAGCACCCCAAAACCAGCCAGGAAACACAAAACCACACCCAAAGCACCCCAAAATAAGCCTGGGAACCCAAAACCACACCCAAAGCACCCCAAAATCAGCCAGGGAACCCAAAACCACACCCAAAGCACCCCAAAATCAGCCAGGGAACCCAAAACCACACCCAAAGCACCCCAAAATCAGCCAGGGAAGCTCAAATCACCCCCAAACCGCCCCAAAACACCCCAAAACCAGCCAGGGAACCCAAAAAACATAAAAACCACCCCTAAAACAGCCCAAAGAAGCCCAAATCACCCCAAAACTGGCCCAAAGCACCCCAAAACCAGCCAGGGAACCCCCAGATTCACCCCAAATTTCTGTTGCAGGTGGTCGCTGCCCATGGCCATGTCCATCAGCCACCGCGGCACCGGCGTCGCCCTCAGCCTCGGTGGGTGGCACTTGGGGACACCTGGGGACACCTGGGGACAGCCCTGGGTTCCCACAGCTGGGGGGTTTCCTGGGAAACCTCTGCTCTGCCTTCCCCAGTCCCCAAAATCCACCTAAATTCACCCAAAATCCCTGCAAAATTCCCTCTAAATCCACCCAAAATTCACCTCAAATTCCCCCTCCAAATTCACCCAAAATCTCTGCAAAATGTCCCCCAAGTCCACCCGAATTCACCCAAAATCCTCCCCAAAATCCCCCACAAAATCTCCCCATCCCTGTTTTTTCCATTTCTGTTTTTCCCTGAGTTTTTTTTTCCATTGGAATTTTTCCACCCCTGAGATTTTCTCCATCCCCACGTTTTCCGTGTTCTCCCTGGTGTGTTCCATCCCATTCCAGGTGTATCTGTGTCTGTGTCCCAGGTGTGTCCCTGTGTCCCAGGTGTATCCCTGTCTGTGTCCTAGCTGTGTCCCTGTCCCCATTCCAGGTGTGTCCCTGTCCCCATTCCAGGTGTATCCCTGCTCTCCAGGTGTGTTCCATGCCTGTTCCAGGTGTATCCCTCTGTCCCCACTCTGTCCCTGTCCCTGTCCCAGGTGTATCCCTGCTCTCCAGGTGTATCCCTGTCTGTCCCAGGTATATCCCTGCTGTCCAGGTGTATCCCTGTCCCTGTTCCAGGTGTATCCCTGTTCTCCAGGTGTATCCCTGCTCTACAGGTGTATCCCTGCTCTCCAGGTGTGTTCCATGCCCGTTCCAGCTGTGTCCCTGTCCCTGTCCCCATTCCAGGTGTATCCCTGCTCTCCAGGTGTATCCCTACTCTCCAGGTGTATCCCTGCTCTCCAGGTGTATCCCTGTCCCCGTTCCAGGTGTATCCCTGCTCTCCAGGTGTATCCCTGCTCTCCAGGTGTATCCCTGTCTGTGTCCCAGGTGTATCCCTGCTCTCCAGGTGTATCCCTATCTGTGTCCCAGGTGTATCCCTGTCTGTGTCCCAGGTGTATCCCTGTCTGTGTCCCAGGTGTATCCCTGCTCTCCAGGTGTATCCCTGTTCTCCAGGTGTATCCCTGCTCTCCAGGTGTGTTCCGTGCCCATTCCAGGTGTATCTGTGTCTGTGTCCCAGGTGTGTCCCTGTGTCCCAGGTGTATCCCTGTGTCCCAGGTGCATCCCTGTCTGTGTCCTAGCTGTGTCCCTGTCCCCATTCCAGGTGTATCCCTGCTCTCCAGGTGTGTTCCATGCCTGTTCCAGGTGTATCCCTCTGTCCCAGCTGTGTCCCTGTCCCCGTTCCAGCTGTGTCCCTGTCTGTCCCAGGTGTATCCCTGCTCTCCAGGTGTGTTCCATGCCTGTTCCAGCTGTGTCCCTGTACCTGGTGTATCCCTGCTCTTCAGGTGTATCCCTGTCCCCGTTCCAGGTGTATCCCTGTCTGTGTCCCAGGTGTATCCTTGTGTCCCAGCTGTGTTCCTGTCCCCGTTCCAGGTGTATCCCTGCTCTCCAGGTGTATCCCTGTCCCAGGTGTATCCCTGTCCCTGTTCCAGGTGTGTCCCTGCTCTCCAGGTGTATCCCTGTCCCTGTTCCAGGTGTACCCCTGCTCTCCAGGTGTATCCCTGTCTGTGTCCCAGGTGTATCCCTGCTCTCCAGGTGTACCCCTGCTCTCCAGGTGTGTTCCATGCCATTCCAGCTGTGTCCCAGCTGTGTCCCAGCTGTGTCCCTGTCCCCGTTCCAGGTGTGTCCCTGTTCTCGGTGGCGGCGCTGCTGCTCCCGGAGTCCTTCCCGCATTACCTGGCGCAGGTGCGGGCGCTGAGCCTGGGCCCCGCCCTGCTCTGCTCCGCCAAGTTCCTGCTGGCCCTGCCCCTCTGCTACCACAGCTGGAACGGCGTGCGGCACCTGGTCAGCGGGACAGCGGGACAGGGGGACAGCGGGACAAATGGGGATACAGGGGGACAAATGGGGACAGGGGGACAGCGGGGACAAATGGGGACAGCGGGGACAGCGGGGACAAATGGGGACAGAGGGGACAAATGGGGACAGCGGGGACAAATGGGGCAGAGGGGACAGCGAGGACAGAGGGACAGAGGGGACAGCCAGTGACAAATGGGGACAGTGGGGACAAATGGGGACAGCGGGGACAAGCGGGGACAGCGGGGACAAATGGGGACAGCAGGGATAGCGGGGACAGCAGGGACAGTGGGGACAAGCGGGACAGTGGGGACAAATGGGGACAGTGGGGACAAATGGGGACAGTGGGGACAAATGGGGACAGCGGGACAGAGGGGACAGCGGGGACAAATGGGGACAGCGGGGATAGCGGGGACAAACAGGGACAGAGGGGACAAATGGGGACAGCGGGGACAAACGGGGACAAACGGGGACAGCGGGACAGTGGGGACAGCAGGGACAGTGGGGCAGCGGGGACAGCAGGGACAGAGGGGACAGCCAGTGACAAATGGGGACAGCGGGAATAATGGGAATGGGGAGAGTGGGAATGGGAATAATGGGAGAGTGGGAATAATGGGAATAGTGGGAATGGGGAGAGTGGGATTAATGGGAGTAGGAAGAGTGGGAATGGGAATAATGGGAATAGTGGGAATTGCGGAGAGGGGATGGGAATGGGAGTGTGGGAATAGGAATAGGGAATGGGGAATGGGAATGGGGAGAGGGGATGGGAAATGGGGAATGGGAAATGGGGAATGGGAATGGGAAATGGGGAATGGGAATGGGGAGAGGGGATGGGAATGGGAGTGTGGGAATAGGAATAGGGAATGGGAATGGGGAATGGGAAATGGGGAATGGGAATGGGAGTGTGGGCAGGGGATGGAATGAAGGGGAGAAGGGCTGGAAGGGGGGAATGGGAAGGGAACAGGAACTGGGATAAAAGGGAATGGGAATGGGATGGAAGTGGGAAAGGGGAGAGGGGATGGGGAAAAAGGAGAGGGGATGGGAAAAACGGGGAGAGGAGATGGGAAATGGGAAAAGGGATGGGAAAAAAGGGATGGGAAAGGGGAGAGGGGATGGGAAAAAGGGGGAGAGGACATGCAGGGGCTCGGGGACAGGGTGTCACCGCTGTCCCTGTGTCACCGCTGTCCCCGTGTCCCCCCAGGCCTGGGACCTGGGCAAGGGGCTGCGGCTGCCGCAGGTGACCCAGTCGGGGGTGCTGGTGCTGGCCCTGACCCTGCTGTCCTCTGCCGCGCTGGCCGCCCTGTGACAGCAACACCGGGAATGCCGGGTGACAGCAACACCGGGGATTCCGGGTGACAGCGCCAGGAATTCCGGGTGACAACGCTGGGAATTCCGGGTGACAGCGCCGGGAATTCCGGGTGAAAATACCACCGGGAATTCTGGGTGACAGTGCCGCCGGGAATTCTGGGTGACAGCGCCGGGAATTCCGGGTGACAGCGCCAATTCTGGGTGACAACACCGGGAATTCCGGGTGAAAACACCGCCGGGAATTCCGGGTGAAAACACCGCCGGGAATTCCGGGTGACAGCGCCGGGAATTCCCGGTGACAGTGCCAGGAATTCCAGGTGACAACACCGGGAATTCTGGATAACAACACCGGGAATTCCAGGTGACAACACCAGGAATTCCGGCTGACAGCGCCGCCAGGAATTCTGGGTGACAGCGCTGGGAATTCCAGGTGACAACACCGGGAATTCCGGGTGAAAACACCGGGAATTCTGGCTGACAGAGGCGGGAATTCCGGGTGACAACACTGCCGGGAATTCCGGGTGACAGCACTGGGAATTCCGGGTGACAACACCACCAGGAATTCTGATTGACAACACCAGGAATTCCGGGTGACAATGCCCAGAATTCCGCCCATTCCCGCCCACTTGTGGGGAAGGTGACGCTTCCCCCCCTCCCCAAAACCCCCAAAACCCCCAAATCCGGGATGAGCAGCGCTGCCCCTCCTGCCCCGCCCCCAAGGCCAGCAGCGCTCGTGTCCCCCCACCCGCGGTGTCCCCACGTGTCCCCGGGGCCGGGACAATGCGGGATCTGTGTCCCCACGAGTGGGATCCGGCGGGACAAGGAGCTCCATTGAGGCAGCGCCCCACGGGGGTGGTGACAGGTGACATCTCGCTGCCACCCCGCTGCCACCGTCCCGCGGGAATTCCATGATTCAGCCCCAGTTTTTGGGGAAATCCCCGCGAGGGGTTTGTCACCGGGGTTTGTCACCCCAGGTGTTGTTGTCACCTGTGGGAATAAAAAAGCAGCTCTGACCCTCCACAATGGGATTTTTCTCTGGGATTTGGGGAATTGTTGCTCCCCAGAGGAGCCCAGTGTGGAAAAAGTGAAAAAAAACCCCAAAATTTGCAGCTCTTGGATGAGCAGGGAGGGTTTGGGGTCGGGTTTGGGGGATTTTGAACCTTTGGAAAAGGGTTTGGGGTAGTTCTAGAGGTTTTTTGGGTGGATTTAGGGGTTTTATTTTTGGGATCCCGAGTTCCTGCCCCAGCTCCGTGTGGGGAGCAATGCTGTTGGTAAAATCCAGGATTTTGGGGGAAAATCTTCTCCTGGATGGAATTTTGGGGTGTGTGTGGGGGGGTTTGATCCCATCCCAATCCCATCCCCAATTAATTTCCCAATTAAGAACCTTCCCCTGCGACCAGGGAGGAGGAGGAGGAGGAGGAAGAGGAGGGATTTGGGGTAATTCCAAGAATTTCCTGCATTTCCCAGCCTTTATTTCCCCTTTTTGGGGGTGCCCAGACCCTCCTGAGCCCCCCAAGGGGAGGGAAAAGGGGGGATTGTCCCCAGGGGAGGGGACAATGACAGCAGAGCCACCTCCAGGGGCTGGGGGGGGGCCTGGAGCAGGGGGGATTTAAGGGACAGGGTCCCCCCTCGGGGGGATTTTGGGGGGATTTAGGGGACAGGATCCCCACCCAGGGGGATTTTGGGGGGATTTAGGGGACAGGCCCCCCCCCCAGGGGGATTTTGGGGGGATTTAGGGGACAGGCCCCCCCCCCAGGGGGATTTTGGGGGGATTTAGGGGACAGGGTCCCCCCTGAGGCGGATTTTGGGGGGATTTAGGGGACAGTGTCCCCCCCCAGGGGGATTTAGGGGACAGTGTCCCCCCCCAGGGGGATTTTGGGGGGATTTAGGGGACAGTGTCCCCCCCCAGGGGGATTTAGGGGACAGGGCCCCCACTCGGGGGTATTTAGGGGACAGGGTCCCCACTCAGAGAGATTTTGGGGACAGGGTCCCCCCTCAGGGATGTCCCCAAGCTCTGGGGCCTCAGGGCTGTGGGGGGAGCCCCCGCTGGGACCCCCCAGCTCCTTTCCAGAAGGTTCCGTGTCCCAGGGTTCCTGCGGCTGTGGGATGGAGAGGGGGGTCAGGGGGGGTCCCCAGGGAGGGGAAATGGGGTGGGGACCCCTCAAAAAGGGGGAACTCCTGTATTTGGGGTCTGGATCCCCCCCCCACCAGAGCCGGGGTTGGCTTTGGGATGGGCGGGAGCTGCGTGTGCATGGGAACACCCCCAAAATTGTGTCCCCCCTTTTATCCCATATCCCCCATCCCTGTGTCCCCCCAAATCCACCATCCCTGTCCCCCCTTTGTCCCCCTTTATCCCCACACCCCCAATATCCGTGTCCCCCCTTTATCCTCGTATCTCCTGTCCCTGTCCCTGTGTCCCCCATGTCCCTGTGTCCCCCATGTCCCCCTGTCCCTGTGTCCCCCATGTCCCTGTGTCCCCCATGTCCCCCTGTCCCTGTCCCCCATGTCCCCCATGTCCCCCTGTCCCTGTGCCCCCAATGTCCCCCTGTCCCTGTCCCCCCCCCAATGTCCCCCTGTCCCTGTGCCCCCAATGTCCCTGTGTCCCCCATGTCCCCCTGTCCCTGTGCCCCCAATGTCCCTGTGTCCCCCATGTCCCCCTGTCCCTGTGCCCCCCAATGTCCCCCTGTCCCTGTCCCCCCCGTGTCCCCCTGTCCCTGTGTCCCCCATGTCCCCCTGTCCCCTCTCCCATCTGTTCTGTGCCACCCCCTGCCCCCCCTCCCCGAGCCCCGGGGGTGTCCCCGCTGTGTCCTCGGGCTGTCCCTGAGGTGTCCCAGTGTCCCCAGGTGTGTCCCAGGTGTGTCCCTGTGTACCCCATCTGTCCCTCTGTGTACCCCAGCTGTCCCCAGGTGTGTCCCCGTGTCCCCAGCTGTGTCCCCATGCCCCAGGTGGTCCCAGGTGTCCCCAGGTGTGTCCCAGGTGTGTCCCTGTGTACCCCATCTGTCCCTCTGTGTGTCCCAGCTGTCCCCAGGTGTGTCCCCATGTCCCCAGGTGTGTCCCTATGTGTGTCCCTGTGTCCCCAGTTGTGTCCCTATGTGTGTCCCCGTGTCCCCAGCTGTGTCCCAGCTGTGTCACCTTGCCGGTGACCCGTGTCCGGATGCCGTTGCAGCTCCCGGTGCCCCTCCCGGTGCCGCTCCCGGTGCTGTCCCTATGTACCCAGGTGTGTCCCTATGTGTGTCACCGTGTCCCCAGCTGTCCCCAGCCGTGTCACCTTGCCGGTGACCTCAGTCCGGATGCCGTTGCAGGCTCTCCGCAGCTCCCGGTGCCCCTCCCGGTGCCGCTCCCGGTGCTGTCCCTGTGTACCCCCGGTGTCCCTGTGTGTGTCCCCGTGTCCCCAGCTGTCCCCAGCTGTGTCACCTTGCCGGTGACCCGTGTCCGGATGCCGTTGCAGGCTCTCCGCAGCTCCCGGTGCCCCTCCCGGTGCCGCTCCCGCTGCAGGCGGGCGGTGGCCGCGGCCGAACGGGCGCTCCGGTCCCAGCGGGCCGGGGGGATTCGGGCTGGCATGTCCCACGTCCCCAGGAACGTCCCCCACGGCGACACCTGCGGAGGGCACAGCGCGGGGGTGGCCCCGGTGCCGGTGTCCCCCCTCCCGGGATGGGGGTGCCCCCCAAAAACCCCCGCGGGGCTCACCTGGGAGCGGGACACGCCCGGCAGGAGGTGGCCGCGGGCGTCGGCGATGAACGGGGTCGGGGGGCGAGGGGTGGGCAGCTGGGGGCGAGGGGAGGGGGGTCACGGCCGGCCTGGGGGGGCTGGGGGTCCTAGGAGGGGTTTGGGGGTCCTGGGGTGGGGTTTGGGGATCCTGGAATGGGATTGGGGGATGCTGGGGTGGGGTTTGGGGGTCCTGGGGTGGGGTTTGGGTGGCTTGGAGTGGGGTTTAGAGGTGCTGGGGTGGGGTTGGGAGGTCCTTGAAAGGGTTTGGGGGTCCTGGGGTGGGGTTTGGGGGTCCTGGAGTGGGATTGGGGGTGCTGGGTTGGGGTTTGGGGGTCCTGGGTTGGGGTTTGGGGATCCTGGAATGGGATTGGGGGATGCTGGGGTGGGGTTTGGGGGTCCTAGGAGGGGTTTGGGGGGCCTGGAGAGGGGTTTGGGGGCCCTGGAAGGGTTTGGGGGTGCTGGAGTGGCGTTTGGGGGTCCTGGGTTGGGGTTTGGGGGGCCTGGAATGGGATTGGGGGATGCTGGGGTGGGGTTTGGGGGTCCTGGGGAGGGTCAGGACTGGGCTTGGGGCTCGATGGTGGTCCCGGGAGGGGTTTTGGGGGTCCTGGGTTGGGGTTTGGGGGTCCTGGGGTGGCGTTTGGGGGTCTTGGGGTGGGTTTTGGGGGTGCTGGAGTGGCATTTGGGGGTGCTGGAATGGGGTTTGGGGATGCTGAGGTGGGGTTTGGGGGTCCTTGGAAGGGTTTGGGGGGCGTAGAGAGGGGTTTGGGGGTCCTTGGAAGGGTTTGGGGGGCCTGGGGTGGCGTTTGGAGGTGCTGGAATGGGATTGGGGGATGCTGGGGAGGGTTTGGGGGGCGTGGAGAGAGGTTTGGGGGATCGGGAGAGGGGTTTGGGGGACCTGGAGTGGGGTTTGGGGGTGCTGGAGTGGGGTTTGGGGGTCCTTGACAGGGTTTGGGGGGCCTGGAGAGCGGTTTGGAGGTCCTGGGGTGGGGTTTGGGGGACCTGGAATGGGACTGGGGGTGCTGGGGTGGGGTTTGGGGGTCCTGGAGTGGGGTTTGGGGGACTGGGAGTGGGGTTTGGGGATGCTGGGGTGGGGTTTGGGGATCCTGGAATGGGATTGGGGGATGCTGGGGTGGGGTTTGGGGGTCCTAGGAGGGGTTTGGGGGGCCTGGAGAGGGGTTTGGAGGTGCTGGGGTGGGGTTTGGGGGTGCTGGAACGGGGTCGGGGGGCTCGGGGTGGGCAGCTGGGGGCGAGGGGAGGTGGGGAGGGGGAGTCATGGGGGGCCTGGGGGTCCAAGGAGGGGTTGGGGGGTCCTAGGAGGGGTTTGGGGATACTGGGGTGGGGTTTTGGGGGGCGTGGGGTGGGGTTTGGGGGTCCTTGGAAGGGTTTGGGGGGCATGGAGAGGGGTTTGGGGGACCGGGAGTGGGGTTTGGGGGTCCTGGGGTGGGGTTTGGGGGTCCTGGGGTGGGATTGGAGGATGCTGGGGTGGGGTTTGGGGGTCCTTGGAAGGGTTTGGGGGACCGGGAGTGGCTTTGGGGGGTCCTGGGTTGGGGTTTGGGGGTCCTGGGGTGGGGTTTGGGGGTCCAGAGTGGGGCTGGGGGGTCTCGGAGACCTCCGGGGGGGCTGGGCTGGGGTTGAGGAGGGGTTTGGGGGTCCCGGTCAGTGTCAGGGGGGTGTCAAGCCCCCCCCCCCCCGTCGGGGGTTTTGGGGTCCAGGCCAAGGTCGGGGGGTACCTTTGGGGGGGGGCGGGGCACTGTCCAGCACTGCAGGCGGGGGGGGCTGAAGGCGTCGTCGTACTGGGGATGGGGGGGGACCCCGCTGAGAGCCGGGACCCCCTCGGGCCTGGTGTCCCCCCCCTGTCCCCCCTGTCCCCCCATCTCCCCCATTTTAACCCCTTTTCTCCCGCATCCCCGCTTTGTTCCCCCTTTCTCCCCCCTCGTTTCACCCCCTCTTTCCTCCCACCTCTTCCCCCGCTTTGTTCCCCCTTTCCCCGCCTGGTTTCTCCCCTTTTCCCACATTTTTCCCCACATTTTTTCCCACTTTTCCCTCTTTTTTCCCCATTTTCCCCTCCCCACCTGCCCCGCCATGTTCGGTTGCCCGGCAACGGCCGCAACGGGCAGCGAGGGGCGGGGTCAATGACGTCATCATTGCAAAACCACGCCCCTTAGCCATGACCACGCCCCTTTTGTGGCTCCGCCCCTTCCCGGGCCTGTCCCGGGACAGCGACAGCGACAGGAGGGGACACAAAGGGACAGGGACAGGGACAGGGACAGCAGGGGTCTGTCCCCATCCCTTTCGCCATTTCTGTCGCCTCTGTCCCCATTCCCGTCCCTGTCCCCTCCCTTGTCCCCGTCCCCATCACTCTTCTCTCTGTTCCCATTTTTATCCCGTCCATTTTCCCATTCCTGTCCCCTCCCCATCCTTGTCCCCATCCCTGTCCCTCTGTCCCCTCCCTGTCCCTCTGTCCCCTCTTTGTCCCCTCCCTGTCCCTCTGTCCCCTCTTTGTCCCCTCCCTGTCCCCCTGTCCCCTCCCTGTCCCTCTGTCCCCTCTGTCCCCGTGTCACGCCACTCCCTCTCAATTAACTCAATTAACTCAATTTTATTCCATTTCCTTTTTCCTTTTTTTCCTTTTTCCTTTTTTTCCTTTTTCCTTTTTTTCCCTTTTTTTTTTCCCTTCTTTTTTTGGGTTCGTTTTTTCTTTTCTCTTCGTTCCCAACCGCGATTCCCGGCCCCAAAAAAACCCCAAAAAGCCCCAAAAAACCCCAAAAAAGGGGCAGAGCCGCTTTTGGGGCGGGGCGGGTGACAGCGAGTGACAATGACAGTGGGGGGGCTGCGAATGGGGACTGGGGAAACTGGGAATGGGATTGGGAACTGGGAAACTGGGAATAGAAACTGGGAATGGGATTGGGGAACTGGGAATGGGATTGGGGAACTGGGAATGGGATTGGGGAAACTGGGAATGGGAACTGGGGAAATTGGGAATGGGAACTGGGAATGGGATTGGGGGAACTGGGAATGGGAACTGGGAATGGGATTGGGGAACTGGGAATGGGAACTGGGAATGGAAACTGGGAATGGGAACTGGGAGTGGGGGGAGCTGTAAAAAAAAAGGGACCAAACCCCAAAATAAAGCAACAAAAGCGGGGCGGGGGGCGGGGCGGGGCGGGGATTTTGGGGCATTTTGTAGGATTTTGAGGCTTTTTCGGGTTTTTTGAGCGGTTTGAACCGTTCCTGCCGTCACTGCGGGCTGGCTGTCGCTGTCGCTGTCGCTGTCACTGTCACTGTCGCCGCTGAGGCTCCACGAGGGAACTCCGGACATGGAATTTTGTGGGATTTTGTGCCATTTCGGAGGGAATTTTGTGGGATTTTGTGCGGAATTCTGTAGGATTTTGAAGCTTTTTCGGGTTTTTTGAGCGGTTTGAACCGTTCCTGCCGTCACTTCTGCAGAGTCGCTGTCGCTGTCGCTGTCGCCGCTGTGGCTCCACGAGGGAACTCCGGACAGGGAATTCTTTGGGATTTTCTGAAGATTTTTTTGGAATTTTGTGGGGTTTTGTGCTGAATTCTTTAGGATTTTGAAGCTTTTTCGGGTTTTTTGAGCGGTTTGAGCCACTCCTGCCGTCACTTCTGCAGAGTCGCTGTCGCTGTCACTGTCACTGTCGCCGCTGTGGCTCCACGAGGGAGCTCCGGACATGGAATTTTTTGGGATTTTGGTGCCATTTCGAGGGGATTTTGTGCTGAATTCTGTAGGATTTTGAAGCTTTTTCGGATTTTTGAGCGGTTTGAGCCGCTCCTGCCGTCACTTCTGCAGAGTCGCTGTCACTGTCACTGTCGCTGTCGCGGCTCCGAGAGGGAGTTCCAGACATGGAATTTTTTGGGATTTGGTGCCATTTCGAGGGAATTTTGTAGGATTTTGTGCGGAATTCTGTAGGATTTTGAAGCTTTTTCGGGTTTTTTGAGCGGTTTGAGCCGCTCCTGCCATCACTTCTGCAGAGTCACTGTCACTGTCACTGTCACTGTCACTGTCGCTGCGGTGGCCCCGAGAGGGAGTTCCAGACATGGAATTTTGTGGGATTTTGTGCTGAATTCTGTAGGATTTTGAAGCTTTTTCGGATTTTTGAACGGTTTGAGCCGCTCCTGCCGTCACTTCTGCAGAGTCGCTGTCGCTGTCGCCGTCCCCGTCGCTGTCCCCGCGGTGTCCCCGCGGTGTCACAGCGCGGGACATGTCACCTGGTGTCGCATGCCGTCGTTGCAGAGCAGCGCGGCCCCGCGCTCGTCGCTGTCGCCGTGCTGGCACTGCAGGTAGCTGATGCCATGCGGCGAGTAGGAGTGGTGGGCACAGGCGGCGCAGGGCCGGGGCATAGTGCCACCCGTGCTGCTCCTGCCACAGAGCGGGGACAGCCCCGCGACACCGCGTCAGCTGGCACCGGGCACGGGGGTGGCACCACGCTCGGTGTCGCTCTGCGCCTGGTGGCGCCCATTGGTGCCCCTTGGTGGCCCTGTGCCACCCCCTGTGCCCCTTGGTGGCACCTCTTGGTGCCCCTTGGTGACCCTGTGCCACCTCCAGCAGGACCCTTGGTGACCCTGTGCCACCCCCTGTGCCACCCTCTGGCACCTCTTGGTGCCCCTTGGTGACCCTGTGCCACCTCCAGCAGGACTCTTGGTGACCCTGTGCCACCCTCTGTGCTTGGTGGCACCCATTGGTGCCCCTTGGTGACCCTGTGCCACCCTCTGTCCTTGGTGACACCCATTGGTGCCCTTTGGTGACCCTGTGCTTGGTGGCACCCAGCAGGACCCTTGGTGCCACCCACCCAGTGTCACCCAGTGTGACCCAGTACCACCCAGTGGTGCCTGCTTGTCCCCAGTGGTGCCCAGTACAGCCCAGTGCCAGTCACTGGTGCCCACTACAGCCCAGTGCATCCCAGTACATCCCAGTACATCCCAGTACAGCCCAGTGCCAGTCACTGCTGCCCAGTACATCCCAGTACATCCCAGTGCCAGTCACTGGTTCCCAGCACAGCCCAGTACATCCCCGTGCCAATCACTGGTGCCCAGTACAGCCCAGCACAGCCCAGTACATCCCAGTAGAGCCCAGTGCCAGTCACTGGTGCCCAGCACAGCCCAGTACATCCCAGTAGGTCCCAGTGCCCCCATGCCCCGTGGTGCCCAGCACATCCCAGTACATTCCAGTGCCCCCGTGCCCCCGTGCCCTGCGGTGCCCAGCACATCCCAGTAGGTCCCAGTACATCCCAGTGCCCCCGTGCCCCGCGGTGCCCAGCACATCCCAGCACATCCCAGCACATCCCAGTACATCCCAGCACATCCCAGTACATCCCAGCACATCCCAGTACATCCCAGTACATCCCAGCACATCCCAGCACATCCCAGTACATCCCAGTTCATCCCAGCACATCCCAGTACATCTCAGTACGTCCCAGTGCCAGTCACTGGTGCCCAGCACATCCCAGCACATCCCAGCACATCCCAGCACATCCCAGCACATCCCAGCACATCCCAGCACATCCCAGTACACCCCAGTGCCCGGTGCCCACCTGCAGTCGCTGCAGGCGCGCTGGCACTCCTTGCGCTGGTAGCGGGCGATCAGTGCCCAGATCAGCAGCCCCAGGAGGCTGAGCAGGAGGAGCGAGCCCAGGATGGAGCCCACGATGATGCCAGCCTGCCGCCCGCCTGCCGTGGGCACACAGCCTGTCACCGCCGGCCTCGCCGGCTGCCCGGGCACCCCGGGGCACCCGTGCCACCCGCTGCCACCCGCTGCCACCTCAGGGCCACCCACAGCCACCCAGAGCCACTCAGAGCCACCCAGAGCCAGATTGGAGCCCAGGGACACCCACAGTGCCACCCAGGGACACCCCAATGCCAGCCTGGAGCTCAGGGACACTGCAGTGCCACCCAGGGACACCCCAATGCCACCCGGTGCCACCCTAGTGCCAGCCTGGAGCCCAGGGACACTGCGGTGCCACCCAGGGACACCCCAGTGCCACCCCAGTGCCAGCCTGGAGCCCAGGGACACCGTGGTGCCACCCAGGGACACCCCAATGCCACCCAGGGACACCCTAGTGCCAGCCTGGAGCCCAGGGACACCACAGTGCCACCCCAGTGTGACCCCAGTGCCACCCCAGAGCCAGATTGGAGCCCAGGGACACCCCAGGGACACCCACCGTGCCACCCAGGGACACCCGGTGCCATCCCTGGTGCCACCCCAGAGCCAACCTTGGGACACCCTGGCACATGAGACATCCTGGTGCCACCCTGGTGTCCCCAGTGTCACTCTGTGTCCTGGTGCCACCCTGTGTCACCCCGGTGTCCCCGATGTCCCCAGTGCCCCAATGATGTCCCCAATGTCCCCAGGGTGTCACTCACGGGGCGCGGGGTTCAGGCTCAGCTGGCACACCCCAATGTCCCCAATGTCGCCAATGATGTCCCCATGTCACTCACGGGGCGCGGGGTTCAGGCTCAGCTGGCACACCCCAATGTCCCCAATGTCCCCAATGTCCCCAATGTCCCCATGTCACTCACGGGGCGCGGGGTTCAGGCTCAGCTGGCACACCCCAATGTCCCCAATGTCCCCAATGTCCCCAATGTCCCCATGTCACTCACAGGGTGCAGGGTTCAGGCTCAGCTGGCACACCCCAATGTCCCCAATGTCCCCAATGTCCCCAATGTCCCCAATGTCCCCAGGGTGTCACTGACGGGGCGCGGGGTTCAGGCTCAGCTGGCACACCCCAATGTCCCCAATGTCCCCAATGTCCCCAATGTCCCCAATGTCCCCAGGGTGTCACTCACGGGGCGCAGGGTTCAGGCTCAGCTGGCACACCCCAATGTCCCCAATGTCCCCAATGATGTCCCCATGTCACTCACGGGGTGCGGGGTTCAGGCTCAGCTGGCACACCCCAATGTCCCCAATGTCCCCAATGTCCCCAATGTCCCCATGTCACTCACGGGGCGCGGGGTTCAGGCTCAGCTGGCACACCGAGTAGCCCACGCGGTTGCTGACCCGGCACTGGTAGGTGCCAGCGTGTGCCACCGTCAGGCTGCGGATCACCAGGTCACCCGGAGCGCGGCCTGGCACGGGACAGGTGGCACTGTCACCAAGGTGCCACCCGGGGACACGGGGACAGGGACAGGGACACACAGAGGGACACACAAAGGGACAGGGACATGGGGACACACAGAGGGACACGGGACACGGAAAGGGACACACAGGGGGACACGGGGACAGGGACAGGGACACGGGGACAGGGACACGGGGACAGGGACACACAAAGGGACATGGGGACACACAAAGGGACATGGGGACACAGGGAAAGGGACATACAGGGACAGAGGGACACGGGGATATGGGGACAGGGACACACAGAGGGACACGGGACACAGGGAAAGGGACACACAGATGGACATGGGGACATGGGGACATACAGAGGGACATGGGACACAGGGAAAGGGACACACAGGGACACGGGGACAGGGGGACACAGGGACACACAGAGGGACACACAGGGACACGGGGACAGGGGGACACAGGGACACACAGAGGGACACAGGACACGGGGACACGGGGGCAGGGGGACACGGGGACAGGGACACACAGGGGGACAGGGACATGGGGATACTGAGGGACACAGGGAAGACACGGGACACACAGGGAAAGGGACACACAGGGACATGAGGACAGGGGGACACGGGGACAGGGACACACAGAGGGACACAGGGACAGGGACACGGGACACACAGAGGGACACACAGACATGGGGACACACAGACCCCCTCCCCCCACGTGCACCTCCAGCCAGGGCCCTCCCCAAGAGTCCCCCCTGGGCCGGTGCCCCCAAATCCCTTCCCGAGACCCCCACGGAGGGTCCCTCACCCACCTTGGGGTGTCCCCGAGCGCAGGGACCCCCCTGAACCCCCCAAATTCCCTCTGTGCCCACTTTGCAGGGTGCCCGCGGGCAGGGACACCCCCTGAGCCCCCCAAACCCCCTCTGTGCCCACCTTGCAGGGTGCCCGAGGGCAGGGACCCCCCCAAACCCCTCTGTGCCCCCCAAACCCCCTCTGTGCCCACCTTGCAGGGTGCCCGAAGACAGGGACACCCCCAAACCCCCTCTGTGCCCACCTTGCAGGGTGCCCACGGACAGGGACCCCCCAAATCCCCTCTGTGCCCCCCGGGGGGGTTCCTGACCCACCTTGCAGGGTGCCCGCGGGCAGGAACACCCCCAAACCCACTCTGTGCCCACCTTGCAGGGTGCCCGCGGGCAGGGACCCCCCAAACCCCTCTGTGCCCCCCAGGGGGGTCCGTACACACCTTGCAGGGTGCCCGCGGGCAGGAACACCCCCTGAGCCCCCCAAATCCCCGTTGTACCCACCTTGCAGGGTGCCCGCGGGCAGGCGCCCCCCGCCGTAGCCCTCTGCCAGCTTTGCCCACTGGTAGTTGAGGGGCGCGGCCCCGCCCCGGCTGAAGCAGCGCAGCAGCACCGACCCCCCCTCGGTCAGAGCCCCCTCGCTCCAGCACTGCGGGGCCGCCGGCTTCTCTGCTGGGACAGCGACACGTTGGGGACAGGGACAGGGACAGGGACAGGGACAGGGACAGGGACAGGGACAGGGACAGGGACAGGGACAGGGACAGGGGCTTCTCTGCTGGGACAGGGACACGTTGGGGACAGGGACAGGGACAGGGACAGGGGACAGGGACAGCGACAGGGACAAGGGACATGTCAGGGACAGAGGGGACAGGGACAGGGATAGGGACAGGGACAGCGGCTTCTCTGCTGGGACAGGGGACAGGTCAGGGACAAGGGACAGGGACAGGGGACAGGGGCTTCTCTGCTGGGACAGGGGACAGGGACAGGGGACAAGTCAGGGACAGCGACAGGGACAGGGACAGCACTGGGGACAGGGGACAGAGGGGACAGAGGGACAGCGGTTTCTCTGCTGGGACAGGGACAGCGTTGGGGACAGTGACAGGGACAAGGGACACGTCAGGGACAGAGGGGACAGGGACAGGAACAGCATTGGGGACAGGGGACAGCGACAGGGACAGCGGCTTCTCTGCTGGGACAGGGACAGCGTTGGGGACAACAGGGACAGGGGCTTCTCTGCTTGAACACAGCACAGCGTTGGGGACAGGGGGACAGCGGGGACAGCAAGGACAGCGTTG
The DNA here is from genome assembly GCF_003957565.2 of Taeniopygia guttata. Lineage (NCBI taxonomy): Eukaryota > Metazoa > Chordata > Aves > Passeriformes > Estrildidae > Taeniopygia > Taeniopygia guttata. Next base: position 1,655,080 of record NC_044237.2, on the reverse strand, counting down.
GGGATAGGGGGACAGCGGGGACACGGCAGGGACAGCAGCAGGGACAGCCGGGGAGGGACAGTGCCACCAGGGGCCACCAGGAAGGGAATTTGGGAGTGGCACAGGGGACACCATCAGTGCCACCAACACACAACACGTGACCACAAGGAACCAAGGCCACCTCGGCGTGGGGAGGGGAGGGGACAAGTGACATCAGGGCCACATCGAGGCCACATTGAGGCCACATCGAGGCCACAGCGGGAGCGCGCTCACCTTGCACGGTGACAATGACCTCGTGCACGGCCACCGTGTTCTTCTTGACGCGGCACTGGTAGGTGCCGGTGTCGCTCTCCTGCAGGTCGGCCACGCGGATGGAGGCGTCGCGCTGGCCCGGGTCCGTCTGCACGAAGGCCACGCGGTCCTGCAGCCCCGAGCTGCCGTAGTTCACGTGGTGGTCCTGGTAGGACAGGAACTGGGGACACGGGGACAGCGTCAGCGCCGCCCCGGTGACGGGGATGGGAGAGGGGATGGGTTGGGGTTTGGGTTTGGGGTTCAGTTGGGGTTAGGGTTGGGTTTGGGGTTGGGTTGAGGTTAGGGTTGGGTTGGGTTTGGGGTTCAATTGGGGTTTGGGTTGGGTTGGGTTGGGGTTCAGTTGGGGTTTGGGTTGGGTTGGGGTTCAGTTGGGGTTAGGGTTGGGTTTGGGGTTGGGTTGGGTTTGGTTTGGGGTTCAGTTTGGGTTAGGGTTGGTTGGATTTGGAGTTGGGTCGGGTTTGGAGTTGGTTGCGTTTGTTTTAGGGGTTGGGTTGGGGTTAAGATTGGGTTGGGTTTGGGGTTCGTTTGGGGTTAGGGTTGGGTTGGGTTTGGAGATGGGTCGGGTTTGGAGTTGGGTGTGTTTGTGTTAGGGGTTGGGTTTGGGGTTTGGGTTGGGTTGGGTTTGGGGTTCAGTTGGGGTTGGGGTTGTGTTGGGGTTCAGTTGGGGTTGGGGTTGTGTTGGGGTTCAGTTGGGGTTGGGGTTGGGTTTGGGGTTGGGTCGGGTTTGGAGTTGGTTGCGTTTGTGTTAGGGGTTGGGTTGGGGTTAAGGTTGGGTTGGGTTTGGGGTTGGGTTGGGTTTGGGGTTCGGTTTGGGTTAGGGTTGGGTTGGGTTTGGGGTTGTGTTTAGGTTAGGGTTGGGTTAGGTTTGGGTTAGGGGTTGGGTTTGGGTGAGGGGTTGGGTTGGGGTTAAGGTTGGTTAGAGTTTGGGTTTAGGGTTGGGTTGTGTTAGGGGTTGGGTTGGGGTTAAGGTTAGTTGGGTTTGGGGTTGGGTTGGGGTTAAGGTTGGTTAGGGTTTGGAGTTGATTGAGTTTAGGTTAGGTTTAAGATTGGTTAAGGTTCGGTTGGGTTTAGGGTTTGGGTTAGGGTTGGGTTTGGGGTTAAGGTTGGGTTGGGTTTGGGGTTGGGTTGGGTTTGGGGTTGGGTTGGGGTTAGGGTTGGGTTTGGAGTTCGATTGAGTTTAGGGCTGGGTTAGGTTTGGGTTAGGGGTTGGGTTTGTGTTAGGGGTTGGGTTGGCGTCAAGGTTGGTTAGGGTTTGCAGTTCGATTGAGTTTAGGGTTGGGTTAGGTTTGGGTTAGGGGTTGGGTTTGGGTTAGGGTTAGGTTTGGGTTAGGGGTTGGGTTTGGGTTAGGGGTTGGGTTGGGGTTAAGGTTGGTTAGGGTTTGGAGTTTGATTAAGTTTAGGTTAGGTTTAAGATTGGTTAAGGTTTGGTTGGGTTTAGGGTTTGGGTTAGGGTTGGGTTAGGTTAGGGTTAAGATTGGTTAGGGTTAGGAGTTGGGTTTAGGTTAGGGTTAAGGTTAGGTTGGGTTTGGAGTTGGGTTGGGTTTAGGTTAGGGTTAAGAGTGGTTAGAGTTAGGACTTGGGTTGGGTTTAGGGTTGGGTTAAGGTTGGTTAGGGTTGGGTTTAGGTTAGGTTTAAGGTTGGTTAGGGTTGGGTTTAGGTTGGTTAGGGTTAGGAATTGGGTTGGGTTAAGGGTTGGTTAGGGTTAGGGTTAGGGTTAGGGTTAGGGTTAGGGTTAGGGTTAGGGTTAGGGTTAGGGTTAGGCTCAGCTCTG